>OX335677.1:19925000-20652621 GCA_946894065.1 Acleris literana | reverse complement strand
TCACAGGATAAACGCAGCCATATTAGGCCCTACTCTGTAAACAACTAAAGGTGGGGATTATAAAAAACCTCGTCATATTGCGGATTAAATATGAACCATCTTTTTTTATTTTTTTCCCGTTATATGGCGAGGTTTTTTATAGGGATCCGCATAGGCATCCTGTCTTAATTGTAAGTGGGGGTGAGTGAATGCGACAGATTAAAAAAGTTCCTATTAATGGCGCCCCTATTGGATGTTTTTTTTCTTGTCAGGCTTCGGATCGCTCTTTATAAGGGTTAGCTGGAAGAGATCCCTTAAAGGGATAAGTTCCCTTTGCCCTGTTTTCCCTTTGTTAAGTTGCCTTTATACATATTTTTATATTAATTGTATTGTTCTGGTTTTTCTTTTGTACAATAAAGTGTTTACATACATACATACATATAAAATGTGTTCCTAATATCTCATTGTTTACAAAGAGATCTGCAAAATCAATTATAAATCAAGGAAGAGGGGATGGAGCGATTCGCGTCTAAGGGCTGAACTGCTTGGGTAATGGGAGATTACAACGAGGCACTTTGGGGCTTTAATTAATATTCTATGTAGCTATCATCTACGGCGACAATAGAATAGACTGGTGTGATCTGATTATATAATTATGTAAATGCGTCGAATGTCTTCACAGGATTCAGAACTCGTGACGTCGTATCGACATAATCTCTTAATTAAATATATAATGTGTACGCGATTGAGTTCAAGTTTTCCGTGTGAGTATTAATTACACCCTGTATTAAATCTAAGTACAATGTTGTTAGACATCGTTCAAGAAATATGAATTGGCCGTCTGTAATCTACACTAAGAGCTTTTTGTTAATATCAAACAAAAGATAATCGTAAAACAGCCCTCGTTCTTCATACAGTACAGTGGGTTGAAAGGTTAAGGTTAAGGTTAGGGTCAGGTGCGGTAAGTCTTAACGCAGAAACAAAAGATCGCAAAGTACTATACGTATAACAGATGGCCAAATCATATTTCCTGAACTATACCAACATTTATTTATCATTTATCATTTATGAACTATCAAAATTCTCGGCATAAAAATACTTTATGACCCCTTGGCTTCGTTTATGGCTAAGCTCCCTTTGCCTTCCCCTGGGGTAAATGAAACCAAAAATAAAAACTTTATGACCCCGAATTATAAACTATCTGTGGTCCAAATTCCACATCGATTATGAATGAAGGCGTTGAAGCATCTACACGGAACAAACAAGTGCACTTTTGCATTTATCATACCTAACAACAGTTCTTTCTACAGCAAAACAGTCATTCACACTGTCTCTGGCATAACAAAATACATTACAATATAAAATATGGTGTGACAGCGATAGAAAGCAGAGTACTAGGTATTAATTTAATACCATGGCTTCATAACAACAAAGCGTTGGCTCTAAAAACAAACTCCGTCATTGTACGTTTCTATCACTGGTTCTCATACGACCTTTATGCGATTTTAACTGACTTGACCCGAATCCGAAATACTTTTAAATGGCTTTTACACTGTAGATGCAGTTGCAACAAACGAAGACACATTAAATCATGACAGCGCTGTAAAAACACTTAATAACAATATCAATTCATTATGTTTATTATGAGGTAAGAGAGCTATAGAACAGTCGCTCGACCTCAGCGAGGGGGGAGCCTGTGAACCGTCGTTACACGAAAGTGAAAATTTATCCGGCGATATCAAAAGCGCCTTTATCTTGCGAGATGACGTAACATTATCGCAATATCCGTGCGTCGTCGACTGTCCCGTGCTCTGAGAATATCAAGAAGATATATTTTCACGGAACAATGCCTCCCCGGTATCTCAATTTTCATTTCCCCTCGGTGGGACATCCGGTGTGATTTGTAGCGCGAGATAATATACAAAACGGAGGCTTCGCGGGGTGCCCGTACACCGCGTCAGCGGAAAATCTAGCCGGCATCTTTATCTCTGATACTTTAGCCGGTTATTTTGTTTATCGAATATTTGTGGTCCTTTGTGTGACAAGCATCTAATAGTTGCTAGATGAAGGTTGTTTTTGACCCGACTGCCGAAGGAGGAGGGTAATGTTTTTGACATATATGTATGTATGTATGTATGGTTCTTGTTTATGTATTTAAGCAAGGTGTTGTAGATTCGTCTTAGCGTAGCAGGTGTCACTGGGTACTTATTTATTTTTAAATGTGAAATTGTCGAAATAAAAAAATTATGACATTACATTGACGACGTTCTCCAAACAGCAGTTAGGTTTTTAAAGCATGCTTTTAGTTAGACTACTTGGTTATGGTATATTGGGTTTGATTACTTATGGAGCTGATTTGATCACATGCACTAGAATGGTCGCCGAAATGAACGTACCGATAGTGTAATTATACTGATTGGTCGTTAATTTCGAACAACGAATCGGAACGCTCAAGTCTATTAGCATTTTTATTTTTCGTCTTCGCAATGCGGCTAATATTGCTATATTTATTTCTCCTTCAATTTGTATTAACTTATATATATCTATGTAGTTGTTTGAGATTTTTATCTTCAGTGATTTCTGCGGAGCATTTCTTAAAGCGGATCATAGTGTTTTTCTTCGCGTTTCACGTTAATTATCTAGATATCTTAATAACTATCAATTTTAAAGTGTCATAAAAGTATTCTATTTATTGTAAGAGCTTGCAAATAATACAATCACACGTATTTTTTCTGGTGACTTGGTTTTCCTTTTCCATAAATGAATAGTTCCAAATTTCTAATTTCTAATGATGAGGTTTTGTTTGGACCGCCAAACAATACAAACAATCCAAATTTACAGCTTGATAACTTTAGCCGTTTTTTGAGCAAAAGAGTCTTAGCAGACAGATGAACAGGCGGATAGACGGACAGACAGAGAGACACACAGACGGACAACAAATTCATAACGGTTCTGTTTTTCAGTACCTATTTGTTACAACGAAAAATCATCGTAACTTAAATAAGATATCAACGGTTCGGTATACGGTATCGGAAAACGAGTACTTTACAGTATAATGCAAGGCTTAAGGATTGAAATTAGATCCATTATTCCACAGCAACCATGAAGAATTTGCATTTTCAATTTGCCATGCAGCCTGCTGCATCATAAGCGCAAGCAGGCACGTTCACGAGCTTCACCGTCCTGACAAGTCACAAGTTGTGTTTTAAAATTCATATTTGCACGCATTACAAGGAAGCCAACTGAAATGACTCGTAAAATGTCTACAAAGGTAGTTCCGGCAGGCCGTAAACACAGCAATAAAGTTTAGTGGCCACTTATGAGTGGGCTCCAACCCTCGTGCGTTGCCGACTTTCCCCGACGACACTATTGTCTTTTCTGCTCTAATTTATCGGCTGTTCATCCGGCAAAATGACATTAAGGTCCGTGTTACAACGAAAAAACAGGTCAAGTAAAAGTCGCACTCGCGCACCGAGGGTTCCGCACCGCAATAGGTATTATTATATTCCGATTTGAATTCGATTTCCAATCGAATCAGCGCTAATCCAACTCACGCTTGACTTTTTTTTGTTTATGGTTTTTCTTCAGGGTTTGTACTATAATCATACCAAATTGACGCTTGTATGTTTGATCGTTTTTACGACACGATCAAAATAAAAATAGGTTGAAGAATAACGCTACCCGCTTTTTTATTTCACTTTGTAAATCCGCCGTAATCTACACTATACTAATATTTTAAAGAGGAGAGATTTGATTGTTTGTTTGCATTGAATAGGCCCGGAAACTTCTGGACCGATTTGAAAAATTCTTTCACCAGAATGCTACATTATCCCTGAGTAATATACAGAGACCGGAATAGGTAGAGCTAATTTGCCTAAACTTGACGCATATTCATTCATGCGTGAGAGAGATGGGAATACATTATTGAATGAACATGCATCAAGTTTAGTCAAATTAGCTCTACCTATTCCGATCTCTGGTAATATAGGTTATGTTTTATTTTTCTGCGCGGACGGAGTCGCGGGCAACAGCTAGTAATACATATTCTGAAAAAAAAAACTGTCTATTATGGTTTGAAAGAGCTTTTTAAAGTTAAGACGGACCGACAACGAAGGCATATTAATAGGGTATCGTTTGGGTACGGAACCCTTAAAACTAGACGACACAGAAGGGTGACCCAACAGAGGCAACAAGGCCCAAATTCCTGACAAGCGACAAAACTGCTTCGCAATCCATTCTTTTAAAACAATCATTCAATCGCTCTTTTTAAAACCATGAATTTTTATTCAAACAGCTGCTAGATTTTTGTTGGTAAATGTGAAAACAATTCACTGGACCGAGACAGAGGCCGCCGTGCCGTCGTGACGGGTGAAATGATTTTTTTAATTGAATACTGAATACACTGTAGCGAGTTTTCCTGGGGCTCAATTTTACTCGGTAAATAGTAGATTGTGTCACAAGGGAGCAAAATGACATATTTACGACGAGGGCGTAAATTGAATCCTGAGTGTAGTGAGGGATTCAAGGGTTAACGCCCAGGGTGGAAATAATTTTTCCACCGTGTGACACATACTGCTTTTCACATCACCTATGAGGAAAATAAAAGATCTTAGTGATGCAACAAATTTAATTATTGACACTCTCTAAAAGTGCTGAAATTGGCACCTATTTTTCAAACCGTACCGACCCTGTGACGGTGACAGATGTTACTAACATACAATTAATAACCTTAAAACGCCAAATTCACAAAACTGTATTAAGATCAATCATATTGTTTAAAAGATACCCATTAAAAATACAATAACAATTATCTATTAACCAAATGTGCATACTATTTTCATATTTCATTGCGTTTATATTACTGGCAACAAAATGTCCTTGAACAGAAAAGTGTCACTTTGATCCCTCGTGGCAGGGAAGAAAAGTCCCCTTTCCGAATAGGTAATGTAAAAACATGTGTAATAACATTTTATCGTATTGTCAAAGTTTCTACAGCTCTAATTTACTTGACAGTAATGATGGCCATGTCAAAGGCAATATAGTTTTACCAAATACTATAGACACCTGGGACCCTGATATGGCTGCGTTTATCGCGTGACAAAGTTTGGATAAGGCATCCGTCACCTTCTGACACGTAAATAAGTACGAGAGTGACGGATGCTTTATCCACATTTGACGCGCGATATGGACGCAGCCGTACTAGGCCCACTGGGGCCGTAGCCAAGAAGCAAATGCTTCTAACGATTTTCTTTTCTATCACACAAAAGGATGACATTCTCGTGCGTTGCGATAACCGACGTGGTCATCAGATTTGTCATCCCATATATTTTCAGTGATAGAAAAGAAAAACGTAAGTAGCGTTTGCATCTTAGCTAGGATGTCTTAAGTGATATGCCGTTCTCGAGAATTCTAGACAAGATGCATTCGGTGTTCGTTATCGTTATCCAAAAGGATTGACGTAAGTTGTTAGACGGTCGCGTCGAGCCCCTACCTAAATTCCGTACATTTCGTCAGTTTTCGAAAATCATTTACGTTAGCGTTAAGCAACTTGTTTAGCCTCACTGATTACACGTAACAAACAGAAAGCGAATCGAGAAGAGTTAGGTCAAGCGATGTATTGGAATTAGGTAAGTCAGAAAGCGTAATAGACAGCAGCTACTTTGCGTCGTTCATTCGACTTCTGCGTAAGAAGGGAGGTGCCTAACGAAATAAACAAGAATAGGACAGGATAATCCGCCCAATTTCCTTACTCAATCTTCTACCGAGCAGTAAAAGTACCTATTGCCTAATGGTCCAACCCTCCATATCGGATTGATAGATAGTACCACAAATTCAATCACATTAATGTTTGTTTATGGTGAATTGTTATTGGTAGATGAAAATAAAAGTACAATCCAGGGCAACTCTAGGCGGTAAAAATCAAACCTGTTATGGTATAGTTTTTAACGCGGCCGCCATAACTGTCAAGCAAATAATAACGTTGACAAACGTTGGATCGCATGTTTTTTTTACGTATAATGTATCTTTACGCATAAAATCGTTTGATCTAAAACGGTTTTTAGAATAGAAAAGATTTTATTTTAATTATTATAAAAAACTAACACCTCGTAAGACCCCGCGTACAAAAAAAATTAAATACTACGGCCATTGCAATAAAGATCTATTGCAAAGGAGACAAAGTAGAATTTCCCTTGTTTTTATGACCGACATAAAATAGAAAATTGACTTTATTGCAATAACAATAGGTTCATTTTCTTTTGGCAAATTTCGTTGTATGTTGGGTCTTAGGAGGTCCTAATCTAACCTAATCTACAAAATAGATGTTTATTAAATTCTGTAATGTCAGCCTAAAAGGGTATTATGAGAAAAAAAAATATACGAAAAGATAAATATGCGTAAAAAAATTATGCGGTCCAAAGGGATACCGGGTTATTATGACATAGCAATGCCGTTCAGTTTACGCTGAGAGAAAAGGACAGAGCTATATAACTGCTATAGCTCTGTCCTTTACGCTCGCCGTAAAATTAACTGCATAGCTATGTCATAATAATCCCCCAGGGGCGTTATTATGATCTAACTATGCAGTTCAGTTTACGCTGAGAGAAAAGGACAGAGCTATATAACTGCTATAGCTCTGTCCTTTACGCTCGCCGTAAAATTAACTGCATAGCTATGTCATAATAATCCCCCAGGGGCGTTATTATGATCTAACTATGCAGTTCAGTTTACGCTGAGAGAAAGGACAGAGCTATATAACTGCTATAGCTCTGTCCTTTACGCTCGCCGTAAAATTAACTGCATAGCTATGTCATAATAATCCCCCAGGGGCGTTATTATGATCTAACTATGCAGTTCAGTTTACGCTGAGAGAAAAGGACAGAGCTATATAACTGCTATAGCTCTGTCCTTTACGCTCGCCGTAAAATTAACTGCATAGCTATGTCATAATAATCCCCCAGGGGCGTTATTATGATCTAACTATGCAGTTCAGTTTACGCTGAGAGAAAAGGACAGAGCTATATAACTGCTATAGCTCTGTCCTTTACGCTCGCCGTAAAATTAACTGCATAGCTATGTCATAATAATCCCCCAGGGGCGTTATTATGATCTAACTATGCAGTTCAGTTTACGCTGAGAGAAAGGACAGAGCTATATAACTGCTATATAGCTCTGTCCTTTACGCTCGCCGTAAAATTAACTGCATAGCTATGTTATAATAATCCCCCAGAGGCGTTATTATGATCTAACTATGCAGTTCAGTTTACGCTGAGAGAAAGGACAGAGCTATATAACTGCTATAGCTCTGTCCTTTACGCTCGCCATAAAATGAACTGCATAGTTATGTTATAATAACCCCCAGGTCAAAGACGATTATGGTTTTTATCGCCTAGATTCTCAGCCCAGGACATATCCAAACAAAATCCTTTGCTACAGCAAATTATACTTATTAATTATCCCTGTGAAAGTAAAGTAAATACTCTAGCTGTTCTGTTGATTGCAGACGTAATTAACTATTTCCAGCTTGACCCAATGTTCCCTGGAACAATTAACGTTTGCCGCCTAACTGTGCCGACTGTTAATAGCGATGAACTCGGCCCTTGGACAGACCTTTTACCAAAGGAGACGTGCTGGTTGAGGGTTACTATTCTGAAATATTCTGTCCGGGAAAATGTTTCGCTTACTGAACTATGCAGGCATTTCATTACTGTTGTTTATCTGGTAGTACCTTTATTTAAAAGTCAAAGTTACAATAATTAATTTCACGACGCGCTAGCCTAGTTGGTAGTGACCCTGACTACGTAGTGGTCCTGGGTTCAAATCCCGGTAAGGGCAAATATTTGTGTGATGAGCGCGAATATTTGTTCCTGAGTCATGGATGTTTTCTATGTATTTAAGTATATATTTCTCTATAAGTATTTATATCGTTGTCTACTACCCATATTACAAGCCTAGAGCTTATTTTGGGACTAGGTCATTTGGTGTAGCATTGTCCCCTGATATTTATTTAAATGGCATGTTTTAAAACAATGAACTGACTCTAAGGTCTGTTCATTCTTACTTGTCTTGTATAGTAAACACCTTTCTAACCTCAAAATGAACCTTTTTTGGCTAAAACAGCTCTTTTGTCGTAAATAAAGTAAACTGAATAAACATTTTGGACATCATTTGGCCAATGTATTGTCTGTGATTGCTTTATTTTGTTTAAATTAGCGGTTTTAGCCTAAAAAGGTTCATTTTGAGGTTAGAAAGTTGTTTACTATATAAGACAAGTAAGAATGAACAGACCTTAAGTAGGTAACCAAAATCACTTAGGCCCGTATTAATAAACTTGTTTCAATCCGTGACCGGAGACCTTCTTAGCTGAGACGAGTTTATACAGGGTGGAATCTAAGTCGTGATCACAATGATCACCTCTGTGGTCTACCCGCGAATATGAACAACTTTCACTATGGGACCAACTCTGAAATCAAGAAAAAAAAAACAGCTGCTTCATACATTTTGGTCGAGTAAGTATTGAACTTTTCTATGAAACAGCTATTGATTTTTTCGGGATTTCAGAGTTGGTCCCATAGTAAAAGTTGTTCATATTCGTGGGTAGACCACAGAGGTGATCATTGTGATCACGACTTAAATTCCACCCTGTATACGGGCCTTAGACTCAAGAAAAAAATTAAAACTTGCCGGAAGCATTGCCGCGGAAAGTTTAACTGTGTTATATACTGGGGTGTGATTCTCTTAGGCCGCATTTTACAAAACTTGAAATAAGACTTACTCCGAGATTAGTCTACACAAATTCGGCGTTTAATCTAGGTTTAAGACCTTATTCCAGATTGGTTGAATGCAACCTTAAACGTATCACTTTCAACTCGATATCATATTAACCGGCGAGTTTAAGTAGTCCCCTCAGAACGTACAAAACACCTTTTAGCGCGTGCATTCTCAATTAGGCAGCTTTATACGACATAGAGCTCGCCTCAACGCTCTCAATTTCCCGGAATACTTGTGCAAGTATCAAATGTGCAATGTCAGTGTTAAACTTACAATTTTGCCAATTGTTACCGTTAGAGTTGCTTATCTGTGAAAACCATTTTCACTATGGTATCCTGCCTTTTGGCCGAGAATCATTTGGCAAAATGTATCGTTTTCTAACCGTTTTATTTGCTACACCGCTTTTTTTCTGTAGTAGTACCATCGTGTAGAACCCTATAGGTTAGGTTAGTTTATATAAAAATCTTGAAATATTTACAGTTACAGAAAAAAAGCGGTTTGGCAAAGTAAATGATGCATTTTGCCAAATTTATTTTTGCCAAAAGGCAGGGAATCTTTCGCACTCAATTTGTAATACTGGCACTGGGATTAAGCTTTGGCAATTTTAACCACGAAAGATGCAAAATGACTAATTGGAAATGTATTGCGTCATAACATTTAATCTTACACTTTTCATTGCTTTATTAATCTCGTACTTTACTTACACACTAGACAACGATAATCTTAAATAGAGAAATGCGTACTTAAATGCATATAAAACATCCTATGCTCAGGAAATACTTGCGCTCATCAAACAAATATTTGCCCCTACCGGGATTCGAACCCGGGACAGCTGTGTAGACAGGGTCACTATTAACTATGCTAATCGCGACATTTGCGACATCACTTTCTGTTTAGTTTTAAGTAACATGAGGAATAGTGAACATCGTGTCGTTTTACCCCATTTTCAGGCCGCACCAATCTAGATGGCTTAATAAAGAATTCAACATAATTATTATCCAATAATATATTTACAGGTTGGAAATTAATTTGAGTTAATAATATTTCGCCAGAATCCAATTAGATTATGAACTCTAAACTAAGGATTTAAGGTTGAAATTGTAACTACCGTCCTTGACCACTTTGGACTATGTCAAAGTGATGTAAATAATCAAAACGTAACGTTCTTATGATTTCATTTACATTGTCACTTTGACATAGTTCAAAGTTGTCTAGAAATCACTTCACGCTTGCAGAGCTCGGAATATATGCATTGGCTTACAGATGTCGTTAGGTGATTGTTCGAGGGAGACGACATTCTGAACACAAAAGCAACTTTGGAATTGGAAAGAAATGGTGTCATTATTATTCGGGAGATTCAAGACACCGTAATAACTTAGCTAGTCCACTAAGTTCTCTTATTAATGGAATAGGATAGGATAGGACATTATTAGTGTTGGTAGGGGGAGCGCTTCAATTTTTTTTTGTAAAATTTCATTAAACTAACCTCGAAAATCATAATGAACGTTTAGGGGTCCTGTCGTTTGACCAAAAAACGTTTCACCAAATGATTCATTTCACAAACATATCATTTGACAAACCGCATTTTTTTCCGAAACTGTAAATATTTCAAGATTTATTTCAGGACCATCGTCTGCAAGGTTAGGATAGGTTTGTTTTTTAAAAATCCTGAAATATTTACAGTTTTGGAAAGAAAAGCGGTTTGTCAAATGATATGTTGAAACGTTTTTTGGTCAAACATTAGTGAACCGAACGTTTAGCATAAAAACCAATTGTATAATTTTATCTGGCATAACATAACACTCATTTAGTATATTTATCATTTTTTGGTTATTATGCACTTTAAGTCAATTTATTATAACTAGGTTAGGTTAGGTTAGAACTATGACCACATTCATAGTAATGAAAGCAGTTAGAAATATTTGTTTTTAATTTATAATATTATAGTTTTTGAAATTATGCATTTCGTTTTATGCATCACGAGTCCATGACTATTCGATAGTTTATTATACAGATTGAAATTATGCAATTCGTGTTATGTAAAATGATCATTAGATCATTTGTTTTTATGCTAAACATTACACAACCGTTGGTAGGACTTTGTGCAGGGGACCCGAAAATGATCACATCCATGAAGATATTTATTTATTTTATATCAAGAAGGCAAACGAGCACTCAGGCTAACTGATGGTAAATGGGAGCTGTCATCTAAGACCCACAGACATTTGCATTCTCAAGACTGCAATCAGAAGACTGCAATCCAAAGAGTGCAATTATGCGTTTGCAAAGTAGGGGTCCGTTCAGTTGACCAAAAAACGTTTCACCAAATGATTCATTTCACAAACATATCATTTGACAAACCTTTATTTTTTCCAAAACTGTAAATATTTCAGGATTTATTTCAGGACCATCGTGTAGAACCCTATAGGTTAGGTTAGGTTTGTTTTTTAAAAATCCTGAAATATTTACAGTTTCGGAAAAAATAAAGGTTTGTCAAATGATATGTTTGTGAAATGAATCATTTGGTGAAACGTTTTTTGGTCAAACATTAGTGAACCTGCAAAGTAGAATGAGGTATTGTCAGCACGTAAGGTAGAATTAGGTACTGCTTTGCCCGTGATGCTTCGTCAAAGAAACTTGTAAACTTAAAGATACACGCACTAAAATGTCAGACAGGACAACTTAGACACGCCAATTAATAATTTGTCGACGAATTCAAATATTAGTGGTTTTAGAGAATCACGGCATACGTATGTTAGTAATCTCGCCGATTGTCTTAGCGCCACATCGGAACACAACAAAGCGAATCTTTTGGCGGTAGGTAAAACTTTAACCGTTAAACGATAAGATGGTGTGGTAAGGTAACGATCAGCCGTGATTCTCTCAAACCACAAACTTTTGAATTCGTCGACTAATTAATAATTGGCGAGTCTAAATTGTCCAGTCTGACATTTTAGTGCGCGTATCTTTAAGTTTACAAGTTTCTTTGACGAAGCATCACGGCCAAACTGGTACCGAATTCTACCTTACGTGTGCTGACAAGTGAGCGGGATAACGTTATGTTGGCCTGTTACTACTTTGCAACGTACTACTTTGCAACGATTTGAAAAACAAGTGGTTTAGAACTAGGAACAAAATAATGTAGGTGTTATACAAGATTTTTAGTTCATCATATTCTGCTAGATAGATACGAGTAGTCTGTACTCGTAAAGCATTATTGCGAATATTTTTTAAATCTAGGTTACAATTAGAAGTTAATAATTTAGATTAAAAAACCACATTGTATACATATACACGTTATACTCGTGAACGGGGGATATTTGTGGGGTCCGTTCTGTTCACGTTTGTAAGGTTGTTCCAGTCAATTATTCTAGGTATATATTGTTATTAAAATTAAATGTTATTTACCTTAAATTTTTCATGATTTTATTTGTGCTATGTAGTTTTAATAAATATTATTTTTTACTTCATTACCCTGTTATACACCGTGGCCGTTAATAACCCGAAAGATTTAAACCACGTATTTTTGACGACAATACGATTAAGTAATGTTATATCAACATGGGTCTAATTATGTGTCTTAATTAAATTACTATCTCAGTACAAATTAAATCATATTAATTACCCGCTTCTTTGTGACCAAGTCTTTAGTTGAGAAACTCAAGTGAAGAACAGTGAGCGAGCATGACAATTCACGAATCGCTTCGAAATCATACGGCGAACGGCGAATGCCGTGACTTGTGTTCCATGACAAGTGTCAAGTTATGTCTAGCACATGTCTAGCACGATGTTTGTGTTGAAATTATTTTTATTTATTGGCACCACAAAATACCACACATAATTATGTATCCAGGTACCTACTGTAAAATTTATGTGTCTGCAACTTCTTCAAGATCGATATGTTTAAGAGAATCATTAGGTGCTACAAAATTAAAGTGCATTTACATTATTATTGAAACTTTGTGTTTTAGGTATCTTTTCCTTTGACTGACAATTACAGCCATTAATTGTTAAGTATGATAATATTCGAAGGAAATCATACCAATTAAATTAATTTTTTACCTCATACCATAGAGTGAAAGGGACTTTGTTGTAACAGCGATCATGCTTACCTGTACCTACGTTTTAAATCATTTTAGTGACAATGGATTTCATACTAGCCAGTTATCAGAAGAAGCACTCTCGTGACTTAGTACACACCTAATTATCTCTGTTCTTAGTGATAACAGAAAAGCTATTTGAGATTAAAGTGTGTAAGATAAAGAAATAATTATTCAGCTTGATGCACTACACTGTATTTTAGTTGCATGTTATATCCTTTTATCACGATTAAAATATTTTCGATAGTAAAACCTTTTTGTAGATAGATACCAAACTTCTTTATGAAATTGGCTAACATACTGGTTAGTGCGTCTACGTGTAAAAGAAGTAGGTGGCTACGTCATGCTTACGCCTTTAGGGTGTGTTAGACTGGAGATTTTACAACTTTTGATGTGTTTTAAATAATTTATATCTCCTTAATTATGAGATTTTGGACTATATACGTAACTTTATATACTTTAATTAGGCTCTAGTATCGTTAGCTTAAATCTTTCGGGTTATTAACGGCCACGGTGTATAACTCATTTTTAAGCAATATCGTATCTAAAAAAAATACTGAAGTTTATTGCGCTGCTTCTTCTGCGCAAGTTCTAACGTAAAGTATTTTAAGTTATACACTCGTATTTATCCTTCACGTGGTTAATTCTGTACATGTTGTGTACATGTGATACTTAATCAATCTGCAAGGCACAACCGTGCAAGCTGCGGGGCGGCTGATGTAGCTTCAGATTCAATTTATATTCAGATCTGAGTGGAATAGAAATAGAATTGTAACTTGGATTGCGGCAGGTGTTACAGACAGGACAAATGCTGCAGGACGCCAGATTACTCTTAATAGAAATCAGTGCCGGTATTTCTCAAGGGCACCGGTCAATTTATACATGCTGTTGTGGTGTTTGATGGTTATGAAATAAGGACAAATTTAGTCAGTTTACTGTTATTTTAGTGTCTACAGGGGGGTTATTATGACGTTGCTATGCAGTTAATTTTACCGTGAGCGTAAAAGACGGAACTGGGTAGTTCTACTAGCGTTTCAAACGCTATCACTTTCCCGGTTGCATTATTCACCATTTCCCTGTAGGATCGGATTACCATTTTGAGTTGTTTTGAAGAATGCCTGGACTCCTAGAAAATAACCGAAAATGGTAATCCGAACCTACAGGGAAATGGTGAATAATGCGACCAGGAAAGTGATAGCGGTTGAAACGCTAGTAGAACTACCCAGCTATAGCCTTTAGCTCTGTCCTTTTCTCTCAAACTGAACTGCATAGCTACGTCATAATAACCCTCCTGTTCGGAGTTTTGATTGCTTGTGAATATGTTAGATCTAGTTATGATTTAGCTAATTAGTAAGGGTACAATGTTTTATCAAAATCCCTTTCAGCGAATGTATTATCACGCAGAATTTTCATTACATCGAAAGGCATTTCTGTTGTCATTTTTTTTGGTAATCATAGGCCTAACCTAACCTAACCTGCGTAATTTATGTTTAAAATATCTCGAGAACATCATGGTTTCAGCAGAAAATAGCATTCAAAGAAAATCGAAAATTCAAAATATTAAAATGACAATTTTTTTTGTTTTCTGAAGGGTTTATTATGTATTTACCAGCGATAGTGAGGGCATGTTAATAGGAACTCTTGTGAATTAACGCCTTAATATTATGTATTTACTTGTTTATTTGGGAAACAAACAGCAAAAAGTTGAGAGAAAGATTGAGATACAATAGGTATAGCTTAAAATACATTAGCCAAAACAGTTTCGACTTGTAGAAGAAAAACATTTCTGTTGCTCAGGTAAGACTTTAAAAACACTTTTCTTAAACTAACATTATGCTGAGTGATCATCTAATTCACCTTCCCTAGTTCTGGGTTATGTTACTCACCATCAGGTGTCCGGCGTGCTTATTAACATACATACATAAAACTCACGCCTTCATTTCCAGAGTGGGGTAGGCCGAGCTACAGAATTACCAACAACTCTAAAAACTTGTTAATAATTCAGTAACCACCCGTGCTTATTTCTTTTTTTTACCATAAAATCGTCAGTGATTTAACGATATAGGAAATAATACTACTAATATCTAGTAGCCCTTATTAACTAATGTTAAACAGAGACCCAGTACTACCTTGATTATGTTAGTCTTTACAAACTAAATTAATAGTTCACGGAGCAAAGAATAGCAAGTGAGCGAATAAATCTTCCGATCCTTGGTAATTGAGTTATTATCTGCGAGAAACTCAGGAACTATCAAAGCTACTAGTAACTGGAGTTCAAAGTGCTGTATTTCAGAGAGCTAAACTTTCAGCATATTAAATTGGAATATAATAAACTTAGGAGCAATTAAACTTAGCTATAAAGTTAAAATCATCAATATACACACGTCCCTAAGATGTAAAAAATATACAGCTTGTGTATTCCATATGATCCTATATTTTAAGCGCAGTTAGATAAGACCCTAATTAACGTAAATTGGTACATTAAGTTAACAAAAGAAAACATATTTTTTTTCATACAAATTAATTCGGCACGCAATGTATTCAAATAACCAAGTCGTCTACGTAAGCATTTTGTGTTCATTGATTTATTGACGACGTTATTGTCAACTCAATATTTGCATTACATTGCTGGCCGGGAAAACTTTAAAAAAATCATTACGCTTAATTATTGAGATTATTTGTTAAAACTTATTACTGTACCTCTTAATACTGCTTAAATCTATAGTATGTTAAAATTTAGGATCGTATGGAATACACACGCTGAATACACGCCTCTAAATCCCTGGCAATAAGGTCGTACATGTATTTAAAATATTTATGCTTTTGACTGTAAAGTGGCTTTATATCATTACCGGACCTCTATTCTTCTTGTTAAAACCAAATTGCTTTTGACGACACGTCAAAAATGACAGTTTAACGTGACTTGACGTTTATTGTGACGTTTATATAGACCCTGGCTTAGCTACTTCACGGTAACTCTACAATCATTAAGGCTGTTAGGGCCGCAGTAATAACTAATCCTGGCTCAGAGAAGAAACGTCAAAATAAACGTCAAGTCACGTAAAACTGTAATTTTTGACGTGTCGTCAAAAGCAATTTGGTTTTAACAAGTAGAATAGAGGCCCGGTAATCTGCGTCGCTATTGCCTACCGCACTCGCAATCGCAATCGGCTTCAAAGCGGAACAATTGTTTTCCTTTTGTATGCAGACAAGCCTTCGATTTTCAAAATGAAAACGATTGCGATTGCGAGGGCGTTAGGCAATAGCCCCTCGGGTCTATATTGTCTGCCATAATTATTGTTGGTCATAATGTGTTTTAGGTCATAATTATCGCAAGTCATAACGTACTTTTTTAAGAAACTGTGAACTTTCAGGATTTTTAAAAATCAAACTTTACCTAACCTAGTTTTGTCTACACGTTAGGTATTTAAGAAATTCTGAAAAGGTTACGTTCCAGTGATATAAAAATTATGACCATCAATAATTATGTCAACAGTGACATTATGACCAAAAAAATTATGGGAAACAACGGGCTCCCAATTGCCATGCATTGTCCTTATCTGTCATTATGACAATTAAATTCGACAGATAAGGACAAAGCATGACTTAGCTACTCTACGGTTACTCCACATTTAATAATAAGGGATATAAAGTCTTGGATAAGTTTTCTCGTGGTACTTCCGTGACGTATAACTTATATATAACTTCACTCCCAGCTGCACCCCTTATGCATTTAGGGCTGCACTTGCTAACTCCTTGCGATTTTCTTGCACAACGAAGTTGTGACTAAGTTTTGTGCAAACAAGGTAGCGTGCATAGAACAATCTTGAATAAGACCGGGTTCACACACGGTTTACCGTTTTTCTTGAGGTTTCCAGTGGCGTATACAAACATAGACTTTAGACGACGTGATGGCCTATTTGGTAGTGACCCTGCCTACGAAGCTAGCGGTCCTGGGTTCGATTCCCTATATGGGCAAATATTTGTGTGATGAGCACGAGTATTTGTTCCTGAGTGTCGGATGTTTTTTATGTATTTAAGTATTTGTTTTTCTATATAAGTATTTATATCGTTGTTTTGTACCCATAGTACAAGCCTAGAGCTTAGTTTGGGACTAGGTCAATTTGTGTGAGATCGTCTTTTGTTTTGGTTTTATATAGCTGTATACCAAATGCCGACGAATAAACAGGGGTGTGATTCTCTCAAAAACGCGGTCGGACGAACGAACGAGTGAATGTCGCGGCGGCGCGTTTAAGTTGTCCCGTCAGAGCGAACAAAACACATTTAAGCGCGTGCATTTTCAATTTGGCAGCATGGCTTTTGTCGATAAGATCGAACGGCTGCCTAATTGAAAATGCACGCGCTAAAATGTGTTTTGTTAGCTCTGACGGGACTACTTAAACTCGCCGCTGCGACATTCACTCATTCGTTCGTCCGACCACGTTTTTGATAGAATCACACCCCTGTACCATTACCATGAGTTACAATAAACGTACTCGCTAGCAAGTCGAATGCTCTGTCTCTAGCAACCTCATAGTATTCTTATAGAGTGGGAGGGACAGAGCATTCGACTCGCTAGCGAGTACGGTAATTGTTACTCATGGTAATGGTAATGTTTTGTTTATTCTCGCCGTCATGCCTTGTAACTGATAACCGTAAGCGGCGTACAGTAAAAATAACATGGCCAATATTCAAACTTATTCGAAAACAGAATTTAATTTACGGGCACCTATTATTTAATCGAAACAGCAACGAACGTATCATTACATCTAAAGGCATTTTTCGCCCTATGAGTTTTTTTTGGTAAGCACAGGTTTAATCAAATCAAATCAAAATCATTTATTTCAGCCATCTTTGGGCCATAATATTATTACAAAGTGTTAGTAAATTAAATTAAAAATTTAACCTAATGTTAGTATTACATATTTTTACTGAGCACATAGGTTTTAAACTAAGCTGACCTACTTAGGCTTATATGCCAGTACGTGAACCAGACAACAATGATTCACATACTGACAATCGAACCTCTGAGCGAACGTCGCCAAGATGCCGTTGGAGCTGGCCCGCACCCTGCGCACCAGGGATGTGCAGCGTTTTCGCGTGATGGCGTAAAAGCAGTCCACTCTTGCATCCGCGAACATACCTGATGCGCTGCAGAATCGAGGCAGCCCCATCAGCATCCTAAACGCGTTGTTGAACTGCACGCGTAGGGCGCTATACTGCCTTTGCGTGTAGTTTATCCACAGGCTGCTCGTGTAAAAGTTGGAACAATATGCTCTAAAGAGCGTCAGTTTAACCTCAGCGGAACAACGAGCAAACCTGCGGGCCACCATGTTCGCTCTGACAGACAGCGCCCTACGCTCCCTCTCTATGTCTGCATCGTCCCTTAGGTCAGAGGACAGTACGTGCCCAAGGTACTTAAACTCTTTAACAATATTTAACGGAGCGCCGTTAAGCTTAATAGCCGGAACATTGTACGGACGTTTACCTCTGACCCAAAAAACCATGCATTCACTCTTTTTGACATTATATGATAAGCCGTGGCTGACCGCATATCTCTCACACACCCGCAACAACTTGGCAAGACCACACGGAGAGGCGCTCAGCAGCACCATGTCATCTGCGTAGCTAATATTATTGAGACAAATACCGTCAATATTACAGCCGACATGCAAGCTGCTGAGTTCTCTATTAGACCATTGACATACAGATTGAAGAGCTTGGGAGACGTAAGTCCCCCTTGCCTCAGGCCGCACTCCAACCTGTATGGCTCGGAATATGTTCCCGACCATCTCACGACGTTGACCTGGTTAAAATACCAAAGCTGGAGTGTTTTGTTTAATCCCCTCCGTCCACTAGGATCCATTGACAGGCTCCATTAATGGGGTCAAGTGGACTTTTTGTACAATAAAATCCATTAATGGAGTCGAGTGGGCTTCAATGTACACTTAAATACATTTGGAGTCATTTACACTTTTAAAGACGCTGGGATCCATCAATGGATTTATATATACTATGAAGTCTAAAAAGATCCATTAATGGATTCTATTGAACTTTTCATATACCGGGATCCATCAATGGATACTAAATGTCCACGAGTATCCATCAATTCATGTAATACAGTGTATTAAAAGTTGAATAACATCCATTGATGGATCGAAGTATAATTAAGAGTGCAACAGAATCCATTGATGGATTCCAGAGTATTAAAAATCTTAAACGAATCCAAATGGATTTAGGTATACAATAACGCCCACTATACTCCATTAATGGATTTGAATGTACAAAAAGTCCACTTGACCCCTTTAATGGACCTTAACAATGGATCCTAGTGGACGGAGGAGGAGGAGGAGGTGGTAAGACGTAACCTATGTGTGGCTGGGAAGGATTGGATGCGGAAAATACAAGACCGCTCGAAATGGGCTAGAATATAAGAGACCTTTACTCAGCATTGGGTAGATCAAGGTTGAAGAAGAAGATTCTACTTAATAAATGTTTAAGATATCATGAAGACATCATGTTTCCAGCAAAAAATAGCGTTTGATGATATTAATAAAGGGGTTTGGGTAAAAGTGTTGACATTTGTAAAAGTCATACATTTTCAAAGTGAGCGGCCATTCGTAAAAGTGGTAAATTATGATAGAATTATTCAAATAAAACATATTTTGTTATGTAATGTAATACTCTTAAGTGCATCGGATCCGAGATATTTAAATATTCATACCTGGGCGTACTTCTAGTACCAAAAACTAAATACTTAAAACCTTAATATCCCCGCTCCGATATTATTTAACGCCATAAGTTATATATATCTATGTGTATTTAGACGTTCTCTAAATAACTATTTAAAAATCATCGGAGCCCGCTGAAAAAATAATGTCAATTTTCTTCATACAAACTTACCCAATGCCGTTTGATAAAATGATATAATTGATGAAATGAAACTCGATAAAGATGGGTTACAGTAATTTACTGGTGTAAACTTTAATCTAATTACCTAAAGTAATTATCAATTATCATACTATACGCTTTCACGGTGATAATGCAAGTAAATAATATTTAATTAGAACAGCATTACCGTACCGACGGGTAATCTTTTAGGACGTGGTAATCCCCGTGTAGCCGGGATTATTACGATATATTACCGACTAGCGGGAATTGTTCATTAACTAAGTGCTGTTAATATTGTTTGTTCGATCTCTTATTACCCCTCACTACATTTAAAGCGTGAATCAACTTTCGAGCTGGTGTAATTAGACCGCCAAATTTTTGTGCTAAAATATTTTTGAATATATTTAAAAGCTAGTAACTCCCATACGAAACCAACTACTAGTAACATCATTGAAATGTACTTTTAAATAGATAAATATAATTACTATGGTTATTAATGTTATTATATCATCCCGGTCATAGACACCTCCGGAGATCCTAGAGCTCGTGCTTACCTCTCCCAAAGGTTTGGGCTAGCTATCCAGAGAGGTAATGCAGCCAGTGTCATAGGGACCATGCCGCGAGCGGACCTGCTAGAGGGGTTGTTTGTTTTCAAAGTGGTGATTATTATTTATATCTTTTAATATTTGAGTAGCTTGGTTTTTTTTATTTGGGTGAATTTCAACAAGCGTTAAATTATCCTAATTTTGGTGGTATTTTTGATTTTCTTAGTAGGGTTTACAATTAAACGTTTAAGTGACGTCATTAGTCATTATAAAAACAGTGTTAAAATGACCCTTTATTATACCAAGTGTTTTTTAAGATATAACGATTTTACTAATTATGTACCACCAAAATTGTTATTATCCACCAAAATTACTTTTCTTAGCAAAACTCACGATCAATTATAACATATTGGGCTAATTAAAATATAATCGTTAGGGAATCTTCCTTGTTATTTTTGAAAATCCAAAACGTAAGTTTCTAATATAATAAATAATGATTATTTGTTGTTTAAATAATTTTGGTGGAGACCAGAAATTTTGATAATTTTGGTGTTTCGCAAAAGCCACCAAAATTGTACCATCAAAATTATAAAATTTAACATTTTTTTTAAATTAAAAACAAATGTTTTAGTTTAACAAAAACTTAACTCGTTACAGTTAAAAAGACACCATAAACATACTTGAAAAAACTATCACACAACAAAACTTTTTGCGAAATAATGACTTATCTAAGTTATCACGATTAATAAAGTGTATTTCATACCACCAAAATTAGATACTTATGTGCTTAGCGGGAAGACGCAGAAAGATGGTACAAATCTTTCACCGGCTATTGCTGGAGTGAAACTGAACGAACATCTGACGCTATATTTGTTTGTTTAATCACGTTTCGTTCGATCATAAAATCAATTTCAATATTCACCACCAAAATTAACTATTTTGCTTGGACAGTTTTGTTTACACTGCTCCCAGTTTCCTTTTACTTGCAAATGCAATAATTGATACATTTTAAAATACCTCAACTAATAAGGAATACAGATAACTAAAATATAAGTCTAGTTGAGGCTTAATAAGTTTGTACCACGACATATCAGTATATGCGGGAAGTACAGGACACGACACCAAAATTGATTTTGGATTGAAAATAATTTTTACGATAAATATAATAAGTTAATAATAATTTTAACTTTGGCTCAATATGGTACTTTGAGTAAGATTATTTATAAAATAAATAGTTTTCCAATACATGTACTTTACACCCCAATTATCACGTCCGCCGCTCAAAAAATGTGGTTGAGATAATTACCCATTTATATACTTCACAAGTGTGTATGAATATCGTTTTTTATGAAAAAAAAAAAAGTAGATAAACGGGACGATATAAACTAGCGGTTACCCGTGTTTCGGTCCGCGTAGAAGTCTCGGGAACTATTCACTTTTCCGGGTTTGTATCCTATGTCTTTTTCCGGGACTCAAAATATCTACATACTAAATCGGTTTAGCGCTTTAGCTATAAAAGCGTGACATACAGACGTTCAGACGAAGGTACTTTCACAGTTATAATTATTAAGTATTGATGAACTAGTAGATCCGAAGTTAAGGTAATATTTTAAATATGGAAAATCTAAATAAAATGACTAAACATGTTTATTGTAATCTTCACAATTATGTAAATAGGTCAATTCCATCACGGGTTAATTTACGCACTACACGTACGGTCTTCTTTGGGTACTTCAAGTTCGCTTCATAGGTCGTAAATGTCGTAATGACAACGATGATTCCATTAACATACTATGTTCTCCTTTGGGCAGAGCATCTTGTTTTCCCACACTGCATTGCGGATCACGTTTTGGAATACCTAGAATAGAAAAAATACAGAAGTTTAAATATCAATAGGTCCCTATTTATGTCATCAAGCGACAATTATAGTTACAAAGACAAGGTTCTATACCTACGGTATTAATTTTGTAGAACCTTCTTTTAAATTCGTCAATGGAGTATAAATAAGTTAAAATAAACCTGCAAGTCTAAGTTGTCTTATCAGAATATTATTAACATTTTAACGCGAATATTTTTAATTCGGTCGCTTAATTAATTCGGCAGCTCGGATATAGCGATTTGGTACCTAATTCTATATTTATAGCAGTTTTAACATGAGTTTAATATACCTTTATTTCTTGTAGTGTTGTCCTTATTTGGGTATTCGTTGTAATTAACTATTTCTCAATCGCTCAAAGATTAACTGGCAGTGATCCCTCAAAGGGATAAGTTTGTCTTTGTACATCTCAGCTATACTTTTCTCTATTTTATAACCTGTATCTCTTTTGTTTTTACAATAAATTGTTTACATACATACTCATTTAGTTTGCTGGTTAATTCGTAAACGAAACGTGAAGTGAATTGTTCAGAGAATTACACGTCTCATCTTAAACAGAAACTAGACGTTCATTATTAAATTGAGGAGGAATTATCACGTCAAATATACAGTAGGAGGATCATCTTCGGTTCAAGCTCTAGGTACTAAGCAGCGGTTTAGTTTCAATAGCACGTGTAGGGGGTAATCGTGATCTTAGTTAATAATATCTGGAACATTGTAAGATAGTAATAAAGTTAGCACAATGTCACAGTATAAACAGTAGTTCGCCTTCAAACAAACATAGGTATATCGTCGGTGAAACAGCAAAACCGCGTATGTAACATTTTAAATAAGGAGCAAAATGCACCTTTTTACGTAAGACAGTAAGGTTTTTTTTGTTCTATCATAAATTTTTAGTTACGCGGAATTGCCGTATTACCGACAATAGCGCGCGGTTTGCATGTGTACCTGTCTTTACCGTACGCGCCGCGAGCTACTACAAGAAACACAACAAGACGGACCGAGCTGCACGGGTAGCACAAGTTGTATTTTCTCGCTTGTCGCTCAGTGCGTCTCTATCGTTTCTGACTGAACTGAACGGGAGATCCGAGCGACAAACAAGTCGCGGGCATCTTGTGCTAGCCGTGCTGGTTTAGTCGGGGTCGCGCCGCGCCGCCGTAGCAGCGTTTGGTTTCGTGCGTATAAAAGGCCCAGCTACGAGTACACCGTGCGCGTTCGCTTTCCACTGCGTTGTATAGTGACATGTCGTAATGAGAATTCATACTATACAACGCAGTGGAAAGCGAACGCGCACGCGCACGTGCACGTCACGCATCCGGTGTGGCTCGGCCTTAAGAATCGAGCGACGTGCATCGACGCAACCCTAGCGTTCGAGCAGCGATAATAGGTAACAGAAACTCCTAAAGGGCCGGAGACGAATTCATTTTCTATTTATAATTCGGGAGTGGGATACTAATATAAACAGTGCACAATCTTTAAATAAATGTTTAATTGGAATTCTTTTACATTCGTAGATTTGAAGACAAGTAAAGAATCACTTAATTTTGTCATCATTACACATAAAGACTGGACGACGTGGTAGCTTTAGGTTGGTAGTGGTACTACTGACCCTGCCTACGATGCTAGCGGCCCCAAGTTCGATTCCCAGTTAAGGTTTTTTTGCCTTTACGCCCTTACTTTGGTTTTATTATGATAAGCTCGGGTCTAGAATGTTTTCTATTTATTTTTCTATACTAAAAGTATATTTATGGTTGTCTAGTTCAAATATTACAAGCATATAGAGCTTATTTTGGGAGTAGGTTTATTTGAGTCAGAATGCCCCCGATATGTATTTATAAAAAAAAATAAGTTTTAGTGTTATCTACAGCGTGTTCACATAACTTATATTTAATTTACAGAATCAGAAATCAGAGTATTTATACTTACTTGGAGCGAGCAGAGTCACTTTTGGACAGGTTCCAATAACTGCGAGTACTTCAGCTCAGGTTTGCAGCCTTTTGTCTTCATTTGATTGCTGGAAAACGAATAAATATAGCGTTAGTAGTGGAAGCTTCTGATTTATTTCCATTCCTTTCCGATTTAATTTTAGCACATTTTTTTTTTTTATAGTAAGCTGTCGGTATCTCATTTTAGATTTATTTGAACTGAAGAATCCTCCTGTATAATCTATAACATAGACACTAAATAGTTATGACTACGTTTGGTTTTTATTCAACATTGTAGTCTTCATATTAAATTAAGGCTCGACCACACGCTGAAAATATGCTGACGTACCGCAAAAGCAGTGACCTGAAGTGAATTTTGTGTTACGTTTTTAAAGCATACCGTGCACACCGGTGCTCAAATTATGCTGATGCACCGTAAACGCACGTGGCTTATATGTCATGTTTTTAACGTATACCGTCCACACTAAGTATGTCATTGTCACTGCGTTTACAGTGTGTCAGCGTATTTTGAGCACTTGTGCGGTCGATTCTTTAAGGTTCGTGTTAGTGTTTAATCTTTTGAGTCGCGCCTCGTCACTCAAATTGACGCTGCGCAGTTGGGATAACATCATGAAAATATTAAACTATTAAAATATTAAGACGTTTAAAATAGAGAATCAAAGCTTTTATTTAACTTGCCTTGTTAGTATGTGTAATCTTGCAATTCTATTTTAAACCACTTTCCAATATCGTTATATAAATTTGGAATACCTATGTATACCAATATTATGGTATCTAAAAGTTCTGATGATTGAGTCGGAAGATGACGACAGGATCTCCGCTATACTAAACGTAGACCTACCGGTTCACGGATTATTTAGTTTGGTCTTGATAAGCAGATAATGACTTTGCAAATAAAGAACAGTGGCAACAAAACCTGGTCCCACAGAATATTTTTTTTACAGAAGCTTAATAATCTTTTATTGTAGTCCATTTCCAATATTTAAACCGCGGATAGGTTACTTTACATTTTGTATACATAATCTATCTGCGGTTTGCTTATTGGAAACGGGATTGAAAATAGATATTGACATAGCTATACCTGCGTCTTAGGCGATCCACAACAATCCGGGCAAAACCAATCCCCGGGCGGCGCGGTCACAATGCCCACACATATAAAATGATACCATTGGAAAGCACACTGCGGGCCATCGCATCCAATCATGGGGGAGGCTATATTCTTCCCGCAGTAGCAGTACTCGATCTCCCGCTCGGAGTAGTACTGGGAGTCTTCGGACAACACAGAATCATCGTCGTCGATTGGGAGCACATGGCACACGTGGTCTGCGTATACCCAGCGTTTTAGGCCGCATTCTTTGCAGAGAGCGCTCTCTGTACCATGCCGCCAGTAGAGGTGCTCTAGAAGGAGCTTATAGTCTTGATAACACATTTGGCATTTCACGCAAGGATGGAAGGTAGTTTGAGCGTTTGCACTGGCATACATGGTTAGAAAAATTGTAGCGTACGCGTTGCAGTAAAAGCGGTGTAAGACAATGAGTTAATTTTGAATGGGTTACGTTTTTATCCTAGAGGAATAACAATTAACGTTGGGTAGGGATTGATGGCGTAATGGGTTTCTAATTAGCATCCAATCCCCGTCGAAACGTATATATTTGTTTATGAACGTTAATGAGCTTTCGCTAATTTGAATGACCAGATTATTGTTAATATACATTGTTCAGTATTTAACTATTCGGCATTAATTTGTCTGACTACGTTGTTGGTGCTTATTAAAATTATAACGATCGAGTTATTTACTTACCGTTGTTTTGCCTCGGGATGAATTGGGACCCACGAGATTAAGTGCTATTCGATGTTTACAGAACGTTGTATATGAGTGTAATGCATGCGGATGTACGTTTTGTATGCAAAATTTCCCCTAAAATGGGAATTTCAGTAGCACTTAGACTACTCTTTATCCCGACGTTCCAGAGGGAAAAGATAAAACCTCGGGCTGCGAGCGGAAGTTGGGAAACGCTAACTTAATGAAACATATCCGGTGGGGTCTCATATTTTGTTTGTATCTCTTCGTAATGTTACGTGATGGTTAAATTTGCTTTTTCCTTGTACTTTTTATCTATCTATACTTACTACCAATTAAGAAAATTGAAGTCCCTTTGTGATTTCAAAGAATGCAAAAATTAAGGTGAAAACACTTGTAACGAGTAGCGATGCCTTATCAATCTAATTATAAATATCCGTTTATAGAGTTCCTGAATATTTATATTCTATCTGTCTAAATATTTGTCTCGAAAAGATTCCGAAACGGCTCAACGGATTTAAATGACAATTTCAGGGGCTAAAAAAATAACCTTTTTTTGATATCTTGCAGAGTTCAACCTGATAATAAAACCGAAGCGAAGCGGGTTGATATAAATAAGTAAATAAATAACATTGTTGTGTAGAAAAGGAAAATGGCAGATGCAGAATAAAGCTGTTATTGGATATTACAGAAATTAATATTAAAGTAAACACAATTTCGATAATAGCCGGGCTGTTTGTTATTAATGGTTAATAGATCGGATTTGCTAACGAGGCCGTTAATGTGTAAACATGTGCCATAAAAATAATGGGCATTACCTACTGTTTGATAATAATATTATGGAATCGAATATAAATACAAACCTTAACTAAAGCTCTTCGATGTACCTAGTTGTAACACATCTAGCTGTATAGACCGTTCGACGGGTGCGCCAAAGTTTATATAAAATTGCAACTCCGATTATTGGAACTTCGAAATTTTTTCTCATACCGTTTTACATCATAATGATCACTCTTCATACTCTTCATAATATTTTTTAATACTAATGATCGGAACTCATACTCATCTGAATTCATAACGCCAATATTCATCGAACCGTACACTTTTCAGAATTTCTTAAATATCTTCCGTGTAGATAAAATTAGGTTAGGTTAGATTTATAACAATCCTCAAAAAGTAACAGTTTCTTGAAAAAATGCATTATGAATTGCGATAATTATGGCTTAAAAAGTATGAACAAAAAAGTATGAGCAAAATTTTTCGGAGAAATTATGTGTATAGACACCAATCGTTATTTGTATAAAAAATCTAAAGACCAATTTTATATGAGCCAATATGGAGGTTCGACATTCCAAACTTGAAATTCTCTATTATCTCTGTACAATAATTCATGTCGATCGGTTTAGACGTTGAGCCGTGAAACGGAACACATAAACAAACAAACACGCTCTCGCATTTAAGAAATAAGGTAAGGATGTACAGTATTGACGTGCGAGTTGGTATTTGCATGTTTTGAAGAGCATATATTATGTCATAAACTATTCCTTATAGGTATAAAGTACGGCGAATGAGACGAGATGAGACTGTAAACAACCTGACCGTTACTGAGTTATATTACGATATGGAGCGATTATTATATCTGTCCTTATTTCTCGTACGCAATAATATCTTCAGTTAATCGATGACGGCTGTCGTTGCGTTATTCGTGTTACAGGACAGCTGTCAGTGCAGAAGTTGTCAACATTAGGGCGGCCATTTTGTGAAGTCATTCCTGTTTGGATTGCTTTCGAACTGACACTATTTTTGAAAGCTTGTTTACATTCTTTATTTGTGCTTGAAAACTTTCGTTTTCAAGCATTGCGGTATGGATGACGAGAAGATTCGACGTAATTTCCCAAACGCTGCCCAGCCCAGCTGGATCCTCCTCTTGACCTCCTTCTCGAAATTGTTTTTACCTAACTGCAGAATCTGACCGAGGTAAGTGTACTCGGAAACAATTTCGAGAAGGTGGCCGTGTACGACGACCGGTCCCCGGATCAATGTGGCAATTGATCATGACCTTGGCTTTTTCCAAATTTATGCCAAGACCAATGCATCGCCAGGCTGAGGCTAGGCCATCCAGCATATGGTTCAACTCCTCCAGCGACTCCGCCATTAAGACTATGTCATCAACGAATCGCAGGTGTGAGATGTACTCGCCGTTTATGTTAATGTCCTTACCTTTCCAGTCCAGCGTCTTAAACATATCTTCCAACGCT
The DNA here is from genome assembly GCA_946894065.1 of Acleris literana. NCBI lineage: Eukaryota > Metazoa > Arthropoda > Insecta > Lepidoptera > Tortricidae > Acleris > Acleris literana. The sequence continues at coordinate 20,624,456 of OX335677.1, read as the reverse complement.
CTCGTGAACAGTTTCGGGACATCCCCCTGTCTCACTCCTCTGTCATATTTCCTGAACTATAATATACAATATTTTTTTCTCAGTAAGTAATAAAAACATATTTTATGTATATGTTTAAGTTAAACCTCTAAGCATGATTTTTATTAGAACACCATTTTACCTGTTGTCAATTTAAGATAGTCTCTATCAGACAGGAAAAAGTATTACGTATTATAAACTACTACATTTACGGCCCTATTTTCGTTATATCAGTATTAACCATTATTCCATATTAGAATAGATTCCCTGGCAAATTACCTGCAATGCTCTCACGCGGGAAGAGGCGGAGAAAGGATGCTGCACAAAGAAACCGTAAGGAGCATGCTAAGCTAGATTACAAGCTCGCATTGTGCAGAAATTGAAGAGGAAAAAGAAATATCAAAGTAGAGACAGAAATAAATTAACTTGTAAAAATCTTTTTATCTCACATGATCGAAAAGTAAGGATTTTCATATCTCAATAGCGGGATGAAATGGGCATTTTTATGCCTAGGGAGAAAAGCGAATTTGAAATAAGAATAGGTCAAACTTTTCACCATTTTTGACTCGTAATTAGAAAGAAGCTAAGAAAAAGTACTTTCTTGAGAGTAACATTTTCAGAATTTTCTTTTTTACCTTCTCTTAGTTGTGTTTTACTCGATTTTAATTAGGTATAAGCAACACCCTCGAACTATGGGTGCAATGCAATTGCGCACTTTCATCTCTTGGTTAACAATTTACTATTGTTGTTTATTTCAAAGTAGTTTTTCATTTTGTTTTATTAAATGTGATTTTTATTCAGTGTTGTGCGAGACGTTCCTAAAAGGCACAGGGCCCGCGCGTGGACTATGGTATGGACCCTTATGAAGAAAAAGGTTTTTGGACAAAGCTTGCGTTTTAACTGAGTTACTTTCACGTTTTCCTGCTGAACTACGCATGAAATTTCCTTATGTTGATAATTGTATATACACCTATTTAATCCTAGATTAAGATCACTATTGTAATAAGTACCGGAAGAGATCACATGGTATAAGTTCGCCTATGTACATTTGCTAAGGTGAATCCGGGTAAGTGCGCCTACGGGGCAAGTGCACCAAACCAACAATATCTCTAAGAAAATAGTTATATGGTATGTCGCACTTACCCCGTTAACGCTCTTGCCTACCTCGGGGTAAGCGTGTCTACGGGGCAAGGGCTATACATACTTAATTTAAAAAAAAAAACAATCTTTTCATTACCGCCATTACCATTTAATATGCGGCTCCTGAATGCATCATGGAGCCTTATGATATGTGGGTAGATAAAGTAGTGTATGTAACTGTACTTAATTAGCAGTGATCGGAATAGGTAGAGCTAATTTGCCTAAACTTGACGCATATTCATTCATGCGTGAGCGAGATGGGAATACATTATTGAATGAACATGCATCAAGTTTAGGCAAATTAGCTCACTTATTTCCGATCACTGTTAATTAGGCATTAAAACATTTGTGTGATTTTATTAACCCACACTCGTGTTTAATGCCCTTCATTATGTACAGTCACATAAACTACTATTAAATTACGTGATCTACGTACTTTAGTTTCCTTTTTAGGGTTTCGTACCCGAAGACTACCATCGGGACTCTATAATTAAACCTAAGTCGAGCTGTCCGTTCGTCAGTCCATCCTTTCTAAATTGAAAGCGCTGTATGTTTTGAACTGTAAAAAGTGAACGCTTAAATTTTCTCAAAATTTATATTGTTATGGCAGATTTCAGGCGAACGGGCGACGGGATTTGTTAACATATTACGTCAATCCTATACATTCTGTCGAATTTCGAAAATCGCTAACTTAGCGCTATGCATGTAAAAAGAGCCCTGAGCGACCTACTTGCGCAGTGAGCAAATTACGCGGCGGGGGGAGCGTAAACCGCTTCACTTTGCTGCCACGCTATTGGATCCCAGTAATACATTCTTATCTATGATTGGTTTGTCAGTAGACAACATGCGCAAACATATCCGCTCTACTAGCCGCTCGCAGCTCTTTTTACGTGTGCCGACCTGTAACCCTCGTTGGTCTAGACAAGATGCATTCGGCGATCGTTATCGTTATCGAAAATTTACCCTCGTAAAGCCCACCATAGTACAAACAGGAAGTTTTTTGTGTGTGGGACTTTGAATCTACCAGCAAGGCAATAAAGTTCGATTACGTTTGTTCGATAATGCCATTTTCAGTTCATGAAGATAGAAGAAATAAACTTTATTCCAATTGCGATACAGTTCAAAATGAATTATGTACCTACATCCGAATGCACACTGGGTCTTACGAGGTTAAAGGATTGAAGTCAGCAGCTGGACGGTCGCGTCGAACGCCTATGTCAATTCCATACATTTTTTACAGCATTTTCTCTAGGGCCTCTGAGATCATTACGCCAGGTTTGTACTTTTCTCTCACTTGCTCTTAATAAAGCGTATGAGAGTGAGTAAGAGACAAGTACAAACACGAAGCACCTTCAACGAGCCATGGTACAGTCAAGGACTTTAATTGTTATGCCACTATGGAACCCTGTCGCATAACCTTAATCATTCATTTAAGCGTAATTTCTGTCATGTGGTTTGACGCTGTCATTATGACAGGGTTCCATAGTGGCATAACAATTAAAGTCCTTGACTGTACTTGGGGCTAGACAAGTTGCCATCGAATACGAACGCTAGCGTTAGGTGATCACCTGTGATGACACTGACTCAGTTGACAGTTTCTTCTGCGTTTATTGTGATAGTGCTCGTGTTGAATTCGACCTGTCAAGATAGTACCGCGTAACGACCGTAGTTGTCAAAACTATCACTTTTTGATTAGTGCGAGTGATAGTGATCACTTTACAGCGTGTCAGTTGCAACGAGTGATATATCACGTGACTACCTTACGTCAATTCCATACATTTTTCAAAGCGACAGGTGATCACCTAACGCTAGCGTTTGTATTCGATTTCTACTTGTCTAGCCCCGCTTTATCGTATCACGTGAGACGGTTTTAATATCAACAAGTCACTAATAAAGCTAACAGTCCCCTAGGTAAGCGCCGTTAAAAAGAGAGACAATTATTTTCTTGTTGCAAAAGTTAATGAAGGAAATTGGAGAATCTTTCTTTGTAATTTGTTCATCCTGTTTCAATTACGCGGAGCGAAAGAAAGTATTTAAGTGGGAAATGTGAGAAATGTACTCGGATTATTAATTCCGCTTTGTTTTCTTTTTTATAACGAAATTGACGTAATTAGGTAGAAAAGTTAAGATGGTCCATTTCACTAATTGCACCATAATTTAGCTTTTGCGTAATGGAACAACTTGTATTGCTTTTGTTAATTTCGCGACCGATGTATGATGTCATTTTAACTAATTAAAACCAATGATATTTTATATTTAGATACGTTATGCTCATACTAAACGCATTCGAAAACCGTCGCCAATTTCTGACAGTTGCTACGTTGCCATATTTCTACAACGGCGCGACTGAACTATAGTAAGGCAATTACCTTCCTTTTCGAGGAACGCTTTTGCGCGCAGATGACCTATCTTAATATAAAATATCATTGATTAAAACGCATGTGTATCGGACATGCGGGGTTATGTTCGGGCTTATTTCTCATATACATAAAAATATATGTTTATTTACCAAACTTATTGTACATTTTAAGATACATAGCTTATGACCACCACACTAGGCGACGCCTGTCTCGTGGGGCCGGACACCACATAATTTTAATTACCTCATTTATGTATAAACGCACTATAAACCCATTTTAATTATCATTTGTAAATAAAGAAAAAATTAAAATATATATATATATATATATTTTAATTTTTTTCTAATATATATATATATATATATAATCTCACGCCTTCGTTCCCAGAGTGGGGTAGGCAGAGCTACAGAATTACAACATCTCTAAAAACTTGTTGATAATTCTATAACCACAATTTGCACAGTTAGGCTAAGATGTTTACCAGCGTATTAGTGACAGGTTGCAAGCCCATCGCCTAACAGAACTATAAGCCTTTATTCCCTTAGTCGTCTCTTACGACATCCACGGGAAGACATGGAGTGGCACTATTCTAACTCGGCAACCACACGAGGAAAAAATTAAAAGATTTATGTAAATAAGTAAGTATACCTAGTAAGTAAGATTAATTACCTATTATTATTACTTATTATTAGTCATGTCACTTATTGCATGATCAAATTTTAATGCTCAAACAATTAATCAATCGTAGTTTATAAGTTCAGCTTGAACAACAACTGTATTTAATCCAGTAGTGGAAACTGTTTTATCCAATGTTCTTGCTACAATGTATTAACTCTATGAATTATAAATTGTTGTTTGATAATCATGTACGCATCAATATAGAAAAAAGTATGCCTTGTCACTTTCTGTCAGATGCAAACGTCATAATGACAGAAAAGGATAAAGCGTATTTTACACCACGCACAACAAATGTCAGCTAGTGAACTATCCAACCTCAACATTGGCAAGATCATTAAAACATTGATGGCGCCATTATTTACCCAAAATAATTTTATAAACCTTTTCCTGTATGCTATTATATCGGTAATATATTCAAATAAATCTCTTTCGAAAATGACGGACTGACAGACAACACACAGCTTAAAACACCTTCACCTGGACACTTACCTCCTTATTAATAAACGTTGAGTAACGGTGGTATAGCTATACAATGTTTTGTCCTGAACGTTTATTAGCAAGGGGGTTGAAATTGGGAGGGAATATTTCATGGGTACCCTAGAGGTGCACTAAGAAAGGATTTTTTGAAAATCAATACTCAACGGGAAGAAATAGGTACAGTAGCGGAAAATAACTATACCTACACGTACAAAGTTGCGGGCGGTTTCTAGTCACTTTAATTCCTCGCGATGGTAGTTTTTTTTCTTCCTAGGCAGTATTTGTGTCCCACTGCTGGGCAAAGACCTCCCCTCTTTTTCGCCACTCGTCCCTATCTAGAGCGCACTCTTGCCAATCGATCGCAAACGACTCTAGGTCATCTCGCCTTCTCCTTCTGGGTCTACCTCTGCTACGCGTTGGTAGTAAGGTAGGTAGTAAGATAAAAACGATAAAAGACGTTTGTGTAAAGAGATGCATGCAATTTCTGTTCGATGTTTTTTGAATTATTAAAGGTGCGACTGCCTAGGAAGTTTGTGACATAAATATTTAAACAAAGTAATCCTAGTCATTAAACATCGGCTGAAACATAATCAATACCAAGCTTTCAGACGTCTTCACAAAATGTACAAAAAAACTAGTGCATTTAAATTTAATATTCCCCTCGGGGTACTAGGATCCATTGACAGGATCATCAATGGAGTCGAGTGAACCATACGTGCATTCAGATCCATCATTGGAGTCTAGCGGACTTAATGAATGGAATGTTTCCGAGTCTATTAAAAGTTTATTAAATAAATAAATAATTAAATACGAGTATCAGGGGACAATCTCACAAAAGTTGACCTAGTCCCAAACTAAGCTCTAGGCTTGTACTATGGGTACTGGACAACTATATAAATACTTATATAGACAAATAAATACTTATATAGACAAATAAATACTTATATACATAGAAAACACCCAAGACTCAGGAAAAAATACTCGCGCTCATCAAACAAATATTTGCCCGTACCGGGGATCGAACCCGAGACCGCTAGCTTCGTAGGCAGGGTCAGTACCGACTAGGCTACCGCGTCGTCCTGTAGGATTAGGATCCTTTAATCGATTTTCTCAGAAATTACAGTACATTACAATCTGTTAATGGATCTGAGGGCTCAGACTAGATGCACCACGCTAACTAACGTTTCTATTCGATTTGTTTTTAAACCAATCGCGTTACTGGAAGATGACGTGATACGAAAAGTCACGTGGTCTACCAGTGACGCGATTGGTTTAAAAACGAATTGAATAGAAACGTTAGTTAGCGTAGTGCATCTTGTCTGAGCCCTCTGGGTATAATAAGTGTTTATTAGAATCCATTGATGGATCAGTGTAAACATATTAGTTTCTCAAAATCTACTGACAAATCCAAATGTACAAAAAATCCATCATGGATTCTAGTGTACATAAAGTCCGCTCGACTCCATTGATGGATCTTAATGCACAAAAGGTCCACTCGGCTCCATTGATGGATCCTGGGGAATGCAAATAACCGATTTTAACCGGTTATTTTCATACAAAAACGGTTAATAACCGGTTAATTTGCAATCCCTAATCCTGTCAATGGATTCTAGTTGCCGGAGGGTAATTTGAACCATACAGCATTATTGCAGCTCTTCATTTTCTTAACCGGGTTTCATCCCAGGCAATATATTGCCTAGATCAATACGCCACCCGTCTATTTAAGGTACGTCTCTAAACTTTACAAGTTTATCTCTGAAACCGGCTCAACCCTGGTGGAGCACTTTTCGCCGACACTACGTAATTGTCGACCGGTGCCAAGAAACTACTCGAGGAGGTAAGTATCCATCCATTTATACTTCCCTTAACTCCCTTATCTTTATCATCCTAGTGAAGAAACTTCCAGCCCCAAAGCTTTATTGTTGACAAGGATTATACGCCTCATAAAAAAACAATAAAAACCAACACATAAAACGTATTCACTTTACTAGCCGTGCATTTAAGACTCACAAAGCATGCTCGTGAAAACGGAATACTCGATTTGTTGAATTATTCATACAAATTAAATGAAATTATCGAGCCGAGTGGATATTATTGTATCTGTCAATCGCCGCTTATTCAGCTCAATAAATACGTACATCAAATATTAACATTTCATTCACGTGAGTATCTAATTACAATGGCGGACGCACGTGGCTTGATAACGCTCTCTATTAACGTGTTTGACCGCGTTATATCGGACAAAACAAACATATTATCTTGATTGCGATAATAAACCGTTGGCAACAAATAAGAAAAAATAATCTCGCGGTGATACCGCTCCAGTAACGATATGACACATTCTATGGGACTGTAAAAACTGCGCAAACGGCTGGCCCGACACGCCTCGACATTTGCCTCTACGAATATATATGCGTCTGACCTCATTCAATATCCTTTTTCCAAGCGAACAGTTTTATCGTCTTTGTTATTTCCACCCAATGAACACTAACCCCTTGAAAGGAATGATTGTGACGTGCACACAAAAAACTTTCTGCTCTTTAAGCTCGTAAATTCTTAAGGAAATAAAGTCCAGCCTGTGTCATTTACATAAAAGAAAAATAAGTATTTAACGAGGGCGGAAAGGTTATTAACATTCTGAATTTTAGCTACGGTTCTTACGTAACAATTAATTATAATACAGTCTCACTTGACGAGTCAGTACCTTAAAAGAGACACAACCCCAACTCAACGCGTTTAATTTTTTCAGCCTTGTGAAGGTTGTTTTTGCTGGATGCGGAAGATAAACAAAATAATTGAAAATCGTAATTCTATATTTGAAACAGACTTCGGCGTAATTGCGATTACCAGATGAAGTAGAGAATGAAGAGAATATGTCTATTACAGATGAAAAGCAAGCGTTTAGACTTGTTCGCTCGTTGTTCGCGTAATGCTTGCCCAAGCAGAATGTGCAGATATGCTATCGGCACATTCTGCTATGCTATGACTAGCCAGCGTTTTAGTTTTGGGATAAAACATTTCAACTCCGGCTATAGCCTTTTGTTTGGTGTCGTCTACAAATATCTCAGCTTCACACGAGGGAAATTATTTAGGGTTATTTTATTTTAGTTTTAGTTTTTAAAACTAGGCTAAAAAAGTTATTATTAGGTGCTTTAAAATAAGAATATTTAATGTAACACTCTACTATTGTCAACAGAAACAACAACGAATTACTAACCTTAGAAATATTTTTATTATAAGTACCTAGTTTAAGTACAGTCTATTATGCGGTTGATACATGTGGCCTATTATGGGTACCACATGTCCGACTAAACAAAACCAACTAGGTGTAAGTCATATAAGTGTCAACCAATTATAGGCCGTTGTTAGGTGCGTGCAGAATGTAAAAGTGAGTGCAATAATTGCCAATAAACTTACGTTTGGCAAACTGTTAAATTAAAAATGTACCACACTGTTTTTGGAATAAATAAATAAATAATAAGATTTAAACAAAATATTTTAAACTTCCATTAACTATTGAGAAATAAAAAATATGATAATTATGATATGATATGTATGTTAAACCATTTAAAAAGTAATCCTATCAACCTATTAAATCTTACTAATATTATAAATGCGAAAGCTTGTGTGTTTGTGTTCGTTACTCCTTCATACTGCAACGGCTGGACAGATTTAGATGAAATTTGAAATAGATATAACCTGGATTAACACGTAGAAAAATTAAAAAGTTCCCAAGATAATAACGATAATAGAAATCGCGGACGAAATCGCGGGCTGTAGATAGTCTATATCTATACTTCTATACTAATATTATAAAGAGGTAAAGTTTGTGACGTTGTAAGGGGTAAGCTCTGGATCTACTGAACCGATTTTGAAAATTCTTTTACTAATACAAAGCCACTTTATTCGTGAGTGTCATAGGCTATATATTAAATCATTTTTTTTATTGCCCAACGAAGTGGGCACGGGAACAGTTAGTACCTAATAAAGGCCATGTTTCAAAATAATATACTGATTTAGAGCACATGATAATTGTTTGTGACATGTTATCACAAAGCGCTACATAGCGTTATTCTATTAAATTTCTCGTTGCCCTAATTTTGTGTGTGAATGAAATACTCGCGTGTGTAACCAAACATTAGAAGTATAGACACAAAACACAAAACATATTATGTCGTAATAAACGAGAATCGAATGAGCTACGATAGCACAACGTGATCAGACTGTCAATGGCGAATTTGAGCCTAATCGACGCTTCCTCGTGACGCTATGCGGTGTATCAGCAACATAACTAGGAGAAATAACTACAGATCAACAAAAAAGTTAATAGAAAATGAGAATTTGAGATAAAGTTGTAAAAAATGTATTAAGTACGAGTAAATTATTGGTACTTGAAGTTTAAGTAACCGCCAGGGAGTGGCCCGCTATCCCATTCAGGGGGTTTCGAATGGGTTTTTATAAGGATATATTTAGAAAAGCCGTATCGCTTAAAAGCCGTTCAATTTGCTTTTTAAAGCGCTGTTTATAAGGGTTACCCTTACCAAGGGTTTGGAATGGGTATTTCGAAAGATTAACTATCCAAATCCGTTTCGTAATAAGTCTTGTTCGATTTTGCTTTAAAGCGCTATATTTTGAGTCATACCAATATCCCTTTAAAAACTGCGAAAGATTGCAAAAGGTCCATTCGAAACCAAATATTTAAAGGTCACAATGAAAGAACATGTCTAGTCAGTTGAAAAAAAATGAGAATTTAATCTTAAAATTTAGAGTTCGCAATGAACTATTACTTAATTTTACCACTCAGGTACAGATAAATTGTAAACAAACTTTATTTTTTCTTTAAAAAAAGAACACGGTAATGACACTCAAAATTTCATGGATCCTAACTTTAAAATTGCGATAGTTTAAAAGGTTATTGAATAGACAACGTCCTTTCCGTGTACTCTTCATTGTTTTAAGGTCCCGTGCGTCAAAATAATTGATTTAATAGTTGCAGTCGCTTTACGTGTCCTCGGTTTAGCATACATCGGTGACTTCAAGTGTTTCCACGGCGAGCAAATCTTTTGAAGGCACCATTGTATGCTAAACAGAGTCCGTACAGGGGCTCCGCTCGCAGTGGAAACCCTGCTTAAGTAAATGCACATGGCTATCTGCCGTACTCATCTTTTCCACATACGTATTTTCTACGTTCTACATGAATGATTCTTTCCCGTAGAATATTTATACAGCAAAACGTATCGCGTTAGACGTTAGTATCCGGTGACATTACAATATTAGTACCATTGAGCTGGTAAAATTATGGAGATGGAAGGTGACTATTCCACACACAAAACAAAATTTAGTGAATGGGCTACTACAGGCATTCATAAAAGTAGAAATAGGCTTTATGACCTATATAGAGAGAGGGAGGAAAATAAGAATGCTGACTTTCTAAATTATGTTAGGAATTATTCAAGGACCTTTAAACAAGTTTGTTTAACTGCCAAGGCAAATTTTCTTAGTCTCAAACTTAAATCATCTGACAACAAGGTAAAAACTGTATGGAATATTATAAATAGAGAAACGGGAAAATCAAAAACTCGTGATAATCAAGTCACTCTGAACACAGGTGACCAACAAATCACGTCAAATAAAGACGTTGCCTTAGCATTCGAAGATTATTTTTCTAACATAGCCATTAATACTACGAAAAGTCTTAAATCATCCGCGGTTGAAGCTCAATCATTACTTAGCACTAATGTCAGTAAATGTAATATAAACTTTGATTTCAGCCCTGTAAATTCAGATTCAATAGTCAAGATATTTAAATCACTTAGTTTAAAAAAGACTGAAGATTTGTGGGGCACATCAGTTAAGGTACTCTTTCATATCATAGATGTAATTGCACCCCATCTAGCATTAATCTACAATAATTGCATATCAGAGGGGGTCTTTCCAGATCTCATGAAATATAGTAAAGTAATACCTCTTTTTAAATCGGGCGAGATGAGTGATATAACGAACTTCCGTCCCATTTCCATACTACCAGTTTTAAGTAAAGTCTTTGAGAAAGTAATGCTAAAGGATATGTTAGGTCACTTTAACAGAAATAAACTACTTAACAATAACCAGTTTGGCTTTACCAGAGGTCGATCAACAATTGATGCGGCATCTGTACTCATTAAACATATATATAACAGTTGGGAGAAATCTTGCGATGCAGTAGGAATATTTTGTGATCTTTCTAAAGCTTTTGATTGCGTGGATCATACGACCCTTATTTTAAAATTAGAACATTATGGATTGTCCAACAAAGCTTTAAGCCTTATGTCTTCTTATCTAAGTGATAGAACTCAAACAGTTGTTGTAAACAAAACGCAATCTGTTGGAGCTACATTGAAAATAGGTGTGCCTCAAGGCTCTATTTTAGGTCCTTTTTTATTTTTGGTTTACATAAATGACTTGCCACCAACAGTAGATAAACTTTGTGATATTGTACTTTTTGCTGATGATACTTCACTAATTTTCAAGGTAGATAGAAAATCCGTAGACTACAGTAGGATTAACACCACACTAGTTAAAGTACTTAATTGGTTTACTAGCAACAATTTGCTACTAAATGCTAAGAAAACGAAATGTGTTAGGTTCGCTTTGCCTAATGTTAAACCGGTACATTCTAGTATTTTTCTAAATGACGAGTGTTTGCAAATGGTAGATAAGGCAATTTTCTTAGGCATAACATTAGATAAATATTTGCAATGGAGTCCCCATATAGCTGTACTGGCAGGTAAACTAAGTTCGGCAGCTTACGCCGTTAGGAAAATTAGACAACTAACCAATGTTGAGACAGCTCGCTTAGTCTATTATAGTTATTTCCATAGTGTCATGTCGTACGGTATTCTGGTTTGGGGTAAGGCAGCTGACATACAAACTATATTTGTGTTACAAAAAAGGGCCATTCGTTCTATTTACAACTTAAACTCCCGTGACTCTTTAAGAGAACTTTTTAAAGAAATTAATATCTTGACTGTAGCGTCTCAATTTATTTATGAGAATATTATTTACGTTATTAGAAATTTAGATTCTTTCACCAAAAATTCTGATATACATAATTTAAATACCAGAAATAAAAATAAAATCGCTATCCGAAAATTCCGCGTCCGTAAAGTATATAAATCATTTGTTGGTCAATGCATTCATTTCTATAATAAATTACCTGACGAAGTTTTAAAGTTACCCTTTCCAGCACTTAAAAGTTACTTGAAAAGGTCGTTAATGTCTAAAGCGTATTATAGGATCGAGGACTATCTAACAGACAAAAATGCATGGCCTAAATCCGAAACTTAGTCAATAATAATTTATTCAAATGCAAAATCTTTATCTTGTCTAGGGGACACCGTTGATGTAGGAAAACATATCGAAACTTTTATGTGGTCGTCTCGCACCATCTTATATACACATAAGTATGTGTTTTTTTTTTTTCTCTATCTCTCCCGTAAGATTCTTAATTGGCATGTTTTCCTGCTGAACTACGCATGTTATTTAATACTATATTTAATTTAATATTTATAGCTTTATATAACGCTAGACTAAGTAGTACCATTGTAATAAGAAATATGTTTAAAAAATGACTGACTGCTGAGTTTCTTGCGGCGTTTCTTCTCGGCAGTGGTCTTCTCTTGGGAAGCGCTGGTAGATTCTTGACGTGTAAAAGTGCCCGTGCGGCCTACTTACTGAATAAATTTCTTTTATCTTTTTTATCTTTTATCTTATCCATTTCCTCAATAAATGGGTCAAAGTAGATCTGTAGAATTTGGAATCACTTGGCTCCAATTTTGACAGTGAGTTATCAGTGTTAGAAGGACATTCGCCAATAAAGTGTGACTATAGAAGATGTAGTGACTAAGTATGAAAAGGGCATGCTTCGATGGTTCGGTCATTTGGAAAGGATGGATGAAAGAAGATTGACGAAAGAGATGTACAGAGCGAAAGTGTAAGTCGGAGAAATACCACAGGCCTTTCGCGTAAACACACTCGCAATCACAATCGTTTTTAACCGACTTCAAAAAAAGGAGGAGGTTCTCAATTCGTCGGGATTTTTTTTTTTTTTTTTTTTTATGTATGTTCCCCGATTACTCGAAGACCACTGGACCGATTTGAAAAAATTTTTCGTTGTTCGAATGGGTATACTTTCTAGCTGGTCCCATTGTCACCACGTCAGGATCTGATGATGGGGTCATGGAGAAATCAAGAGAACTCCTCAAATATTATAGGCACACCTATAGCGATTTTGGTATTTTTCACTGTAACTCATGCATTTGCTTTTGAAAAGTACTATATGGTGAAGTGGAACTGATGATGAAGACCACAGATGGCCACCGGAACTCCTTAACGGTACCTATTTCAAGGGTGGCGATAAGATATTTCGATAAAGGAAGTTGAGCGACTATAACGAAGCACATTTAGGTTTAAATATGACTATGACATTCCCGCGGCGTTGTCTGCGGCGAGCTTGAAATGTTCTATAGTTTCTTATTAATATTTAGAAGTGGAGCTAAGTAACAGCATAAATAGGATCACTAAAAAGTATAAAATAAAATAAATGTTTAAAAAAACAAAAAACCGCCTTCAAAAATGCAAAAAATAACTTCAGTTGGACCAAAAGCAGACTTCAGTTGGACTGACCTATTTCCCTACCATTTTAAAGAAGTTATTTTTTGCTTTTTGAAGGCGGTTTTTTGTTTTTTTAATCAGTTTGAAAATCGAAGGCTAGTCTGCATACAAAATGAAACCAATTGTTTTGTTTTGAAGCCGATCGCGATTGCGAGTGAGTTACGCGAAAGGCCTGCCGGAAAAGGGCCGAATCTTAAATACCCGAAACCTACGTGCATGCATGACTCGATGTATGAATGTGGAAGAAGCGAAAGAGATTTGTCGGGATCGCAGCAGGTGGAAAGAAGTGGTCTCTACCTACCCCTCTCGGAAACAGGCGTGATTTGATGTATGTATGTATTACTTTGTCAAGGTTCCCTGGCAGAATGTGATGTGCGTAACCAGATAATCAGGGGACAAACGGGAAGCCTGCTGCGCCAGGCCGCTCTAGGCACGCGTCCAGCTGGCAATCATTCCGAGAACCATTTTTATGTGGAATTCCCGAAGCCTGTATAACTAAAACGTTTAGCCTTGCCTATGGGAATGTGTGTATACTTATAGATAACGATCGCTATCGACATTCAATTTCAAACAAACCTCACAACGTGAACAATTTCATTTTATTTTTTTGTAAGTTTACACTTTATCAAGCCCATACACAAAGACACACACATAAACACGCGGATACAGTCGCATGCTCCAACACTGAACTCGATGTGTTGCACTAGTTGTTTTATTTACCAAACCAACCTGCAAACTTGTGTAATAATACCATTATTATCACGATTTATCTAGTTAACCTAACTATACGGTTCAAATAAACCACAAAGGGAACTTACCACAAGATGGCTTGTCATTCGGCTTCTTCATGGATTAAAAACAAATGTCTTGGCTTTACCATATAAGTACCATTCGTACCATTACACGCAAAAACTGCATCCTATCATCTATATATATCTAGGTGAAAATATCTGCGGCTCTAAACAGGGTGCTTTGCGAGAACGTAAGTTACCAGACGGTCGCGTCGAGTGCTTATGTCAACTCGCTACAATTTGTCAGTTTTCGATAATCATTTACGTTAGCGTTATGTTTCTCGTCTGGCTTCTCAGAGTTCTCAGTAACTTAAAGTTATCACTCTCTTTTTCTCGGCTTTAAAATGAAAAAGGATAGAACTATAATTTATCTACCACAAACTGTTATCTACGGATGGAAAAATCTGCATTCATCATTCCAAACCTGTAAATCGTGTTTATAAACAGACGCCGCATCAAACGCGCCGTAACAACTTGAGTGCATTTCTTATATTTGAGTTATCTCGCAGCCGACTGCTCACTTTGTACGTACTTACGCCGAGAATTCTTCGCCAACTTGTTTCGAAACTCGAAGAGTACACAATTTATTGCCATCACTTTGCCCTATTTACACTTACATTATGGCATTCTGTAAGCTGTAAATACTAGAGGACGCCCGGGACTTCGTCCGCGTACATTCGGTAGTCGTTATTCCTTCGGGATTTCTTCCGGAATCAAAAGTAGTCTATGTGTTAAACCATTGTATTCTTTATTGCACATAAACAATTACATAACATTAAGCTAATAAGCTATAAGTAAGTTACGGTATAAGCTATCTAATTTTATCCAATCCAGTTCAGCCGTTGCAGCGTGGAGGAGTAGGATTCGAACTTTAGAACGGGAGTTAAAGCCACTTGACGTAATTGCCCCACTGACGTTATAGCCCCGCTTGACGTTACATAGAAATATGAATACATAGATTAGAACGTCCATGACTTAGCAACAAATACTCGCGGTAATCACACTAATATTTAATCCTAACCAGAAATCGAATCCGGGACTGCTAGGTTCATGCGCAGGAGCACTACCAGCTAGGCTACCCGAGTTGTCAATGCTTTCAGATGTTGCAGATTCAGTATTCGCGCCACGTCCAATTCGGCAGGATAGATTTCATCTGCGGGATGAAGTAAATAATACGTTATTATTATCTGTAGATAATAATGCTTGGGGAACAAAATATCATGTTATTTCTCGGTATAATGTGATATACGTACAATAAGACTTTTTAAGAGCAAGTTTGACAGCGGCGTGAGTAATGAAGGGTACCTAATTGTCTAAAGAAATTTCATTTACCAACGGTTTCGTTTGTCCGAGTTTTCAAAAGTTAGAAAATCATTCTAAACTAATTTCCCATTGTATTTAGTATTACTATTATTGTTTTGTGTTTTGCACCAAATCAACGATTTTCTTTCTTTTTTACATTCTACTGGCTATTTCTATTGTCTGTCGAAAAAAATCAAAAAATCATTTATTTGTCAGAATACAGTAATACACGGTCTAAGGGCCGAGTTCACCAACAATTAAACGGACGATTAAGTCTTAATCAGCTGTTAATCAATACATTTGACACCCGTTAAACCGCTAATCGTCTGTTTAATTGTTGGTGAACTTGGCCCTTAGTTATAAAATTAAATCACTTGTATTCAGCATGCAAGCAAGCGTATAAATATTGTAAATATTCTCTATTTTTTAAGTTTATAAATTCTAGTCAATAATAATACAAATTTAAACCTTTAAATATTCCTTGACACTGTAAAAACATTTCTCCATTAGCCATTTTGTCAAGTTACGTTTAAACATGTTTCCCAACAACATTCTTAATTCATCCGGTAAAGGATTAAAAACTATAATGCTCATAATAGATATATTTCTCTTGTACATATCCTTACGACAGGGAGGGTTGTACAAAAGAGACAATACGTGCTCTTGTCTGCCTTTAATCACTTGACTCCGTTTCATAAAATATTCTGGGTGGGAGTTGACGAACACACATACGTCTGTTATGTACACGCACAGTAGTGGTAAAATATTCTCGTTATAAAGTCTTGACAGTTTGATTCGCGGTCGAAACCATCGGACGGACCGAGGGTTTCATCTGCGGTTCGGAACGCAGTCCCAGATGCGCAATCCAAACTGGGGGCTGATTTTTGACTTTCGAGCGCTCGAAAGTTTCACTCGGAAGTGAGCAAAATCTTTGAATCCGTATTTTTGAAATTACGAGCTATAGAAAATTTAAAGACGAGTGGTCCACACCATTCGTTTTCAATTCTACCACTGGTATTTCAAAAAACGGTTTCGAAGATTTTGCTCACTTCCAAGTGAAACTTTAGAGCGCTCGAAAGTGAAAAATCTGCCCCCTGTGCCGTGTAATGGCGGCTAATGAGTCACGCTTTTTCGTGCGTGCAGCCGGCGTTCATCAATTTATAAGACTTTGGACCCGATTCTACAGTGGCCTCTAAATTTCCTAATTTTATTTAGGTGTCGCTAAAACACTTTGCTATTCTACGAGCAGCTGTCATAATCAAATGACAGCGCTAATTTGAATCTGACGCTTCTTATTTTAGGCGGTCCATTCAATATTGTATTGACATTCTGGAATAGCACTTGTTAAATCTGCCGTCTAAACTATGTCTAAAAATTAAACAATTTAGTTTTAGGCTAGTTAAGCGACGTGCACGTAGAATCGGGTCCGCTATCACGTCAAAAATTAGAGCACACTTATTTGAAATGGCACCATTGTGTATCATAATTGAACATAACTTGAATATCGTTCAACATGCGAACCATTTATGCACCGATCGAGAGCAGTATTGGATATAAAATTACCGCAAATCGCTACAAAAACGTGGATCGGTCGCATTTTCGCCATAAATCACATCAATGCAATATCTCTACTCTCGGGCGAGCATTCCAGCGGGGATGCACGGATGGGACTTAAAAGCAATGAGAACAATCCGCGATTATTCTGAAAAACGTTTACGTGAGTGTTTTATGTGGGTTCAATTTGGGACCAGAATTAGATAAACTAAAATTGGGATACACTACTGTAATGCAATAAGTTTATAGTAACTTGTATCAAGATAAATTGGTTGCATTCTAAGTGTCGTATTTACTTTTA
Organism: Acleris literana; assembly: GCA_946894065.1. Classification (NCBI taxonomy): domain Eukaryota; kingdom Metazoa; phylum Arthropoda; class Insecta; order Lepidoptera; family Tortricidae; genus Acleris; species Acleris literana. Next base: position 20,607,183 of record OX335677.1, on the reverse strand, counting down.
ATTATTTAAAATTTGTGTTACGAATGTGAGGGAACGGCGACCGTTTGTTTTGTTCATAAATATTCTTGGAGTCGCCCCTAGGCTAGCCTGCGGAGCACACCAAGTGTATTGCTAAGAAGTATGTATGTATATATAATAACTTTATTCATTGTACAGTTAAATGATTTTTGTTTTTCCTGGATAATATACGCAAAGTTTGGACGCATCGATATCTTTTCTATTTAATAAAGTTAAAGGTTACAAAAATCTTACAATCGAAAATATGAATTACTATTATTTAATTAAAACATAATTATGGTTTTTGAATTGACCATACATTGTAAAGTTATGGTGTATTAGGATTGGTCAAAATACCATTGTATTAAGAGTTTTCAATCATTGGGTGAGGATTTGGAGCGTTTGACCTGCCTATACGAGTAGAGGAAAATGATAAATTCTATTTCTAATCACTGATGGTTCATGTAGATTAAGGTAAAAACGGTCATTTTGTGAATTTCACTTAATTTTTCATAAAATAGCGAGAGTACAGTCGAGTTTACAAATATCGCTCATTGAATGCAAAAGGGCCACAAATCAAAATGGCATAATTTTACAGGACAGCCATTACAAATTCTAAAACAGGTTTTTTGATTATATTTAATGTTTTTATGTCTTATTTTTATAATGTTAATATACCACTATGTTCGTCAATTAATGAGCTATATTTTTAAAATAATGACATTGTTGTACCATTAACCCACATCAAAAAAAAACACACATGCCCCTTTTGCATTCAAAATATTAACAAAATTTTCAAAAATTATGCCAAAAATATAACTCATTTTAAAAGTAAATTCAATTTAATAGACTTTTGTCATAAAATACTTTTTTTTTTTAAGCTAAACGTATGGTTTTACCGATAGCATAATAAAATACAATAAAAAATCGAAATAAACAAAAAAATAGGTATTCTTATCACTATACTATTTTAATTCAGGTGTAACAAGAGATCTAAAACAAATTCTTAAGAATTATCAAAATGTTTAAGTTAAACTTAATTAAAGGAACTTACACCTCTAGCAAAATAAAAATTCTAAAAAAAGAACAAACAAGTAAAATCTTTATGTTGGTACATAAGCCATAAGGCAATAATCAGTGTCAGGTATTGAAAAATACACGAGTTGTTTGCTGCAGCTAAATCACAAGTTAAATGGCGTATAAAATGACTCACAGCAACAAAAATAAAAAAATCCCCTTACTTATATAAAAAAAGTTAGTTACCCGTATCAAAGTTTAATATTAAAGCATTCTCTCTTTTATTTTGAATAAATTTGTAGCAACTTACTAAGTATTAAATTCTATGACGACAACTTAAACAATCATATTCATTTTCTAATTAATAACAGCCTTATTGAAATCACAGACTCTTTCTTTACCTAATTTAATATTTAAGGCACAAAACATTACAATTTTTTATAAAAAGATTCGTAATACTTAGGTATTATATTTTTATCGATTAGTTTAAGTATACCCTTTAGTTTTGATTCAGCTATTTTAAGTTTTTTATTGAATACCTAGTTTTTTTGGCACTATTATATCAGTCTCAATCGATGATAAAAAAAAAACAGCGTAGATACTGAAGTAAACTCTTCGTTTTCGTAAGAAGTCTTGAACAAAAATTTGTTTTTATGTTCTCGATGGACTTTAATAACTTTTATATCCGACCATTTTACTTTATCCCCATCTTCGGTTGTAACAAAATTGCCGACAGCTAGACATTTTAGGTCCAAGAAACTATCATGCATCAGCTCGTGAACTGCGAAAGGTGCCTAATTTTGCCTTTCTTCTTAGCGGTCTTTATAAGAGTAATGTACTGGTCAGGCACATAAATTGGCGATGATTTTAATGCCCTTGCAATGTTTCGTTGAATTAATGAATAAGCGGCGTCCCCTTCATTTTGAGTGTGTCCTTTAATAAGAAACTTATGAGTGACACTTCTCAATTTCGGCAATTTTTGTACAGCATATAGGTACATAGACAAAATAAATTTATTGTAGTAATGGAATGTTGGATTTCTTGTCCAGTTCAGAATTGTGAGTGGAGCAGGCTTCATTTTTGTCTGTTTTTTTATTTGTAGTACCGACTGCCATGTTCAAAATTGTTCTTGCTCGGTTATTCATTCTGTAAATAAAATCCTTGTTTGTAATTTAACTCATTATATTTCATGAGTTACATGAGAACTGTTAATTTCAATACCTTACACACTTACACAAACACACACACACGCCCACGCAGTATACGCAACATGCACATTAACACAGAATAATAACACTCGAACGTCTCAAGCTAGTTAGATTTTTTATTTTTTCGCTATTATTACCTTGAATTACCTTTACCGTAAGTGTTAAATGCCAACACGTCCATATTGTTTTAAAATAATTAAACATTGAACGCAATAATATTCCTACAAAACGAACACATTAACAAAAACATCATTTTAATGTGAAATAATTTTCTACTATCCTGCATATAATTCTATACAAAACGGAAGTTTTTTTCAAATATGGCTCAAAATAATTTCACAATTCCGACCAAAACGGACATATTATAAAATATGGCATAATTTGTATCACAATTTTGATCATGCTTGGTTGATATTGGAATACAAAACGGACGTATTTTAAAATATGGCACTATTGTTTTACAAATTTTATCATGCTTGCTTGATATTGGAATGCAAAACGGACGTATTTTTAGATATGGCACTATTGTAGTATAAATTATAAAAATACTTACTTGACATTGGAATGCAAAACTTCCGCATTCCAAAATATGGCACTTTTGTACGGAACAATTCACTCAGTATCAGGTACTTTTTTGGATTGTGGCCGTTTTCCACGAAACTGACGTGCGTTCACTTCGATTTCTGCGACGCAACTGACAAAATGGCAGCTTTGCACCGAAGATATGCCGCTAACCGTTAAAATTCAAAAACGGCGGTTGATCCGTTCAGCCGGAAATCACACGAAAATGACTGGTGTCTTCAGATAAGCTTAAAATTATTATCGATTAAATCACTATTTTGGAATAAAACGATTTTCTGATATTTTTGATTTGTGGCCCTTTTGCATTCAATGAGCGATATGTGTACACTTGAATACCTTGTCTGTTTATGTTATGATTAAACTGTAATATATGAATTGTCACAGCGATTAAAGTGACAAGGTACTAAAGTGTAAAAGCAGGCAATAGCGGGCAGTAGCTAGTTAACAATTAATTGGCGTGGTAGGGGTAATTATACAAAAGATCGAAGTGGTCGAAGTGCATCCGTAAGGACCCCACCAATAAGAAGATCGACGTGGTAGTTCATAAACATACTATAATGGGCGGACACCAAAAAAAATACGTTAAAATAAAACAAGTAACGTAAGGTTCTAAACTGTATTTAAGTATGTTTATAAAGCTAACAACTCAACCACATATTCCGGGTATAACCAATCGAGCAATGGTCCCTATTCATCCGTTAAATTACTCCACAGATTGTTAAATCGTGTATTTAATAGCGTTAATAATGTTAGAGCAAGCCGTTTTAAAATATCGAATGCCAATGCAATCTGCCGCCGCGGCGGAAACGCGTAGGGTAAATGTCGAATAAATAACATTTTACGACATATTAAATCCCGCTGAACGTTAAATATGCCATTTTCATGTTTGAAGCACTTCCAGCGGAAAAAAGTTGGGACGAGAAAACTCAAAGTCTTGCCAGCGTTGACGTAGGATTTCGAAGACTATTTTTAATGTTTCGTGATCGATTGACGTAGGTTTTATGTAATACTAGCAACCGGCCTTCGCTTATTTTCGGTTTATTATTTTTTCTGCAACACTCTTACATAAACCAGAATTTATCATACGGTCACGGACTTTAATTGTTGAACCATTATAGAACCTTATCTCATAAAACCAACGCTTAATTCTTATGTAATTTGTATCTCGTCACTTGACGCTGTCATTATGACAAGGTTCCATGGTGGATCAACATTTAAAGTCCTTGATGGTAGATACAAACCTTCCATGAAAAATTATCTATCTGATGATGACAACCGCATGAAAATACGTTCAGTAGTTTTTAAGATAATCGCAAACATACAAATAGACTCGGCGGGGGATGTGATTGTCACCTGTCATCTATCATAGTCAGGTTTGTTCGATTTTTGAATATGTTGTACATATTAAGAAAAACTAGTTGTGTAAGAAAAGATTTTTTGGAAAAAAAGGAAACGTATAAACCTAGATTTTCATCAGATACATACATACCCTTACGCCTTCATTCCTAGAGTGAGGTACACAGAGCTACAGAATTACCAACAACTCTAAAAACTTATGGCCTGTTGTTTGATCGGTAGTTAAACTAACTAATGGTCAAAAAACGTTACTAATGGTTAAAATCTCAAGGAAATGTGTCAAATTTTCCATTCCTTTTTCGTATCTTAACAATTAGTTAGTTTAACTACTAATCAAACAACAGGGCCTTAATAAACTAAACTTGTTTAATTTGTAGTTAATTCTGTAACCACATTTTGCACAATCAGGCTAAAGGGCGCTGCATACGTAACGTGATCAGGACGTGGACGGAACGGGGACGGGACGTGGTTGCATACATTTTTGATTTTCCCGTCCCGTCCGTGAATCGTTGCGTATGTACGTTCAGATACGTTTTCTATGAAACAATATTTGAATAAAATTCCCCGTCCCGTTCCGTCCGAGTAAAATCACGTTAAGTCCTTAAGATGTTTACCATGTGTATAGTGACAGGTTGCAAGCCCATCGCCTAAAAATACTATCAGCCGCAGCATATTATATGTGTGTAAGTAGCTGTTATTTTCAACTTTACATATTCAAAAATCGTGGAAACCGGACTTGATTTAAGTTACGCCCACACCAATGCTTAAAAAACGGTGACGGTACGGAATCGCAGTGACGCATCGTATACGTACCGTTTTTATCGCATGCCCTCCACACCGCTGCTTAAAAAACGGTGACGGTACGGAATTGTAGTGACGCATCGTATCCGTACCGTTTTTATCGCATGCCCTCCACACCGATGCTTAAAATACGGTGTCGTTGCGTAAACAAAAGACGAGGTCATTGTAACAACATGGCGCCGTTTTTGACGCACCGTAATATACGCACCGTTAAGCAGCGGTGTGGGGAGCGTGCGTCAAAAACGGAACGGATACGGCGCGTCACTGCGTTTCCGTACCGTCGCCATATTTTAAGCAGCGGTGTGTGGAGCATGCGTCTAAAACGGTACTGATACGACGCGTCACTGCGATTCCGTACCGTCACCGTATTTTAAGCAGCGGTGTGGTCGCAGCTGGGGGTGAAACGTTATCGCCCAGAGCTAAATTTGTATGGAAATTTCATGACATCTACGTGATTTAAGCGTCTCCTCACAAACCTATTTAAAAAAATGTATGATTGATGGATTCCCTGTACGTCAATTGACTAGCATTGTTATGAAACCAAGACAAAGGGGACGGAATATTGATTGCTTACATCAAATTAATGTTGAATGTGCGATTTGAATTGTTTCAAAGTTCCTTGCCCTCGAATTCGACGGATAACTAATTAATAATCCTAAACGGAATCTCGCCTAGTGTGCAGTTATTTTGTTTACTCACATCCGCATTGATTTCTGTAAAGCGAGGGAAGTTGGCTAGACTATCATTGCCATTATTGTGTATTCAGTTTCCCGCTAGGTATTATGTGTAAAGTATATAGTAGTAATAGGTTGCGGAAGTGGGAAATGTAATACATTTTTAATAAAAATAATTTATTGGATATTTTTATGGTGCGGAAATTGATCTGTGTAGTTTTAAACTATTTATCCCGGGACTCTTAAGGTGCTTTTCCACCGGCGGCGTGAGACGAAACGAGGTGGCGCGAGAATTTTTATTTGTATTAAAACAGTGTTTTAAAAACACCCATTTCCGCCGCGCGCGCGCGTTGATCGTGCGCGATTTTTCAATACAAATTTCAATTCTCGTCCCGCCTCGTCTCGTCTCGCGCCGCCGGTGGAAAAGCACCTTTATGATTTTAGATATAGTTATTATTTATTATTGTTTATTTATTAACCAAAAATTACATAATGTTCTTAAACAAATAGTCTGCAAAACTGTCAAACAGTTTGACTGCAGCTGAGTCCTTTTAAACTTGATAGTAACAATTGGTTCCTTAATACTAACTTAGTTTATATTTATTTTATAATAAATGAAGTAGATGTTTTTTAAGCAGCCTTTTAAATTTGTGTAAATTTGGTTCTGATCGGATGTCTTCAGGTAGACTATTTAAAGTGTAAGGTATTCGTTTTTTAAGTGTTCTGTCTCCGTAATAGTTGTTGATCCTTGGTACCTTAAATTTACCCTCCGACACCGATCTTGTGCCATAGTTATGACTAACCCGAAATAGGTGATGCTCCTGACCGCTATGGTTATTAACGGCAAGAAGGTATTTATGTTTTATACTAACGGGAAGAATACTACATATTTTGAATAATTTTCGGTAATCATTTTTATATTTTTCTTTAATTTTATTATTTACAAGCAATTTTATAAATTTTAATTGTAATGTCTCTAATTTATTAATATATGTTTTAAACGTTAGACCATAGCTATCAAGAGCATATCCCAAAATCGGGTCAACTAATGCGTGATACAGACACTTTAAGGTCCCAAGGGGTACCCTATAACTAAGATGATAAAATTTGTTTAATAGTGTTCTTAACTTTATACTGATGTAATCGATATGACAAGCCCATGAGAATTTAGTATCAATTTTAACACCCAGATAGGTAGCACAATCCACTCTTTCGACTGGCACACATTGACATTTAATTAAATTATTATGTAAACAAGAATAACTATGTAATAACAAGGCAGAAGTTTGATAGTCTATCTCTAAATGTGGCGAATGTATTATAAGGTGTTTAGTTTTCCCTGAGTTTAAAATAATGCCATTGTCATGAGACCATTTTACAATAGAGTCTATATCCTGCTGAGCCGCGTGGTACATCTCCGCAAGGTCCGTTCCGGCGGTCACGGTGCACAGATCGTCTGCGAACATGTAGGGAGTGCTGTTTTGTACAACTCTACCTAGGCTATTTACACAGACCGGGCCGCACCCCGAGCCCTGCGGAACCCCGCAGCGCACCGGCGTCCGCTCGCTGAGCTGCCCGCCCACCTGCACGCGGTAGGAGCGCGCGGTCAGGTAGTCGCCGTAGTCGCAGGTAGTTAATGTTATATTAGTTAATATTTGTTCTGTACACCAATTTATAAAAACTATCTTGATATTTGGATGAGGAATGAGTCATTTGTACCTACTAGTTTTTGTGCAATAATACATTAAATAAGTTTATGTCTAAAATTGTGGGATTATCATGTGTAATTTACGAGGTCCTATGGCCACCCTGAGTCTCCATCATCAGACCAGCTCGATGGTTATTATTCTATTGTCATCGGAACTAAAGCTGTATGCAAATTTACAGCTTCATCGGAAACCGGGAAGTGGGTCAAATTTAGCTGGCAAGATTTGACCCGTACATACATACATACTTACATACATACATTGCAAGTTAAATAAAAACTTGTAAAAACTGGGGCCAATGTCACACAAATTGACCTAGTTATGCCCAAACTAAGCTCTAGGGTGCTCTAGGGTGATTATAGTACAGTCAACAGCATAAATAAGTGATCATTTATGTACCTTGTCGCTTTCAATAATTTCACAATTTCGTATGACATTTCAAACACGATGTTAAAGTGACAAGGTACATAAATGATCACTTATTTATGCTGTTGACTGTACAATAATAGGTACAAGACAACGATAAACTTACTTAAGTATATAGAGAAATACGTACCTATAGAAAAATATATACATAGAGAACAACCAAGACTCAGATACAAATACTCGCGCTCATCAAACAAATATCTGCCCTTACCGGATTTTGAACCCGGGACCACTAGCTTCGTAAACAGGGTCACTACCAACAAGGCTAACGTATCGAAAAATAAAGCTAAATACGAACGTCTTTACCAAAGCGAGTTCAAAGCGAGTTGGTTAAGAGAATCACCTACATACTCATATAACCGGCAGAATTGATCCCTCGGAGCCATCATGCAAATAAGATGCGCCGTACGCACCTATAAAAACGGTCATTACGGCGTCATCACCGTAACACATGACTAGCATATGCACGCCTTGTAATGTAACAGATACTTTCCTCCCCGAGGGCTGCAAATCCCTTTTTCATACATCGTAAACGGGAATTTTAACATCAACCTTCAGAAATACCACTTAAGTATCCTACTTCGAATCAAAAATACTTAAAGATGCTCTCGTCGTAACGCTTTTATGGCGCTGCAATTTTATCATTATAAACCCACTTCTGAAGCGTATATGTATATGATAAACATTTTACTGCAAATTGGTTCTATGCTTTGAGGGATGAAGCGCGATTTATGGTTAAGTGGTACGACATGGTCTGTTATTGATATTAGAGAAATATTAAATGGATTAAACCCATATAATGAGATCCGACATAATGGCGTCCCCCTTCTTTCAGAAATGATATCTCCTAAACAAGTACACTACATAATGCCGAATTAAGTAATCAACATTCCAAATTTTCATAATTTCGAATTGATAGAAGACTTAATTTTTTGATATTGCTTGTAAATCAAATCTTACCTAACCATAGCAATTAAATGATACATTAAATTTAAAATAGCTTCAACATCACAGCAATCGCGGCGTTCAAATAGGTCCATCCGTTTGGGAGTCACGATGCCACAGACAGACACACAGACGAACACAGACATGATAAACTTAAAACACGCTTTTTATTGTAGCGGGTTAAAAAAAAATGGGTTTGCAGTGTTGGTAGGACTTTGTGCAGGGTCCGTCCGGATTGCTACCACCATCTCATCCTATAACCTACCGCCAAGCAGCAGTGTTCGCGTTGTTATGTTCCTGTCTGGGGATAAGACAACCGAATAAATTACTAGCATAGAGGCATTCCATCTAAGGCCTCAGGGTTGGCAACGCATTTGAAGTGGTGTCCCCTTTCAACCTGAAATCAACACGGGTTTAGAAGAAAATAGCTTTCTATAAAACGAAAATTCTGCGAAGTGATACGTTCTATGAAATGACTGTCTACAAAACAAGGGTCAGTCATCATCAGATAGCCTGAGTGTTCGTACGACTACTTATAACTTATATTTTTGCGTTAATTTATTTTATTCAAATTATTGGCTAAATTACGTTCCTACAGCGATTTTTAAGCTAGAAACGCATATGTTGTGGTGCGGCTTAGGGCGGTGCAAACGCAATATTCTTGTAAATGTAAATTAAGGTGTCGTCGTCACTGGAAAAGGCGTGGCGAAAGCGGTTTTGGTCCCGAGGCGCACGGCTTCTGTTCGGTAGCTACTAGCCGCCTTAGGCCGCATTTCGCCAAACTGAAACAAGGTCTTATACCTAGATTAAGCGTCGAATTTGTATACACTAATCTCGGGGTAAGTCTTATTCCAGTTTGGTGAAATGCGGCCTTAGTGGGTTTGCAGTTTTAATAGTTCCTATCAATATGAATTCGACGAAACTGTAATTAGCAGAGGTCGGAATAGGCAGTGCCTATTTGCCTAAACTTCGCGCGAGGATTAACTTTTGAATTATGATATTGATGATTCAGATTGAAACATGTTTTTGTTATTGATGATCATGTAAAATTGTATGCAAGTTTAGGCAAATAAGCACTGCGTATTCCGACCTCTGGTAATTAGAATGATGATACTGAATTACTAGGTACGTAAAGACTGGTTCGGTTCTTGAGTCGTAAGATAGCAACAGAAGTTCCAGGCGGTAAGAACCATATCGTCTTTGACCTGCTGGCCTATTGCCTATCGCACTCGCAATCGCAATCGACTTCTAAGTGAAACAATTGTTATCATTTTGAAAGCAGACTCGCCTTCGGACTGTCAAAATGGCCGTCACCGCCGACTCGGCGAGCTATTAAAACGTTGACAATACGATACACAGGTCAAAGACGATATGGTTTTTACCGCATCTCAGCCTTGTAGACCTTAACATAGACCTACCGAATTGGACCTGTAAGTTTGCTCCTAAAACGGGCAGTTCATGTCTGTATAAAAAAACAGTCTGCAACAAGAGCGTTCTCATCAATGATATTTTTGACAAAGTATCTAGACTACACGAGATAATGATTGACTGTTGAGTTTCTTGTGGCGTTTCTTCTCAGCAGTAGACTCTTGCGAAGCGCTGCACGCTGGTAGATTTTTGACGTGTAGAAATGCCCGTACCGCTCAATAAACATCTTTTATCTTTTTTTTTTTGATATCAGAGTCTGGATGCAAATACAGGGTATAATTTTAGTCAATGACGCGGTTTCGCGTTTGCAGCTCTAGTACTTAGTTCCTATCATCAACAAATAGATGAAACGGTAATTAAGTGCAACGAACGAGTCAAATGCTCCGAGAATGGCCGTTAAAACGCATCCAGTCGGAGTTAATGCCTATAACTTCACTCCAATTCGCGGAATGAAAATGTATTCAGTTTCGCGTCGGCCCGCCAACGCTACGAATCTACTCCCACCGATTTATCTAAAGCCCTTGACGTTCTCAATAACACATCGCTGTTGACAGTAAACTAAGCTTTTCCATTATGGTTGCTACACTTCTCGTATTTTCCGTGTGGTTGCCGGGTTAGAATAGTGGTACCCCATGTCTTCCCGTGGATGTCTTAAGAGGTGACTAAGGGAATAAAGGCTTGTAGTACTGTTAGGCGATGGGCTGGCAACCTGTCACTAATCCGCTGGTAAACATCTTAGCCTAATTGTGCAAAATGTGGTTACAGAATTATCAACAAGTTTTTAGAGTTGTTGGTAATTCTGTAGCTCTGCCTACCCCACTCAGGGAACGAAGGCGTGAGTTTATGTATTGTTTGTACGGTCACGGACTTTAATTTGCTACCCATTTCAAAGAAAATCTGCTTGAAGATGTCATTGTGATTAGAGATGCCAAGTCATTTGTAATTGATAGGAAACTCAACCTTATTGCTGTAGAATGTCAGATTGACTTTGGAAGTAAGGTGGGTCACATATTAAATTCCTTGACTGTACTTCTCGTGTTTCTTATATAACTTATAACTATTTGATTGAGAAAAAAATCCCGATGTAATAATGGTGAGCCCTTCTTACAGAGAACATATCACTTAAAAGGCCAGACCGATTTTCATGAAATCTACTTAAAAACCAGCGCTAGAAAACCTACTTTCGAACAGAAAAAAAAGCATCCAAATCGGTTCACCCATTTAAGAGCTGCCACAGACAGACACACACACACAGCGGCCAAAGTTATAACCCCCCTTTTTCTGCGTCGTGAGTTAAAAGTATAAATATGATTCAACAAGCGAACACCGCGCATATTTCCATTTTGATTATACCTCCATTCAAAAAGCCGTTAATTTATTCAAGCCGGGACTGGCAACACTGTTCACAGGTACGTTTTCAAATATAGCAAGCTTTTATTTTGCCTACGTCATCGGTGTGGGAAAGATGAAAATCCGGGAAAAGCCTTCAGGGGCGGCGGCATTAGCATATTTATTAGTATCATCCGCGTCGAGTCCACGCCACGGATTTGTTATCACTACTGACTGACGCAGTGCACAATAAATTAAATATTATCTAAACTCAATATGGGCTGGGTATGTACCTACTCAGACTCACTAGTGAGCTGTTACTGCCACTTGGCCTCTATTCTAGACGATAAAAGCTATATCGTCCATGACCTTCTTCTTCTTCTTTTTTTAATAATGGCGCTCCACCGCGGTATTTTGAAGTGATTTTGCCAGTGTCAAGTGAGTAGAGTAAATCGGGGCCCGTTCCAGAAAGCCACTCTGCAAATCCACGATAATGCAAAGTACAGAGTAAACGTGTTCCAGAAAACATTCTGCGTAATTCGCAAACTCTGCAAAGATTCTGTTCCTAAAAGATACTTTGCAAATCCACAAATCCACACTTTGTATTTATCTCTGCCTCTTCAACATTGCAATTGTCTTGTGGAACAAAAATACTTTGCAAATCCACAAATCCACACTCTGCATTTGACTCTGCCTCTTCCACTCTGCAATAGCTTTGTGGAACAGAAATACGTTTGAAGAGTGGGATTTGTGGAGTGCAGAGTTGCAGAATGGCTTTCTGGAACGGGCCCGTAAATTTATATAATAAATCAAAAGCACAAAGCCGGATATCTTTCAATCGGCCATCTTCCCTCCCCGAAGGTTACCGGAAGCTCGTCTATGACCTGGAGCCCGTTCCAGAAAGCCACTCTTTAACTCTGCACTCTGCACTTTGCAAATCCACGATAATGCAAAGAGCAGAGTAAACGTGTTCCAGAAATCACTCTGCGTAATTTGCAAACTCTGCAAAGATTCTGTTCCTAAAAGATACTTTGCAAATCCAGAAATCCATACTTTGTATGTGGCTCCGCCTCTTCAACTTTGCAATTGTCTTGTGGAACAGAAATACTTTGCAAATCCACAAATCCACACTTTGTATTTGACTCCGCCTCTTCAACTTTGCAATTGTCTTGTGGAACAGAAATACTTTGCAAATCCACAAATCCACACTCTGCATTTGACTCTGCCTCGTCAACTCTGCAATAGCTTTGTGGAAATACGTTTGAAGAGTGGGATTTTTGGAGTGGAGAGTTGCAGAGTTTATGATTATTGTTTTTAACTGGGCGGCTATTACTGTCAAGTAAATAAGAGCTATAAACCGTTGACAATACGATAACAGCTCAAAGACGACATGGTTTTGACACCCTAGAATCTCGGCCCTGGAGTACGATATGAAAGCATTTTACGATACTGGTACGATATTGTTGTGTATCGCAAAACTAACGATTTGATTACGATAATCCGCTAAGCACTGTAGAATAGAGCCCAAAATCTAAGTGAAATTGTATGTAATCCCACTGATTTAAAGTGTCAGTTGTGTAAATAATTGAGCGGTCAAATGACTGAATTGGGCAGTTGCGTGTGTGCATTTTATTTCGGAATTGTTGGGAAAGAATTATCTCATTATGAATAATTAGACGCTAAAATATATCCCTTGTGTTTCGGTAAATAATTAAATAAAGTATCTACAGGTTTTTAGTATTAGTGGTTTTTGTTTAGGGTATTTTCTATAATCATACTTAAGTATGTTTAACCGTTTTTAAATACTTACTTTGAAAAAAAAAAAAATTTTTTTGTATGTGGAACCCTTTATTTTTTGAAAATTTATTTATTGTTATTTGTTAGAAAAGCCACCGTAATAATATAAATTTGGAAAAAAATCTCTTGCGGTTAAAAAAAGACAACGAGACAGACGGACGGACGGACAGTGTAGGCTTAGTAATAGGGTTCCGTTTGACTCTATATGAGTACGGAACCCTAAAAATACAACTACTACTACTACTTGTTAAGCTATGATAGTAAGGTAACGTTTGGTTAGATTTTTACTACCTGGAAAACTGAGCGTCGATCGGGTCGAAAACTAATTTTCTCCAAGATGACAACTTGACGGATCGATTTTTTAACCCCCTATATTGCAAATTCTATCGAACCGTTATAGTTGTTTTCGAGAACATGATTTCTGTGGCGATCTAGCGACCTCTAGCGACATCTTGTCTCGACACCAACCCACCAGCGTCAGACAGCGCAACTAAATATGTTCTACATAGCGCTAACGAAGTTTCTCCAGTCGGTTGACATACAGGGTGTAATCATTAAGTATAGCCAGGCGATTATTCTGTAAATATAACAGGGGTACATTTTATAAAGCTACAAGTTACAATTTTACAGGTCTAAACTGGCAACACTGCTCCAATAGCTGGTCGTAATTGGTCGAGGTTGTGTCAAATGGAAACTTGTAACGTGTAAATTATAATTTGTAGCTTTATAAAACAGGCCCCTGGGGCACGTTTTATAAAGCTACAAGTTACAATTTTACACGTCGAAACTGGCAACACTTCTCAAATGGCTGATCGTCATTGGTCGAGGTTGTGTCAAATGGAAACTTGTAAACTGTAAATTGTAATTTGTAGCTTTATAAAACAGGCCCCTGATATCAGAAAACTTAAAACTGATATTTAAAGTACGTTACCCAGTGAGTAAAATCACATTAATAACTTTTTTAAATAAAAGTAGTAATATTAAAAATATTACGTTTAAACGCTCCCATACCCATATAGTGCGATGACATGCGGTATTCCTTGATGCTGTAATTTCCCTACCATAAGAGATAAAACTGTTTAAGATTCATAATTTACACGAATAAACTGTAATAAATGAAACAATACATGAATCATATGATAATGGTGAAATGACTAGGCCTTTTAAACTAAAGCCCCTCAAGTCTCTCAACGAATGGCGTACTAAATGTATGGGAGGGTTTGAAGTTAATATTCGAGATATTTCTGGTTTTATTGAAAAAAAGTTATTTATGTGATTTTACTTATTGGGTAACGTACTTTCGATATCAGTTAAAAAAATCTGGTATCTATTATGCTTATTTACAGAATAATCGCCTGATTACAGTTAACGATTGCACCCTGTATATACCACTTCCAACTTCATCCCAATGGACTTCGATCTCTCTGTTGTCCTCTCTCGCTACAATTTCAAATATGTACAGGTGTCCCAAAACTTGACGTATATCTCAATACTAAGAAAGTCCCTTCTATCCCGGTCCAGCATGTAGTTTTAACTTTTCAATCTGTTAACTAGTTAAGGAGTTAATGAGGTTTTAATGATATTGGCGAAGAACACTTCCTTGCTGTACACCTTTGTCTCACTTGGCTAAAAAATGCTATAATTTTTAATTCTAAAACTTGATTTCCAACCTCAATAAAGTAGCAATGTATTGAATGACATCATAATTCCAAAACATTAACATTAACATATTCCGAGTCACAAAAGTATTTCTCGATTTTCATTCAACAACTTTGACTCTTTGTAATGTAATAATTGCTCTGGACCAAGGTGGCATATTGTCTCAAATGTTAGCGCAGATAATCAGAATTTTTGAAATTGTGCAAAGTATTACTTTTTCCCAGTCATCTGGGCTCGGCGCAGTATAGATTTTCCTTCCACACATCCCTATTAGCCGCCATCTCCGCGTTCACTCCCTTCTTTCTCATATCACTCTACACACAATCCATCCATCTCTTTTAGGTCTTCCTCTTGCTTTATAACCCTCCACATTCATTCTCAAAACTCTTCTCATAACATGACTTTCAGCCCTCCTCATGACATGGTCATACCATGACAATGTATTACCTTCTATTTTTTCTATCACTGGCGAAAAGTACTACTTAATACGGGCAAAAAATAAAGTTTCACCTTATTTCCTTCCATAATTATGACCTAATTTCGGTTAAATTCCGCACCCATCCTAAAATGCTCAGAGTTTAATTAGACAGTTCCGATTTACGTCAAATCCAAGATCAAGTTTTGTATACAAATATTGCTCTATAAATAGTAAAGGAATAGGATTTGTCACGAAGATCCTACGGTAATTGTATTTTAGAGTTTATAAATCAGAAGGCTTTTAACTGTTTACTCGTATTGGGGTCCATAGAAATCGTACTGAATTAAAGCGAAATGTCCCGAGGCTACGGTAACATTCAAATAAATGAGTTGTAGTTCCCCCCAGTCTCCCCTACCTGATCTTAATTATAACAGATCCCAGTGGACTAAACTATCTCCCTAGTAATTATAAACCTGAACAATCTCGAAACGAAAACGTAGAAGGCTGGAATGAAATAAATTGAGCGTCTACCTTATTCTGCGGAAAAAGAAAGGTATGCTACCTGTTTACCAAAAGGATGGTTCTGTTATAGAAATTAAGCCTAAGCGACCTTATGTGTACACGTCGAGGATTTAATATGCTTCGATAATTAAATTGCAGATATTACCATATAATAAGAAGCAGAGACATATAAACCGCGTGATTTTGACATGAGAATAACTACTTACTTTTTATATGCTCTGAACAAAAAATTTAATGTTTCATGTACTACAAGTACCTAGGTACATTACGTCTTCGGCTCTGAACCTCAAAGTTTCGCCAGAAACTATTAATATCATAAAGCTGTCATTTTGTACACCTATAGCCATTTATTTTATACAGTGCACAAGGAGAAAAATATAAATTAATTAAAAAAGGCTAACTTCCTCCCATACATATAAAGCAAGAGCGAAATCATGGGCAACTTTTTCTACAACTTTTAACAAAACATGGTTTAGGTATAACATTTTACAGTTATGAATTTTTTGAGTCATTTTAGTTACACAATTGAAAATTTTAACTTTTTCTAAATCACACCTAATCTAAACATTTAATATGAAATTCATTAATGAGTTCTGAAACTATTTTAGATTACAAATATAAAAGTCTCGCGTTGCTTTTAAACCAGTAGAACAAAGAAGTTAATTTACTTGTTTGTGGGTATGTAAATCCCTTGTCAAAATCACGTAGTTTCGAAGTAATTCTAGACTATTATTACTCTGTGGGGCGGTACGATCCGGCGCGGATGCCTAGGTAGTCGGGGCACGTAACGCCCTAGAAGGCTGTATTGTTTTACAGCGGCTGAACAGTATTTACGAGGCGGGGAAAAAATACCAACGAAATAAATGTGGTTTAGCGGGATACATCCAATGTTCATTAATTTCATTATATCCGCGAACGAAGGCAAAATGTCACGAACAGGGTTGAGATTAAGAGTTGTAAATGAGGTAAGAATATTGAAGAGTTTATATGTAATGTATGAGGGTTTATGTATTTATTGCACCGTTATAGGTAAGTATAAATTTTTATTTACGTAGTAGCTCTTGTGAAAATTCTGAGTTTTGACACGTTTTCCTGCTTAACTATACGCTTGATATTTTTTTCACTTCTCATGTACGGTGTTTGTGAATGGAGGATTATCGCCATTTTTAGTGATTGTGTGTAGACTATTTTTAGGGCGTGGAAATAACATCAAAATGACAACTGTGCAAAAATATAAAAAAAATGATTTAATTTCATGAAACACTATTAATGATTACGAATATGAATCTGTTGGCTAAATATGCAATCATTTAAAGCGTCACTTTACAAAAAAAAACAACCGCGGAAAAAAATGTAATAAACTTTGTTATAATAAATATTGTAATTTTGTTTAGAACGATTTTTTTTTCCTCGCATTCAAAGTGAAAAGTAGAGTGTTTAACGCGAGACTAAACAACCATAATGACACTCGAACTCGCTCCGCTCGCATGGCTAAACATCTCATGTCATTATGGCTTGTTTTAGTCCCTTGTTGAACAATCTACTATTATGTTCATTGTTTTATATTTATAATGCAAGATAAGAATTATCATTGTGTAATATCCTAATCAATGTAGTTCCTTGCGGTGTTTCTTTTCAGCAGTGGTCTCTTGGGAAGTGCGAGTAGATTATGAGTGGTGGTAGGACCTTGTGCAGGGTCCGTCCGAATAGCTACCACCATCTTATCCATTAATCTACCACCAAGCAGTAGTGTTCGCATTGCTGTGTTCCGGTGTGGGGATAAGACAACCGATTAAATTACTGGCACAGAGGCATTCCATCTTAGGATTGCAGTGTTGAGATTGTAGTCTTGAGATTTCAAATTTCTATGGGTCTCAGATACCACTTACCATCAGGTGGCCTGAGTGCTCGCGTGCCTTCTCCTTGCCATAAAAAAAACTTGATAATAGGGAAAATGACATGTTTGGCAAATGTATCGTTATGGTTATGGCACTTAAAATTATGGCAAATGAAAATATAGCCAGTGACCATTATGGCATATGAATCGTTATGGAATATAAAATTATGGCAAATGAAAATATGGCAAATGACCATTATGGCATATGAAGCATTATCTATCTATATATATAAAAGGCAAACCTGACTCACTGACTTAGATATCAACGCACAGCCGAAACTACTGTACTTAGAAACTTGAAATTTGGTACAGGGGTTCCTTTCACGATGTAAGTGAGCACTAAGAAAGGATTTTCCGAAAATCGACCCCCAACGGGAAGATAGGGGGAGTAGCGGGAAACTAATTATACGCGTACGAAGTTGCGGGCGTCCTCTAGTGGAATATAAAATTATGGCAAATGACATTCGGGCAAATGAATTAAAAATAATTGCTTATACAAATTGAAATAGACCCTCTGACATTGGCAGTGACCGACCTTTCGAGCGCGGTCCCGTAACAGTCTGTAAACTCAGAGGCTTACCCAGTCTGAACTCGGCCTAATTGCGCCTTTGTTCTCTTCTGATTGGTGACCTCACACAATGCTGGCACAATTGAATAAATGTGGAAACTTTCCCTATTTGTACACGCTTCGTTATTAAGTACTTGTCTTTATTTAAATTTGACACGTTGTTCAATATTAGAATTGTCTATATTAGCTGCGTTCTCTGCCTGCGTTACGTTAAGAAATCATTAAAAAAAAGATATTATGGACACAATCACATAAATTTTGGGTCCTTATTTTTTTTTTCCTTTATTCGTAGCTCATTTATTCGATCATAACTAAAATGACATTTAATGTTGAGCATTAAAACTTATAGAAAAGCAGTATTTTAATGTGTTCTATTTATTAAAACATTCAGGTTTAATACAATTAAAAATTAAAACGAAACGTATTTAAATTAAAATTAAACTTAGCTACTCAAATATTAAAGATATAAATAATAATCACCACTATAAAAATAACACCCCCTCTAGCAGGTCCGCTCGCGGCATGAGCCGAGAGGACAGGCCCTTAATAAAGCTTTTCATATCAGCTAATTTAATTGTAAAAATCCAATACTTTAGTGTCATAAACAAACAAGTAAACAGGTGAGAGTATTTGTATGAAGAATAGGCTAACGATCCTATCCCGCTAAAATTATAAATACAAGTTTGTGTGTGTGTGTGTGTGTCTGCAACGGCTGGACGGATTTGGATGAAATTAAATGGAGATAGCTTATACCCTGGACTAACACATAGGCTAATTTTCATCACGGAAAACGAAATCCCCCGCAACATGAGATGGCCGAATAGCTGATTCTACACGGACGAAGTCGCGGACAGAAGTTAGTTTCTTATAGAGTATGATGCAATAAAATGGTGTCAGCAGTTTGTGAACCGTCTAACACAGTGTTTGACTGCATACATAGGAGTATTATCAGATGACGCAGTGATTCAAGAATGGCTATCGTTTGCATTCAGAATAGTGCTAAGTGCGTCTGCGCACTTTATTTGACGACGTAGTTAGCATTGTTGGTAATTGGTAGATACCTTGCCTACGAAGCTAGCGGTTGCGAGTTCGATTTCCGCTAAGGACAAGTATTTGTGTGATGGATGCGTAAATGTTAAGAGTTGTTCCTGAGTCTTGGATTTTTTCTATGATTTAAGTGTGTATATGTCTGTCAAAGTATGTTTATAATTATTTACTAATACTCATAGTACAAGCCTAGAGTTTAGTGTGGGGCTAGGTTTATCTGTAAGTAATTTTCCCCTGATATATATTAATTTTTTAATTTATATATTAATTTTTAGCAGTTAAATCATGAGTAATTTTCCCCTGATATATATTAATTTTTAGCAGTTAAATCATGAGTAAAGATGAGAAAGACGAAATCATGAGAAAAGAAGTTAAAGCATGAGTTATATCCTTGCCTTGAAATTTATATTGTATAACTTCTTTAATTAATATGTTTCACACATTGCACTCCAGGGTCCCAAGATACAGGCTCAGCCTAGTTTGGGGTCCGCCAGATATGTCTTTTTATGTATACTCGGTGTTGTTTAGCAAATAAAGTTTTTTGTATTTTGTATTTTTGTATAGTTCCGGGACAGTCTACTAGCCGCAATCACTGCTTAGCTTGTTAAAACATACTGTTTATGTAAACATAATGTTTATACGGACATAAATACATAGGGTGACTGTTTTGTCACCCTATGTATTTATGTCCGTAAGGTAGTTTTGAATAAGAATGAGTTTCGTAACCCCAAAAACGATAGGATTTTATGAATAATTAGCGTTATATCTGTTATTGAATCTAGCTTTATAAACCTACGATAAATAGGTGATACGGCTGTCTGTAATTACCCATAAAGCAAATAATCAGGTCTATATTGACTGACATAATTATTTTTAGTCATAATTTGCTTTAGGTCATAATCATCGCAAGTCATAACGTGTTTTTTAAAGAAACTGTTACTTTTCAGGATTTTTACAAATCAAACCTAACCTAACCTAGCCTTGTCTACACGTTAGATATTTCAGAACTTCTGAAAAGTTTACAGTTTCAGCGATATAAAAAATATTGACTATCAAAAATTATGTCAACAATTACATTATGACCAATAAAATTATGGGAAACAAAGGGCTCCCCAAATAATCATATATTCATAATACTTACATCTAAATATTCAGTAAAATCGTCAGCAAAGAAATATTAACTTTTCATTCCATATCCGACAATCAGAGAGCTTTCCAAAGGAGCGGTCATGGCTTCAACGCATCCGATTTAGCGTAGTACTGCCTTTACCTTTGCGCTGTGTTCGGAAAGCGCGGCGAATAACGGAACCCTCACACTGCCTCCGAGGCAGGGCTGTCATGCCGTGAGTAGAAGGTTACTATCCCTCCCACCCGAGAGAAAAATGCAGTAAAGAGTGTGATGTCCATATGGGCTACTGACTTTTTGTCTTGGTCTGCAGAACTGGAAGTTTTTCAAAACTTTGAACAATTTCTTTGTTTTTTTTTGTGGTGGTTGGGTGATGGAACCAGTAATGGACAAGGCACCTATAATGGACACTTGATTCTTATTTTACAGAAGATAAGGGTTATTCATTTGTTTTGCAACAATCAATTTTGGACCGTATGAAATTTGAATTAAGAGTGAAGTGTCCATTACTGGTGCCTGTCAGCTAAAAGTGTTCATCATTGGTGCCATCACCTTAGCTGCTATTTGGGCAAAATACTTATTTCCTAACAAGCGATTTAAGGTTAAGGTAGATTTGTGACTAAAGTAATTATGTATAGGTAGATTCACTAAAGCTGGCACGAATGGAATGAACGAAAGTAATGTCACCTATCACTGTGTGAGTGCCGTCCTTTGAGCCGATGTTCGAATTTCAAACCAAAAACCTGTTATTATTTTACACATTTGTATACTTTCGTTCTCTCATTCAATCTATTCATGCCAGCTCTTGTGAATCAACCTGTAAACTACTGCAGCGCGAATAAATTTTTGCTAATTGAACATTTGGGATATGGAACATTCTACCAAAGGTAAGGACGGTGGTAGTACCCGCCGGTGAAATACTACAGATATGGTTTATAGGCCAGAGATGCACATAGGATACGTTGCTGGAAAACTGGACAGTTCTCGAGGCACAAGCGATAATCGCAAACAGAGTCGGAGGCAAAAACTAGGTCTTGTAACGCGTTCACGGACCCTACGGCCACAGACGTCAATGAAATCGTGGTATGACAACACGCCTGTAGCCCTGACAGAACTGCTACTTCGTCCACAGCCAAAACATCCTCATAGGATTACAGTGAAATACATAGACCCAGTGTCACAGCAAAATCTTTAAGGTAACGTCAACCTCATGAATTAAAGTTATTCCTCTAAATCTCGCAAAACTCGGACAGTTGGCAGCCCTATTCCCAGGGTCCCTGCTGAAATAGAACGGCAAATCGAACTTTTATTTACATGACTTTGAACATAGGTAGTGACTGGAGACCGCTCAAGTGATTCTTCGGAGCTATTCCTTTTTATCTTCACACAGGTAATATTAAGCTGGGGTTAACGTGAGAGTTCGCTTTGAATTGCAATCCTCTTAGGTTTGGCGCGTGGCTAAATTTGCGCTCCTAGTACTTAGTACATTAATCAACTTTATCTCGTCTTCCAAGATACAGGCTTAGCCTCGTTTGGGGCTCTGTTTACCGTCGTAGCGTTATCCTGCGTGTGTACCTAGGTGCTAGGCCATTTTCTGGTTAGTTTACATAAGGTAACTAATGGTGTACTGCCTTTTTGCCGAATTATGTTTCGTCAAATTTCATTTGGCAACCAACTTTTCGCCGAAGTTTTATTTGGCAAACCAATCCTTAGCATAATTTTACTTCGTAATTTTTTTATTTCGCTTCATTTTTATATTGCAATATTTTATTACGTCAAATGTTGTGTGGTAAATAATTGTGTAGCAAAGGATTTGCTAAGGCAAATAACATATTTTTTTTGATGACCTTAGAAACTAAACTGCTCCCAGAGATAGGTAGGTTAGGGTTTTTTTTTTATGACCCTAAAAACGAAACTGCTCCCAGAGATAGGTAGGTTAGCGTTAATTTTAAATTAAGGTATGCCAATCAATACATTTGCCGAAAACATAACTGACATCTTAAAAGAATCCCAGGTAATAATTTGTCTAACAATAATTTATCAAATCATTAGTATGGAAATGATATCAGTGCGAAACATTGAGATGGGAAATAAAAATTTGCCCAAATAAAAATATGGGATACGTAGTTTGGGGAGTTAAGAATTTGCTAAATAATTTTCGTCGAAACATTAGTAAACTAAACTAAACTAAACTACGAAAGGTTACTAATACATAACATATTAATACGAGTATCACTGATGTTCTGTGAAATACGGCCACGGGCTTTAATTGTTGATTGACTATAGAAACCTCTCGCAGAAAGCTTAGGACTGATTATGGCGTAATTTTATTTCTAGTCATTATGACATTATCTCTACAATTTCCTCGTTTGTGCTGGCTAATGTTTTTATCCATGGATAAGGCAAAAAACCATACAGACCACCTGATGGCAAGTGAAATCGCAGACCCATGAACATTCTAATTATTCATTAGCGTCCTGCACACGTAAAGTTCGGACTGCGGGAAACGCCACACGCCATTCCAATCTTCGCTCCGAACCGTACGTGTAAATGCAACTGTAATAGGAAAATAGTAAAAAACCTACGGTTCGGACTAGCGCGTGGAACGGCGCGTAGCGTTTCCCGCGGTCCAAACTGGGCCGTGTAAAGGCCGCTATAGACACTGCAATCTCAAGACTGAAAATGAGTCGCAACCCTGGAGATTTGGAATACCTTCTCATTCTATCAGATTTCTTATATACTATGGAACAACTTGCTGCTTGGCGGTAGGTTAACGGATCAGATGGTGGTGGTGATGGTGGTCGCAATCCGGACGGATCCTGCGTATGGATGGCTATTGCCTAACGCACTCGCAATCGCAATCGGTTTCAAAGCGGAACAATTGTTTTCATTTTGTATGCAGAAAAGCCTTCGATTTTCAAAATCAAAACGATTGCGATTGCGGTGCGTGAGGCAATAGCCTCTCGGGTGCCTATTATTTTATCTGAACACCTTTCTACGAACGTATCGTTACGCAGAATTTTCATTTCATCGAAAGGCATTTCTCGCTGCATGAATCAATTTTCTTTGGTAATCAAAAATGTCACGTAACCTAATCTTAATGTTTAAGATATCCTGAAATCACAGAAAATAGCGTTTGATGAAATGAATACAATCGGTAACATGTCCTACCACCACTACATCGTGTAACCTACAGTGTGCAGCGTAAGAGGACGGTAAGAGGTGGTCGTATGCAAATATAATTGCGGGCCAGTGCAATGGACGGGTGCGCATTAGCAGCGCTTTGTGCGGGAATGACTCGGTCCATTTCACACTGGTGCAAATTAGGCGCTTCCGGCCCCGCTGGTGAGGTGATTCTCTGAAACTACTCACTTTTGGACTGGTCGAGGAATTATTAATTGAAGAGGCTAACGCTTTCACGTTAGGTGGTTTAGGCGCGGCAGTAGCGGATGCCTTTACTTTAGTTGCAGCACTACTTAGTGTTATGGCTGACTTACATTGTTCCAGCAAAAGCATGTCAGTAAAAGTACTTTGACGAGTTGGTTTTCACGTTTGAGGCGAGAGTTAACGAGGCAATGTACGGTCGAAGTCATAAGTAGCAGTACATTTTAGTACCTTGTCGCAACTATTGATATACTAAATTCCTCACCCTCAGTTTAATACGTTACTGCAACAAGGTACTAAAATATACTGTTACTTATGAGTTCGACTGTACTTCCACATGCTTTTGCGAGACAAATGTAAATCAGCCATTGCAGCTGCGCAAAGCCCTGCTGATATTATGTGATGATGATCATAATGATCACAAAAATCATATTTTTCACGAATGTGCGAATGCGAATGCGGGTGTTAAGCATTGACAAAAGATCCAGCGAGAGATGAACTCTTTCTATTGGTCGGATGAAACACGTGACGTCAGCTTGCGCGAAAAGCGAAATGCACGACATAACCAGCCCACATTCGCTCGCTAAACACTCGTCTCGATTGAATTCGCATACCGAATGTGAACGCGAATGTTCATAACGTTCATAGTTTGTATAGTCGTTTATCGCACGCCTAAACCGACTAATGTGAAAACGCTCAGAGTGGTACCGTCGTCAGAGCATTATTAACATATTAGTGCGTATATTTTGTTATTTGGTCCCATTTTTTGTCGACGACGCAGCTCGGTCAAAGCGGGAGGAAACTACTATAACTGCCTTACGTACGAGCACTCTAGCAATTTTAGTTTGCAGGTTAGTAGGCACGAATGTTGCCCCAAAATGGCAGTCAAATACTTTCAAGTCAAGTTACTCTCGCCATTGCGTCATCGCCGAGTTCGCCCACGAGTTGTCTGACAGAATAACACTGGACTAGACCGATTTGGCCACGGTTGTTTGGTTTGCGGTGATAGCTCATTTGGTGTTACCCGTCCGCGAGCGATTGGAATTCGATCGTCAATAAACTTTCTGTTTGAACCCTGTTATCATTGTGTTTTTGGGGCCGTTCAAAATATATTAACAGTTCTTTTTTTGTGGTAGCACCTTGGCAGCGTCTGTCCGGATCGCTACCACCATTTTATACTTTACGCTACCGCCAAGCTGCACTCGTTTTGTTGTGTTCCTGTGTGTGGGATAAGACAACCGGTGAAACAACCAGCAACAATTCATTCCGGGTGCCATTTAGGTACTTTGCATAAAGACTTTTAGCATAACTTTATTTAACTACGTTCGAAAAGCATATTTTATCTAGCATGAAAACATAAGTTATCGGGTATACCTAGTAGCTGGATGCCCTTTGTTTCCCATAATTTTATTAGTCATAATGTAATTATTGACATAATTTTTGATAGTCATAAATTTTTATATCGCTGAAACTGTAAAATTTTCAGAAGTTCTGAAATATTTCACGTGTAGACAAGGCTAGGTTAGGTTAGGTTTGATTTACAAAAATCCTGAAAAAGTAACAGTTTCTTTAAAAAAACACGTTATGACTTGCGATGATTATGACCTAAAGTACATTATGACTAAAAATAATTATGTCAGTCAATATAGACCCCTAGTCAAATACTATACTCGGGTCAAATAATATAACACTCATTCGATAACGTTCACATTGTTATGCAATTATAGTCAATTTATTTTTACTAGGTTAGAGTTGTGACAAATTTCGCACGAGTAATAGACAAAGATGTTACCACTGTCTACTTTTTAACATACATACATTATGGACCATTATGTTTTAAGAAATTATGCATATCGTTGCTATGCATTATAATTGGGATTGTTCATATTTTTTAAATTTCTCTAATTCGAAAACCATTTCAAGGAATAGGGTTTTAAAGCCGTTCTGCATTATTAAGTTTTTGAAATATTTATCTATTTCGGATATTTCGACAAAAGTATATTTAACCTTTGTTTGACTTTCGTTTTCGGCTTGAAGCCCTCCTAGGTGTATCTTACGTTTTAGGCGAAAACCGCTTGAAAAAGTATGTTTTAATACACTACCTATTACAATCACTTTTTATCATTAGATATCATTTAATTGTTGTAACTTATTAGAAAATGCCAACCCAAATTTAAAATAATCATGTCATCCATAAAATGTCTGCTAAATAAATAAAGATATTAAAACAAAACTATTTGGTCAAATACAAAATTAATGGAATTGGTCTCTTAAATTTACCTATTCTTTTGAATTAGAACGTAAAAACCGTGTTTTTTTTTTATGGTCTATCCCAATTGTTATATCTTTAGTTTATTATACAAAACAAATTATGCAGTTCGCTTTATGCAAAATTAAAATTAGTAGGTACATGAGTTGAAAAGCAAATCATTACGCACCCATTAATTCCCTCTAAGTCCAGGGTTGGCATCACATTTGAGGTCCTGATTATAATCTTGAGAATGCTTATTTTTATGGGCTACAGATCACATTTAACATTGGGTGGCATGTGTCCTCGTTTGCCTTCTGCCATAAGAAAACCCTCCAATTTTCACCTTCAACAATTTACACTTATAACCGAACGCATTATTACCAGAACCATTACGGTTTCGAGTCAAACGCAGATCGTTTTCCGCATCGATGCGGGCGTGCATACAAACAGGGTGCGCGGAACGCTGTTCCAATTAACTTCAACTCTTTACATTCCACCAATTGTGTGTAAACTTCGAGAATGTCTAACTAAGCTGGAATTCAGCTAGATTTCTAGGATTTGCGATATAATGTGCGTTTAATTTTTGTAACAAACATGGCCAAATTTAGTTCTTCTTTTTATTTAAGAGTTCTTGTGAGAATTCTTGAGAGTGCTGCAACCTGCAATGATGCATTGTTCCCCATTTCTTTTTACAGGCAATTTTATGATACAAATTTCATTAATTTTGTGCTTGATTCAATAGTGTTATTTTTAATCAATAAGTACAATTGCAATGAAAACACTTCTATCAAAACACATTCTAACCGATATCATTACGGTTTCGAGTCAAACGCAGATCTTTTTCCGTGCATACAAACAGGGTGCGCGGAATGTTGTTCTAATTGACTTCAACTCTTTACGTTCCCCGAAATGTGTGTAAACTTCGAGATTGTCTAACTAAGCTGGGTTTAGCTAGTTTCCTAGGATTTGCGATATCGTGCGTTGAATGTTTAGGTTCTATGTGTAACAAACCTAGACAAATTTATTTTGTGGATCTATTGAGTTCTTGTTCTTCTTGTTTAAGAGCAAGTCTCTTGTGAGTACTGCAACCTGCAACGATGCATTGTTCTTTCTATAGGCAATTTTAAGATACAAATTTCATTAGTTTTGTACTTGATTCAATCATTTTCTTTGTAATTAATAAAATTGCAATTAAAACACTTTTATCAAAACACATTCTCACCGAAATCATTACGGTTTCGAGTCAAACGCAGATCATTTTCCGTGCATACAAACAGGGTGCGCGGAATTTTGTTCTAATTAACTTCAACTCTTTACGTTCCCCGAAATGTGTGTAAAATTCGACATTGTCTAAATAAGCTGGGATTCAGCTAGATTCCTAGGATTTGCGATATTGTGCGTTGAATGTTTAGGTTCTATGTGTTACAAACCTGGCCAATTTTGTTTTGTGGATCTATTGAGTTCTTGTTCTTCTTGTTTAAGAGCAAGACGCCTGTGAGTGCTGCCACCTGCAAAATTACATTGCTCCCTGTTTCTTGTTAAAGGCAATTTTTACATACACACTTATCTAAACGCGATCTCACCGAAATCATAATGGTTTCGAGTCAAACCTAGATCATTTTCAGCATCGATGCGGGCGTGCATATAAACAGATTGCACGGAATGTTGTTCCAATTAACTCCAACTCTTTACATTCCACCAATTTTATTGTGCCTGAACTACGAGATTGCGTAACTAAGCTGGATTTCAGCTAGTTTTCCTAGATTTGTGATTCTGTAAACTGGTATACAAGTAATATGTTGGCGCGGTTAACCTAATAGCCTAGGATGCGGTGGCGGTCTCAATTAATATTTCTTGTCTTAGAGGTTTACTACGTGTTTATTTTATCTATTTTAGTAGTATTTTAGTAAAATACTATGTAATATTGTTGTCTAGTACGTCCTTATAGTTCAAGCACTAATGTTTTTCATTTTTATTTAACAAAACAAATATACAAAGACAAAAAAAAAACATAAATCATGGTGCTAACGCATGCGTTACAAATCAAGGAGTGTATTTATTGTTATTTATTCATTAATTTATTTATTCTGTTGACTATGTTTCGGCCTTAAGCTATCATTAAATTTGTAGATGTCGTACGAGTATCATTTTAAATTGTGTGTCATTTAGGTTCGTAATCTATAAATAAATTCTACTAGGGATAATTAATAAATTATCCATATTAGAGAACTTTTAAAGGGTTGAGGATAATCACGAGATGGTGATAATTAACTTGAAGAGAAATCATTAGCAAATGGCGTCATTAACGCTGAAATAAAAAAACAACCGATATTAAATGTCAGGTCGTCGCAAAACGTCGCGCGTGGTATGAACTCTAGCATTTTGTGTTATATATAACCGTATTCCCGGTAATTACCTTTTTTTTTAAATCATTAAATGTAGTTTTTCCCTTTTCCAAAATCAAAGTCTTGGCCCCTCAGAACAGATTATCCTGACTCTTTCATAGTTTCTGAATTACCGATACTGACTCATTTGGATTGTTCACCCTGTATAAGTTTATGGGTACTACACTTTTTAGGGTTCCGTACCAAAATGGTAAAAAAGGAATCCTTATGGTGAGACTTCGTTGTCTGTCTGTCTGTCTGTATGTCACAGCAGGTTTTCTCAGCAACTACAAATGCTATCAACTTGAAATTTGGAATAGTTGTACAACTTGCTTGCCTGCATTTGTGTTTTATAAAAGAGCATGAAATAAATTTTCTAAATAATTGAAAAGGGGTCTAGAATGGGGGGTTGAAAGATGAAAGTGGTTAGATTATAGCAAATGGGATGTCATATGAAAGGGCTAAATTTGCACATTTCAAAACTATTTTTTTTTGTTATGTACCTACTTTTTGATTTATAGCCAAAAATTTACAAAAAATGTCCTTATCTCCGAAGTTTATTAATCAAAAAATCTGAAAATAAAAAGAAGTGTGGCGACCTAGCGACATCTAACGGCAACTTGTATCAACCAACTCGCTACCTCGCCACCAGCGTCAGACAGCGCAACTTGAGTGTTCTACAACGTGCTAACGAAGTTTCTCCAGTCAGTTGACATATATACAACTTCCAACTCTATCCCAATGGACTTCGGTCCCCAGGCATAACACCCGCCTGGAGAGAGATCTCTCTATTAACATCTCCTCCTACATTGGTGACCCTCGACAATGGACAATAACGCAATCTGACGACCTTCAAGCAACTATGACGCAGTTTCACAGCAAGCCAGACAACCCGCACTGTGCACCACTAGCATTCTGATATATCTCCATGCCTGGTGTCTACAGTGTGCACACTACTCTCACTCAACAACGCGACTCACTGCGTCCTACTACGAGTACTTCACGAGCAGGTACACGACTCACTGTGTACTACACTCACTCCTCTTCTCCTGCAAAGCTCGCCAACGCGGCTCTGAGCTCTACTGGAGACATCCCCTACTGGCACTTGCAAGCGGCAATTCAACGCACAGACTGCACGTCATCACCATCAACCTCCGGTCTCAAAGGAGGGCTGGTGTGGCGACCTAGCGACATCTAACGGCAACTTGTATCAACCAACTCGCTACCTCGCCACCAGCGTCAGACAGCGCAACTTAAGTGTTCTACAACGCGGTAACGAAGTTTCTCCGGTCTGATGATATATATACAACTTCCAATGGACTTCGGTCCCCAGGCATAACACCCGCCTGGAGAGAGATCTCTCTATTAACATCTCTTACTACAGAAGTATTCATTATTTACAGTTTTTGAGAAATAACAAAAAAACTTGGAAAATCTGTATTAAACTTTAGGCTAGTCAAAATTAACCTTATTATATAGAAAATAAAGTTTATAAAAAAACGAGTATTTTCTTCTGCGGCTACCAAGCATATTAATCTTAAATAAGGAACCCTCGGTGCGCGAGTCCGACACGCACTTGACCGGTTTTTTTAATATTGTTAAGTTATTCGTGTCCCTTATAATTGTAACCCGTTTTTCTTATTTACGGGTTCTGTTTTGTTTGGTGAATGTAGTTTCGTACCTTCTCTTAGTACTCCGCTGTGGCCGGGAGATAAGCTTATTTTAAACGGAATTTTGCCTCGGACCGGGTTAGCGGTGCTTGAATTTTCTGCATTTGAAATCGATTTCGTTTGAGGTGGATGCGCTATTTGAGTTTCCAGCTTCTATATCTGACCCGATGCAGTCCCCCTCTATTTGAAGTATGGAATATACTGAATGGGTTATTATTTATCTCAAATATCGTACAGGGTGTACCAACATGTTAAAGACGATGACGATACATCTTACTAATATTATAAATGCAAAAGTTTGGATGTTTGTTACTCAATCGCTAAACAGATCTGGATAAAATTTAGCACTTAGGCTACTTTTTACCCCGGTAAATTTGAAATTTTCCTAGGGAATAGCGATAAATGACTCCTACGCTGACGAAGTCCCGCGCAAGAGCTAGTATTTTAGTAGGCAGGTTAGCCGTCTTCTTTGGAATTATGGCAGTATTATAGTTATTCAAAGAATAAATGTCAAACGAGTGTAATTGAGGGCTAAAGCTAACAATGAATATTTGTGATATTTTCCCATGTTTGTTTGTTAAAACTCTCAGAACGAATCCCCAAACAGTTTCTTTCCTAAAGCTAACTCTTATCAGGCGTTAGCCGTGCCGCGCAAGTGTTAGGCAAATATTTAGCAACACGTAATCCTGAGGGTTTTTGCGACGTCGCCGCGGCATCCCTTTGTCCTTAGTGCGAGCCAGCCCTCTTATCATCACGCTGTATAATGATAAATTATTATTACCGCACCCCTTACCTGTCTTTGGTGAGCGAATTTGAAACTGCTAATGTAGCTAACGTAGATAACTTGTAACAAATGGCAATGTTGAAATTCCCGCCTGTTTGCGGGATTTAATGCGTTGTAATTAATATGTTTCGTGTGTACACAACTTTAGAATGAGTACATTTGGATGAATTAAATCTCTTTGGTGTTTGCGTAGATGTGTTGGTTTGATCTGTATAGAGGGCGACCGGTACCGTCAACTCAAGTGACTATTACTCCTAGATAAACCTAACAAATTAAAAATACAATTAATAAAACATTAATGCATAGTATTAAGGAATAATATTATCCTGTGTGATAAAGTAAACCCCCTTGTGAATAAAACGGGTATACTTTCAATTTTTTCAATTTGTTTAAACGTAGGTCGACGGCGGCACAAATGATGGACACTTTTAGCTGACAGCTCTTGATTCAAATTTAATACGGGCCTAAATTGATGGTTGCAAAACAAATGAATAACCCTTATCTTCCGTAAAATAAAAATCAAGTGTCCATCTTTAGTCCTTGTCCATTACTGGTTCCGTCGCCCTACTGTAACTACATGAAATTTTATGCTACAGTATTAAACTAACATTATTTGTATAAAATCATTATGTTTCTTCCTAAACAATACTTTCTTTACTTTATAGCATGAAATCTTATTTAGTTGTAGTATATTTAAAGTACTTGAGAAAATCAAAAGAGTCCGTTTTTTTTGTAAGGGGTTTTATAAGAATAATTGGGCTACTGTTCCAAGTTACGAGGCACACTTCATTGTGATTCTGTTTTGGACGGACATTGATCTTATTTATCTTAAACCACGAGCAAGTGCAAGTTTTTTTCTTGGTAGTGCCTAGCCTGCCTAAAGCTGGGCATTCACGACCGCTCCAACAAGCCGAATAGAGCAGCGCCGCGCCAAAATCGACCCGTGAATATCAAAACTGTAGCGTTTAAAAGTACTTGGTGCGGTCCGTTGGATTTCCAAATGGACGGAAATCCAGCGCGACGCGCCAACGCGTAACGCCAACTATCGTGAATGTCGAAATTCGACGTTAAAACACGCCACGCCTTCGCGCCCGGCCAAATAGCGTCGTCGTGAAAACGTACTCTGGGGTCTCTGGCTGCCATTTCCTAATCAATCCGCTCCATGATGTCGCACCGTAGAGGCGCGGCGTGGTGCACCCGTGAATGTGGCCAAAATATTACGCCCACCCAGTTGTATATAGTCCATTCGCTTTGATAGTGTCGCTAAACTCGCACGTACTTGTGGTTATTGTAATAAAATACGAATATAATTTGAAGTAAACTGCCAAATTCTCTTGCGGGTGTTACGCCGCAAGTGAATTTGGCAGTTTACTTCGAATTATATTCGTATTTTATTACAATAACCACAAGTATGTGCGAGTGTAGTGTCACTATCTAAGCGAATGGACTATACATTCCATCTGTCGCCGAGACAAATGGCGCGTCCGTGAATGCCGAGCTTAAGAAGGGAGCGGTTCCGGGTTTCCCGTTCGGGTCAAAATACTCGTTTGATGAGCGTATTTGTTCCTGAGTCTTCTATATATTCTTTTTATTAAGTATATATTTCCATATTTGTCTAGGGCTTAGTTAGGGACTAGGTTTGCCTAAATTGCCTAAAATAAAATGATATTTATTTATTTGTTTGGTTATTCCAACGTTCCGAAACGATTGAATATTTCCAAACGTCAAAGGAACATCAAAGCCAAATATTGTAATTGGTTTGTGTATATTATTTGGCATAAATACAACAACTATTTTCCCAGTTGAGAATTTCATTTCGCGAATATAGTGAAATGTAAATATTGTACGTTTCATGCAAAATAATATTGGCACAGGGATTCGTACAAATTTGCGGCATTTAAGTTTTCCGTTGCCACACAAGCTGAGAGGAGCAAAATCGACCAGTCAAAATGTACAACAAATTGGTCATTTTCTACAAAATGCGTGAATGACTAAAAACTAATTTTAAAAATCCTAGATTCAGCTCTAGACTGGACTACTAATGGGTACTGTGAAGGTTGAAGACCTTCACGTCGTCTCTATGGCCCGTTAATTTAAAATAGGAACTACTGACAATAACAGATGGTTGTCATGGTCTTATTGTACGTCAGAACCTCTCAAGCTTTTGATATGGAAACATAAAAATAAACAACCACTGTAATATGATAATTAAATGTATTAACATACTATAATTAAACTTACTAAAGTTTTAATTGAAAAGCTCCCCACCACCCCCACAGTACTCATTGATACACATTCTTAGCCGGTTGCCCACAAGAACGATAAAAGGATGTTAATATGCAGGGAGCGAAATTTTGGTGCTGTTAACAGGCGTATGACGTCAAGCTACATACAGAGTGTTTTATCTAGATTTTACTTCATCACTAATAAAAACTTATTGGCCTCCTTAGTTTACCGATGTCACTTGAGTTGAAAAGGCAAACGGTACTTATAAAAGTTATAAATAAGGTAATTGACTAGGTACTGTCATTGTCATATTAAAAAGAAAATTGTTGGAGAAAATAACATATTTATATTATATTAATTATTTATTTGTAAATTGTAATATTATCGAATCCGAACCGCCAAGTCGCTATTTAGTCTATATACAGCCGTATTTGCAGAAGTTTTCTTTTCTGATTGTAAATAATGAAAAAATGTTTTAACTGCAAAAGTAAGGAATTTAGAAAAACATTTGAAAACAACCAAGCACATGGGATATTATTTTTGAATTTTAAGCGTTCTGCATACTTTGAAATCCAACGAAATTTCATTTAAGTAATGTTTTTCATTTACTTGAGGAAAGAATATTTTTCGTTAGAATTACATGACCCAACAAAATATTTTATTTATAATCGTCTTTGTCATTATTTTAATATTTACATTATCATTATAGCATTATTAAGAATCAGTGGGGTGTAGCAATATTGTTTATATAAAAGTATTCTATATGTGAATTTGCGTCATAATGACGTCACCGGCACCAAAGTTTCGCTCCCTGTTAATGTGTATGTATACGTACACGAATTCATATCAGAAACTTTTATCGAGTATCATTTATTCGAATTTAATCTCATCGAACGCTATTTTGCTGGAACCCTGATGTTTTCAGGATATTTTAAACGTTAATTACGTAGGATGGGTTAGGTTAGACTTGTGACAAAAAAATATTAATTATAAGGAGAGAAATGACTTTCGATGCAATGAAGGTGTTTCGTTAAAATATTAGGTACCCATTCATATCTTGTGTATCTATTTTGTAGTGGAAGGCCCCTGTGCAAGGTCCGTCCGGGTCGCTACAACCATCTTATCCTTTATCCACTAATAAGATAAGATAAAGATAAATATATTATTGAACAAAAAACCGATAAAATTACTAGCATAGAGGATTCCATGTTAGTCCTCGTGGTTGGTAATGCATTTTGCCGTATTAGGATAGTGTTCTTAAGATCAAGTGGTCTGTGCGCTCGTTCGCGTTTCGCATGCCGTTTTTCTGTGAGCTCCTGTAGACTTAACGGCTTCGGCTTATAGGATTTTGGATTTGTATTTGCATCCCTGGATCGGCTTTTTTTAAGAAGCGTCATAGGGTCTCTTATATTCTGACTTCATGACCAACCAAACCGCAAGGTTAATTTTGTTTTGAAGACTTCAAGCAAAAGCTTATATGAAATTTTAAGTAGCTGCCCCTTACCAGAAAAAGGCATTTTTGGTCAAAGTAGGGTGATTAAATATCATTATTTATTGTTGCAAATTATCTTTAACTTTCTAAAAGCAATGTATTGAATAACCAATCAGCCTGTATATATGCTCATTAACTCGTTTCGAACCACTCCCAAAGTTTTCCAAACACGGCTCCATCTGCTCGTTGTAAAACACGGCATTTGTATCCACATTGATACCTATATTGTACAAATGTAAATTTATCTCGCAACTTTCGCAAACCCAGGCGTTACATTTATTAGAAGTCGTGTAAGCATTGAAGTTTGCCGCCAGCTGCCAGTGGGAGTTGCGGCTTGACAAATGCCGTTCATCTGTCAAATGGGAAGAATACGCTTCTTTATCCATTTATTTGCTTTGCCGTGATAAACCGACGACAATTTCGGATAAATTCGACGTTCGAGGATACACACGATGAATTTGCGCAGTTGAAATACATGAGGAAAAGAGAAGAAAGTAAGGCTCACTGTGCAACATAGGTAAAAGAAGAATAAAATGACATTATGTATTTTTCTACGCGCGTACTATAAACTGCTTGTATTGATATCATTAAAGGTATCAGGTCCCGCATTATGGTCGCCTTTATCGCGGTGGATAAAGCATCCGTCATTTTCGCACTTACAGACTGGTCAGAAAGTGACAGATGTTTTGTCCACGCTTATCCACATCGATAAACACGACCATAATAGGCCCGCTGAATATTTCCATGTTAAAACCCGTGCTATTACTCGCAATTGACCGGCTTAAAAATAAGGATCAAACTATAGTCTGCGCCAGTTAAAATCGGAAAAGATGTAAACACAATCAAACGAACTAATTTACCATGATTACTCCATAATCACGTGCTTTTAAAGATCAAGTGAGGTCTTAGCAATGATTTATACACTTGATGTTTACTTTCACATTAAGTTTAAGATTAAATAACTATTCATTATACATTATTTTAAATAAAAAAAACAAAAACCCGCCTTCAAAAATGCAAAAAATAACTTCTTTTAAAATGGTAGGTCAGTCCAACTGAAATCGGCGTCCCACCATATTTTTAACCAAAAGCCGAATGCAGTTGGACTGACCTACCATTTTAAAAGAAGTTATTTTTTGCATTTTTGAAGGCGGGTTTTTGTTTTTTTAAACATTTATTTTATTTTATACTTTTTAGTGATCCTATTTATGCTGTTACGTAGCTCCACTTCTAAATATTAATGAGAAACTATAGAAAATTTCAAGCTCGCCACAGACAACGCCGCGGGAATGTCATAGTCATATTTAAACCTAAATGTGCTTCGGCATAGTCGCTCAACTACCTTAATCGAAATATCTTATCGCCACCCTTGAAATAGGTACCGTTAAGGAGTTCCGGTGGCCATCTGTGGTCTTCTTCATCAGTTCCACGTCACCATATAGTACTTTTCAAAAGCAAATGCACGAGTTACAGTGAAAAATACCAAAATCGCTATAGGTGTGCCTATAATATTTGAGGAGTTCTCTTGATTTCTCCAAGATCCCATCATCAGATCGTGACGTGTTGACAATGGGACCAAGTAGAAAGTATACCCATTGAAACAACGAAAAAATTTTTAAATCGGTCCAGTGGTCTCTGAGTAATCGGGGAACATACTTAAAAAAAAAAACCCCGACGAATTGAGAACCTCCTCCTTTTTTTTAAGTCCCTTAAAAACAAGCTTGATGAATATTTGAGGTTAGGTTTCAAACAGTACTTATTTGTTTACATCTTAGGTAATTTCAATTCATACAGGCTATAGTGAGCCATTTGTAAATTGAAAAGGATTGGGTCAGCCTCTCTCTACGATGAAAACTATGAACCACACCATGCTAACCTACATTATACTTTCACTTTAACGTGCACATTGACGCCATAGAAAAAAATCAAAATAAGTTCATCAGGCGTATGAAATATAAATTTAAATCCTTTAACAGTGGCAGTATTGCATCTCTTCAAAGTCGTCGTGACACCAGAGATCAAATATTTCTATATAAGATTATTAACGGACTTATAGATTCGCCAAATTTACTTTCCAACATATCCTTTCGGCGCCCCGACCGACGGACCCGTTCCTCAAACCTATTTGCCATCCCTTCTAGTCGTACTGCATACGCTAGAAATAGATTACTTATTAGGACTTGTAAAAAGCATAACCAATTATTTACCCACTCTGATATATTTCATATGAAAATGAATCCATTTGTCTCTGCAATAATTTATCAATAGTAATGAGTTATAAATCAGTAATCAATCACTCTTCTAAATAAAAATGTATTTTGTATTTTAGTCAAAATAAAGCGTTCTCTAGTAATCTATCAACTAGATCATCTGTCTATAGGTAGTAATTATATTTTGCAAGCATCTTTAGCATAATGAAATTGTTAGTTATTTACTTATTTTTGTTTTTTCAAGGTAATATGTATATCTTCTGAGCAACAGAAATGTAATTTATATTATAAGTGGAACTGTTTTGGCTGATGTACTTTTTAAATTTGATTGTTTCTTAATGTGTTAAATATTGCTGTTTGTTTCCCAAATAAAGAAAGAAAGAAATAAATAAATATACAGGTCACAAACATTACTATCCTTTTTGGGCAGTCGGTTAAAAATTGTGTGTATGTCCTCGCGGCAGTGAATTGGAAACAGGTTCAGATAATCAAAGTTAGAAGTGTTATTTATAGATATAAAATATCCTAGTTACAAGTCGATAGGTTAAGTAATTAGGTAAGTTTTATTTTTAGTTTCCTTTTTGCTAAAAGATAAAAGATAAAAGATAAAAGATGTTTATTCAGTAAGTAGGCCGCACGGGCACTTTTACACGTCAAAAATCTACCAGCGCTTCGCAAGAGACCACTGCTGCGAAGAAACGCCGCAAGAAACTCAACAGTCAGTCGTTTTTTTTTTAAATTACTTATACAATTATAGAAAATAGTAATAATAATAATTATATATATATACATATACTTACCCATGACGGTGCAAAACAACCACATAGTTTTGATACATTCTCCTACAGAAACCGTGTCCCCTAGACAATAATTATACCCACAATGTTTAGATATTTTCCTGACTAAGCTATTACCAAGTTATTTAGGTGTTTAATTTAGGCCAAGCACTTTTATCTGTTAGATAGTCCTCGACCCTATAATAAGCTTTCGACATCAACGACTTTTTCAAGTAATTCTTAAGTGCTGGAAATGATAACTTTAAAACTTCGTCAGGTAATTTATTATAGAAATGAATGCATTGACCAACAAATGATTTATATACCTTACGGACACGAATTTTTTTAATAGCAATTTTATTTTTATTTCTTGTATTCAAATTATGTATATCATAATTCTTAACAAAACAGTCTTGATTTTTAATGACGTAAATAATATTCTCATAAATAAATTGTGACGCTACTGTCAAAATACTAATTTCTTTAAATAGTTATCTTAAGGAATCACGGGAGTTTAGGTTATATATGGAACGAATGGCTCTTTTTTGTAACACGAATATAGTCTGTATGTAAGCAGCTTTTCCCCAAACCAGAATACCGTACGACATAACACTATGAAAATAACTATAATAAACTAAGCGAGCTGTCTCAACATTAGTAA
The DNA here is from genome assembly GCA_946894065.1 of Acleris literana. Taxonomy (NCBI): domain Eukaryota; kingdom Metazoa; phylum Arthropoda; class Insecta; order Lepidoptera; family Tortricidae; genus Acleris; species Acleris literana. The sequence goes on along the minus strand of OX335677.1, from coordinate 20,568,842 downwards.
GTTGCCTGATTTTCCTAACAGCATAAGCTGCCGAACTTAATTTACCTGCTAGTACTGCTATATGGGGACTCCATTGCAAGTTTTTGTCTATAGTTATCCCTAAGAAAAGCGCCTTGTCCACCATCTCCAAACACTCATCATTTAGAAATATACTAGATTCTACCGGTCTAACATTAGGCAAAACGAACCTAACACATTTAGTTTTCTTAGCGTTAAGTAGCAAATTGTTAATAGTAAACCAATTAAGTACTTTAACCAGCGTGGCGTTTATCCTACTGTAATCGACGGATTTTCGGTCCACCTTGAAAATTAATGAAGTATCATCAGCAAATAGCACAATATCACAAAGGTTATCTACCGTGGGTGGTAAGTCATTTATATAGACCAGAAATAAGAAAAGACCTAATATAGAGCCCTGAGGCACACCTAATTTAACAGTTGCTCCAATGGACTGTGTTTGGTTTACAACAACCGTTTGTGTTCCATCACTAAGATATGAAGACATAAGATTTAGAGAATTATTTGACAGACCATAATGTTCTAATTTTAATATAAGAGTCGCATGATCTACGCAATCGAAAGCTTTGGAAAGGTCACAAAAAATTCCTATTGCATCACAGGATTTCTCCCAAATATTGTATATATATTTAATGAGTACAGATGCTGCATCAGTTGTGGATCGTCCTCTGGTGAAGCCGAACTGATTACTGTTAAGCAGTTTATTTCTATTGAAGTGACCTAACATATCTTTTAACATTAACTTCTCAAAAACTTTACTTAAAACCGGTAGAATAGAAATGGGACGGAAATTCGTTAAATCACTCATGTCGCCCGATTTCTCAGACACCGGAAAAGTTTTAGGGCCAAATATAAGTACTTAAGTAGTAGTAGTACTTAAGTACGGAAACCAAAACACGTTTCATTACCAATTTAATAAAACCTTTTCGTCAAGATTAGTGCTTACATTAATTTAAAATAATATTTTGCAGCAAATGCCAGCTTATTGAAATGAATGGGTAATCATTTTGCTACAAATTAACCACATTTATCTTGGTTTTAACGACACATTTAAATCCAAATTAACTACGAATTAATAAAACCAATTAGGCACTCTCACGATATTCAAAGCTCTTGTCATGTTTACAATTCAATTACAAAAAGGAAATAAAAATAAAATTACCTTATTTAGCTAATTTGAACATACTTTTGCTTTCCTTATTTTAAACATTAATTACTTAGGTATTAAGAGAGTAAAAAGGAAGAAACAAGTAGTGTCATCTCACTCACGTACTAGTGTGAACTGTATCACGGTAGCCCGAATTTATAAATAAACTAGGCTTTGCCAGCGACTTCGTCCGAGTAGAATTAGTTATTCGGCCATCCCATGTTGCGGGGAGTTTTGTTAATCCCTCTGGAAAATTCCATTGTTTTTAAAGTAGTCTATGTGATCCAGGATATAAGCTTTCTACATTCAAAATTGATTCCAAATCCCACTAGCCGTTGCAGCGTGAAGGAGAAAAAAAATAACACAGTCATAAATCTAAATTTTAATCTTCGTCCTCAAAGGGTAAGAGTTAGTTAAGAGTAAATACATTTTCTTCAAAAAAAAAACACACACGCATACAAAATTTCACATTTATAATGTTTAAGGTTTTTTATTAAAGCTAGAGGGGGCAAACGACAAATGACTACGAAAGAAACTAATTTTAGATAGATAACTAATCAACTCAATTTTACTGATTGTCGTTATGTACCGATTTAATTTATTTTTGACAAAAGTACGAGTTACTGCATTTATAAGAAGGACATTGCTACGCGGGTACTCTGCCAGAACCACATAGGTATACATATATTATCATACGCTCACATCAATCACTTTGGACGTAAACAAACATAATCCACATATCCATGAAACCCCAAAAGCTTGAACGGCTCTACAAAACTCAAACGCATCAATACCTACCCAGCAATGTAAACGTTTCCCCTATGAGATGTCATCAGAATCATATTAAGTTGCATGAACGAGCCATATATATTACTAATGAGCCGTCATTTAGGATCTTATTGCCGGAGCAGCTGCGGTTTCACCGTCAATCCGATGATTAGATCAGTTGGATAACACATCAGCTGACGAGGGGATTCATTCACTTTGTGTTCGCTGACTATTGGCGTAGGTAGTCAGAGGTGTACAAAATGGTATGCAAAAAGTATTTGAGAAAAGAAATGCTGATTTAGTATTCTAAATGCAAAATACAAAACAGCTGTGCTTTTTAAATTTTAAGTACTAAAATACTTCAATAGCATTTTGCAAATAGAAAATACGTCTCGATAAATTTCAAATAAAATACAAGATGCTTTTATAAAAGGATATTCATTGGAATAAAAAAGGTACAAGTATTTCAGAAAGGTCGCATCTCTGCTCGTAGTTAGGGTTCTGGCAGGCCGGGTGAGCAGGCGCGGATCCAGCTTTCAGATTAGCGGGTGGTCATTAACTGCTGAACGCAGAAGTTCGGTCAAGTGAGAGATAATGCCACACGACTATTTACTCTCTGACCCGTATCTACGAGTGCCGAAGGGGGTGGTCATGACGTCCTTGACCACCCCCGTGGATCCGCCACTGCGGGTGAGCTACGCACTTTAAGTGTGAAGTACATCGGCTTGTATCTTACGTGAGTTTTGTATGGGCCGCAGGCCTATTATGGTTGTGTTTATCGATGTGGATAAGCGTGGATAAAACAACTGTCACTTTCTAACCAGTAAGTGCGAGAGTGACGGATGCTTTATCCACCGCGATAAAAGCGACCATAATACGGGTGCTGGATTGGGCTAAATATCTACAAATTATGAGAAAGAAAGGGAAGTACAGAGTAGGCACGATCGACTTATAAACCCTGATTTGTTAGGAAGAACGCCTTCTGTGCCTCTAATCTTCCAGGTAGATAGGTACTACTTGCCGTTGACATGTTATCGTATGGTTTTTAACGTCACGTAAATAAGAGCTATCTTAACTTCGACAATCCCTGTGGCTGCCATTAAAGAGAAGAGAGAGAGAATTTTAACTTTACTATTCAAGTTGATATCATAAGCAGACATAGGAATCCAGGGGGCAAAATTTTATGAGGTAGGGAGTTCCTATATCGATAAACTCAATTATCGATGCTTGTTTTATATACTAGTGATCACTCCAAGTTTTGCGTGTAAAAACATTTTTTTAATAAAAGTGTAAGTATTAAACAAAATAATAACGTAATTCCGTTCTTCATTTTTCTAAACGATTTTTAAAACTATACTCATAATTATTTTTTTCTTCATTAATGTCCCATCTACTATTGTTAAAATAAACTATCAGAATTTGTTCCAAATTTTCGGGTTTTGCACGTCTCCGTCTTGGCTGATAAATCTATTTCATCAGGTAATAGGGGCATAACATTTTTTTTTAAATATGCTGTACGACACTCGTCTTCAGAACAATACTTACAAAAAATACATACAATACTGGGGGCGATTACTAGTATATGGAAAAAGCACCGATAATTGAGTTTATCGATATACGAACTCCCTACCTGTCATAAAATTTTGCCCCCTAAATTCCTATGTCTGATCATATGTTGCTAAGAATAACTGTTGTATCATCCACATAGAAACTGAAGTCCCACCATAAGGGTTCATTTTTAAACATTTTGGTATTTCTATACCAAAATGTTTACCTAAAAACGATTGGATTTATTAAAAAAAAAAAATGTTTATTTGCCAAGAAACTTACATTTACATACATTGCCCATGACCACCACACTAGGCTCAGCCTGTCACGTGGGGTCCATTTGTTACAATTACCAGGTACAAGTATAAGTCCTGCGCTATTACTAATTAGAATTACAGATGGCTTAACACTAATTTACTAATTTTATAAAACATCGATATTTGAATTAAAGTTTTTTCATTTAAAACAAGCGACCTACCCTCGCCTCGCTTCTCTTCGTTTCATGTTTTTTTTTTTGTAACACTGGTACATAAACCAGAATTGATTATACATAAGAAAACCTTCCGTGGAAATATATCTAAATGATGGTGAAAACGCATTCAAATGCGTAGTTTGAAAGATCTAACATAGGACAGACGGCGGAAAGTGAGTTTGTTTTATACTATGTAAAGCAGAAGATGAAGAGTAAAATATTCATACATCATGGTGCGTGATGCGATCAATAAAAGATTACAGTACCCAATGATATAATATAAAAAGAGGTAGATATGTTACCTATACGGTATTCCGCGTGTAAATATGGCCCGGCTTACGCACACATAATCAGTAAATTTTGCAATTACAATCTAATTCATAAATGACAAGTCAAAGGATCAGGATGGTATGCTAATTTCCGGGAGTGAAACAGAGACGAGTGCATGTTGCTCTGCAGACTAGTTCACGGTTCTGTTGACGGCGCAAGACTAAGTAAAGGTGTACCAATTGACTTGGTCTTAGGGTGCCACTATCGAAGTGCGTATGACATATCTACCTCTTTTTACTATATTATATCATTGACAGTACCCGTAATTTTAAACTGCTGTGAATGAAGTTTTTGATAATATATACACATATATATATGTGGCGACCTAGCGACATCTAACGGCAACTTGTATCAACCAACTCGCTACCTCGCTAGCGCCACCAGCGTCAAACAGCGCAACTTAAGTGTTCTACAACGCGCTAACAAAGTTTCTCCAGTGATGACATATATACAACTTTCAACATCATCCCAATGGACTTCGGTCCCCAGGCATAACACCTGCCTGGAGAGAGATCTCTCTATTGTCCTCTCTTACTACATTATTATTGCGGGTCCCCAAACTGCCTGACGATCGTCGTCATTACGCGGGCGATCGATCTCGAGCTGTCGTTTGAAAAATGATTATGTGTGGTCAGCGACAGTTTTAAGGCCGGCCGTACAAATATTGTCGGCATGCATAAATCAACCTATTTTGTTTACAAAAGCATATTACTTTTTTTTTCAATACGTCCTTTACTGGGGTGTGATTCTCTCAACAACGACGGACGGGCGGACGAACGAGTGAATGTCCAAGCGGCGAGTTTAAGTAGTCCCGTCCGAGTGATCAAAACACATTTAAGCGCGTGCATTCAATTTGGCAGCATGGCTTCTGGAACGTATAAGGTTGCCTAATTGAGAATGCACGCGCTAAAATGTGTTTTGTTCGCTCGGACGGGACTACTTAAACTCGCCGTTGCGTTTTCGCTCGTTCGTTCGACCGACCGCATAACATCCCTGCTCTGGCCATAATAACGATAGGTTTAGAATAAGAAATGTAGTAGAGAGTTATTAGATTAAAAGCTTTTAAAAATTTAATATGTTCCAAGACAGGGTGTTCTTTAATAGAAGTGTATACCCCCTTATTCATAAACTTAAACATACCGTCAAGTTCATAAATTTGTGTACAGTTTTGTACCTTGTCATTTTAATCTTAACAATTTTTATATGGCTCTTTTCCTTTTAGTTGCTCCAAAAATATAATAAAGAAAACCTCAACACCAAACGTTATTTAACCGGTGTTAATATACTTCAAGGAACCAGAAATTAATGCATCGTCGGTTAGTGCAAAAAACTTGCTCAAAAGTAGCGCCAACTTAAATGAGCTTTGCTAAAGTTAGGTGGAAGTTAGTACACTTACCTACCATCTACATTTACAGGCTAATATTATGTTAAAAGTAGTAGAATAATTTTGACAATCTTTTCTAAAGAAGTAAAAATACTTTCATAACTTAGTGACGTGATGGTCAACTTTGATGTGCGAACTAAAAGACGCCCGCGACGCATATAATAGGGGTGAGTCCTGGGTAAAAAATAAAACTAATTATTCCGTCAGTAAAATTATCAAAAAATATTGAACACGTATTTTTTGCTTTATCAAATCAATCAAAATTGACAAATACCTATAGCGCGCATCAAAGTTCGGGAGTGAGGGCTCGTGAAGTCACAACGTGGTATAAAGTGTGCCACGGCGTGACGTCACGCGAAACTTCAACGCACTTTATCTTAGAAATTTTTTGTTTGACCAAAGAAAAAATATGTGTTCAATATTTTTTGATAATGTAAATGACGGACTAATTCGAATTTTTTAGGACACTACCGTTATTAGTTTACCTTTATTTCTGGGGTCCTAGCGAAAAAGGGTATATACCTAAGTATTCTAAAGATAAAGTGAAAAAGGGTTTAAGTGTAGTATACTGCGTATATGATTTATACCGTTTTTATTGTTAGTGAAGTCGACTTTTACTTCTTTTCCTTACGACACCAGATTTATCCCTATTTCTTCCCGTCATCATTTCAGTTGAAAGACGTCATCTGCTGGAGATAGGCCGGCCCCAACGTTTGCCACAAGGACTGGTCTTGCATCCATCGGTTTCCTATTCAAAGAGTTCTGACAATGGTACAGTCGAGTCAATAAACATGACGTGTACACTTTAGTACCTTGTCACTTTAATCGCTATGACAATTCATATATGGCAGTTTAAACATGACATTAAATAGACAAGGTATTAAGTGTACACATATTTATGAACTCAACTGTACAAGGTATTAATTTGAGAAATATTTGTAACATTTTTACTACTTAAACCTAACAATATTTGGATATTATGTAGTTTAGCTACACTATGATTGATTTGGTATAGAAGTGCCTACAAGGCCTAGGTAGTAACAGAATAAATTTCATTTTTACATATCTTTAACAAAAAGCAAGCTTTCAAAACCCGACTGTTCAGTTGCTAGCCAACTTTAAATCGTTGTAAATCCTAAATGATCATTAAAAATGAAAAATGATGAAAGAAACCAAAAAATGATTTTTAAATCCCTATTCAATGATACCCCACTTGTCATACTTGGTCGACTTTTTATTTTTTTTATTTGCACAATGTGGCGTCTGGTTGCCGCCATAATGAATCAAATCGATTGACATAAGAATTATCTAAATCGGACAACGGGTTTAGTTTTAATAGTGCCACAAAGGAACAAACATACATATATAGGCTGTGAAACACATTACCCTCCTCCTTCGGCAGTCGGGTAAAAATGGCGCTTGACGTCGAGATGCCGCATTATAACAAAATATCATATAAATATCAGAGGACGCTTACGCAAACTGACCTAACTAGTCCCAAACTAAGCTCTAGGCTTGTACAATGGGTAAGTAGACAACGAAAAACCCACGATAAAGTCTGACCTAAAAATATAACTGTTGGTATTTGACTCAAAATATTGTAATATAATCTAGACACATCAATTCATCCACACACTCCCGAATTCAACAAACGAGAACTCGAAGACAGAACGAGCCTGAAAGCATACTCCAAAAATCGAAGCTTCAAGTAACGTTCCATTTATCTCTTTCACCAGCTTCAGTCACTGGTAAAGTGTGAGAGAGACTAAGCGCCCTAAATTTTGGATTGAATGGAATAACCACCCTGTACAGTCAACACAACATTCCCGTTCGGCGCATAATCAATATTCGTTATGCAACGTCACGATTTGGTGAACCGGCGAAAATACGTACTCAAATACCGAAATAGGTTTTAGAGACATACTTTACATCGGGGCGTTATTCAGTTTTATGTCTTTGTGAGCGATTTGATTTGTTTTTACCCGACTGCGGCGGAGCCCAAAAGGAGGGTTATGTTTTTCATCGTCATGTATGTATGTATGTCCAGTTCTATGTTCCCCGCTACAGCAAAAACGGCTTGGACGAGTGTCATAGGATACCTAAACTGATAAAATTGAAATAACAACAATGGCCAAATGACAATTATTAACATATGTAGGTATATCTACGACAGTATAAAAAATGCAGTCGGGTTTTTAAAGCTTGCTTTTCATATAGTTATTTAAAACGTGTTTGTTATTGTATTAACGCTGAGGGTTTATTTAATGTAATGTTAGAAATTTATGTACATACATGCAAACTCCCCTTCATTCCCAGAGTGGGGTCGGCAGAGCTACGGAATTACCAACAAAAATTTATTGACAATTCTGTAACCACATTTTGCACAATTAATTAGCCTAAGATGTTTACCAGTGTATTAGTGAAATTTATGTATGTATGTAAAATACACACGGGAAAATAACAAACAACGAAATATATAGAAATAAAAAGGTGAACTTATCCCTTAAAGAGATCTCTTTCAGTTAACCTTTGAGCGAGTGGGAAATGTTTGAAAACGTCAAATAGCCAAACGTACAGCAGTGAAAGGGATTAGATGGTTCTTAATAACTATTATATTTGATAACCAATTTAAAGAAATGAGATAAAGTTAGATATATACATAGGTACATAATGTTATACAGTGCTAAATAGATTGCATTGATTTATATGCCTTGTTGACATTTAGAATGGATAATAAATCAACTGAAAGGTCGAGTGTCGTTGATCACCCACATGGAATATAAAGTGCCGTTTAAAGTAGATCGTAACCCCCAAAGGGATAGACCAATTTGGTTGCGTTTTTTTAAAAGGAAACTTACTTAGAATGGCATACCGATTTAGATGTGGACATTTTTGTTATAAGAAATTTAAAAAAGTTCGATAGACTTCCAACAATGTCACTGCGGTCTTGGATATAATAAAGGATCATTTTAATCTGTCCGGCCAAACGTTCGGCTTGAGGCCTTAAGCCGCCGGCGTTAAGACGTGATCAATTATCCACGTGCCCCCCCTCCCTCTGATCACCCACCAGCGGGCAATCCGGCTTAAAAGAATTTTAATTTAAATATATTGGAAATTGAGGCCGCGGTGTTGAGTGGAGGTGGATTGACGTATCGCAGTCATATGTTTATTGGTGTCATTAGAATATGTCGGGAATTTACGATAAAAATAAAATATTGGAACTTTATATAAACGAAGTATTTACACTGAAAAAAATAATTGGTCGCTAGTAACAAGATTGTGATTGTTGTGCAAAAGTGGCTTGATCCCATACGAGCCTGACAAGACGATAGATACACCAACTAGGACGTTAGTTGAGTCACTGAAGAAATTGCTGTTGTCACTATCAGCTTTGGTTGATATAACTAATATCTTAACTATTGTATTCATTTTTTGTCAACTAAGTGAAAATCTCTCTTTGTTGGCTCTCATTTTTTTGAGTGTAAGTGTCTAGGCTAATCTTTAAATGATTTGACTTTTTGAGGACCTTTTAATTTTCATTTATTTTACCTAACTTAAGATAAAGATAAAGATACATTTTATTCGCAACATTACAAAATCACACTACATAGATACAAAAAGATCAAGATACAGAGAAATTGGTGTTCAATTCAACTCTACTGATCAAATGCATTTTAAATAAGGCCTACTTAATAATTACCCCATACAAGGATTAGAAATAATTCTACTCGTAAAAAAAAGTTGCGTATTTCCTCCAGTTAACGATAAACTTTTTTTTTTATTACTGACAACACATTCAAAAGGACTCCGGTGTTACAGTAATTATGTCACCCTGTACCAAACCCACAGCGGTGCCCCTGGGGCCACCGTATCCACCAAAGGTCCAAACTTTTCCATTGTAACCTTTTTAAACTTAATGAGTACATTAAACATGTTTTTTCAAAGGACCCCGCAGGAGCTCGCAGGTACAACATAACAAGATACCTCGCTTATTAAAAGTTATGGACTCGCCTCAAGTCAAACGACACAAACTATAAACTTCTTTAATATTTACCTATTATAGGAGTTGGTTTTCCAACTTTTACATAAAATAAACTCTGGGAGGAGGAGGAAAGAAGATAATGATTCTGCTTTTTAACAAGATTTTATTTAACTTGCAATGTATGTATGTACGGGTCAAATCTTGCAAGTGAAATTTGACCCACTTCCCGTTAACGGAATATAAAATAAAAAATAAAATAAAATGTATTTATTCCAAGTTATGTGTGTGTGTGTGTGTGTGTGTGTGTGTGTGTGTGTGTGTGTGTGTGTGTGTGTGTGTGTGTGTGTGTGTGTGTGTGTGTGTGTGTGTGTGTCTGTGTGTGTGTGTGTGTGTGTGTGTGTGTGTGTGTGTGTGTGTGTGTGTGTGTGTGTGTGTGTGAGAGTGTGTGTGAGTGTGTGTGTGTGTGTCTGTGTGTCTGTGTGTGTGTGTGTGCGTGTGCGTATTCATTGTTTTGCGCTTGGACGCCTGGTTGCGTGAATTAGTGATGGTTACAGGGGTTTAAATCAAGTAATACGACTTCACGAGTTCTCAAGTGACGGCCATCAGCAATTTTTCTGTCTCGCTATAGCCAAGAGTTTTTAACCAACTGGAAATTCTAAAGCTAGCTTCACGAGGAGAAGATTTTGAAATGTCACACGAATTGGCATTTTTTTTGTAAATGTAGGGATGTGGGAATGGGCTGAAATTTGGACCGCATAATTATGTAAACCCGATGACAATGCACTACAATGGTATCTAAGAGGTGATCTGATGATGGAGTCGGAAGGTGGCGACAGGATCTCCGCTATTCTTAACGTAGACCCACCGTGTTAGGACTCAATAGTTCGGTCATGATAAGCAGATAAAGATTTTGACAGAAACTTATTGATTTGTATGTAATTCTTTATTAATCACTTTACAAGACTTCGCCTAGTGTAGGTGTTACAGAGAGCGTCGGTGGCCTAGTGGCTTAGGCGGTCGACTGGTGATCGTAAGGTACCGAGTTCGAACCCCCGCGGTCACTATGTACCAATGAGTTTTTCTAACTTAAGTGCATTACCCGATGCTCTTACGGTGAAAGAAAAACATTGTGAGGAAACCTGCACATTCGAACAGCTGAGTGTGTAAGAGGGTAATTGCACAAAAGTTCCTAAAGGGTCGAAGTGTATCCGAAAGGGCCCATCTGTAAGATAAGATAAGATAAGATAAGGTAGGTGTCACAAGCAAGTATTTATCTGCTCATCCTCACACGGTGTGGCTTATTGTATAAGTACTATAATCCCTATGTAACTACTTACCATCACTGTTATTAATAAATAATTTGACTTGACTTGATTGATTTGGGTTAGGGTACAGTCAAGGACTTTAATTGTTATGCCACTATGGAACCCTGTCGCATAACGTTAATCATTCAGCGTAATTTCTGTCATGTGTTTTGACGCTCTCATTATGACAGGGTTCCATAGTGGCATAACAATTAAAGTTCTTGCCAGTACCCAAGGAATACTTCCTCTAAGTGTTAATCCAGGGTATAAGCTATCTCCATTTCAAATTTCATCCAAATCTGTCCAGCCGTTGCAGCGTGAAAGAGTTACAAACATCCATACATCCATATATACAAACGTTCGCGTTTATAATATTAGTACCGATGGTTCTTATTCCCTTTTAGAGGGTGAACGTCTCTGAATGGTCGTTTCGTGAAATGAGGTGTCGTTTTTAGGATTCCGTACCCAAAGGGTACCCACGGGACCCTATTACTAACTGGCCTCTGACTGTATACTCATGAACCGTAATAGAATTAAAACTTTAATAGAATGTGCATTTTAATTACCGCTATAACAATAAATAAAAATAAAAAAAATGCCCATCAATGGTACGGCCTTCGTGTGTGTCTGACTCGCACTTGGCCGTTTTTTCATTTTAGCATCGCGAGTGTCACAATGTAAATAATTTATAAAAATATCAAAAATGGCGAATGATTAATCCTGTATTGTTTGGATTTGTCTATGTTTCAATCACACATAATCAGCTTAACGTATGTGGGCGAAATTTGGCACAAGAACATTATTTTTTCTGGATTGACACATAGGATACTTTCTATCCCGAAAAAATCTAAGTCGAAATATTAATATACAGTGCGTAAATGGAAAACGAGCAAACATTTAAACTAGACGTAGGTTATGGCTATGCAAGTCATGTAAATGTGGAATTTCGTTAATAACTCTAATATATAGAGCGCAATTATTTTTTAAAGGTCCCATCGAGCAGCAATGTAATAATACATTGTTGCAGAGGATAGAAAGTACGAAATTTTTGTAAAGTACGAAACATAAATCGCACTTTCTACCGAGGCAGACATAGTGCTTTTCACAACTACTGAGAGGAAGACATCACCGCCAATTTTACCATAGATCACTTTTTTTAAATCTGGACCCCTATTCTCGTGGCACTCGAGATTAATAAACTAACATGCGAGATGAAAATGTCAACTCCATATAAAATTGTATTTGTTTCGCCATATCTCCCATGTAATTTCATCTCTAGTGGTTCGAGATTAGGGGCCAAGTTTGAATTACATTTAAAAAAAAAGCAGTGACATAGTTTTTAGTCTGTGTATCTTTTAGCAAAAATACACCTAATATTTTACGACACAAAATGGTGTGTTCTGATTGGTCGATTTCAATTTTTCATTTTAAGGAGCTATGACACAAAAATTGATTGATTGATTTTCATTGGTTCTTAAAGTTGGCCGACAAAGTTCTCGGCCAATCAGCAAACACGCCGACAAAAACATTCATGGTCTGTCCCTATAAATGACGTTTTGTGACCCCAAACAAGACCATCTATGGCCATATTTCTGAGCAGTGTTGTCAAAAAGAAGATTTAAGTTTCAGTTAATTGCAGGTTAATTGGGCTATTTCTGATGCGTGGCGAATTAATTTGTATGAAAAAAAGAAATACAACTCATGTTAACGATAAGTACACATGTTTTTATGTTAATTAGGATCCGTCGTTAAAATGTTTGCTCGTACACTCAAAAAAATGAGAGCCAACAAAGAGAGATTTTCACTTAGTTGACCAAAAATGATTACAATAGTTAAGATATTAGTTATATCAACCAAAGCTGAAAGTTAACTACAGCAATTTCTTTAGTGATTCAACTAACATCTTAGTTGATGTATCTAACGTCTTAGTTGATGTATCTATCGTCTTGTTCGGCTCGTATGGGATCAAGACGCTTATGCACAAAAATTTTTCAGTGTATTCCATTTACACACTGTATAGAATATTCAGTCGGAGCTTTAAAGCTTGCTACAAGTTTCTTTATAGACTCAGATGTTTTGAGATTCTTATTAACAATAATAACAATCATTTTTGCTTGTTTGTAGAAAAGATACTGGGCTTTTCCTTTGTAATGGGCACTCTATAACAACATTAACGTTCCTTCCTTTGTTACATTTTACTTGCTTACAAAATACGGTATTTTACTGGTTGGCTTGAAAATAATACTTCATTTTAACCAAGTACAAGACGGAGTAACATTTTTTTGCAAATATCTACAATCATCTAGGTCTAGGTGGATAGATTTTATTTATTTAGGTGGGTATTTTTCATGTCAAACTTGTTATGTCATGTGTCCTTGGAAATGTAAAAAAAAACAATAGGGTAGAGACAGTATGTCTGTTATTCTCTTTAAAACGGCGTTCAGTCGGTCGAATGAATGAACGAGTAAACGTGGCGAACCGGCGAGTTTAAGTAGTCCCGTCACAGCGTACAAAACACATTTTAGCGCGTGTTCTCAATTAGGCAGCAGGGCTTCTGCCGAACGATCGAACGTAAAAAGGCTGCCTAATTGAGAATGCACGCGATAAAATGTGTTTTTGGACATGGCGAAACGATAAGGTTTTCTAGTTTGACTTCGGAACCCTAAAAACGCTCTTGTTTTATTTATTTTATTAGAAGGACCCTAAAAAATTTTTATATTTCATTATTGGTTTTATTGCGCGGTATAAATATCTATATGATTACAAAGTTTCAACTTGTGACTTATTAAGTGCCGAGAAAATGAGTGTGACATAAGAACAGACAGACCGACAGACAGATGGCCAAACTATAAAAGTTCCTAGAATACGGAACCCTAACAATAAAAGTCAGAGTTATGTTTCACTGTTACTTTTTGATTGGTATAAAAGATTTTCAACACACAAAGAAAAGAACTCCAATTTGTAGCTGACACAAAAGTTTTTACGGCAGTTTTTGATTTACCTGTAAATTGTTACCTAAATATAATTCCCCGCGTCTTAAAAGTTGCAAAAGTTCGTAGCGAAACATATTTTAGTTGTTGTTCCACTTCGCTAGTTTAATGAGCATTCATTAAATGAGGGATTCATGATAGAACTAATGGAGATTATTCATAATAACGTTTACATTTGGTTCCTAAGTGTGAATCTTGCATTAGATTCGATTTAAGGATAGTTATTAAGCTTTACACACCAAAAGCGAGACGTGCGCGGCGCAGTTAGGTTGAACAAAGGCCTTGGCACACCAAATGCGTGTCAGGAGCAGGGCTGGCGCGTGTTGACTATTCATGGAACTCATTGAACTTGGCACACCAAAAATTAGCGCGGGCTGCGGTCGAACTGCTCTACACCCGCACCGCTCTCGTACAGCCCGTTTTACATTGGTCAAGGACACTGGCAAGTACAGTGCCATAGGCAGTATGTATTTGGATCCACTGGCAAGGCAACTTGACTCGCTACTGTCCGATCGATTGATACTACTGTACTGTCCACTGTCACTGTCCACTATTCACTATCCTTGACCAATGTAAATTGGGTTTACCAGCCGACAAACTGGCAGAGCGTGGCGCGTGGCGTGGCGGTATGTAACTCTTTCCATGGCGAGAAAGTGATTAGCTATCGACTATTTTCTCGCTCAAGAAACGAACAAAAGATATGGATCACTTGACGATAAAAGAAACACGATATATTAATACTTAGGCTGTTTACACTGCCAGCGAGAACTCTATCCTCTAGTTTGTCAAAACAAAAAACATAGATTGTGTCAATAAAAGAGACACATATATTACCTTATAGTTGAATGCTGATTCTACTCGCTTCCCGCTCATCGTCAGCAGCAGTGGGGCAAGTGCCACCTCGCTGCTCGGTTGCTACCGTAAAGATATACAGGGTGGTACTTGATAAACTGTACATATTGAAAGGGATGAAATTTTAGGTTAATTTATAGGTAAAACAAGTTTTTTTTTTTTTTTTAGACACTGGTGTTTTTCACAGATTGTCAAACTTTTTAATAAAGTTTGGGTAGTACACTTACTTGTGACGGTGTAACTTTTGATCTATTATTAGTTAGGTTTCTAATAATTGATAACAATATTAGACAAATTAAAAAAAAAAACTGAGTAACTGCTTTTTTCATAAAATCATGATTTTCTCCAAATGCAGATATTTTTCATTTTTTTTTTTTACTAGATCTAAAATTAAACGAGGAATAATAATAAGCAAAAAAAATAGTGAAATATCTACAAAATGTTGAGAAAATCGTGTTTTTATGAAAACCAAATGACATTTATGCTGTAACTTATTAAAAAAATTGAGAAAAAAAATGTGGCTAAATATTTTTTTTAAACATTGTTTTACCTATAAATTAACCTAAAATTTCATCCCTTTTGATATGTACAGTTTATCGAGTACCACCCTGTATGTGCTGTTTAGTATGACAAAGCCCTAAGAAAACTGGCTTGCCACCATAAAAGCATAGTGATTTTTCAATTTCGTCTATAACAGCACCAACTTTTAAATAATTTATGGTCGATTGGAACGTAGCAGACCTGTTTTTCAGCCGTTACTTGCAGCTAAGTGACGATTTAACTCCGTCATTTATTATTCGAAAGCTTAACAGGTCTTTAGCCGCGTCAGACAACTTTTTGTTTTTCTAAAAAAAAACTGCGTTAAGGTACTTATATATAGCAACATAGAAAAGTTAGTTAATTAAGACGGACATTTCACTAGGAGTTAGGAATAACGAAGTTTGCATTTTCAATATGGACCTATTTTTACTCGACAGCGGCGAACCCCAAGAAAGGTTGTGTGTTTGACCTTGACCTGTATGTATGTCCATTCAAATTCTTGTGTCCCCTCGTAACTACTCAACGGGTGAACCGATTTTGGTAAATTCGTCTTGATGGCGTGAGTGTCACTGGGTACATACAATTTCTTAAAAACAATCGGATTTTATGCATATAATGTTTTTAATATACCTCGTGTGTTCACAAGTTTTGTGACAAAAATATTATGTTCACAGAAGAAACGTTTTTTGAGTTAAGTATGTTTAAAATTTTCCTATAATAATAAGTATACATTAACTAATATACAAGCAATTATTACTCAAAATCACAGTCTCTAGTCTTTATACGAGCTCTTTGACGCTTTGTTGGTAAAAATGGAGCGGAGTGACACCATCATACGAAACGCGTCACAATCGGTGGATGTTGGGAACGTGATACATTTCGTGCTGGAGCTGGAACATCTTTGCTGCTTTTGGCATAAACTTTACTGTTTTGTCGGTTGCACTTTTATTCGTACGTGAAGATTTTTTCATTTTTTCGCATTTCAAATTGAAAATAGAATTATGTAGCTGCCATTATTATTATGTCTTACTTTTTAAATTAAAAGTTTGTCTCAAAACGACGACAGTGTCAAAAATGCATTCAGGTTTTTAGAGCTTGCTTTTTATTTTTCTCATTTGACTCGCTCGCGCAACCCCCGCGAGCGTTCAGTGTTCCGAGGGCTTTATAATGGGTTACTAATAGCTGTCAATGACTTGACGATCTCGAATGCTGGGCAATCAATTATCGTATCCCTCGCAACTTTGTCCAACGCCTCACTAACTCCACGTTTTATTAAAATCTTAGTAATCGCAGTATTTCTGATTTCGCGAGGTTCACATGAGAGTGGAAATTAAGCAAGTTGCTTGAACACTTTGATAACCAGTATCAACCAGCGGGCCTAGTATAGTGGCGTTTATCGCGTGACAAAATCCTGGATAAAGCATCCATCACTCTCGTACTTATAAACGTGTCAAAAAGTGACGGATGATTTACCCACATTTTGTCACGCGATAAACGCAGCCATTATCTTGGCTCTAAGCATGTTGTTACCGCATTTTCAAATTCAATTTTGGCTTTGATAACGGTTTTTCATATTACAGCTAGCCTATTGCCTAATGCACTCGCAATCGCAATCGACTTTTTTTTGGAATAAATAATAACAGAGATATGTATATTTTTTTAAAAATAAATATCAAAATAATTAAATACATAATCGTACATACATACACATATATAATAAATAAACATAATACACATAAATAAATATATATTTTGATATATATTTTTTTAATTTATATATGTGATGTGAATATGTATCCATGTCTGCTTTTCGTTACGTTCTGTAGATTTAACGACTAATTTTGAAATGTAATGCGGCATGGGATTGGTATTTGTTTAAGAGACGTCATAGGTTATATTACCACTTCGATCCTCAAATTCTTATGGTCTTGAAACTGAGTCTTTAGTAGCAAGTTTGAAGTATGCTACTTTAAATTTCGTGTCGATTATTTTAAGACTTTTCTACCAAAATTCAAGTTCTAACTCCATAACGTTTATGCTGCAGGGATGATTACCCATATACTTCAAAGGGTAACCCATCATTTCATCGAATTTCATTTCATCGAACGTTATTTTCTCCTGAAACCACGACTTTTTCAGGATATCTTATACATTATAACGTTTTTTAGGTTAGGTTAGACTGTGTACAGTCAACAGCATAAATAAGTGATCATTTATGTACGTTGTCGCTTTCAATCGTTTCACAATTTTGTATGACATTTCAAACACGACGTTAAAGTGACAAGGTAGGTACATAAATGATCACTTATTTATGCTGTTGACTGTATGTTCGTTGAAAGAAGTTTCGATAAAATAATACGGTCGGCTAAGTAGCTGAATACTTTACGGCTTTGTCACTTTAACGTTAGTTTGAATTGTTACACTAATCTCTCAAAGGCGTTAAAGCGACAAGGTACCAAAGCGTCCAGCTACTTATAATAGTGGTGGTAGGACCTTGTGCAGGGTCCGTCCGAATCGCTACCACCATCTTATCCATTAACCCACCGCCAAGCAGCAGTGTTCGCATTGCTGTGTTCCGGTGTGGGGATAAAACAACCGGTGAAATTACTAGCATAGAGGCATTCCATCTTAGTCCTCAGGGTTGGCAACGCATTTGAAGTCCTAGGAGTTTTGAGATTGTAGTCGTGAGATTTCAAATGTCAATGGGTCTCAGATCCCACTTACCATCAGGTGGCCCGAGTGTTCGCGTGCCTTCTCACCATAAAAAAAACCCGAGTTTACCCGCTTCAAAGGTAATCGAGTTTTTAAAACTGACACGAATGTCAAAAATAATCATTATACTAAACAATCTTGGCGACATAAAAGTTTCCTGACTATTACTAAATATCTTTTTGGTTAATTCGGACCCCGCCCCATTCAAACCCCTTCGTGTAATATTGCGACGTCATCCAGTAACCGCGAACAACGTTAATTGTATTGCTCCTCGTTCGATAAACAGCTGTCAGAAACAAATTTACCGCAACCAAAAACCCAATCACTTGGGCAAACAGACGGCAATCTGGTGCGCGATTCCCGAAAATAACTCAACAGCGAGTTCATTGTCGAAGTATTAGCAAGCGTATCTTAACCCGTCAGTGTGTTTCAAGCTTTCAAGTGCTTGTTTGTCTTGTGTGTGATCTTGTACCTTAAATGCCAAGTCGTTATCTAACGAAGCAATACAAAAGAGAAAGAAGAAACATTTACTTTGTGCTGTCAAAGTAGAATTTAGTAAATAAAACTTCTTTTTTAAAGGCATGGAATTTGCTAACCAGCACACAGGCCATCAGGCCTGTTTTATAAAGCTACAAATTACAATTTTCAGGTTACAAGTTTCCATTTTTCACAACCTCGACTAATGACGACCAGCCGTTTGAGCAGTGTTGCAAGTTTAGACCTGTGAAATTGTAACTTGTAGCTTTATAAAACGTGCCCCTGAAGGTTAGTGGGCTTTGTGACCTATATCATGATGATGATGATAAATTCTTAAGACTACAATCTTAAGGGTGCAATCTCATAGCACTGGTTGTTTTATCCCCACACCGGAACAAAATAATGCGAACTTGACGGTAGGTTAAAGAAGGTGGTACCACCCTTAAACTAAACCTAGTTAATATGCATTAAACGCGCTAAAAAGGGCCTTATTGCAAACTGTTTAATCCTGTAAAGTTCCAGGGAGCGAAAGAGGCAGTACATCACTGATATAACTCGATCTCATTCACTGTTAGAACTTGACAAGCTTTATCAGTTCAAAATATGACCTCGGCTCACAAATATGCCGCGAATAACAGTGTGACTGTTATTCGCGTTGATTTTCAGCTTATTGTTTATCAAAGGCATTCCATCTTAGTCCTCAACGTTGGCAACGTATTGGTAGTCTTAGGATTGGAGTCTTAAGACTGTGTTCTTGAGAGTAAAACTGTCTATGATCAGCCCCTATTTCAACATCCTGACAATGATATTTGACAGGTGAAGTGACAGTTCGGTAGGTATTTATTGTAATAGCAAATTCATATAAACTGCGCCATGTACACTTAAATGTCACCTGTCACCTGTCATTGTCAGGGTGGTGGAATAGGGGGCAAGTCCGTGTGCTCGTTCCCTTCTATATGCCATAAAAATAGCTTGGAGGTCAAGTAACAATGTTTAGTCGATATCAGGGACGAAGTGAGCTACGTTTTCAAGAATACCGACTAAAGCTGACACCGATCATTAATGAATCATTTTATGTGCAATGATTGATTGCGACAACACATCAAAATTACCTCACCGCTGATTGCTTCAGAAACAATTTTAATTAAAAGTTATTATTGCTACATTAACGCGATATCCGAATAAGAGTTCCACACTTTGTTACGAGTTGTTTCGGGATAACATTTGAATATCTAAAAACTGGTGCGGTGCTTTCAACTTACTTTAGAACCACCCCCAATTAGTGTTACCATTTAGAAATTTGAAAAGTCCTGACAAAAAGCCTGACGTATCGATAAAAGTCCGGACTTTTTAGTCACAAAATGGAAACATTACTCACTTAGTTGCAGTGGTATCATACCATAATGGTAGGCATGGTAGCAGACGCTCACATCGCGAGGGGGTAGGATGCGGGGTGCGGGAGGGGATTGTTCGCTTTGCCACGCCATCTAATTAAAAAAAAACGGACAAATTAAAGAGCCGGACAAAGTACGGACTAGTCTAAAAGTCCGGACATGTCCGGACTAATCCGGACGGATGGTAACCAATATAATAGCTCTTATATAAAAAAAATTTTTGGTAGCTGCATTACTATAGACATACACACATAATTATACACACGTTAAATTGATAACATAACATAACTTAGCATTATCAGATCACGAAACAGCGCAAACTATATTCTTTGAAATCTTACCTTCAGCCAGGGCAAATAGGAGACGTTCATACTGGTGTGAATTTAAAAGAGATATGTCCGAAGAGAACAACGCCAAATTCAAAGAATGTATGTCTTCCCTATCCTTTACTGAAGTAACGTCAGAAACAGATACTAATCGGGCTTTTAACTTGTTTCATGACACCGTAACTCTGTTTTATAATCTACTAGCGACCCGCCCTCGCTTCGCTTCGGTAAATATAAGTAGAAATAACCCAAGTTCATCTCGAATAATAAACTTTTCAAATGGTGATATATTTTTTAGATAGGTGCATTTGCATAGAGGTTTGCAGAGGAATGCAGAATTCAATTTATTTGGCCATAAATTAGAAGTACCTGTGGACCCACGTTCATGTCCAGTAGCAGATTCTCTGGCTCTCTGAGATCTATATCCATCCCTGTCGCCTATAAGCCGAACGTCACGTTCAGTAGAAGATTCCCTGGCTCGCTAAGATCTATGTCTATCCCTAACAACTAAATATAAGACGAACGTCACGTTCAATAGACGATTCCCTATTTATTTGCAAAAACTTAATTACTTTCTCTTCTATTACACAGCCTGATTTCCCTTTCTTCTTTGATTTCATCTTTAAGAGGTAAATTGTTTCTATTATTATCCCTAATTCTACGATCTATATTAAAACGAATTCTTCGCGTCATAGGCAGTCATAGGTAATTCATTTTGTTTTTTCCGTAAAAAAAAACAATACCTATTAACCCCGATCCACAAAATTAACTACCTGCTTCATAGACGGGACAATTACAAAACTAACACCAGCCAGGCTAAGTTGTAATCTAATGTGCTTAAAGCATAAAAGTTAACATTTTTATTTACAACAGGAAATACGCAAGTACTTATATTCGAAATATTTACAACACAAACAACCTTAAAATAAGAAAAAAATAACATTAACAAATCAACACACTTTCTCATTGATAACCAAATAGGAAGGAAATGTGTAGGTACTTAAATATTCTGAATATTTACAACACAATCTTAAAATATGAAAAATGGAGTTTTAGCCCTTAAGCACAATTCACACATTGTGCGGGAGCGGGTCGGGCGCCGAGCATGTCGTTTTCATCGCGGGACCCGCGCAGGTCGTCGTATTCACACAGCGCGCCGAACCGCGGCGCGCCCGCGCGGGCACCGCCGGGCGGGCGCGTCGTCGAAACGCGGCGGGCCCCGCGCGGGTGTGCGCGGGTGATCGCAGGCGGGCATTCGGGATCGGATGTTAGTAGAATTTACAACGTGCTCTGTGAGAATGCCTATCGGAGAATGCGTGTCATTACGACCAAGGGCGCCCGCGACGGACCCGCCGCACCCGCGCGCTGATAGTGGCGGGTGTGGCGGTCCCGGCCCGCGCCCGACCCGTCCCGCCGCGTGTGTGAATGATTCCATATAACTCCATGTTAAAGCACCCGCCGAACTCGCGACCCGCCCGGCGCACGACCCGCTCCCGCCCGTTGTGTGAATTACGCTTTAAGTCCACAAAATTTTATAATAAGCACTACCTCTCGTTGATAAAAACACTTAGGGAAAAAACTTATTTCATTTACCAATATTAATTTATTTACCTATTACCTTTATGAATTTACTTTGTATCCAAAAATATGAAAAACAACATAAAAATAACTTTTAATCAAAACCTAAACTCAATCTAACTACCTACCCATTTCCGTAATTTAAAAATTTGAAAAGCTTGTATTTCTTTATCAATATACATATAAGTAAGTAACAGGAGAGCTGCGGAGCACGTCTGATAATTCCAAAAATATTGTTCTATGGCTGCTGTGCTGTAGGCTGTAGGTACTAAAGGGCGAAGATACAGATTTAGGTAGCGCGTAATTTTGAATCTGCCATATCTTCTAAAGTATTTATTTAAATAATATAGTGTAAAGGACAATTTTAATCTGCATTAAATTCCCAAGGTGACTAAGGTATTTAACTGGATAAGAATAAATACTGAATTGGAGAAAATAGCTTCGCAAATAACCTAATATTTTTTAATAAAATTTTAAAGATAAAAATGGTTACTGTGAGTCCACCTTAGGAGATAAACATATGCCATCGCGGACTTTTCTTTAGGTTTTTTGAAGAACTACAATTCTTCAGTACATTATTTTGATATATCTCTTAAGGTTTAGCCAGCGTTTTCAACGTAAGCGCAAAAAAAATTGTTTATTTACGACATCACATTAGAAACCTCTAAAATTATCAGTGTTTCTCTACTATACTATAGTATGCTTGGATTATACATATAAACCTTCCCCTTGAATTACTATATCTATTAAAAAAACCCGCATCAAAATCCGTTGCGTACTTTTGAAGATCTAAGCATACATAAGTACAGACAGACAGCGGCAAGCGACTTTGTTTTATAATATGTAGTGATGCTTCCGTATTTTAAGAGTTAAGATGCTCAATAAACCTGTTAAAAATAAATGGATGACAAATGGATTGAAACGTTGCTGTGTAAAGAAAAGAAGTTTATATCTGTGGTATATTATTTCTAAATCCAATAAGAAAGTTAACAAAAAAAACTACATTTCATACACGAAAATATTGAAAAAATGCATATATATAGCTCAGCAAACCGTAAATACAAGATACATCTCTCATGCAAACAACACTTGCAGAGCTACTTGGGACGTGATTAAACAGGCCTCCAACAACAAACAAACCAAAAAAGAAATTCAAAATATACTACATTTAAATAGGCTTTATACCGATCCTGAACAAATAGCTAATCTTTTTAACGAATATTTTGTGGAGATAAATAATAAAAACCATACGTCAAACCTACCGTCTCAAAACTTAATCTGTAATAGCTTAAAAACGATTTATTTGAGCCCTACTCACCCAATGGATGTTTTTAAGGTATTTAAGTCCCTCAAGAATACTAATTTGGTTGGTTTTGATGGTCTTAACATTAAAATACTGAAATCATGTTCCGAGTATTTATCACCACCTTTAAGCCATATCATAAATCTGTCTTTTCAAGAAGGTACATTTCCAAGTCGTCTGAAATTCTCAATTATAAAGCCAATTTATAAAAAAGGCGATGAGAAAGACTTGAACAACTATCGTCCTATAACATTAATTCCGGTCCTATCAAAAAAAATGAAAAAGTTTTTTTTAATAAGCTTTATAACTTTATCGAGTCTCAAAGTGTTTTATCATCTCAACAATTTGGCTTTAGAAAAAGACATTCAACGGCTTTGGCTTGTTTTTCGTTAACTAAAACTATTACGGAATGCCTTAATAACAAGACACCAATTTTATCAATCTTTCTGGACATGAGCAAAGCCTTTGACCATGTGTGTCATAATACCCTTGTGAGGAAAATTGCCAACTATGGCATTAGGGGTAAAGCTCTAGAATGGATAGAAAGTTACTTACATGGTAGGCAACACTGTGTTGAGATAAGTCGACTTAATGACACTAAAAGGGAATCATACAGATCGTGTTATTTGCAAAATGATTATGGTGTGCCACAAGGCAGCGTTTTGGGTCCACTTCTTTTTCTTTTGTACATAAACGACTTACCAAAGGCAGTACATACAGATTGTATCTTATTTGCGGATGACACCACCCTATTAATTAAATGTAAAGATAAAGCAAACATGGAAAAAGAAGCAAACAAATGTCTTGAGTCAGTTGTTAAATGGCTTGAGCAAAATAAACTAAGCATAAATTTAAGCAAAACTAAATGTATACAGTTTCAAACATATAATAGCAAACCGTTAACCCTAAATGTTATGTATAAAGGCGAACATATTGAGGAAGTAGATGACTCTGTATTTCTGAGTATTTCAATGGACAAATATTGCAATTGGAAATCTCATGTAGAAAAAATATGTTTGAAACTAGATAGATTTTCTTTCGCCCTAAGTCGGTTGAGAAATGTAGTAAATAAACAAACTGCATTGTTAGCTTATAATGGTTATGTGTCGTCAGTGCTCAGATATGGCATCATACTATGGGGCAACTCGGTAGATGCTAGAATGGTGTTTAGAGTTCAAAAAAAATGCATTCGGGCTGTTTGTGGAGCTAATTATATTGAAAGCTGCAAACCACTCTTTAAAGATTGTAAAATTTTATCACTTCCAAGCCTTTACATATTTGAGATATGTGTATTTGTAATGAAGCATTCCTACCTGTTTAGAAAAAATTGTGATGTGTTTTCTAGAGCAGGAAGATATAGCAATAAGTTATATGTGCCTTACCAAAAGCTAAAAGTATGCAGAATAAACTCTTACTGTATGGCTATTCGGATTTTCAACCATTTACCAGATTCATATAAAGACATGATTTTAAATTCTTTCAAAAGTAGGCTATTTCATTTACTTCTTAAGAAATGTTACTACTCGGTGAATGATTACCTCAGTGATAAGGATCTATTATAAATACACGGAGTGCTTTGTATCCTTAATTTAAACATATTATATTTATATTTCTGTGATACTCTAACAGCTATTATTATTATTTAATTGAAAATTCACATTATTTCTTTGACATATTAATTAAGCCGCATTATTATTTTAATTACTAGATATTTACACGCCGTCTAATGGCAGAATATGTTGGAACTCCTTATATCTTGTACCATCATATGTTATGTACCCATTTTCTTGTGAATAAATGATTTATTATTATTATTAAAAAAACACCCGTCTTTTTTGGCCAGGGATTAAAAATTGAAATTTTCTATTCTAAAACTATTAAAAACATTTAAAACGCGACGTTTAAGTTGGTTATTGTCTGTGGCTAGATAATATATTTCAACTTCCGACTGTTATTTAAACAATATCATAGGTATCATCTTCCTATATATACTTAGTATTATAGGTCTACCTAGGATTAAACCTCGGAATGCAAATAACCGGTTATAACCGGTTTTAACCGTACCGTAAAATGTGCCTACATTTCCCCAAAATTTGCTCCAAATTTCAAAATCATTTTATTTTTATGAAAATCATTATACTGTGGTATGTTGATTTATGTATCTTTGTAAAGAAGAACATCCCCACTATCATGTTGTAATACTTAAATGACATCGAAATATTGTTTTAATACAAATATACAAACTTGATTTTAGGAGCAATGTTACCCAGAGTTTGGGAAACTTTGCCCCTGAATTAAATTTGCTTTAAAATTTGTATTAGAAATCGTTTGGTGCAGTTTCACACTGTCAGTCAAAGTATGCTCCAGTAACAATCATGTTAGCCTAAGTTTGAGTAGGTTTGGAGCAAAGTAAAAAATGAATTAGGTGTTATGATCAAAAATATATTGGGTTTTACTTAAAGTTTATGTATTAATATAATCACAATATTGTTAAATCTTAGTATTGCTTCGCTTAGAAAATGAAATAAAATAAATAAAATAATCAAAAGAAAATAAAAGTCTTCTGAAAAAGGGTACGTACCTAGGTAGGTACCTATTACCCTGTTAATCGCTTTACTTAAGCAATATTCAACAAAAAATAAAAATGACCGTCTGAAAGGGTACCCTGTTAATTAACATTATAGGATATAAATAATCCCATGCTGTAAGTTATCTTATCCCCTATCCCCAAATTTGGTTTAGTCCAGGAACTGCAAAAATTTCACGTCGACGATTTCTTTTTGGTGGACTTATGGACTCTAAAATTGAATGTATGCTGTTCGGTCTGACTTAAAACCAGTTGAGTCATTTTTACATTTTAAGCTGTGCCTCAACCAATGACTTTTTAGTCCTAAAGTGACCCAATTCAAAATAGGTCATCGGATTACCAATGACCTACATTGAATAGAATTGATATACATATACATATTAATACGTATATCAATAAAATTCTAATGCTAAAGTGACTTATATTTGGAAGGTTTTTTTGGGCAGATATTAACTTTAGTACATTTATTATTTAAAACATTAAAAACAAATAGAATTGGTCAAGGAATGTATAAGGAACACAAAGAAGTTGTTTTATAATATAAGCTATGATATAATTAAGGGGAAACTTCCTAAAACGTAAACACATTTTGTTGATTTCCCACAAAGTTTGATTTTCGTATTAGGTCACTTTCGTTCTCACCGTGCGACATATTCACAATCTGTTTTTTTATATAAAGTCGACCTTATAAGTAGACGACTTTTATACCTTGTCACTTTAACGCTTTTGATAGAGAAGTACAGCAGTTCAAACATGACGTTAAAGTGACAAAGCACTAAAGTGTGCAGCTACTTAGGACAACCGTACGGTGGCTGAAAAGTAATCTCCATATGCTTTAATTTTTTTTAAATAATAATTGCCTGTATGAAATTAAATTTATCGGTTATTCTTTTTTCAAAATTACTTGTATTAATTTGTTAACGGCATCACGTGTGTTTCTGGGACTTGGATGTTTCTTACATGCCGAAAGAAATAGACAGAATATGAAGCTATACGTTAAACCTATACACCTTTTGCGTTGTGGTAAAAATAGACTATACGTTAAAAAAATCCTAAATCCGCTTTAAAAGCTACTGAAATTGATAACCCTTCATACGCAAAATCCCGAAACGCCAATATTTTAGCAGCCATCTGCAATTTTATTGCTGTTTAGACGCCATCTTACATTTCCCGTCAAAAACGTTTCCCCGCGGGTGCACATAAAAACGTCTTCGTGTCAAAACGATTCACCGAATGGGTAAAGGAATTCTCACGTCTACGAAATGTGGCAAGATTTGCACAAGTGGGAGCCCTTTGGGAGATCCGGGGTAACGAACTTGAGACGGGGAGGAATCCAATAACTTGGGACTGCACGCCTATAACATCGCAATAGCAAACGGTAACGATCGAGATCGAATAGGTAGAGCCTAACCAAGATGCAAACTCAAAAACTAACGTTACTGTTTTCTAATTCTTATTTTAATTAATAGTAAGTAAGTATGTAAAACATTTATTCACAAAAATAACACACAGACAAAAAAATACTTGCGCTTCTGTCAAGTTTCTGTTTTATAATTATTAGAAACTAGCTGTTTCCGTGGCTACTTCGTTGGGCAAAATTTTTTTTTTACATATAGCCTATGACACTCATAAATAACGTGGCTTTCTATTGGTAATTTTTTTTAAAAATACGTTCAGTAAGTAGATCCAGAGATTACCCCCTACGACGTCTCAAACTTTACGTCTTTATAATATTAAGTATTATTATAGATGTATGGAGCTGACATACGTAAGCGGCGATATGTCATCAACTTTCATCAAGGTTTCTCAAGGTAGAGTACGCCAACCCAAGGTTTTCGCCAGTGATCATAGAGGATTCGTTATAGATTCACTGAATCAGAATTAACAATGAGATTGACCAAAATTGGTCCAGAAATCGACTCAATTTGCGAGAACAAACAAGCCAGCCGTTACAGTAGCTAACATTAGCACATCTTTTTTTTGTAACTGTATTGACTTTTATTTACATAAACAAAAACCTTATTTTTGAATACAAAGTTTTAAGAGGTTTACAGTTATCTGTGAGGTTATAAGTTTGAGAAAACTCTGACTTACGTCAATCCTATAGATATTTTCGATTTCCTAAAATTACTAACGTATCGTTATGCCTTTGGCCTAGGTGTCTAGGTTCGAGACGCTTTATTAAACGCTAAGTTCCAGCTGAATAATTCTTGGTCGTTAAACTTAGTTTCATCAAAGAGAGGTATTCCGGATTAAATTAAATTGGTATGCCTTGCCGTTGTAGAATGTATTTGAGAGACGTTTTGTTGTTTTAGTTTAGGTTACAGAATTGTATTATTATACTGTAAGTAGGCTTGCAACTTTTATCAAAATCAAATCAAATCAAATGCATTTATTTCATTACATTTAGACATTTACCATAGATACACAACAAAGTTGCGGTAGTGAAAAAGGCGTGAGCACAGCTAGGCTGAATTTAAGCTCAACCGTGGTCAGCCATGGAGAAAATAAAGCTAGGTATATTATTAATTTTAACCATTTACATAAAAACCAAGCTTTTTTATCAATACAAATGTGAAATAATATCAAGGAGAATTCATTTCCTGACATCATCTGTATATTGCGTTAGGGGTCGATTTTTTTTCTAATTAAAAGCTAGATTTAGTTCTCGACTTTATCGGTATGGAAGCTATTTATCGGTACTCTCGAGAGCTGTCCAACTTCTAAGTTGAAATGTAACTACCTGCGGGCCTAGTGGCTGCGTCTATATCGCGTGTCAAATGTGGATAAAGCATCCGTCACTGTCGTACTTATTTACATGTCAGAAGGTGACGGTTGCCTTATCCACACTTTGTCACGCGATAAACGCAGCCATGTTAGGGCCCCTGATGATGATGATTGTAGTTGTGTGTGAATGTCTTTCTGCTAGTAATTTCACACCCAAATCACACCGGAATACAAATTAAAGTGTAAGATGATTTAAGGCATAGGGTGTCTGATTATTTCATCATTATAAGTTAGCTCAACCGATGATGTGAAAGGTATAGAGATAATTTCTCATAAATTTACTCGAAGAAACCCGGTTGATTCTTGCAGAAGAAACCCTAAAAATTAGGATAACACATTACAAAGAGAACGTGTCGCTCCAGCAACCGGAGCTTCTTGGTTAAAATAAGCATTAGCGAAAATGAAAGTGTCGTTCTGAAATCGAATTCTTCGACGTCTTAATACAGTTCATTGTATTTTTCAAATGGAGAGGTTGTGTAAAAGGAGGTTCGTATTACAGATGTAGAACTCAACTGGGAGTGACAACTGCTTTTATTTATGTAGATAATAAATAAATAAATAAATAAATAAATATCACGGGACGATCTCACACAAATTGACCTAGGCCCAAACTAAGCTCTAGGCTTGTACTATGGGTACTAGACAACGATATAAATACTTATATAGAGAAAATATATACTTAAATACATAGAAATCATCCAAGACTCAGATTCACATTATTTCTTTGACATATTAATTAAGCCGCATTATTATTTTAATTACTAGATATTTACACGCCGTCTAATGGCAGAATATGTTGGAACTCCTTATATCTTGTACCATCATATGTTATGTACCCATTTTCTTGTGAATAAATGATTTATTATTATTATTAAAAAAACACCCGTCTTTTTTGGCCAGGGATTAAAAATTGAAATTTTCTATTCTAAAACTATTAAAAACATTTAAAACGCGACGTTTAAGTTGGTTATTGTCTGTGGCTAGATAATATATTTCAACTTCCGACTGTTATTTAAACAATATCATAGGTATCATCTTCCTATATATACTTAGTATTATAGGTCTACCTAGGATTAAACCTCGGAATGCAAATAACCGGTTATAACCGGTTTTAACCGTACCGTAAAATGTGCCTACATTTCCCCAAAATTTGCTCCAAATTTCAAAATCATTTTATTTTTATGAAAATCATTATACTGTGGTATGTTGATTTATGTATCTTTGTAAAGAAGAACATCCCCACTATCATGTTGTAATACTTAAATGACATCGAAATATTGTTTTAATACAAATATACAAACTTGATTTTAGGAGCAATGTTACCCAGAGTTTGGGAAACTTTGCCCCTGAATTAAATTTGCTTTAAAATTTGTATTAGAAATCGTTTGGTGCAGTTTCACACTGTCAGTCAAAGTATGCTCCAGTAACAATCATGTTAGCCTAAGTTTGAGTAGGTTTGGAGCAAAGTAAAAAATGAATTAGGTGTTATGATCAAAAATATATTGGGTTTTACTTAAAGTTTATGTATTAATATAATCACAATATTGTTAAATCTTAGTATTGCTTCGCTTAGAAAATGAAATAAAATAAATAAAATAATCAAAAGAAAATAAAAGTCTTCTGAAAAAGGGTACGTACCTAGGTAGGTACCTATTACCCTGTTAATCGCTTTACTTAAGCAATATTCAACAAAAAATAAAAATGACCGTCTGAAAGGGTACCCTGTTAATTAACATTATAGGATATAAATAATCCCATGCTGTAAGTTATCTTATCCCCTATCCCCAAATTTGGTTTAGTCCAGGAACTGCAAAAATTTCACGTCGACGATTTCTTTTTGGTGGACTTATGGACTCTAAAATTGAATGTATGCTGTTCGGTCTGACTTAAAACCAGTTGAGTCATTTTTACATTTTAAGCTGTGCCTCAACCAATGACTTTTTAGTCCTAAAGTGACCCAATTCAAAATAGGTCATCGGATTACCAATGACCTACATTGAATAGAATTGATATACATATACATATTAATACGTATATCAATAAAATTCTAATGCTAAAGTGACTTATATTTGGAAGGTTTTTTTGGGCAGATATTAACTTTAGTACATTTATTATTTAAAACATTAAAAACAAATAGAATTGGTCAAGGAATGTATAAGGAACACAAAGAAGTTGTTTTATAATATAAGCTATGATATAATTAAGGGGAAACTTCCTAAAACGTAAACACATTTTGTTGATTTCCCACAAAGTTTGATTTTCGTATTAGGTCACTTTCGTTCTCACCGTGCGACATATTCACAATCTGTTTTTTTATATAAAGTCGACCTTATAAGTAGACGACTTTTATACCTTGTCACTTTAACGCTTTTGATAGAGAAGTACAGCAGTTCAAACATGACGTTAAAGTGACAAAGCACTAAAGTGTGCAGCTACTTAGGACAACCGTACGGTGGCTGAAAAGTAATCTCCATATGCTTTAATTTTTTTTAAATAATAATTGCCTGTATGAAATTAAATTTATCGGTTATTCTTTTTTCAAAATTACTTGTATTAATTTGTTAACGGCATCACGTGTGTTTCTGGGACTTGGATGTTTCTTACATGCCGAAAGAAATAGACAGAATATGAAGCTATACGTTAAACCTATACACCTTTTGCGTTGTGGTAAAAATAGACTATACGTTAAAAAAATCCTAAATCCGCTTTAAAAGCTACTGAAATTGATAACCCTTCATACGCAAAATCCCGAAACGCCAATATTTTAGCAGCCATCTGCAATTTTATTGCTGTTTAGACGCCATCTTACATTTCCCGTCAAAAACGTTTCCCCGCGGGTGCACATAAAAACGTCTTCGTGTCAAAACGATTCACCGAATGGGTAAAGGAATTCTCACGTCTACGAAATGTGGCAAGATTTGCACAAGTGGGAGCCCTTTGGGAGATCCGGGGTAACGAACTTGAGACGGGGAGGAATCCAATAACTTGGGACTGCACGCCTATAACATCGCAATAGCAAACGGTAACGATCGAGATCGAATAGGTAGAGCCTAACCAAGATGCAAACTCAAAAACTAACGTTACTGTTTTCTAATTCTTATTTTAATTAATAGTAAGTAAGTATGTAAAACATTTATTCACAAAAATAACACACAGACAAAAAAATACTTGCGCTTCTGTCAAGTTTCTGTTTTATAATTATTAGAAACTAGCTGTTTCCGTGGCTACTTCGTTGGGCAAAATTT
This sequence comes from Acleris literana, assembly GCA_946894065.1. Lineage (NCBI taxonomy): Eukaryota > Metazoa > Arthropoda > Insecta > Lepidoptera > Tortricidae > Acleris > Acleris literana. Next base: position 20,537,098 of record OX335677.1, on the reverse strand, counting down.
TTTTTTTACATATAGCCTATGACACTCATAAATAACGTGGCTTTCTATTGGTAATTTTTTTTAAAAATACGTTCAGTAAGTAGATCCAGAGATTACCCCCTACGACGTCTCAAACTTTACGTCTTTATAATATTAAGTATTATTATAGATGTATGGAGCTGACATACGTAAGCGGCGATATGTCATCAACTTTCATCAAGGTTTCTCAAGGTAGAGTACGCCAACCCAAGGTTTTCGCCAGTGATCATAGAGGATTCGTTATAGATTCACTGAATCAGAATTAACAATGAGATTGACCAAAATTGGTCCAGAAATCGACTCAATTTGCGAGAACAAACAAGCCAGCCGTTACAGTAGCTAACATTAGCACATCTTTTTTTTGTAACTGTATTGACTTTTATTTACATAAACAAAAACCTTATTTTTGAATACAAAGTTTTAAGAGGTTTACAGTTATCTGTGAGGTTATAAGTTTGAGAAAACTCTGACTTACGTCAATCCTATAGATATTTTCGATTTCCTAAAATTACTAACGTATCGTTATGCCTTTGGCCTAGGTGTCTAGGTTCGAGACGCTTTATTAAACGCTAAGTTCCAGCTGAATAATTCTTGGTCGTTAAACTTAGTTTCATCAAAGAGAGGTATTCCGGATTAAATTAAATTGGTATGCCTTGCCGTTGTAGAATGTATTTGAGAGACGTTTTGTTGTTTTAGTTTAGGTTACAGAATTGTATTATTATACTGTAAGTAGGCTTGCAACTTTTATCAAAATCAAATCAAATCAAATGCATTTATTTCATTACATTTAGACATTTACCATAGATACACAACAAAGTTGCGGTAGTGAAAAAGGCGTGAGCACAGCTAGGCTGAATTTAAGCTCAACCGTGGTCAGCCATGGAGAAAATAAAGCTAGGTATATTATTAATTTTAACCATTTACATAAAAACCAAGCTTTTTTATCAATACAAATGTGAAATAATATCAAGGAGAATTCATTTCCTGACATCATCTGTATATTGCGTTAGGGGTCGATTTTTTTTCTAATTAAAAGCTAGATTTAGTTCTCGACTTTATCGGTATGGAAGCTATTTATCGGTACTCTCGAGAGCTGTCCAACTTCTAAGTTGAAATGTAACTACCTGCGGGCCTAGTGGCTGCGTCTATATCGCGTGTCAAATGTGGATAAAGCATCCGTCACTGTCGTACTTATTTACATGTCAGAAGGTGACGGTTGCCTTATCCACACTTTGTCACGCGATAAACGCAGCCATGTTAGGGCCCCTGATGATGATGATTGTAGTTGTGTGTGAATGTCTTTCTGCTAGTAATTTCACACCCAAATCACACCGGAATACAAATTAAAGTGTAAGATGATTTAAGGCATAGGGTGTCTGATTATTTCATCATTATAATCAATGGTAACAAGCTAAATAGGGTTACATGTTTCAAGTACCTCGGGCACTTGATGACGGACGATCTGCGGGATGACGCGGACATCGAGAGGGAGCGCAGGGCATTGGCGATCAGAGCGAACATGATCGCGCGCAGGTTCAGTCGATGTACAGCACAGGTTAAAATAACCCTTTTCAGGGCGTACTGTACATCGCTGTATACCTGTAGCCTATGGTGTAGATACACGCAACGATCGCTCAGTGCCCTGCGCATCCAGTTTAATAACGTGTTTAGGATTCTGTTGCGGCTGCCGCGCCGCTGCAGCGCGTCAGGCATGTTTGCGGATGCGCATGTCGACGGCTTTCTCGCGACGCTACGCAAGCGCTCCGCGGCGGCGCTGCGGCGTCTGCGGGGCAGCTGCAACAGCCTCCTGGCCGTGGTGGCGGGCAGAATGGACAGTGGCATTCTGAGTCACTGGACCAGGCTCCACTTAAATAATGTGTACACTAACATAGTTATAGGATAACATAGTATAAGGAATTTTGTATTCTAACCCACTAACATCTATGGATCCTAGGAATCTGAAATAAACAATTTTTTTTTTTTTTTTTTTTTTTTTTTTTTTTATAAGTTAGCTCAACCGATGATGTGAAAGGTATAGAGATAATTTCTCATAAATTTACTCGAAGAAACCCGGTTGATTCTTGCAGAAGAAACCCTAAAAATTAGGAAAACACATTACAAAGAGAACGTGTCGCTCCAGCAACCGGAGCTTCTTGGTTAAAATAAGCATTAGCGAAAATGAAAGTGTCGTTCTGAAATCGAATTCTTCGACGTCTTAATACAGTTCATTGTATTTTTCAAATGGAGAGGTTGTGTAAAAGGAGGTTCGTATTACAGATGTAGAACTCAACTGGGAGTGACAACTGCTTTTATTTACGTAGATAATAATCAAATAACATCGAAATTATCATATAAGTTCGTATAGTAAGAATTAGAATCAGAATAATTTATTTGTTAAACATAAGTGTACAGTGATGAAGTTCGCTTTGTCTTACTCGCAAGGCCAAGTGTACACATTTTCAGTGTGAATGCAGCATAAAAAGTATTTTTATTAAGAACTAATATTATATCTACCTTTAGTTATTATAAGTCTGATTTAAATACTGCGCAATGGAATAATAACAACTGTTAATTAATAAATCCGTAATTTTTTCGTAAATAATTTTATATCTTGTTTAACAATGTCTTTGGGTATGATATTATATATAGATGGGGCCATGCCGAGTAGGCTGTTGGCTAAAAGGGCCGTTTTCCCCGCGGGAGCTCGCTGGTACTGCGTGTATTAATAGTAATTTTAAATTTGCGTGGGCTAGGGGCCAGAGGCAACGTGCGTCAGCATTTTTGCTCCCTCGCACCTCAGCCACGCAGGTACTTCTGCTGAAAGAGTTGCAAGGCTCAAGCACTCCAAATGCTCAGAGGGCCCTGCCAAGATGCATTGCGCTAACTAACGTTTCTATTCATTTCGTTTTTAAACCAATCGCATCATTGGTAGATCACGTGACTTTTCGTATCACGTCATCTACCAGTGACGCGATTGGTTTAAAAACGAATCGAATACTAACGCTAGTTAGCGTAATGCATCTTGGCAGGGCTCTCAGAGCTCAAACCGGTGTGTGAGTTGGTTCAGGTAGCGTTAGTGACCCGTGGTCCTAGGTGTATAGAGGCAAAAACTTTTACTAACCACCATTGAGTGATAGGGGACGTGATCTCCAGTCCAGTTCTTCTCTCGTTCAACCATTTTGTTAGCAATCAAGACAGGTGCTATCCGAGCCGCAGAATAAATATAGCTTTATTGACGAAGCGTTTTGCTCATTAAGACTGCTCCTAACGTCAAATGGCGCCCTCTACTATTATTGTGTTTTGTAGTAAATTAAAGTGTTGTCTTGAAATTGAGGAATGGGTTATTTTTTGTACAAATAATACACAATTTATAGGGTACATAACATGACACAATTTAATAACAATTGCTCTGTGAGTAAGTAACTTAACGAAAAAAGGTGGTTAGATTTTTTCGTTAAGTTGACTGCATGAAGGTTAAAGTTTATTAAACTATGTCATATACATATGCCTTTGAGACCGTTTCGCAACAATTAGCACTATATGTCGTCTCTATCCTTTTTTATGTTATTTTCTATCTGTGTGTTATTTTTGTGAATACATATCGACGGTAAAAAGCGTAAACGCTGTAACCCGCAAAATCAAACTTTACACCAGAGCCAAAAAACTTTTGAAATTTTACAAAAAAAATCATATCTTTTTTTTTATTTGAGCGATTGGTGCCATTTTTATACTACATATGTATTTTCAAATTCCCTATTAGACCATATGCCTGTCGTGTACCAGAAGTGACTAGGTTTCTTTTTAGTGTCGGTTACAGCAACCTGACTTTTTTTTTCAATACGATAAAACGCTGTTAATGATTTTGTTAAATGTATGGAAAGGTAATAATCAGTGTGATTTCTAATAAGCGTAAGTGATGTAACCACCGTTCTTTAAATGTTGAGCACTGCCTAAATTGATGTTATGCTGCAGTGCTTGCAGTTTAAAAAAATCATAATTGTATTCAATGATAGATGTCAAAAAAGGTTATTGATATTAAAACGACGTAAATATGAGATAACATTTATTAATCCTTTTTTAAAATGTTATCCTAAAGAATTAATTAATACGAATGTGTTTGTATGTGTATGTAAATATATTTTCAATCCTCCATTGCGCGCCTTCTCTGTTACCTTCACTATTTTCTTTAAAAAAATGTATATGTGTGCCTTATGGTTGGTGAATAAATGTATTTCTTCTTCTTCTTCTTCTTCTTCCATTAGATATAAACATCCGAACATCTACATATATATATATAAATATATACATGCTTATAAACATTTACAATACAAGTCTAGTTGAAAAAAAAGAAATACATTTATTTTAACGATAATTATACATCGCTACAAACACTTCGTATAAAAGAAGTATATTATTATGATAAATTAAATATCACAAGTTAACTTACTCATGAAATAAAGTCAATTAAAATTAAAAACATCAATGTTTAACAAACTGAAAAGTTTAAGACACTATACTAGCGTTTCTTTAAACTAATAACTATTATCAAAGTATTGCTAAAATTCGTAAAGTAGTTTTAATTACTTATAATTATGTAAAGCAACACTTAATTCTCAGAATTTATCATACTAAGTAGTTAATATTTAAACGAAATAAGAATTCATTAGTATAGTATTAACTATTCACATTATTTGCACTGGTTTACTATTAAAATAGATATAATTACATTTTAAAGTTTTGTTGTCACGCGGTGAAAGACCGTTACACCACACACAACTTGATCCCACGGCGGTCTCAGACTGACTGATCGGGGCGGTAAGCCGTTACCCACACAGCATGAGCGCGTATTTAAAATACGGTAAACTCAAGCGACCAATAATAAGCAATCGTTTAAGAAATGAGGTAAAGGTCAGTAATATTTTTGCGTATTACTTCATATTTGGTGTAACTTGTGAGTATTCACATTATGGTGTCTGATTAAAACGTAGTCAGTCACTATCATCTAAATATATTTTACAGAAAACGTAGTAAGTGTAGTGTCACTTTTTTTTTCAATACGCGTAAACGCTGTAAATGACAGTGGAAATGGTTTTACGCACACAGTAACCTACTGGACTCGAAAAATTTGTAAAATTTGAATTGGTGTAAATGCAAATGCAAAATAAAGACCTGTTTTTTGGCGGCTTACAGCAATTAATTTTGCTATATATTAAAAAAGTACATAAAATTTCAACGCTGTACAGAATTTTCTAATCGTCGTAGAGCCACGAGACCCGGACCATTCGACGCAGAAAAAAAATCTGATTCCGAATATGAAAAAAAAATTTTTTGGTACTTTGTGGGTTACAGCGTTTACGCTTTTTACCGTCGATATTTCTTTTCTTGATTTCTTTGTATAATATTTGACTGATTGACTTGACGCTCAGGTTAATGCGTTGGACCTAGAGAAGACCCTAGAGGGGCACAAAAAAAGATTTTGAAATTTGACCCTTAACGGAACGAAATAGGGGGAGCAGCACGTTAATAATTACATTGTAAATTAAACCATCCCAATACATATCGTCGGATCGAATACCATTCCACAGGCAGCTGACATACAAACTATATTTGTGTTACAAAAAAGGGCCATTCGTTCTATTTACAACTTAAACTCCCGTGACTCTTTAAGAGAACTTTTTAAAGAAATTAATATCTTGACTGTAGCGTCTCAATTTATTTATGAGAATATTATTTACGTTATTAGAAATTTAGATTCTTTCACCAAAAATTCTGATATACATAATTTAAATACCAGAAATAAAAATAAAATCGCTATCCGAAAATTCCGCGTCCGTAAAGTATATAAATCATTTGTTGGTCAATGCATTCATTTCTATAATAAATTACCTGACGAAGTTTTAAAGTTACCCTTTCCAGCACTTAAAAGTTACTTGAAAAGGTCGTTAATGTCTAAAGCGTATTATAGGATCGAGGACTATCTAACAGACAAAAATGCATGGCCTAAATCCGAAACTTAGTCAATAATAATTTATTCAAATGCAAAATCTTTATCTTGTCCAGGGGACACCGTTGATGTAGGAAAACATATCGAAACTTTTATGTGGTCGTCTCGCACCATCTTATATACACATAAGTATGTGTTTTTTTTTTCTCTATCTCTCCCGTAAGATTCTTAATTGGCATGTTTTCCTGCTGAACTACGCATGTTATTTAATACTATATTTAATTTAATATTTATAGCTTTATATAATGCTAGACTAAGTAGTACCATTGTAATAAGAAATATGTTTAAAAAATGACTGACTGCTGAGTTTCTTGCGGCGTTTCTTCTCGGCAGTGGTCTTCTCTTGGGAAGCGCTGGTAGATTCTTGACGTGTAAAAGTGCCCGTGCGGCCTACTTACTGAATAAATTTCTTTTATCTTTTATCTTTTATCTTTATCATTATACGGCCCCTCGATATTCAATTTACTTCCGATTGCCATTGTTTCACTTTGATAATGAAATCCTGATCTCATTGACTGTTCAGGCTTCACCGACGAACCGTAAAACAAATTGACAGGACGACAATAGAGTAGGACGCCCGCATTATACCAGACTTCAGTTAAGTCCCTTTAATATTGAGTTAACCTAAGAGTTACTTCAAGTTTTTGAGTAGGTGTGCTAAAATTACTAAAAAACTTATAGTAAGATGACTGAAATAAATTAATAATTGACCCAAATTGACCCAGTCTCAAGCTAAGCTTTATAGGTATAACCATTGACAACAATAATTAGAACGAGGTACAGTCACTCAATAAAAATGTTGAGCATACTTAGAACCTTGTCATTGTGAATGTCATTGTCATTGTCATGTGTGTAATTTGATGTTCTGTTTGAAGTTTACTATGACACCGCACTAAAGTGCTTAACATTTTCGTTGTAGTACGTACAACAACAATACAATCAATACTTACTCGTAGATAAAAATACTCGATGCCATATACAGTATGATTCTTTTAAACTGTGACGACAATCTGTTCACAAGTGTATAAAAATGATATATATCTCTGGATAACCCAGTTTAAATAAAATCTATTAATTATATTTTGATGAACAACCCTTGCAAATAATGTATAAATAATTCTCCAGCAAGTTTAAACACACATCATATTTCCGCGGAGCAAAGTTCTAAATACACATTACAGAACTCTTCATAGTTAATTCCTAGAATGTTGTTCCAATTACAAAACATACAAGGTTATTTAATTTCTGCTCATTTAACATCAGTTTAATTATATGATATTACTACAAGAAATGGGTTACAAATGATTTTTATGTGGAAATTCACTCTTCTCGTGGCCACGGCATTTGTAACAGTCGAAACGTAGTAAACGATATTTTTATGACGCGACTAAGGCCCGTTTTATAGTATGTCTCAAAATCGTGTTTATTTAAAACAGTGCAAAACTTCTTTGCAAAAAGCGTTTCACGAACCAACAACATCACCTTATTCTCTCTGTCTGTCGATGTGTGACTCTTAGATCTTTCAAACTACTCAACGGATTTTAATGTGGTCTTCATCAATCGCTAGAGTAATTCAATAGGAAGGTTTATAGGGATAAAACCTTCTGGATTATGTACGGATGTAACAGAAAACTCACGTAAACCGAGGGCGGGTCGCTAGTGTGAAATAAAATTGTAACTGGCAGTCAGTTCGAGTATAATCTGGGAGCCACATCTAGTTCTGAGTGTTCTGACGAGAGCGGAACCGTGGCTCGGAGTCTTGGAAGCTTGTATGGACTATTTACTACATGCCGGTCGTAGGGGCAGGCCAGCTTTGATTAAACCCTTTCGCCGCCGGGCCCCAGGGTACCCGTTTGACTTTTATCTACTTCTTCAGTCGTAAAAAGACCCCTGAAAATATTTCGTCTGCGGACGGAAATGACTAGCGTTTTCGAGTACGTTTTGATTAAATTTCCTTCGTACCTATGTTTTTGTTCACTGAAACTAGTTTCACGTAAGAAAACAAGGATGAGATAGAAGATAACAAACGTAATAAGAATACAAATAAATTTAACACGTTCACTTTCAGACACCCTTTATTATTAGTAGTGGTTCTAGAATCCGTGGAGTCGCCATTTCCTATTTATTATAATACATAACACTTTGATTTTGATCTTCAGTATTTTAATATTTCAAAATAATTTATTTATTAAACCGCTAAACCAATTTAAACGAATTTCGGTATGGAAAATATTTCTGTGTGAAAGCGTTACAAACTAGCAAATATTAGTAGGTATGAAATAATCGAACTTAAAATGTATTTAATTTTAGTTCATTTTGAAATATGACCATACTTAGGGTTGCCATCCGTCCGGGTTTCCCCGGATTTGTCCTAGTTTAGAGGGCGTCCGGGGAGCGTCCGGGCGGGGTTTCATTTGTAGTCCGGGTTTTAAAATTTTAAGTCTTGGGCCCCCGCGCCACTCGCGCTTCGCGGTGTGGCCAACCGACGAACCGTCCGGATTCTGGGCACAAAAATCCGAGGTTTTCACGCCTCTTGTCCTGGTTGCCAAATTTTAGAGATGGCAACCCTAACCATACTGAAGGTCAAAATCAAAGTGTCATATATTATAATAATTAGGAAATAACGACTCCACGGATTCTAGAACCACGATATGCCACAACAAGTCCTAACCCTAATTATTAGACTAGCTTCAGGTTAATTCGTCAAAGTAGATTTGGATTATTTCATATATTCCTGGACGAAAGTAGCCTGTTTTAATCCAGGGTATTAAGCCATCTCCTTTCCAAATTTCATCCAAATGCATCCAGCCGTTGCAGCGTGAACTACCATACTTGATGACATTACAATGATTTCCAAATCCAAACAAACCCTAAAGCGAGGTAAAGACAGAAGTTGACTGCTGTCTTACTTTAACTTATAAGTTAGAAAAGGACAGCAAAATTGTGCTTCTTGCTCTAGAACAGAAGTTAAAGTGAAACATCAATCAACTTCTGCAATTTTTATTGACGGTTTAATTCGCGGTTAAGAAGCGTGTCGAGCTAACCCCATGAGCTTCAAAGTACACAAGAGAAAATACTCTTTTACCGAACAATTTGTCCTCACGTGTGATATCCATGAAATTATATTTCTAATAAGTCAATGGGATTGTCTATAATTAACTCGATATTGGCGAAATACCCCTCAACAGGAGAAAAAGCCATTAATTAAAATTAAGATTAGGATTAAAACAAACTCTAAAATCAGTCGGACTAAGCTGCTCAGTGCGGACGAGGCTAGCTCCGAAATAGATGGACCAATTTGCACGCGGTTTTTTAATAGAAATGTGAGTTAATCGAGACGGTTCTTAGTTTGGGTGAATGGAAATTGGTTGGGCCGTTTAAGAGATAGCTCTGATAATAGGATTGCCATTAAAGACGAGGTTTTTGACTACTTAAATAAATAAATATCAGCGACAGTGTCACACAAATTCTGGGGTCCTAGTGAAAAAGGTCATAAGTCTTGAGAAAATCAAGTGAAAAAGGGTGTAAGTCCAGTATATTCCGTTTATGTATACAGGGTGCGTAAAATTTGCTATTTCCAATATTTAATGTAGCTGCGGTACATTTCCCGTGACGGGTGAAAACAAAGTTAAATGGTAATTGCTAGGATTCATGGCCTTCCGTTATTTTGATTGTGTTTGTTATTTAGAGATAAATGAACCATATCGGTAACCCTTTCGATCTGCTTCATAAAATACGGCATGTTATTTTATCGCATTCGACCGACCGGTTCGAGTCCCGATTGAGACAGACGTTTTTCAAAAATCCATAAATGCAGAGTTTATAGTTTTTAAAAATAAAGGAAAGTCTCCTTTACACAGAATGTGCTATTTCCAATATTTGAGGTAGTTGCCTTCCATGTGGCGTTCGAACTTTCCACCCTGTATACCTACCCTTTTTATTACGAGTTAAGTCGAGATCTACCCTTTTTCACTAGGACTCCAGAATTAGTCTAGCCCGAAACTAAGCTCTAAGCTTGTACTATGGGTCCTAGACAACGATAAACATACTTATATACAGAAATACTACATACTTAGAAAACATCCAAGACTCAGGAACAGATACTCGCGCTCATCACACAAAATATCTACCCTTACCGGGATTCGAGCCCGGGACCGCTAGCTTCGTAGGCAGGGTCACTACTGACTAGGCCAAACTACCTATCTATTTAATACTTAACTTCGTAAGCCCTGTGTTTTCTTAATAGCGGTAGGGGTGCCCTTCTACTGACCTAATATTTTATGAGCTAATTTTTTTTGGTCGATTTTTTTTCTATAATATTGAATGGCATACTTCTTTTTTATATAAAGATTTTTTTGCATACAATTTTTTTGTCCTAAAGCACTTTTCGTCTAAAATTGTATAAAACACTTAGGTCTAAACTAATCTATAGGTTAGATTAGGTTAGAATTGTGTCAAGGCGCGAAGCGCCACAACTACGCGGAATAGGAGCTCTGCGTAGCGGAGCTCCGTCGACTTCGCCTCACGGTCAACGTTATACCAAACAAATCATTCGACAAAAAAAAGTTATTCCAAACAAATGTTATACTAAACAATTTTTCGACCAAACAATATTATGCAAAACAATTTCAATCAAACAATTTTCGAAATTTAAATCATTAGACGAAACGTTTGTATGCAAAAAAATATGTGGCGAAACAAAAATAGGCCAAACAATTTTAGACCAACCGATATAGACCCTAGCGGTAGTCCTAACTACCGAATGTACTAATACTAAGAATGGTGCTTATATTTTTAACTCTAAAGCACTAATTAATAGTCTCTAAACTATTAATTTGTGCTTTAGAGTTAAAAATATTTTGTACGATAGTGAGTAGTCAGGTCTGAACTACTATCATTAATTTGTCCTTGTACAAGTACGCGGGGACTTACGAGTACACATAAAAGTTTCAGATTGCTTTAAAACGCTTTCAACTACTTCAAACACAACTTAACCAGATTGTCTCGACTTGTCTTCGAATTTCGATATCAAGTCGATCGAAGTAAGCGAATATACTATATATACCCAATGAAATAGAGAATATTACGTATACTAAATAAGGTGTTTCAGTTGGCAAGCGTATCGAGTTTCTAAGCCGCGTCGCAGCGATAATTGGCTATGCCTTTGCAAAGTCAGTAATATTGATATTAATGCACTTTGAGGATTCACTATCAATTTACTAATGGTTCAACTTGGTAAAGGGCGTTTTAAGCTCTAGGGCATAAACCACATCGGCATACGTGTATAATAAGTTTTGTGCTTCGTGTGTTTCACGCGTAAGTCATTATCATGTATTTAGGTAGATATGTTTATACTTTGTGTAATACGAGTACCGTAAACTCGGGTAACTTTAGCCCTAGGGGGTAACATTGCCCACCCTTAAAACTATAACTATTTTAGTGGTAGTCATCATAAATTGGTTTAAGAATTTTAGAACTCCACAAGTAGGTTAGGTCTGATGTAACATTTAATAGAATAATTAAATTTTAAAGATGGTTTTTGGGGTGGGCAATGTTACCCCCTAGGGCTAAAGTAACCCGAGTTTACGGTACTTTTTTTGGTGAAGTAAACTGACAGTTCTCTTGTTCTTTTGGTGAAAGTTAACAGAAAATGTGAACAAATTGTTTAAATAACCCTGTTTCAATACATTATAAGTTACATACACACAAGTCATTAAATGTTTAACAATTAAAACGGGTACTGTTATAATAAATTATAATTGATCTGTTAGTAAAATAAAATACGACTACCTATAGGTTTATAATCAGGGATCGGAAAATGCGAGCAAAATCCATTGAAATGACGTATGACAACCAGTGAGGGTTGGCGATGCTTCTAAATTTATGAACTAAAATAGGTAATAAAATAATACAAATAAACATTTTATTTAACCCGTCAAGTGTCCGGCCCTTGATTTACATAAGTTGACGAAATGTCCAGCTGATTTTCGAGATATTTTTATTTTCTGTATGTGTTTAGAAAATGGTGAATTGTTTACGATTGGTATAATTATATTTTATGATTGATATACCAATGGAAAGATAAAATAACAGGCAATGCACGTAGAAAGGAATAAAGATTATACACTTACGTTTTACTGATGAAAATAAATGATTCAATTAATCAAATATATTATTATTAGGTTTTGATATTTTTTTCATCCGATCGGTTTATTCTTTGACACACTGCACTTAATATATTGCCACATTTCACTTTTCTATTGTTAAACTATCACCATTATAAGTTTACGCACCGAATTCAATAATTTATTTATCACTAGACACATAACAACATCACAAAAATTATTTGTTTACGGAGCGGCGCAAGCGGCGGCCATTGCGGACGAGCACATTCTATTGCGCATTAATTTCGTTTTTATTATTTTTTCGCTTGTTCAGATGCTTGGTTTTTGGTGAAAAAAATCCAATATGTTGTCAAGTAAGTGACAAATCAATAGGATTTTTTTTTACACTAGCAGGGTCTTCGTTTATGAAATATAAATTCTCCAATCACAGCGCCGTCCTGCGCACAACTGTTGTGCGTAGGACACGACCGGCCAAAATTTTCTACGCACAACTGTTGTGCGCAGGACACCTGACGGGTTAATGGTGAAATTGAACACAATCCAAAACTCAGTTTACTGGCTGGTATTTTTTTAAATTATATTTACAATTTCAAATCAAATAAATCCCAATTTAATACCTAAGCAATAATTTCCGCAAGTACGATGGCAAGACAATGCAAATAATACAATCAGATTGTCAATCATGGCAAGATAATACTTGTAAATCTATAGACAATGTACTAACCAATTCTAATAAGTTTTAGTTTAATATTATAAATAAACCATGAACAATGATAGGGGCAATTTATTACCATAATGATAACAAGTGCTTTCATAAGACGTATAAACACATTCCTCCATACATATTTAATTTATTCGATGAATTTTGCTCGCATTTAACGATCCCTGGTTATAATTTTCAATAGATTAATAACTTGGACATAATTCCGACTCCTACTTTTATAAAACATAACAGAACTATCCTAGTTAAGCCAGCTTTCTATAAAGCGCCTGAAACGATCAATCACTTTGGGAAATACGATGCTACAGAAATATCTATACACAAATACTTACAGGTCAAGCGCTAGGTCGTCCTAGCGCTCAAAGCGCCAGAAATTTCGAAGAGGCTCATTGACGTCACGGGAGACCGAAGAGCTGGCAGTTTCCTCGCTCAACGCATAAGTTTAACTATCCAACGAGGAAATGCTGCCAGCGTCTTCGGGACAGTGCCGCAGGGCCCTTTTTACCCGACTGCCGAAGGATGAGGGTAATGTGTTTCACAGCCTATATGTGTATGTTTGTTCCTTTGTGTCACTATAAAAACTAAACCCGTTGTCCGATTTTGATGATTCTTATGTCAATCAATTTGTCTTAATCTGGTGAGTGTCACTAAAGATATGACAGTAATAAAAATTCAAAATGGCGGCAACCAGACGCCATTTTGTGCAAATTTGAAAAAAAAGTCGACCAAGTATGACAAGTGGGGTATCATTGAATAGAGATTTAAAAATCATCTTTAGGTGTCTATCATCATTTTTCATTTTGAATGATCATTTAGGATTTATAACGATTTAAAGTTGGTTAGCAGCAGTCGGGTTTTGAAAGCTTGCTTTTTGTTAAAGTTATTTAGATATAGCTTTTGAGTTTTAAAATATAATTAAGTAACTAGTAAAAATGTAATTTTATATATACTTATACACTTATATATATTTTTGTTAAAGTGTTTTCGCTCTTGACATTTAAATAATTTATTATTTATGAACATGCATTAAACGTAACGTTCTTAAATTATTATTGTTGTTAAATGTCTCTTGAGTTTTTTTAGTTGCCTGTTTTCATTGGTTCTGTATTTTATGTTGACATAAATTGTGTTTTATTTTGCTTATCTCTTTTATTATTTAATGTATTTTCACTGGTTTTCGTGAAGTATTCCAAATAGGGGCCTCTGAAAACCAGCGTGGGTCGTAGCCCGCCACGTCACGGCATCATGATCTTCATCAATATTGTGATTGGCACCCTACGTGACACTATTTAATACTCTTTTATGCTAGAGTCATAACTTTAGCCTCGTGTGATTGCCGAGTTGGAATAGTGCCACTCCATGTCTTCTCGTGGATGTCGTAAGAGACGACTAAGGGAATAAAGGCTTGTAGTACTGTTAGGCGATGGGCTTGCAACCTGTCACTAATACGCTGGTAAACATCTTAACCTACTTGTGCAAATTGTGGTTATAGAATTATCAACAAGTTTTTAGAGATGTTTGTAATTCTGTAGCTCTGCCTACCCCACTCTGGGAACGAAGGCGTGAGATTATGTATGTATGTCATAACTTTATAAATTGCGTTTTTTTAATGTGTTTTATGTATTCTGTCAAATTTTGTCAATTTTATTTATATTCTTTTTAAAGGTACACACGCAAAGAAACGCCTACCTCATTACTAACTCACAAGACATTTTATTCGTATAGTTTTGCTCAGAAGTTTCCAATTAGTTACTGAAATCTAGTCCTCTGGAAGATACGAGTATAAAGCAGTAAACTAACTATCCGCGGGAGCCTGTAATTGGCTTTCCGTTACCCCCACCGTTACTACTACACTGTAGACCTCACCCCCCCCCCCCCCTAACTCCGTTACTCCCTTAAAGATCTTGCTCATGTTCAAGTTCAATTTGTATCCATGTTATCCCTTAATCCAGCGTCAAGCAACAGTGTTCGCATTGTTGTGATCCGGGGTAAAACAACTAGTGATATTACTAGCATAAAGGCCTTCCGTCTTAGTCCTCAGTGTCTTAAGATTGCAGTCTTGAGATTGCAAGCTTAAGATTGTAGTCTTGAGAATGGTCACAGATCCCACTTACCAAGTCGTTCTATGTTGACGATTTTTCATACACAGGTTTGAAAAAGGAACATGTGAATTGACTTTAATTGTTATGCCACTGTGGAACCCTGTCGCATAAGGTTAATCATTCATCTAAGCATGATTTCTGTCATGTGGTTTGACGCTGTCATTATGACAGGGTTCCATAGTGGCATAACAATTAAAGTCCTTGACCGTACGATGCGGCGGTTACACTTCATTTAGTTCAGTCTATCAATTGTTTTAAAATTTACTGAACAAAGAATACCTAGTAACATTGGAATACGAGTCCGTATTTTCACAACGTACGTTAAATTTACTCTATTTAAATGCATAAATTCCCAAAATGAAAGCTTTTTCTCGAGTACAAATTTAATTTGCTCATTTTTCGTGTCCGCTTTATTCCGATGTGTTGGTAACTTTTTCGCTGCGGGGAGTAAACCAACCGTTGTGAATGGCCAAGACTTTTTTGGGATTCCCTTTTCCTGCCACAAAGAAAGTCGGATACATTTTAACGAACGGCCTTTTAAAAGAAAAAGTTCTTTGAAGCTTATTAAAGAGTACCGTTTTGGCGGACTACAGCCCTAGGGCAAAGGAAACAGTGCATAATATATAGGTGTTCTCTATGTCTGTTGGAAACGAGATATTAAGAATTGTCATGCCATCGAAAATGTACCACATTTTCATTTTAAAATTGCTACATTTGCTTAAAAATACATTTTAGTTCAAAAGAATTGTTGCGAATGCATCGGATGATGAATTCTCGTATATGGATAGTTCAAAATATATTAAAAATCAAACGATCGTATCTAAGTTAGACGATAACGATTAAATTACTTGACAAAATAAGTCTAACATCAGGACAACTTTTTGAAGCCACACTGGCGGTGTTTGGATATTTCTATATAACTTGTTTATTACATTATAAATCGATATAACTATCCAAGTTCATTAGTTACTGGATATTTAACCCTTTATTCATATCCACAAAATAGTCAAAGTGTACTCAAAACATGCTTAGGATGTATCTTTTAAGACATTTGAATTAGACAGATAGTAGCAAAGCGTACTTCAGAGGGCCCTGCCAAGATGCATTACGCTAACTAGCGTTTCTATTCGTTTCGTTCTTAAACCAATCGCGTCACTGGTAGATCACGCGACTTTTCGTATCACGTCATCTACCAGTGACGCCCGGGCCTAATATTGCTGCGTTTGTTGCGTGACAAAATGTGGATAAAACATCCGTCACTATTAGACACCTACCTATATGTATAAGTACGAGAGTGACTGATGCTTTATCCACATTTTATCACGCGATAAACGCAGCAATACTAGGCCGCAGTTTATGAATGAGGCGGTTAATCTTTGATTCTCGATGCAATAAAGAGTAATTTAACAACACTCCGCATTTCAAAATTATTTTTAAGTATCTCCTTTGTGTTGCTAGTGGTTGTGCGTCACTTGTTTGTTTAGTTTAAGTTAGTTTTAATCAGGGTCCCTCTAAATACCAACGTCACGGCTTGCCGCGGCGGCACAATGCTGAGAGGGGCTGCCCTTTTTAACATATATGTATGTACAGTTTTAGGACTTTCTGTTTTTTCATTTGTTTTTACTTTTCATGTTTTTGTATGTACCTACGTTATGTAAAATAATTATTTCTTTCTTTCTGTCTTTTCTTTCAAAATCCGTCACACTGTTAAGTCTACTGTGAGACATTAAAGGCCCAGCCACAGCGGATGCGTGCGCGTAGACGTGACGTGCGCGTGCGCTTTCCACTGCGTTGTATAGTGACATTTCGTATGAGAATTCATACTATACACCGCAGTGGAAAGCGCACGCGCACATCACGTCTACTGATGTGCAAGTTGCAGAAAGTTTCCAAAAAGTTTGAAATGTTCTAAGAAATTTCCGGAAACATTCACTAGAAATATAGGAAATTTAAATTTAAGAAACGGAAATTTTCCTACATGAAATTTCCGCAATTTTGGAAAGTTTCCTTTGGCACATCAGTAATCACGTCTACGCGCACGCATCCGGTGTGGCTGGGCCTTAAAGAGATTTCACCGCGGCGCATAATACGCATATAATATTCACCATTATATTCTAAGGCGGACAGGTAACAGTGACATTTTGTTCATTCCACTCGCGAACCCAATATTAAAGGCCAATCGCAGGGAAATGGGGAAACAAGTTTATTGGTAAGATTTTATAATTTATTGAGAAAGAAAGAATGTAAGCGAAGTGAAAATCCGATTTAACTCTCTCCTACCTGGCCGCAATCGCCGTCTAGATTCGATTCCCGGCCACCCTGAATGGAAATTGGATTTCCAGTTCTGCGGAGCTATGCACTATGCACCTATAACTAGATGGTTTTCAAATTGCCTGCTTACGCGGGAAAAGTAAGATTCTTTAATGTTATTCTAATTGGATTGAAGTTTTAATTAATGTGTCGGTCTTTTATTTCACAGGCACGAGTTTAAATCGATATTTACAATGTATGCGAAATGTTTCCATTCGCTCGGTGCGTCAATCAAGCGACATATGCGGGCGACACTCAAAATTGCTCAGATATCAGCAAGCCTGCGTTATCATTTCAATCATCCGATACCCAAACAAGGAAAATATATGCTTTTATTTTATTAAATTTTCTCTTTCGATAACGGGATATATTTTTATTGACGTTTTCGTCAACAAAATCGTTGAGGTGTTTTTTATCAATCATTCGAATTATCTTTGATCGCCATTTGTTGGAGGTATGTTTATTTCTATTTGTTGGTATTGTTTTTGTGAATTACGCTGCTCATGACGTGACGTGAAGAGTGGAGGTGAAATTAATATAAATACGCAGAACAATACCTTGAAGCTTTAAAAAAAAACCTCTATTCAACGCCGTCAAATGCCGCATATTTCTTAAATACCCAGCAGATTACAATATAAGTAATATTCTCACATACTGTATAGAAAACTGCTAAGTTAGAGCTCAAAATACCTTAAGTGGTAATAAATTTGTCTGACTGTAAACAATTTAGTGCCACACTTGGCACCTTACTAAATAATTTTGGTGACACGTGTTGTTGGTGGGATATCAGTACTTACTGGTAGGTAGTTGATATAGGTTTATTATAAACCCATTGAATGTAGTTTGGGCTATAAATTAAAAAAAAGATGACATATGATAATACAAACTTGGAGTCACGTAATTAATTTCTATTATACAAATAAGAGATAATAATTTTACTATTTTCCGATCAAGGGTGGCAATATTTGTGATTCTCAGATATTTTCCTTAACTTACAGTGTGACCTACCTTGATGCCAAATTTCAAGGCTCTAACTCTAAGTCATCGGTAAGTACCTTTATAGGTTTTGATGAGTGAGGCAGCCATTCATTACCTACTAATTACGCTGTTTTTATAAATTAACAACTTTTTATAGGATGATTATAGAACCTTTGTTTTACTGGGATTTAAGAAAAAAAAGTTTAAGTGTTGCAAAAAAACAGGTTCATAATTGCACTGTGGAAAAAGTTATGAGGGTCGGAAATAGGACCTGAATGGGTTCGTGTAAATATAATTATATAGGCACTGCAGTGTAGCTCGGCTTTTTCTTCGAACTTGTCCGGACGTAATGCCGTGTGCCTAGATACTTTTTTGGAATAAAATATTAGAGGCTTCAACAGAATTAAATTTTACAAAATAGATCACTCTAATATCGACTGCGCTCACTTTTATTTTGTTATTTTTCTCTTTGTGCAACAAACTTAAAAAAATACGAGCATAATAATAGCATTAAATTTAACAGTAAGGCTAAGGCCGCACAGGTAGGAGGCTTGCTTAGCGTCTAGAGCCTAGCGTCTTACTTTTGTTCGTAGTCGCCTAGCGAGGCGCCAAGCGCGCAGTGCGGCCGGTTGCAAAGATTCTAGTACGTTTGTTTCACACTAGGCTCTAGGCGCTAAGCAAGCCTCCTACCTGTGCGGCCTTAGCCTAAGGGAGTTTTTGGCAGGTATAACCCGGCGACATTTAAAATGATAAATAACAGAATAATTTGTTACTAAGCAATCTTTTTCGGATTATGGCCGCTTAGCTGCAAGCTGCATGAAATATCTTACCTTACAAACTGGCTCCATGTTCCATGTAATTATGCAATAGACCTCCAGTCAAAGCATTCCCCTGTAATTAGTTTGAGGCGTTTGGTTCTGACTGTGATGGCCTACGCTATTACACTAGTTAGCTAAGGTACGAGATTAATTCTAAGTCATAACTATTATAATAAACAAAAGCGGCCAAGAGCGAGTCGGACTTGCCCATGAAGGGTTCCGTGAAAGGTAAATTGCGGTTTACGATTTATGACGTATTAAAAAAAACTACTTACTAGATCTCGTTAAACCAATTTTCGGTGGAAGTTTGCATGGTAATGTACATCATATATTTTTTTAATTTTATCATTCTCTTATTTTAGAAGTTACAGGGGGACACACACATTTTACCACTTTGGAAGTGTCTCTCGCGCAAACTATTCAGTTTAGAAAAAAATGATATTAAAAACCCCAATATCATTTTCGAAGACCTATCCCCAAAATTTATTGTTTTTTTTTCTATGTTTGTTTGAAAATCTTAATGCGGTTCACAGAATACATCTAAGTACTTACCGAGTTTCAACAGTATAGTTCTTATAGTTTCGGAAAAACTGTGACGTACGGACGGACAGACAGACATGACGAATCCATAAGTGTTCCGTTTTTTGCCATTTGGCTACGGAACCGGCGATATTCGGCGTATTCGGCATCTTTTTCACGATTTGAATTCGGCCTAATTATTCGGTTTTGGTGCCGTAAATATTCGGTTCGAGTATTTCTATAAAAAAAAGTCCCAAGCACGTGATCTTTTACGCCCACTCATATTGCAAACACAATAAAGTTAATGTTATCAATCTTCAATCCATATATCGCACCTTCAGAGCAATAGAGACCTAATTCAAAATTTCTGCTTTCAAACTTCAAGTCGTAAATTTATTACTATAGAGACCAAACTCGAAATATAAAATTTCTGAATTAGGTCACTATTGTTCTGAAGGTGCGATATATAAAAGGCAAACCTGACTGACTGACTTAGATATCAACGCACAGCCGAAACTACTGTACCTAGAAACATGAAATTTGGTACAGGGGTTCCTTTCATGATGTAAGTGAGCACTAAGAAAGGATTTTTGAAAATTCATTCCCTAAGGGGTTTAAATAGGGGGAGTAGCGGGAAACTAATTCTACGCGTACGAAGTCGCGGGCGTCCTCTAGTATTTTTATAATAATAAGCACCTTTGTTTTTATTTGTAACGTAATTGTGCGATGTTTTGAAGCAAAGTGACAGCGCGGTGTGCGCGGGTGGCGGGCGGTGAGGTACGGCTCGCTCGCCATCTAGCCAGCAGCGACACGTAGCGTACATGTTAGAACCTGTTTACGCGGCAAAACAATGAAATGTTAAACCGAATAATTCGGCCGAATATACAGTTCGGTAAACGTTAAACCGAATAGTATTCGGTGTTCGTCTATTCGGTGAAACAACTATTCGGCGCATCTCTAATTGCAACCTACGTTTACAATTCAGGAGGTCTATTCTGCTCGGTAAAACTATGTTACTTTTATAATGTTATCGTATTGTCAACGTTGCGAACCTACCGCCAAACAGCAGTGTTCGCATTGTTGTGTTCCGGTTTGGGGATAAGACAGCCGGTGAAATTACTAGCATAAGCAATGACGACGCGCTGGCCTAGTTTGTAGTGACCATGCCTACGAAGCTAGCGGTCCTGGGTTCAAATCCCGGTAAGGGCAGATATTTGTGTGATGCGCGCGAATATTTGTTTCTGAGTCATAGATGTTTTCTATGTATTTAAGTATCATTGTCTAGTAGGTATCCATAGTACAAGCCTAGAGCTTAGTTTGGGACTAGATCTATTGGTGTGAAATTGTCCCCCCTTATCCCCTGATATTTATTAATATTTGTATTCCATCTTAGTCCTCAGGGTTGGCAGTGCATTTGCAGTCTTAGGATTGCAGTCTTGTGAATACGAATGTGTAATGGGTCACAGTTTCCACTTACCATCAGAGGCCTGTTTTATAAAGCTACAAATTACAATTTACAGGTTACAAGTTTCCATTTGACACAACCTCGACCCCTGACGACCAGCCATTTGAGCAGGGTTGCCAGTTTAGACCTGTAAAATGGTAACTTGTAGCTTTATAAAACGTGCCCAAGGTGCCCTGTGTGCTCGTTTGCCTTCTCTACGCCATAAAAAAAAGATCTTATTTACTTGACAGTTATGGTGGGCGAGTTAAAAACAACACATTAACATGTCAAAAGCAATATGCTTTTACCGAGTAAAATAGAGCTCCGGTAACTCTTGATCTTCTCATAAGAAATGCAGATACAGGTTGATTCAAATTTGGTTAAATATTAAATCATCACTCCAGCGGGACGGATAAGTTAACGCCACCTACTGAATAATTTCTTATTTAACAAGCATTTTTCTTCAAACCGGGAATTACCACTGCTGCTCATACATAATACACATCCTTCCGAGGAAAGCAAAAATATTTGCGAACTTCGGTGCGATGGAATGAAATTTCTTCTATTAAACATTGTTCTACTTACAGACTAACTAGGTTTACGGAAACCTGCAATTAGCTTATAAACTTAGGTGTTTACTTCCCAGGAGAATCCCTTTATCCACTTCAAGTCCCAAACTTTTAAGCGCAAGGTAAACATCCAACGTACATTTTTTATACATAATAAATATTTGGTGTCAAGCAGAAAGTATTTTTTCATTTAATTAAAACAAGCCAAAACATACCTTAAGGTTTAATAAGAACGTGCGCACTAGGAATATATTATGTACAAAATAATGTACCCTATGACATTTTTACTAAATCAAATCAAATCAAATCAAATACATTTATTTCGTACTACACATAATACAAAGTCTAAAATGTTAAATTATACAAGATGTTTAATAGCTCCTTAGTAAAATCTAGAGAGAATCTTATTTAAATAATATTATTTACAAGTAATTCTGTAGCTCTACCTATCCCACTCTGGGAACGAAGGAAAGGCGTGAGTTTATGTATGTATTTACTTTACAGGAATTAAATGTACATTTTTTTAATGTAGGTATGTGGCCTCGGTTAGGTCAGGCTGCCAGAATTTTACGATACCTAAAATATCATGTACCGCACCTTATGTAAGCAAGTATATCATTTGTATTAAACAACAGCACCCTGTATAACAAACATTCAGAGCCTAAAATATTTTTAGAGGCAATCGGCGAAATGACTAGCGTACAGGCCATCTTCGTCCTCGGTTTTCTAATTTATTTACCTCATAAAACTGCGTAACAGTTAGTTGTTATGCCTTCTCCCTTAAAATTAGTAACTAACTAACTATTAACTAAATTACCCGAACTAGACAATTCAGCTCAGATCCAACTTACATAGCATCAAGTGGCATGAGTGTTTTTTTACTTAATCCATGCAAAATGCAACTTCATTATTTGGCCACACCGCTCCTTTAAAATTTAATACTCTTTATTCATTCATGGATTCTCCTTGATCGTGTTATTGCAAGCGACAGAATATTATTAATTATGGCGCCATTGCCACGTAAATGCATTTGGAACGGCAAATGTATAAAGCTTTTAAGCAAATGAAACTCATATATTATGGAATAACGCACTCGTAACTCGGTGATATAAGCCGCTCAGAAAATTGCCTGGCACAATGTAGCAGTGATACGCATCGCTCTCATAACTTGTTTTATGCGTTTTGTAATAGTTCGGCGGAATTATTTGGTGACGCGTCTGGACCATTAAATTAGCCATGTGACAGTTGGTGATGTGCCGCTACAGGGTGTTTTTAAATATGTGTAGTATGTTATACGTTGTTATTAGGGTTCCATAGTCAACAAGGAACCCTTAGAGTTTCATCATGTCATTGTCCATTTGTCCGTCTGTCAGCGGTTTATCTCAGAGACTTTTGGTACTATAAGGCTGTAAATTGGCATAGTTATACATTCACTCCGACAAAGGAGATAACGAGTTTGTTACGTTACTATCTATTATAAAAAACACGTATTTTCAAAATTGGTTCCAGAGAAAAAAAAAAGGTTATGTATTGCAGTGTTCGTTTTGTTGATGACTATAGATGTTGTCATTGATGCAGTCATCAACATAAAGCAATCTTCATGCTAGGAACAACTGGCTGATGAGTGCATAATGTGCATATTATGTGCCTAGTTTAGTTTTTAGGGTGGGCTAGGTACCAACTCATTGTTAGACGTCCTGCTCCACTCTTCGATAGAATTCTTATCAACGAAGATGACGACCATTAGTAAGTAATGCATATTGATGATTGATGATTTACTTCTCTACAAAAAGTTTTTTTTTTCGTGACTCCTGGGGTAGATCTTGAAGCTATTTAGTGTACCGTCTCGTGTTAACGTAAGGAACATAATGCACTATGTGTTAATTCTGGGCAGCATTTGGTCCAACTCCCATACAAATATGGTCAATCTCCTTTGTAAAAAAAAAGTTTTTTTTTCTGGTAACTTTTTAGTCATACATGTAAAGTAAAGGTATTTTTGAGTGAGGTTTGGTTCATCATTAGGTACATGTTATTTTTTTTTTTAGATTTGGGTGATCGTTGATACAGGGGAGTAAAGTATTAATATCTATTAAAAATTATCTAAGACAGCACGAAATAACTTTAAACAGAAAAATCATTCTTCTTCTTCTCCTCAGCATATACTCGTCCACTGTTGAACATATGCCTCTTCCATGGATTTCCATGAAGTCCTTGATGCGGTGATTCTGGACCAGGTCGGGCCTACATGTTGTTTTTCAAAATAGATTATTGCATAATTAAAGAGATCACAAATGGTTACTCACGTGAATAATGTGGAATAGTTTATTGTGTTTACGGCGTCGGAACCCTACTCTGAGCATGGTCCGACATGCTCTTGCCCGGTATTTTCAATTCGATAGATTTTTCTATTTTTATGCTTTGGCCTGCTTTTGCTTTTCCTAGAACAGAAAATGAATCAAGAGATAGAACAAAACTATGAAAACGAGCGGCAACAATGCGGTTGAAAACAAAATTGAATAGAGGTTTGATAAGCAAATGACATGACGCCGGTACTAGAGAAAATATCTTTGCTAGGAACGGTTGTTAGCGCCAGCTCCGACCTAACGACGAGTTTTTTAAATAATCTGTATCTACGTGTGAAGTTATGGAGGTTTCTTTTCTGTATCTATACTTCTATACTAATATTATAAAGAGGAAAGATTTGTATTTTTGTGTGTGTGTATGTTTGTAACGAATAAACTCAAAAACTACTGGACCGATTTCAAAAATTCTTTCACTATTAGGATGCTCCATTAACCCTGAGTAACATAGGCTATGTTTTACTTCTTTGCGTGTACGGAGTCGCGGGCAAAAGCTAGTTCACAATAAAAATAGACAACCTTTTCTTCAACCTACCAAAGACGATCTCTCTCTCTCTCTTTATTTAAGAGCCATGCTCTTGTTGGTTGAGTAATCGCCAACCGCTCCAGTCCTATGTCAACTGCTTGACTTTCTGGTACGACCAACGACGTTCAAAGACGATTCTAAGTTATATATTTTTTTATTCAAAGCATAACTCTATTTCCAAAGGCAGTATTTTTAAAAGGGCTTGTCTTGTGAACAATGATGTTATTTAGTCAAAGTCTTGACTCATTTAAAGCCCGTATTAATCAGTTGATCTCGACTGATATCGTCCCTTGAAACCTGTGGATTGAACTGCCGAGTATAAGGGTTATTAATTTTTTTTGTCCGTTGTTTCGTTTGTCCGAATTTTTATTAGTCCGAAAATATTTTTTCTCTGAAACCGTTTAACTTTTCTGTATTGTTATAAAATAACTTAACCTAATTTACAGGTTCTGTAGGTAGATATACCTCTTTCAACATTCAGTGGGTTTATAATAGAGATGTCTTTTTCGCCGCCTGGAACTTGTCAGGTTTTGAGAGCGTATAATACGGCCTCTGAACTTTGACGTCAAGCAGCAAGTCTAGCCATTTCAATGTTTTTTTTGTACTAAGCAGAGTACCTAAGCTAGATAATCCGAAAATACTTTTCTGCTTCATTATCGAATCGTTTCGCCTTCGACAAACATGATAACGTTAAAAACTAGCACCTTATACAAAATCTACATTGTTTTTAACCCAAACCCCGCCGTGAACAAGTAAACAACTGTTTTAACAAGTCACTTCACACTTTAACAGTTTCATTTATGAAAAACTGGCATCGCTATACTGCTCTCATAAGCCGAAAGGCGTTACCTCAAATTGAATAGCCAAAGCAGATTCAATTCTTTTCCGTAAGTAATGAGGTTGCACTTGCTACAGAATATTGTCTGAGATACCACCATTTGTTAGCAGAGCTGTATAAATGTGTCGGCCAGCATCAATCTCTCTTTTCGGATTGAAGTAACCCGTAACTGAACCAAATAGGCCATTACATTTGTCGTGCTACAACAACAAACATCGCAGTTCCATCAATCAGCCTGTCTTTATGTCGACAAGGGATCGATCCAAGGAACTATGTACGATTTTTTATTATCACGATCGCCTACGAGACTCCCGGGGGTAGCCATTAATGTCGGCTTTCATTATGTTGCTAAGTAATGAAGCTGGTTTAACATTATTAATTTGGTTTATTTTCTTGATTCTATTTTGGTGGTATTTTTAATAGTCATTTAAATCAAACGAACATAGATCACCCTGTAGGTCGATCATACACCTTTTGATCATATGTCTCCATTTTGAATCACTTTTACTGTTCGAAAAAGTTTACGGAATTTATCAGGGGTCCTAGACATTACGATAACTAGCGATTCTATTCGTTTTGTTTTTAAACCAATCGCGTCACTGGTAGATGACGTGATACAAAGACTCACGTGATCTACAAGTGACGTGATTGGTTTTAAAACGAAACGAATAGAAACGCTACTAACTTTTATCTTATCTATCACTCAAAATGAATGGGATGACTTCTCGTGCGTAGCGATAAACCACATGGTCAACTATCTTCTCATAATCTTTAAGTGATAGAAAAGAAAAATGTTAGGAGCGTTTGCATATTGGCTACGGCCCTAGCACAAACCCCCAAAACAGTTTTCATACTTTATTTTATGTATACTTCACGTTTCCTTATCTATGATACAAAATGTCAACTTTAAAGTTCGTGCTAGGAAATTGTAGTTCTAAATATAAACACGAGGGTGCTGCTCCAATTACCGTACAAATTTTCTTAATGACGATACTTTAACTTTACTTACTCTATAGCACGATAAAGTTCGTGCGACAAGTGGGTACAGTCAGGGACGTTCGCGGTAGACCACTTCAGAACATTTTGGCTTGTTCGTTGCAGCTAAAGACTGTATCGTTAAGTATAAATACAAGTAAAATAACGTATTACTGACAACTTTCATATATTTATTAATAGAAAAAAAATGTCCCACTTCGCTTTAGACGTTAAATAATAAAAAAACTTCTTTAAACCCAACAAAATCATTCATTTCTCGCTAATTTTCTAACTTTCTGTCTGAACGTAGACATCAGAGATCGGACAGCGTCTTGGTCAAATGTTTTTGTCACTCTGTTCCAGTCTCGACGAAATTGCTCTTCGGAATCTGTAGAACGGCCATTTTTCCGCAGTTTAGCTTTAATTATAGCCCAAAAACGTTCAATAGGCCTAAGATTTGGGCAATTCGGTGGGTTCATAGCTTTAGGTACAAAACTGATGTTTTTCTCTTCATACCACTGCAAAGTCTTGGACCCATAGTGGCAAGATGCCAAATCGGGCCAAAATACAGTCTGAACACTGTGCTTTCTAACCATAGGCAGAAGTCGTTTATTAAGACATTCCTTTATATAGATATCTGCCGTCATTGTAGACATAGTGAAAAATGGAGTCGATTTGAGCCCACACTCGCAGATCGCCTGCCACACCATAATTTTCTTGCCAAATTTTTCTGTGAAAATTGACTTTTCAGATTCACTAATAACAGATCGATCTTGAACTGTGTAATATTGCGGTCCCGGCAGCGATTTATAATCTAATTTCACGTATGTCTCATCATCCATTATTACACACAATTTTTTCCTTGAAAGAATAGAGTCGTATAACTTTCGAACTCTTGATTTTACTGAGCTTTGCTGTTTTTCGCTTCGTTTTGGCTGCCTTTGCTTCTTGTAAGTCTTTAAATTGTTTCTCTGCTTTGCACGTTGGACCATACCAACAGACGTACCTAACTTTTTAGCCAAATCCCGAACAGATGCCTCCTTGTTGGTTTTGTACGCCTTTACTATCTTTCTATCCAAATTGGGGTTTGAAGGACCAGGTTTTCGGCCTGATTTCTGTTTGTCAACGAAACTATACTCTTGGCCGAACTTTCTGATCGCATTTTGGACTGCACCAACACTTACGTTTTCGAGTTTAGCTAGTTGTCTCAGAGTGATTCGATTTCCGCTTTTCCGGTGAAAGTCCACGCATTTTTAGTTTAAAACGACTAATGAGGAAATCAAATAATCCAAGTCAAAGCCGACATTCAAATGTACAGATTGACATCAGTTTGAATTAAGAACATCCATGTTTTAATCGAATTAAACCTCTGCCAAGTTGTATTTATACTTAACGATACAGTCTTTAGCTAATAATCCTACAGCGTTCAGGTTGTTGCGTGTCGATCGCGCAAACTAATATCACCCTAATAGTGGGTGGACCGGGAATGCCCCTGACTGTACTAATGGTGAGCAGTCACCGTTGCCCATAAACGCCAGCACTGCCAGAGGCATAGCTAAGCCATTGCCTTTTGTTTAATATTATTTTCCCGCGTTTTAAGAACAGCGTGTCAAGTTCTGATAAAACACTGTGAAGGGCAATATTTTAAATAGAAAATTAAGAGATATTTAAAAGTTTTGTATTCTACAAATTGAATTTTGATACATTCTGCAACATGTTTTTCATTTACAAAGCTAACATTTTGAATGATTTAGATCCGTCTAGCTGAAGACATGTTAACGTTTTAAACTGACTTTTTAACGGCGGCAGTATGATTTTGCCTCTTTCGATGTAAAAAACCATGACCCCAATAATTATATTTTCTCAAAAATGCTATGTAATCTTGCCATAGCACTAGTAATTAGGAGCCTGGGGCCAGTTTCTCAAAAAGTATTAGACTAATAATATTAGTGTTTTGTTTCATTTTTTAGATTTATTTATGAGACAAAACACTAATATTATTAGACTAATACGCTTTGAGAAACGGGCCCCAAAGGTTGAAGTTCCTGGACAGCTACGAAAATGTTCAATAAAGTCGAGTGATTTTGAATTTGGAATCAATAACTGTCCAGTATAGGTGAAAAACATAAGTAAATGACCTCTTGCATGTAATTGTGTACAAAACTAATATGGAATTTACGTCAAATTTCAAATATAGTCAAACGGTCTATACAGATGTGTTACTACTACATGCAAGAGGTCATTTACTTAAGTTTCTCACCTATAAGTATGTATTGAAATTCCATAAAATAACATATTATTTGAATTTGAAACTATCTGTGCAGACCTGTCCCTTTGAAAAGGCTAAAGAGGTTAGTAGGAGAAGATAACATGAATATAGTTAAAAAAATGTTAAAACGAATATGACCACTGAAAATCAGCGTTGCAGCACTCGTGCTGCAACACATGCTGAGTGGACCCCTTTTGGCGTCAGGATGCAGCACCACCAATGCTTATGATAACACCAATGCTTATGTTAGGTTTCTTATGTTTAAGTTAATTAAGTTGGTGGAGGTGCTCTTTTGATTCCAATAAAATATTTTTATTATTATTATTATTATTATTATAATATGAACACCATTTTTAAACTAGCAGGATTTTTGCAAAAAGAACCATTAAGTATTTAGAACAGACAATTTTATAAGTTTTTTAATTAAAATACTCTTAATCAATCATCAAACAATCTAATCAATTACAATGAAAAACTGAACATTCAACTCTACAGAGGTTCGCAGTTTCAGTTTCACGAATGTGATTAGTGTTACCAGGATGTATGTTATAAATAAATAAAAAACATAGTGAACTGAACACAAAACATCTTTATTTCAATATTTGTGTTTACGTCGACGTATTCCGTTTATGTAATAAAGTTTAAAAAACATTTCACTTTGTATCAACAACATAACCATATTTAATTAACGACATAACAGTGGATTCGCTAAGCAACCTGGTATTTCCATTAAAATCATTGTATATATATATATTTTTTTATTTTTTATTTTATTTATTATAAGTATATATTTTTTTCATAGTACCATACTCTAAATGTCGCCAAACTGTGTGTCAGTTTGTTGGCGACTGATGCGCTCAATAATCTAATACTACTTGGGAGGTACATAGATACTAGTGATTACTTACTTACTAACTTAATTTACGTTTACATTTGGAGTGCCAGCATGGTTATGAGTTTCATCTGCATTTTATAACTTTATTCAATTAATTTTAAAAACCACCCTAACAGAACTTATCAGTCCATAAAATTTGTTTCATTTTTGATTTCAAGAAGCCTATTTTTAATTTTTTTTCATCTAGTAGTAGGGGGTATTTGTTATAAATTTTGGGAATCAAATATTCTTTAGTTCTTTGTCCATAATAGTTTTTAGCTGGTGGTTGGAACAGTTCTCCCCTCCTAATAGACCTAGTACAATGACTACTTTGCTTTTTTACTTTAAAATTATCGGTATAATAACTATCTAATATATTTAGGTAAACAACTTTAGAATGCACGGGTAGAATCTTGCAGATCGAAAATAATCTATCATAGCTATGTTTATACTTATCCCTAGTTTTTTTGGGTACCTACTAAATATTTAATTAACCTTACTTGTAATTGTCTCACTTGGTCCAGATACGTTTTAAAGGTAAGCCCATATTGGAATGAACTCAATTAATTCAATCAATCCATCACGACTAAATAAATAAAATGTGTAAAATAAGTATAATTTTTACTATGCATTACCAATTTAAGTTAAGTTAAAAATATGATATCAAACCAACCCAGCACAGCTTCGCAGTTGTAATTTTATGATATTACTTTGGAACTCAGCAATGAGATGTTGGTTTGTTCGATAAGAAAGTTTAGTTCGTTAAGTAGGCACATTAGGGGGAACAGGAAAACATTAGAGGGTGTCGTCGGCAGTGGCCCGACGCCAGACGCCACTAAAATATGCTATCCAATTGGACGTACCGACTCCATTCCACTCCCCTTACTGCAAGAACACAAAATCACAAGGCGATGGTGTAATTTGCACAGAATAATATTGAATCTTGAACAGCCATTTGCGCTTCTTTCATTTACCGCTTTGAGAACTTCTGTTATCTTTCCTTGATTTGCATTTTGATTCTTTCGTATCAAGTACAAATTTGTTTAGCAAATGAACAAGCAGTGAGGCACGTTTCACTGCTGGACGACAGGCCATTTTTATCTGCAAGTGAAGCGTGACCATTTATTTATTCTACGTTTTCTTTCTTATTATTTCGCAGTTTACATTCTGCGCCGTTTGATTTATCCTTATGGATTTCTTTTGAAGTCTTGTAGTAATGGTCAAATTGGTTTTCAATATATAATTGAGACATATATGAATCATAAAAAACACCAGCCTTTATATCTGTATTTCCTTACATTCGAACTACCTATATAAATACCTACTAGAGAAATTGTTTTGCAAAGAACGCTTTACAAATACGCTGTATTCCTAGATAATACTAATGATTTCTAATTTAATTACAATTGTGAGAAGCATAGAGGCATACCATAATTATTATTAGTCCTCAAAGGGCATTGGGTAAATTTGTTTGAAGAATATTGTCACTTTTTTTTTCAGCGGCCACGGATGATTTTTACATAGTTATTTAGAGGACCTCTAAATACACATAGATACGAGTATATATAATTTATGGCGTTAAATAATATCGGAGCGGAGATTTTAAAGATTTAAGTATTCAGTTTTTAGTACAAAAGTACGCCCAAGTATGAATATTTAAATATCTCGGCTCCGATGCACTTAAGAGTATTACATTACATAACAAAAAATGTTTATTTTTAATAATTCTATCATAATTTACCACTTTTACGAATGGCCGTTCACCTTGAAAATGTATGTACACTTTTACCCAAACCCCTTTGGCAATGCATTTGCAGTGAGTCTTAAGAATTTCAAAAATCTATTATCCTTAGACTATTTTGGTTGCCATAGTGATCGTATGCTTCCTTCTTGCCATAAAATAATGAAAAATGTCTTAATCGGAACCAGTGTACTAAAAAGCAAGCTTTAAAAACTCGACTGCATTTTTTAAAGTTGTCGTTGATTTAATGTCAGAAAATTTATTAATTGAAATATATTTACTAAATATGTCACTTACACAACGAAGGCGAATATAACGACACCTCATAATATGTTTAATCCATCAAGAGATTTAGGGTGCTAAATAAGTCCAAAAATTGATATACATACATACACTCGTAGAACATAATCCCTTCTTCTGACGCAGTCGGGTAACAATGGCAATACAAATGAGTTACAGTTCGTTCGTTAATGTGCAGTACAACCCTTTGAAGTCGCCGACACCGCTTTGTGCGCGCCGTGGCGGCTTCTTTGTAGCAATTGTAGTAGCACATCAAAGAATGCAAACTATTTGCACGAACGAACTATATGAACTTAGCAAAAGATTATACAGAGTCGGACTCGGCGTGAAAAACGAATGATTGATTGAATTCTAAAAGAAAGTATATTTGTACATGATGTTCTTTTGTTAGCTTTTCTTTAAATATGAGTCAAATCTTTGTAGGTATTTAAATTATGAAAAAAATGATGATTTTGATCAGTGAATCAGTGATAATGTAGGTATGTTTAGGGTTACTGCATTGATTTAAGACTGTTCGAAGTGGTTCGTATACTAATTGTCCAAGCCGAAATCACTGTATTATTGCTTAGTCATGAGACTGCGTGCCGGTGGCGAGTGGTGCGCGGCAAAGAAATGTATACAGTCGTATGAAGCATGCCATAAGTCGCCACGGCGTCGATGTGGCAGTTTCTATGCATTTGTCACACATGTACTATCAGCCTAATAAAACCCTGACACACCAAAGAACTGTGTCACACTAACGTTATAAGAACGTCGTCGTAAGAAGTGTCAAACAAATTGTTTTATAATGTCACTGTGACATCGTTTTATGGTGGGTCAGGATTCCATTGGGCATAGTACCTACACTAGGTAAAGTTTACAAATGTTACAATAAAGGTGCTTCTCTAATAAAGCTTGAGCGAGGAAAAATCTACCAAGAGGATAAAGCTATCAGACTGGAAGGCTACGAAAATGAAGTAATCATGGTGGATTTTTTTTTGGCTCCACGCCAGCGTCTTCGGACGGCTTTGGCGAAAACGTACATTAACCTTACGAATTATAAAACAACACATTTTATGTTTAAGTTAATTTAATTTATCATCTAACATTTTTTAACAAGGATTGTATAAACAGTTTTTCTTTGAGACAGATTTCTTTTAAGCGAATGCTGTTTTGTTGTTACGTAGAATACATTATTATAAACCATCATGCATATTTTAGTCTCTGGTGTTATTTGAATAGCTATATTTAATACTGTATTTATTACATTTATTGATTTATTAGTCTAGAGTATCTTTTGCATTATAGTATTATTATTTTGCAAATATTATGTTCTTTGTTTTGTTTTCTCTCTTTCTTTTTATATGCACCACTTTCGGTGAATAATTATTTGGTTTAGTATAAATGCCATTAGGCAGTAAATAAAAGTGAAACCAGGTTAGTCCTTCCTATAATAATCATGATGATCCCAATCTGTGGCTACACCGCAACTGAGTTTAGCTAAACTATGGAGGAAATCGCTCACATGTTTACCAACGGGAACTCGAACCGTTCGCGTTCCTGCAACTCGCATTACATTAATTGTGTTATTTATCGCGTTGTGTAGACATATTACAACACAGGAACAGTTTTACGCTCCTGTTTGTATTGAATTAAGCTACGCGTTCAGCCTAACTAGTGAATTTGGGGGGGAAATTAGCCGCGGTCGACGACAGCGGGTGAATAACAACGAAATTAGTGAACGGTTAAGGCTGACACACACCAAAAGCAGGCCACCATGTTTAAACCGATAAGCGATTAGTGTTAAGTCAAGTCAATCAATAGCCAAAGTTTAATGATTATTATGACGTAGGTATGGCCAAGGAACGCCAGAGACCGCGTGAGAAGCGCGTCAGGATAGTAAAGGGCGACAGACTAACAGATTATTTCTGCAGTTTTGAGTTATTCAGACCGCCTTTCAGTTCAAAATCAAAATCACATCAAAAATTCCAAGGATCAAAATAATGTAGAGATACTTTTGGTCAAGAACACGGTAAAAACCAAATCGTTTTTGACTTGTTATCGTATTAATGTTTTGATAGCTCTTATTTACTTGACAGTAATGACTACCGAGTGAAAAACTATACCATAACACATCAAAAGCAATATTGTTTAACGTCCTTGCACATGCTGAGTTGAAACCGTTTCGCAACAATTACAACTATCTGTCGTCTTTTTTCCTTTTTTCATGTTATTATAATTATGTGTTATCGCTGTGAATGAATGTTTTTATTTCTTTCAAATCAATGTGTATGTGTCAGCACGCACCGCTCCTGCCTCGCTCGGCTTATGGCCTGCTTTTGATGTGCCAGAGCCTTTACCGAGGTGGATAGTAAGCAGCACGCTCTCATCGTCTGATTGTGCTTCGTTACAAAAACTCGATTACCACGTGTTGGTTCAGGTGGGCCCGTGGGAGGCTTCAAGTTGTCTTGTGAAACTAAACATGCGCCTGATTAGCTAAGTGGGAAAATAACTTTATGTCACTACTAGCAGTTGTCCGCGACTCCGTCCGCGCAGAAAAATAAAACATAGTCTATGTTACTTAGGGATAGTGTAAAGCCTGACCAGAAAAATAAAAAACCTCTGATAAGGTCGCCACTAATACGTTTTAAATCTGTGTTTCATGAATTGCAATAGAAATGACAGTAATTTTCGCGATATGGCGACGTTTTTTATTTTTCTGCTCAAAAGGACAATCAAAAGGAGAAAAGTTGCCTATCTAGGTCATGTGCTTAGGCACTCTAGATACGAACTTCTGCATTTAATAATGATGGGCAAAGTTGCTGGGAGGAGAGCTGTCGGGCGAAAAAAAAATCGTGGTTGCGGAACATTCGGTAATGGACTGGAGTCACAAGTGCAGCGGAGTTGTTCAACCTCGCCAAGGACCGAAAGAAATATGCAGAGCTGACTGCCAACAACAAGAATTTTTGAAATCGGTGCATTAGTTTTTGAGTTTATACGTTATTAAATTAACACACTAAAATACAAATCTTTTCTCTTATAATACTCGTATTAGTGTAGATTAGCCGCGAGTCCTTCAGCGTGTTAGTTGTTTTATCGCTACTCGCGGAAAAATGTACCTTTTGTCCTTTCTCTCTATCTTAATACAAAATGTCATTAATGTGTGATCAGCAGTTTAGCCTAGAAAGCGGAACAAACAGACGTTACTTTCACATTTATAATATGAGCATGGATTAAGTATTATTTACCCCCGACGGAGAGAGAAATGTAATAATTTTTATGCCTATGTCTGTCTGTCATCATCATCATTGCGTATGGCACTCATTCTGCATGGATCAAATGTCGATGTCCAGGTGTTTCAGACAGTCTGCTGCGGCAGGCGAAAATGTATGCAGCTCCTCCATGTTTGTCTGTGTGCTTGTGGCATTGTAGAGTCTATTAGGGACATGGTTTAAGTAAGTTTAATGAAAATAGGTTGGGCCGTTGAAGAGTCATCAGCTCTGATGCATTCATATCCATCCATCAATACCAATACTATAACTGCGAAAGTTACTCCGTCTGTCTGCCTCTCTCTTACGCTTTCACGGCTGACATACAGAACAGATTTCTATAAAATTTGGTATGGAGACAGTTTAAATCTCGAGGAACGACATAATAATTTATTCAATATTTTTTAACCGTGATAAATGACTTCTTCGCGAACGGAATCACGGGCTACAACTATATACTGATTATATCAGTTTTATGAAAGTTAAAAATGGCCCATTAAGCAATTAACAAATATATTCGAAAATCTAATTCAAGACCAAAATCCTTACCTCGATGGGCGCACATTCGCTGTGATTACTGCATTTTGATTTAAGTGTAGGTATTTTTATCAATAAAACACCCTAATATCACTGGTTACACGAGTTCTCATTCATGTTTTTATGAAATAATCTTGT
This sequence comes from Acleris literana, assembly GCA_946894065.1. Classification (NCBI taxonomy): domain Eukaryota; kingdom Metazoa; phylum Arthropoda; class Insecta; order Lepidoptera; family Tortricidae; genus Acleris; species Acleris literana. The sequence continues at coordinate 20,501,684 of OX335677.1, read as the reverse complement.
ATAGGTTTTCTTTCAAGACTCCTGTCATAAATCAGACTTTACAAGTAATTTTCGGTGGTATTCACCAGTGTTGCCCACGTACGGCTATTTATTAACGCTGACCCTTCTTGCTCACGTTACGGCGATAAAACCTTTATGGTCACTCCAAAGTTTATTACATTACATCGTTTAGCATTACGTTAAATATGCATGGTCTGGTACATTGTATGTGAGAAGAGAAGGAAGACAAGTTGGAACTCTACTCACTATTGATATTGTTACCGGTATCAGAGTACCACTTATAGCGGAACCGAAGCGTGAAAACAGTTCGATAAAGAGCGTTGCTATGGTAATAACAGTTCTTTTATAATTATTACAGCATTGTTATTACCATTGCCATTAGGCATTAAGTCCGCCATTTGTAGTTTATTGTATTTTGTGCAAATACGTTTAAATAAATAAATAAATGAAGATCATAATTATGATGGTGTTTGGTGATCAACCTAGATCAAAATTTTCATATTATACTCGTCAAAAACCGTTATTACAATAAATTTTAGGTTTGTACATTGGATACTAGACATACTTAATTCCTTTATACATATAGAGTATTATAGAGAAATACAATCCATTGTTCCATACCAATATTATCAATGTGAAAGTAACTCTTGTCTGTCTGTCTGTATTTTAGGCTTTCACGGCTAAACCACTGAGCCGATTTTATGAAACTTAGTATGGAGATAGCTTGAGTCCCCAGGAAGGACATAAAGTAATTTTTATCTCAGAAAACGGGAACAGTTCCCGAGGGAATAGGGATAAATAACTTCTTCGCGGACGGAGTACTTGCCTTGTTTTTAGAGTTCCGTACCCAAAGGGTACCAACAGGACCTTACTACTAATCCCCCGGGATCCAGCCGTCTGTCCATCAGCGGTCCGTATCTCATGAGCTGTATAAGTAAAACAGTTGATTTTCATTGTGCAATTATATTGCCGCTATTTCTATATTTAATTATTTTATCTTACATACATACATACATACCTTCACGCTTGTAATCCCAGAGTGGGCTAGGCAGAGCTACAGAATTACCAACAACTCTAAAAACTTATTCATAGTTTCTGTAACCACATTTTGCACAATTAGGCTAAGATGTATACCAGCGTATTAGTGGCAGGTTGCAAGCCCATCGCCTAACAGTACTACAAGCCTTTATCCCCTTATTCGCCTCTTACGACATCCACGGGAAGAGATGGAGTGGCACTATTCTAACCCGGCAACCACGCTGGTGTTTTATCTTAATTGCACAAAAATACAAATTTCAGTAAAAAAAAGATAACAACAAATAATGAGTAAAAATAACTAAAGGGGCTATACACGTCGTTCTACACGAAGACATTCATTTCACAAAGAGGGCTGTCAGCGCCCTGCGTGTACAGTTTAACAACTCATATAGGATGCTGATGGGGCTGCCCCGATTTGCGCAGCGCATCGGGGATGTTTGCAGAGGCTCGCTTGCATGATTTCCACGCCATCACGAGGAAGAGGGCCGCATCCCTGATGTTTCGCGTACGGGGCAGCGCCAACTGTTTCTTAGCTGCTATCGGGGATAGAACTGACAATCCTTTTGTTTGCCACTGGGCTGATCTCCACTGCCCCGAATATAGTAATCCTAAGTAGTTAAGGACTAACATAGTTACGTAAGCATAATTGTTACTAAATATATGGATCAAAGTTGTCAGAAAAAAAAAATATTATTATTATACATGAATAGTACGGAAAACTTAGACTGCGAGTCTAACGTACACTTGTTTTCATCGTAAAATAATCTTATCAAAATCTTTTGATTTTTTTACCATGTAAAAACAAATTAAACTGAGCCATTGTAATTCGAGAAAAGAAAGGCCGCATTATCGCGCATGCTGTTAACCGAGTGTGTATTTTTCGCGCAACAAAGGAAATCTTTGGACTAGTTTGTAAAATTATTATTAAATGTCAACCATATTAAACAAAGAGCCTTTTCATTTTCAAAAAGCACTTTTAAAGCAGATTTAGTTTCGTGTTGCTTAATTTTATTGCAACTGCAACCCAGTTGGATTATATTGTGCTCTGTATTATAATCTTGCGCAAGCAGCCGGGAACTTGAGATCGAGAGCTCATTTAAGTTTTAGCGGCTCTGTTTATCGAGAATTGAGAACAAAGTTTTAAGTTTTAATTAGCTACCTGAGGTACCTTATAAGAACGAAATTGCCCCTAAAAAAACGTAATAAAAACTTGCAGGTACTCGTAATCGCAATCGTTTTCATTTTGACAGTCCGAAGGCGAGTCTGCTTTCAAAATGAAGACAATTGTTCCACTTTGAAGCCGATTGCGATTGAGAGTGCTTTAGGCAATAGGCCAGCCGCTATCTACAGAGCAAAAAAATGTTTTATGACCTACCTGTTGCCCGCGACTTCATGTGCGTAGAGTCGTTTAACGCTATTCTCGCGGAAACTGTACCATTTTCCGAGATAAAACGTAATTTAAAATAATCTCAGAGGTTTTGCTGTGAAAGTGTAACAAACCAACAAACAGTGGTTAATATTTTCTTGTTTTGTTTCCAGTTTATTTCCATAAATTTTCCGAAATAAAATAATTTCATTTAATTTCATTACAGGTTAAGTACCAATTTCACCAAACGATGTTAAATTTAATCAATGTTAATCGACTGTTAGTTCATAAATTTTGACAGCTGTTAACGCTCTAATCGTCTGTTGAGTGGTTAACATTGTATGGTGAAATTGGTACTAAAGAAAGAAAGAAATAAAGAAAATACATTAAATCACAACATCACAAATTAAGTAAAAAGTGAATAAATAAAACAACACAAAGTTGGACAGTTGTTTTTTATTTATTTCAGTTCATTAACTTAATTTAATTTATGTGTAGGTAAATAATAAATGCTCAGTTTCAACTAAATAAATACCTCACTTAGTCTTATAGTATGAGCCCAGTGATCGGAAATAGGTGAGCTAATTTGCCTAAACTTGATGCATGTTCATTCAATAATGTATTCCCATCTCTCTCACGCATGAATGAATATGCGTCAAGTTTAGGCAAATTAGCTCTACCTATTCCGATCACTGAGTATGACTCAGACGCTTATACTTACCTACATTTAAAAAGAATGGTTTTTAATAAAGCGCTCTTTCAGCAGCAGCCTGACTTTGAAATTCAGAAATAATTAAGCCCGTGTTTACAAAAAGTAATTTTGACACAGTCATTTCTTGTGACTATGACTTTTAAATTGTACTAGAAGGATTTTGCGTTACATTTTCGCCATTCCATATTAAAAAGAAAATTATTGTCTTTGTTGATGACGTTAGGACCCTGCCAGCGCAGCTTCGGCAGATATTTACTTGTTTTTAATTATAATTTATACTAGTTAATCATAACAGCGCAATAGCTAAGTGTGCTTGAAATATGCTCTGTCCTTATTAATGACATTTGAATTTGACAGAAAGGGACAACGAAACCTTAAACAAAAATATGTTTATGGTACGTTTATGAATAAGGAGATATATAATGTATATTCGTTTACAATATATCCTATTCAATATAAGTATATATTTCTACGTATTTATTTGTTATATTTATCTTTATCTTCTGTCTCTTTAATTGTTGTACGTTTAGCCATCCTTTGTTTTTATTTATATCTTAATCGCTGAAAGGTTAACTAGAAGAGATCTCTTGAAGTTTGTGCCTGTCCAATAAAGAGTTTACATATATACCTTGATTTTTATTATACATATAAGTAAGGTAAATGCACCTATCATGGACAGTGCTCCAGTTAAAGTTCAAACATTTTCATTCTAATAGAGGTAGGCCCGAAATATTGTAATGTAATCTAATTGTAACGCTAATAGCATATCAATTTTGGTATACTTATTTGTATTATAATTGTTCATGACTGGAGCACTGTCCATGATAGGAGCATTTACCTTAAGTATTTATCCCTTCGGGGGACAGCGCCACCGGTTGAAAGGTAGGAGAAGTGGCGCGGCCATTTTGGAAAAATATACCGCGGGCCCCAACGGGAAGATGACGCAATTTCTAACGAACTTTCAGCAGTGGCAACCGTGGCAATTCGACCGTAATTGAATGCCATCCTTGTCTATTGACGAATGCATCTTGCAAGTGTGACCAAGCCAATAATAGTTCTGACGGTTTTATTCTAGGTGCGAAAAGACATCGCACAGGGTCTGGGAGCCGAAAACTGCCACCTCAAAGGCTTGTTATTTCAGGTCCGGCTCCCAGACCCCTGCCACAGGAGAGGTCCGGCTCCCGGACTTTGCCACCTGAAAAGTTAAAGGCTTAGTTTCATTAGGATTTAGTCCGCATGCTTGTAGCAATCCATTGACGAGTTTGTTTGACATTATCGAGCTGGAATCTATTGCAGCGATGCAATGTACCTATCACGAAAAGCATGCGGGCTATCGACCCATATTACTAAGACTCCGCTGTCCATCTGTCCGGCTGTCCATCTGTCTGTCACCAGGCTGTATCTCATGAACCGTGATAGCTAGACAGTTGAAATTTTCACAGAAGATGTATTTCTGTTGCCGCTAAAACAACAAATACTAAAAACAAAATTAAATTAATATTTAAGGGGGGCTCTCATACAACAAACATTTTTGCCGTTTTTTGCTCGATATTAATAACGGCAACAACCCTAGGTAGACCCTAGAAATATTCACAGAATATTAAGTTGTATATTCACTTTAAAAATAAATAGTTAAATTAATATAAAATCAATATTTAAGGCGGCCTCCCATACAACAAACGTGTTTTTTTTGCCATTTTTTGCTAATGTTGTATAGATAATCGTACGGAACGCTTCGTGCGTGAGTCCGACTCGCACTTGGCCGGTTTTTAATTTTAATACTATAATATAGAGTTAAGTCGACTTGTACCCTTTTTCACTAGACCCCAGAATTGTTGGAAATAATGTGAATAATGTAGAGTACACGTCTGAAAGTGAGTCGTGTTCAGCACGCTCGGCGGGCAGCGGACGGCTGCCCGGGGCCAGGACGGGAACGTAATCGCTTGTCTGCGGCAGTTGAACTGTTTTGCATTTCCACATTAGTCTGCTTGTGATTGTGGTTTAGTTTAAGAAGTATAGTTGGTCAGACCGCGTCTTAATTTTGGTGTAAATAAATAAATATCAGGGGACAATGTCACACCAATTGACGTAGTCCCAAACTTAGCTCTAGGCTTGTACTATGGGTACCAGACAACGATAAACATACTTACATAGATAAATAAATACTTAAATACATAGAAAACGTCCATGACTAAGGAACAATTATTCGCGCTCATCACAAAAATATCTGCCCTTACCGGGATTTGAATCCAGAACCGCTAACTTTGTAGGCAGGGTCTACTTCTATGTTCTACCTTGTACTAGGTATTGCATGGGACTCCATCCGTGGTCTCTTGTCGCTTTTAATTCGGGAATTGTCCTTTTATGGAAATAAAAAGTTCGTACGTCCTTGAGGTTAAAGCTATAGCCATACCAAATTTCATTTAAATTAGTTCAGTGGTTTAGCTAGGAAAGCGTAACGAACAAATATGGAATAGGTAGTGGCAAAATTTGGACCTTAAGGGCATTTAAATAGAGTTGAAATGCGACCTTTCGTACGCGACGGGATACAATTCGACCCTATAGGGTGTTTTGTGCAAATAATTAAATTTGATGCTTTGCAATTTGTGTATAATATTCACCATTAACTATACTGTATTGGAATATTAAATACTGAACGCTTATTCCTAATGTAGTTATTATGCGGTGACCAAAACAAACATAATGACATTTACAACTTATTTAAATATCTGATTGGACATTGATAATTTTTACCTATAGTATGTAGCAAATGTTTTTGTTTTCAAAAAGTTGTTTACGAAACATGATGTATCAACTGTCTGATTAGTCAACTGCTGGACAAAGACCTGCACTCAAAATAATGAGAGCCAACAAAGAGAGATTTTCAATTAGTTGACATAAAATGAATACAATAGTTAAGATATTAGTTATACAAACCAAAACTGATACTTAGTACCTAACAAACAGCAATTTCTTCAGTGATTCAACTAACATCTTAGTTGATGTATCTACCGTCTTAGTTGATGTATCTACCGTCTTGTCAGGCTCGTATGGGATCAAGACGCTTATGCACAACAATCACAATCTTGTTACAAGCGACCAATTATTTTTTTCAGTGTGCCAATGCACGCCACTGCTCCCGATCTTTAGCTTCTCTCATCCAACCTACACCGGCCTTGGTCCAGATTCTAGGCGGTGAAAACCGTATCGTTTTTGACCTGTCATCGTATTGTCAATGTTTTGACAGCTCTTATTTACTTGACAGTAATGGCGGCCGAGTTAAAAACAATAACATAACAGGTCAAAACAAAGGTTTATACCGGTTAGAATAGGGGCCCTGCGCATATCATCGCTTCACCTTGCCCCAGGGCAAAAGAAAGAAGAAAAGAAGAAAACAAAACAAAAAACAAACAGACAAACAAAACTCAATAAAATACAGACAAAGACAAACTACCTGTTGTCACGAAATGGTTCCAACTCTGCGTTAGGCTGCGGCTCCACTGAGGCGGAGATGAGCGGAGTGGAGCGGAGCTGTGCCAATATTAACCAATAGAATCTAAACTAACGTGCGCAAGGCGCGCTCGACGTGACCGCATGCGCCTTCTATTGGTTAATATTGGCTCAGCTCCGCTCGTCTCCGCCACAGTGGAGCCGCAGCCTTATGCTGGCGGTAAAACCAGTGCTGGTCTTCCGTTGGAACCATGTCACACCTATTGACCTAGCCCCAAACTAAGCTCTAGGCTTGTACTATGGGTATTAGACAACGATATAAATACTTATATAGAGAAATATATACTTAAATACATACATAACATCCATGACTCAGGAACAACTATTCGCGCTCATTACACAAATATCTGCTCTTACCAGGATTTGAACCCAGGACCGATAGCTTCGTAGGCAAGGCCACTACCAACTAGGAAATGTATACGAATCCCCAATTCTACATGACCGGTTTAATTAGTTTAGTTCCTAATTTGAACACAAGCCTTCCTTCGTTAGACTGCGTTTGAAAATAGAATAGCCTGTGTGCAAGTCAGCGCAGCAACGCTGTCGGCCCGCGGCTTGCTGCGTCGGATTTCAGCTGCATGTCAGCGGTCGCTCGCAAAACGGAAGTAATTAAAGTAGCAACCCAACTATTATCTGAGACCTCCTGGAGTCGGAACTTCGCCGTGTCCCGGAATGCGAAACTTTTCGCGTTGAAATTAATCCTCAAGATTTTTGTAAAAAAGTTGCAAGATAACTTTAGGGAGTTTAAAACAACGAGAGAGTAGCGAAGTTTATGAGTTGATTAAATGAAATGAAGATCAGAAAAACTGGAGTTAGATAGCTCTATGAGTGGTTAACCTTGAGTTCCTGTGGACTCGACCATTGCGCGTAGACACGATGGCTATTGGAGTAGATGGCTTCTGTGGGGTGTCCCTCGGAATACCTAATAACGCTTGTCGCAGGGTGACGGCACCAATAATGGACACTTTTAGCTGACAGGCACCAGTAATGGACACTTCACTCTTAATTCAAATTTCATACGGTCCTAAATTGATTGTTGCGTAACAAATGAATAACCCTTATCTTCTGTAAAATAAGAATCAAGTGTCCATTATTGGTGCCTTGTCCTTTACTGGCTCCATCACTCTAACGCTTCGTTTGTCCGAACTATTGTTTGTCCTAAACTGACTTTAAGCTTAGTCAGACAACTTTTTATGCTTCCCAAAAATACCTGCGTTTAGGTTACGGTTGTATAACAACACTAAAATAAAGCAGGCGGAAATGGTTTTAGGATAAACGAAAATTTGGACAAATGATGCATTAGGACAAATGACGATTATGGATTTCAATATAGACCCCTTCGGTGTTAGTTTAGCAGGCTTCAGGGAAAGCAATCTAAATGTTAGGGTAATCTATTCTTAGGGACTAGAGCCTCGATTTTGGAAGTGAGAACACACAGGTTGCTTTATTTATGTACTTATACCGTTTATTAATACTTAATATGGGTATACAAAAACCTAAACTATCAGGAGTTGGTTTTGAATTAGAAAAACTAGTATGCTCCCAGGTTCTCTGCCTTTTGGTTGAATGTATATTATGTAATGTATCGTTTCCCAACCATTTCATTTGCCAACCCACTTTTATTTCTGTAACTGTAAATATTTCAGGATTTTTATAAAAACTAACCTAACCTAACCTATAGGGTCTATACGAAGGTACAGAAATAAATCCTGACATATTTACAGTTTCAGAAATAAAAGTGGGTTGGCAAATGAAATAGTTGGGAAACGATACATTCGACCAAACGTATTTCGGCCAAAAGGCAGGATACCATGCTCCCAGCACTCGCTCACGTTACTGAACCACTTCTATTTACATCTGAAATATAATATATATTTAAGACATTTTACAATTATTAAACGAGGTGTCGGTAGTTCCATCTTAGCGTCGAGAAAACCGCCGAGTTCTTGGATAAAAAAATGGCGGAGTCGAAAACACATAACAAGAAAACATCAACTTACGTAGATGACAAAATGAAAACATGCAATCTTCTTCATATCGCTTGCATTTTGTTAAATAATTAAATGAAAAGCAAGCTTTAAAAACCCGAATGCATTTTTAATATTGTCGCCGATATACCTACCTATGTTGATAATTGTCATTTTGCCTTTGTAGTTATTTAAATTTTAACAGTATAGGTATCCTATGTCACCCGGGATGGTGAAAGGATTCTAATACCACACACATCTAAACTATGGAAACACTATAGAAGCTATGGCGGTATAAAAAATCGTACATACATGAACTCTAAAAACATTACACTCCCGATTTTGGGCAATTATGTAAACAAAACACCATTTAAATGTTCATCTATCTGCCGAATATTCTGCCTCTTAAACATCAAGGCAGTTATTCTTTAAAACATTTCTCCCAAGTGTCCCCTTACCAGCGTCTCATTTACCTGGTAAACATGGTACGACGGAGGACCCGGTGAATAATATAGATTCATTGTATTACCCGGAACAGACCCAATTAGAAGGCAAATTTTATGACTACCTACTGTCCTGTATGCCATTCACGAAAGGACCGGGCGAGGTTCACGTAAATAATTTATAACTGTCTTGTTAAAAATATGCGTGTTTTTATTAAGGCCATGCGAAAAATTCTGGATTGATTAGATTCTTAAAGCAACGAGTTGTAAATGTCGCTTATTTTTGTTATTGTTTTGTTATTGAAATGAAACTAAGTGAAAGTCTTTTTGTAACCGACTTCAAAAAAGGAGGAGGTTCTCAATTCGTCAGGATCTTTTAAAGACAAAGGGACATTAATTCCATTATAACCAACTTTAAATCGCTATAAATCCTAAATAATCATTAAAAATATAAAAAATGATGAAAAAAACCTAAAGATGATTTTTGAATCCCTATTCAATGATACCCCACTTGTCATACTTGGTAGACTTTTTTTTTTAATTTTCACGATGTGGCGTCTGGTTGCTGCCATATTGACTTTTGATTACTGTCATATCTTCAGTGACTCTCACCAGATTCAGACAGTTCGATTGACATAAGAATCATCTAAATCGGACAACGGGTTTAGTTTTTATAGTGCCCCAAAGAACAAACATACATAACTGTAAAACACATTACCCTCCTCCTTCGGCAGTCGGGTAAAAAGAACAAGACAGAGAAATTGTTGCGAAACGGTCCCAACTCAGCATTAGAATTGTTAAATGTGATTAGTTTTGTCTATTGGGTGTCTATACATAAATGGGTGTAATTTAAAATTGCTTCTCATTACGCAATATGTAAACGTTTGAAAATTTTGAAAATAACTTCAACATACAGAAAATAATTCATTATACAACTATAAATAGATATGCACAGAGTTAATATAATACAGTTGACGATACTAAGAATAATAATAATAACATTAATAATCAAGGAAATCAAAATGTGCGACGTTTCCAGATAAAAAAATTGTAAGAAACCTCCTAAGAGCCCATTGCAGAATTTATACAAATAGACGATTGTAACTTCTCCCCGGGTAGTCTCGCGTAGAATTCGTAATTCGAGATTTCATATCTGGGCAAAAAGTAATATGTCGCGCGGTATAGAGATTACGCAAAAACGTTTTATGAATTTGGTTGAGCAGTTAAGCTGTATTCATTCATGGAAAACGCAATCTCGATTAATTCCAGAGTAGGTAGTTACAAAGTAAATTCGTTGATTGTCATGTTTGAAACACAGAATAACAATGCCCCTTCGACGAACTTTTGTAAAGAACCTTTAAACTACTTTTTTTTTGTTGAAGGGAAGTATGGTCACGATCATTTGAATCGATAAGCTTAAACTTGATGATATAATTTCACAGGCTTGTTCAGAAAAATCTCACTTTCTGCTAAGATATTAATATGCGCTGACAAAATCGCAAAATGAAGGTGTCAATACCTTATAAAAACAACTTATTTCTTAAATTTAATTTTAATTTGACATTTGGAGACTCTTTACATCTCCATAATTGTATTATTGACCGTGGAGACTTTCTACATCTCCTTACCTATGTCTATTTTTAATTTTTATTTGAACTTTGGAGACTTTACATTTCCAATTTAAATTGAATATACTTTGAGTCTCATAATTGCTCCTGGGACCTGTACATCCCTGTGACATTTAAATTAGTTAGCTTAAGTTTATCATAGTAATAAGTTACTTATATAAAAAAAAGACTTCCTGTTGAGTTTCTTGCGGCGTTTCTTCTCAACAGAGTCCCTTGGAAGCGCTGGTAGACTCAGACATGTAAAAGTGCCTACAGGGCCTACAAACAGAATAAATGAATTTGAATTTGAATTTGAATTTGAATTTGACTCATTTTGGTCAAGAGCTATCAATCAGAGCTATCGTTAAGAGTATATCAAACGCAATATGGTTTTCCGAGAAGAATAGGGGCTTTATTCTACTTAGTAAAACTATATAGCTTTAGACTTGTTATATTATTGCTTTTACTTTGGCTGCCGTTACAGTCAAGTAAAAAAGAGCTATCGTTATGAGCAATACGATAACATATCAAAGGCAATATCGTGTTTTACCGAGTAGAATATTATAACCCACCGGGTTATAATTTTGTACTCAATCTCATTATAACCCGCTGGTTAGCCGATGGCTATAATCACTTACATTAGGTGAGGTTTGCATGATATATAATTGGGCAAATTCGCGCATGTGGTGTGAAAACAAACTTATTTACCTAGAGAAATACATACTTAAATATAATATTGAATCAAAGCTGCTTAGGTCTTTAGGTAAAGACGTGCCACAACCTATTACCAGCACGCAACCTCACCGCAAGCCACCCCTTCAAAACTTAGCGATGTAACAAGTTGGAAATCACCCTCGCTCCATCTGGGTTGACTTAGATCATAAGGTCGTATTTACCTTTACAGTGCTTAAACAATGCTGAGGTTCTACAAAGTAAAACCTTATTGCTTTTGACGTTTTTCTATTGTCAACGTTTTCATAGCTCTTATTTACGTGACATTAATGGCGGCAGAGTTAAAAACAATACCATAACAGGTCAAAGACGACATGGAATTGTTTTTAATTACAAGTAAATAAGAGCTATCAAAATAATAATAGTACATAACTACAGAGGCCGGGACAAAAGGGGTTGCCGGCCGAAGACATATAGACGGCCGAGCAAAGCGAGGCCGGATAGGTCTGAGGCGGGCATCCCCATATCTCCCGCCGAGGTATGTATAGTGCTTTTCTCAAACATCAAACATAATAATAATTCATTAAAAAAATTAAAACAAAAATTACAAAGTCAGATTACTAGGAGTGCATAAACATTAAAAGTAACCTACAGTGCTCAGTCATCGCGCTGCGTCGTGTGCGCCCGCCCGCCCGCCGGTGCCCCGCAGCGCACCGCCTGCGATCTAAGTTGCGCTACGCACCCCTAATTACCTTTGTTATCCTAGTACTTTAGATAAACATGCAAACGCTTTGGATGGATGCACGGCTTAGCATATTTAAAAAAAACAGCTATCTAGCCTGTTCATAAACACAGCCGCCATGTTTACACTAAAATAAAAAATAAAAACGTTTATTGATTTTTTTAATACGCATAGTGGCAGAATGTCATAATGCCTGTGTCACAAATTTATGTGGAATAGAAATTAAAGAAGAGGACTTTGCCGGCATATGCCTGCACGATTTGTATGAAATTCCATAAACGACCTCTTGTCCTAGCCGCACCTGAAACGTCATACTTGGCGGCCTATTATAAGGAACATAACATCAATATTTCATGGCATGTTTGAGAAAAATAAGATAACACGTCAATACAATATGGTTTTTACCGCCTAGAATACACATGTAGAAACCGACCTCAACACAGTTGCAATGTGCCGTAGCAGTTACGAAACTATTGTGACTTGCGACTGCTTTGAACATTCTGCGACGGAAAAGACTATATGGGAGAGGCTCACACCCGTATTCACAAACGTCGCTATGGGGTCTCACAGTTCTCACGAACGCACAGGTTGGCTCAAATCGTCTCATTTACAAAAGGTCGGTCAAAAAGGACCAATCACAGAGCTGTATTGAACGCAGTGCGTTTACTCAGTGATCCCTTAAGTATTGTTTGTGAATACGGGTGTCAGGCTATCTGTCGGACTGTTACACTGGCATCTGTCAGTATGTTTGTTATGCGGGGTTCCATATTTCTTGCTAAAACTATATCGCTTTTACTGTTATAAATCTAAAACGGGACTTAGGGCCGGTACAGACGGACTGCATTCGAATTGCAATCCAGCTGCAAAATGGCAGTTCTGATGCAGTTGATGTAACTGCATCAAAACTGCCATTTTGCTGCTGGGTTGCAGTTCAAATGCGGTCCGTCTGTACCGGCCCTTAATTGCGTAAAATAGTTATACCTCGACGTTCCGATCGTGTCGCAACCACCCCAGAGGGCTCAGACAAGATGCACTACGCTAACTAGCATTTCTATTCGTTTCGTTTTTAAACCAATCGCGTCACGGGTAGATCACGTGACTTTTCGTATAACGTCATCTAAAAGTGACGCGATTGGTTTAAAAACGAATCGAATAGAAACGTTAGTTAGCGTAGTGCATCTTGTATGAGCCCTCTGACCACTTCCACCAAAGAGGCGCTAGAAGGGAATATAATATATCTATTGATAATATTCATGATTTTTTTATAGCTTAAACAAAAGCTGAATCATGTAACAAACAGTTGACAAAAATATTTTTTTTGGAATAGCTATATAAATAATCATATAAGCCATCAAAGTTCCGATCTCTTTCTAGCAAAACAGAATTTAACGTGGAGTTTATATGGCCGACGTGTTACATGACGTCACAGTGCATATCGGATCTGTCTGTCTAATCGCTGTCTAATTAGCAGTTTAAAATGCGTGTATCATCCGTATTTCTCGGCCGATTTTAATTTTATTTTCACTTTTGGTGATCTCTTTTACGGTATTTAGTTTAGAGATGAGACTTAAAAAAACTATTTATATTCCCTATTGAATTCTTGCCATACCTTTCAATTCACTCTAACTCAATGCTGTAAAAGCACCCTTATCCTGCTAGTTACTCTAAATTATACCCGCTGTGATTTCAGCAGAAATTCACCTACGACATTTTAATTCAAAGTTACCAGCCCATTAGCTGATGTTGACAATGCTTAATTTATGAACCCTTTGTTGTGTACCAACATGCACACTCAAAGGAGCACTAACGTACGTTCAAAGAGTAGCGAGCTAACCACGTGTACCTTTTCCTTACGTAAAATACGGTTACTTTACTTGGAGATATATTAAACTTTATTGTAATGTTACTTAACAATACATACGTTAGTTAGAATCAGAAAAAGAAACGGAGGGGCTATTGCCTAACGCACTCGCAATCGCAATCGCTCTCATTTTGAAAATCGAAGGCAAAGAAAATGAAAACAATAGGGAATATGCATGGATTTTTTATATCGTATTTCTCAACAAAATAATAAATAATAAATATCAAGGGACGATCTCACACAAATTGACCTAGTCCCAAACTAAGCTCTAGGGTTGTACTATGGGTACTAGACAACGATATAAATACTTATATAGAGAAATATATACTTAAATACATAGAAAACATCCACGACTCGGGAACAAATACTCGTGCTCATCACACAAATATCTGCCCTTACCGGGATTTGAACCCAGGAGCGCTAGCTTCGTAGGCAGGGTCACTACCAACTAGGCTAGCACGTCGTCAAAAGTAAATTTCAAAATATGAAAGTACCGTAAAAGAGGTCACCAAAAGTGAAATTAAAATTAAAATCGGTCAAGAATGACGGATGATACAAGCATCTGCTAATCAGACAGAGAGATCCGAAGTGCACCGGTGACGTCATTGTGCAGTTCGGCCATATTTAAATAAATTCCACGTAAAATTATGTTTCGCTAGAAAAAGATAGGAACAAATCTTTGTTGGCTTATATCTTGGTTATTTATATAGCTTTTATTGAACCTGTAAAAAAAAACATGAATATTACCTATTGTTCCGCTATGAAGCCGATTGCGATTGCAAGTGCGTTAGACAATAGCGACGCGGGTCTGAAATTCTTACTCTAATGGTAACTATTCAAATAACGCATATGATTGTTTGTAAGTTGGTAATTTGACTTGGTTCTTCTAGCCCTTCGGACGAAAATCACGAAACTCTATCAAGGGTTAAATTCAACTGAAACCATATCGCTTTTGACATAGTATCGTAACGTCAATGTTGATATTAATGGGATAACAAAACAATGCGAGAACATGTCAGAAGAATTATGGTATTACCGAGTAAAATTGAGCTTCTGATTATTTAAAACTTGCTTTCTTATTTTGACGACGCAGTTAGCATAGTTGTTTGTGACCGCAGCGGTCCGGGGTTCGTGTCCAAGTAAGGGTAAATATTTATGTGATGGACGTGAGTATTTGTTCCATAGCCTTCACTCAAATAAAGCCAACCAAGAGAGATTTTCTCTTATTGTTACAATACAATACAATACAATACAAAACACTTTATTGTACACCAAATAAAAACATAACAGAGAAACAGCACATTTAAAAATAATACAGGTAAACAACTGGCGGTCTTATCGCTAATTAGCGAGCTCTTCTAGACAACCATAGTAGGGACATGGTGATGGTGTCTAATTAAAATATTTTACGCAGTAGTTTATTATTATTATTTATTATTTAACAGCCTATAATGTCCCACTGCTGGGCAAAAGCCTCCCTCCCTTCCTTCCACATAGCCCTATCTTAGTTATTTCTTTCTTAGGAACCTAAAAATTTATACAATAGTTATGATTTTAGTTTTATAAACCAAAACTGATGTTAACAACAGCAAATTAATTAGTGATTTAACTAACATCGTAGTTGATGCATCTAACGTCTTGTTAGGCTCGTGTGGACTGAAGACGCTTATGCACAACAACACAATCTTGTTAGAAGTGACCGATTTTTTCAATATTGGATGTTTTCTTTTTGGTTAACTTTGTATTTCGATACGTACTTATTAGTATGTTTATGGCAGATATGGGCAAAATTTATTCGAATGACGAATAACGAATAAGAATAACTAAATTATTCGCGAATAACGAATGAAATTCTCGAATGATTATTCTTATTCGAATAAATTATTCGTCGAATAATTCATTCGCGAATAATTCATTCGTCGAATGAATTGCCACGAATAATTATTATACCTGCTCCATTTTTCTCAAGTAAATTAATAAATTATTCGTTATTCGAAAACTAGTCGAATGATTCATTCATGGATAAACTATTCGCGAATAAATCATTCGCAAACAAATTATTCGACGAATAAATCATTCGCGAATAAAAATATTACGAATATTTTTTTATTCGAACGATTATTTGAATAAATAATTATTCGAATAATACCCATCTCCGGTTTATGGTTGCCTAGTACAACAAGCCAAGAGTTAAGTTTGGTACTGGGTCAATTTGGGAGATTGTCTCCTGTTTTTTAACCTTCCTTTATTTGAAGCTTTAGTCTCCGCAGTTCATCTAAAAAATAGGGATTTGCAAATTAATTATGCCTTTAATATAACAAAAGTATTGTGTTCTAAACAGCGAAGAGAAACTACTTTTACAGTATTGTTTCAGTAGCATCCTTTCTACGGCAACGTCATTATTCACAAAGGTTACAATGTACAGGCGGCGTGAGCTATGTTTATCATAGCTTGAAGCGTGTTTGTCGTTTAATCATTGATAACAACTTACGTAGCATCATTGGTGATACCCAATTTGAGCCATATCAAACCGTTATACGGTTGAAAATTAAACGCTTTGGTGTTGTGATTTAAGTCAGTAAGGTAGTGTAGGGGTGTGTGCAGTTTGCCGCGTGTCGCTTCCGGCAACCGGCGCCGTGTCGCTTACTTGTGCGGGATTCCATTCAGTGCCCACTGCGGCGTTTCCAACTAATAATAGCTTTGTGTTAGTCCTAATCAAATTCAGAAACTTTTGTTAGAAACTTAAAAAATATACATTTACCTACTTGTTTTTGAATGAGAGTCTTCATTCGCTTTGAATTCGTCTGTATATTGTTATGTATGTTTAAAAATATATTTTTTGTACAAAATACACAAATTCAAATACAATATCGACAGAATAGGAATGTAAAAAAGCGGACTTATCCCTTTAAGGGATCTCTTCCAGCTAACCTTTGGGTGATTGAGACAAATAAGCAAAGTAGAATGTGTCAACGAGTTGACATAAGTACAAAAAAATTTTTTTTTTTATAAAATTGAACGAAAGAAAATAATAAAGAAAGAAAGATGACATTTATTCTTGACCTAACAATATGCACAAAAAGAAGGTAGCCACGAAACTATTTTTTCCGTGACTGAATATATTTTTATTTTAACGATTTTTTTATCACGTAATTGCCTAAATAGGTACCATACCCACCCATGGGTATGGATACGTCTCCGGAATGATTAATGTTTAAGTTTAATGTATTTTATTTAAACATGTGGCGCCGTTTCGCTCACTTTTGTGGGTTTCCAAATAATAATAGCTTCGTGTTAGTCCTTATTAAATTCAGACACTTTTGTTAAAAAAAACTATTGAATATGTGTAACTATTGTTGTGGCTTAATCAACAAGATCAGTCTGAGTGTTGATTCATACCTGTTTTAGCTGCTGTTTAGGTATATAGTAGTATATATTAGTATATTCTATTATCTATTTATGTATTTTATTAAAGAAGATACATAGGTATTTCATTGTCTTTCTCTTTCTCTGTTGTATGTACTATTTGTTATTTCCTGTAATTTTGTTAATTTGTCTATCCTTCTGCATTGTCCTTGCTTATTCTAATCCAGGGTTAACTGGAAGAGATCCCATATGGGATAAGTTCGCCTATGTACAATATCTATATTGATGCAAACATGTCTTGTAATTGTTTATGTGCAATAAAGAGTTTACATACATACATACATTTACATACTAAGTATTAAAAGTGACTTCATTCGCTTAGAAATCGTCTGTATATTGTCATTTTATATCTTATCTTACAGATGGATCCTTTCGGATACATTTTAACCCCTTTAGAATCTTTTGTGAAATTACTCTTTTACACGCTCAGCTGTTCAAATGTGCAGGTTTCCTCACGATGTTTTTCCTTCACAGGAAGAGCATCAGGATTTAATATACTATTGAAAAAAAGGAAAATATTTATTCGTGGCGTAACAAAGGACAGATTAATACGCACAAAGATAATTTAGCCACGAATTGTCTTTTCTCCGTGATTGAATATATTTTTATTTTAACGACTTTTTTTATCACCTAACAAGTAAGTACCTAAATGGTACCTTACCCATGGGAATGGATACGTGTCCTGAAAGATACAATACAATACAATACAAAACACTTTATTATACACCAAACTGAAACATTACATGGAAAAAGTACAATTAAAAATAACACAACAGGCGGTCTGATCGTCTTATACACTAAGTTTAATGCATACTTATTACATAAAAACAATGCAATTGGCATTTTTAAACAGTTCATTAAAATCGTAAGGCGTACTTATAATGGTCTAAGATCCGAATAGGAGACGATTTGCACCGGGCTGTTTATTCGATGAAAAGTATTTTATATCAAATTTAATACGCTAAATAATTTATGGCGAATAGGTAGGCTGAAAAATTTCAGTCCAGCACTTATATCATTAAAAAAATGGGTCTATATTGACTGACATAATTATTTTTAGTCATAATCATCGCAAGTCATAACGTGAACTTTTTTTTAAAATTGCAAATGTATGTTTAATAGACAAATTACATACTAATCAAAAGTATGAAGTCTATAGAATATGCAACTGGACTGAAATTTTTCAGCCCACCTATTCGCCATATTAAATTTAGCATATTAAATTTGGTATAAAATACTTTTTATCGAATAAACAGCCCGGTGCAAATCATCTCCTATTCGAATCTCCTACTATACCTAAGTCTTATTAAAATATACTACCTAAAAACAATAATAAAAATAAATTGATAACTTATTTCAAAAAGTTAGCGACTAAAACAGAGTCGTATCTCATAGCGACTTAAGTTTAATATTTACAAAACATAAAAAATTAACAATCTGTGGTATATGTAAATTAAACGATTAACAAAAGGGAAGAAAGTTATAAGCCCCTACATATTATCTCCTAGCATCCTGCAGATTAAAAGCAAAACGAGCGCAAACTCGCGGTTTCCAGCCGTTCTATAATACCCTTATTATGATACACTCACATAAATCAATCGGATAAGGGTTGGCACAAACGCGCGGGGTTGCTGCCGGATCAATTCTTTAACAAATAATCTCGCATCGTTGCAAACTACGAGTAGGTAATAACACATAGTTGCATAAACGTTCAAAAAGCAATAATGTCCCATTACAACTCCCGTCAATTTGTCGAGCTAGAAAGTTTATGAATTGTTGTGCAACTGGGCAGTTGCCTTACGGTAGGTAGGTATATTCGGAACCCAATTAATTCCCCAAAGTATTTTTGGCAAATGTAGAATATTAAGAGGTAACCATATAACAGTGTCTCAAATTTTGATTTCGAGAAACTTCAGTAAACCTATTTTATTGTTAAACCACGATCCATTATGTAACATGACTTTAAAAAAAAAAATGTTTAAAAAAACAAAAACCCGCCTTCAAAAATGCAAAAAATAACTTCTTTTAAAATGGTAGGTCAGTCCAACTGCATTCGGCTTTTGGTTTAAAATATTGTGGGACGCCGACTTCAGTTGGACTGACCTACCATTTTAAAAGAAGTAATTTTTTGCATTTTTGAAGGCGGGTTTTTGTTTTTTTAAACATTTTTTTATTTTATACTTTTTAGTGATCCTATTTATGCTGTTACGTAGCTCCACTTCTAAATATAAATGAGAAACTATAGAACATTTCAAGCTCGCCGCAGACAATGCCGCGGGAATGTCATAGTCATATTTAAACCTAAATGTTCCTCGTCATAGTCGCTCAACTACCTTAATCGAAATATCTTGTCGCCACCCTTGAAATAGGTACCGTTAAGGAGTTCCGGTGGCCATCTGTGGTCTTCATCATCAGTTCCACTTCACCATATAGTACTTTTCAAAAGCAAATGCACGAGTTACAGTGAAAAATACCAAAATCGCTATAGGTGTGCCTATAATATTTGAGGAGTTCTCTTGATTTCTCCAAGATCTCATCATCAGATCCTGACGTGTTGAAAATGGGACCAACAAGAACGTATACCCATTCAAACAACGAAAAAAAAATTGAAATCGGTCCAGTGGTCTTCGAGTAAACGGGAACATACATTTAAAAAAAAACCCGACGAATTGAGAACCTCCTCCTTTTTTTGAAGTCGGTTAAAAAAGTAGAGGTTTTCAATTCGTTATGCGTATACTTTTTTTATTAATAAACTTCCCATTCACTTAGCCATTTGTGAAGAAAAATACTTATCGACATCATTAGCTGAGTGGCGACCTTTTTTAACAAATTGTAAATTGTATTTAGATTTGTGTGTTCTTTTTTATTAACCGCCATACTCAGAGACATTTTAGATAATTAACTTGTTCCTTTTTCAAACTTGTGCATGAATAATGGTTACTAAGGGACGACAATCGTCATTAACGACACTAAAACCGGCCGTAACTCTAACTTGCTTAACATAAACAAAATCAGACTGACCTGAACTCAAGGAAACCAAAGCTGTTTCCTAGTTAATTCAGCACTGTGTATTCTAAACGTTCATGTTGCTCGCTCGGTTAGACAATGGGCAATTACACTATTTTCTAGCCTTATCTAAAATTGAAACCGGTATTATTGCCAAATATGTCCCATGGGATAAGAGGCTTTAAATGTAGCAGCAGGCGCCAAAAGCCACCGAAACCAGGCTATTTAGGTTACTTGCAAACAGGACGATTGTCATTTCTGTTTGTTAATGCTGTATCAACAGAAATAACCACAGCCACAGAATATAAAACTACAATTAAAGGCGTTCTCATAACAACACAGAGATTAGGGTACCTATCACCGAACGTAGAATTTTCATTTCGTTGAAAGGCATTTCTCGCCGCGTGAGTAATTTTTTTAATAATCACATGTCTAACCTCAGGTACGTTCTACGTTATTAACATTTAAGATATTCTAAAAAACAGTGTGGTTTCAGCAGAAAATAGCATTCAATGCAATGGTAGAATTGATAAAGCACCTATTCTGTGTTTTGACTGGCGTTACTTTATCGAATCAAATCGGAGAAATACTGGAAAAGGGCCGGATCTTAAGTACCCGAAACCGACGTGCATGCATGACTCGATGTATGAATGTGGAAGAAGCGAAAGAGATTTGTCAGGATCGTAGCAGGTGGAAAGAAGTGGTCTCTGCCTACCCCTCTGGGAAACAGGCGTGATTTAATGTATAGTCCATTCGCTTAGATAGTGTCACTACACTCGCACGTACGTGTGGTTATTGTAATGTAATACGAATATAATTCGAAGTATACTGCGAAATTCACTTGAGGCTTAAGTGGCGTAACACCCAAAAGTGAATTTAGCAGTTTACATCGAATTATATTCGTATCTTATTACAATAACCAAACGTATGAGTGAGTGTAGCGACACTATCTAAGCGAATGGACTATAATTCGCACTGCAAGGTCAAAACAGTATCAACTCAAAATCCTTGCTAGTTTTGTTTCAAGTTCATAGACGTTGTATTAAAGTTGATTTTAAAATACAGTTGTATTTTGAGTTACCACTGTTTTGATCTAGCAGTGCGTATGTAGGTAAGTACTTTTCATCAGCTACGTAGTAACACGAACGTAGGTTCCACGTGAGTTGTCTGAAACCAGGGGATCTGCTTATGTGCTTGGGCCGGTACTCCAAGCACGATTTTTTACCTTCTGTCGTAAATATGAAGATGATGATGATGAATGGGGACGCCCAGCCGGATCAGGCCGACCGGACCCCGGTCATTCCGCTCAGTTCCCCTTCAGACGCTCCCATCCAGTATATGGATCCCATCTTCTCGTTTGCCTACAGCCTACAGGACAAAAGTGCGTCCCGTAAGTAACTTTATAAATAACGATACCTAATAGAAATCTATGCGAACGAAGTCGCGGGCAGAAGCTATGTATTTATAAATAACAATTGTTAGATAAGGATCATTCCATATTGATATTAACAATCGTAGAACCTAGACTTGTATTAAAATCAATAAAATTTGATTTGAATTTTTTGAATTTTCTTATCTTCTAGACAAGTTTGCACTTTCTAAAAAATCGCGCGCAACCCAGTCAGTACAAAAGTCATTACCAAAAATGGAAACCGATGTACTTGTAGCTTCGCCAGAATTGCAGGCCTGTAAGTGCTAAGCAAATATCCCAAGTAACACATCGAAGCAGTACCTATAACGGCCGACTAAGGGCCTGTTGTTTGATCAGTAGTTAAACTACTAATTGTTAAAATTCGAAAAAGGAATGGAAAATTTGACACATTTCCTTGAGATTTTAACCATTAGTAACGTTTTTTGACCATTAGTAAGTTTAACTACCGATCAAACAACAGGCCATTACATTTCTGTATCGTTTTCGCATTTTGAGTTAGTTATATAGTAGCATTACAAACGTTTATACGGCTACTGTAATGCTTATTTGGGCAAAAATTATACGGCTTTAGATCTTAAATAGGTTCACAACAGTTTTTTAATTGCATTACAGGCGCATTATATCAGCATTATTGCAGTCAAAGAAGGTACCAATCGCATTAAAGAAGCATTATTACGGTCAATGATGAACTAGCAATATTATTGATAATGAAGATGTTAATTGGGTCATCCGTTTGGGAACTACGCTGCTACGGTAACAATCTAATTACTAATTAAATGGTTACAAATAAAAAAGTTATGGTAGTCCAACATCAATTTTAATACTTACTATTTGAATTCGTATTCAAACCTCTTCAAACTTATTTTTTTCTACACATTTATCCATTTGCCATTTTGTCAAATTTCCCGACAACATTCTTAAATCATCTGGTAAATGATTAAATATTACAATGCTCATATTGTTTTTTTTCTTTTCAATATAGCATTACCAAGACAAGTGTAATTTATTTGGCAAAATCCTAAAACAAGACTATCCGTATTTTACTCTGTGTTAGCTTAAAATACACTGCCGAACACAAAAAGAGGTCACTGTAAAAAAAGTTTAGCCCATCGTGGCCCCGCTATTTTGCTCGTGAGTATATTTAGCCATTTAGTCTGCAAGTTGCCTAAGACTTACCTTAGCTATCTCCAATTCCGACGACTTGGCTATTAGCTGTCTCTGATAGTAACTAGATCTGTTCTTGGATTCTCCTCTGGCATTCTACAAAATAGATAATTGATTATTGATCTCTTTTGAACTCTATCGTTAATTTTCAATCGTAAGGATGTTGAGGATCTCTTTAACTGTAAATTAGAGAGAGATTGAATACTACTTGCCGAATATGTCACTTGTTAGAATATATTAAAAAGATACATACGTAGTTCCTGATCTACGAGGATATCTTTAACTAAAGATTGAGCATTGCGAACGCCTGTTAACAAAGATTGTTGTGGAAATATTTTGCTTAACAGATGATAATAGTTTCTAGTTATTCCGTCTTTTAAATACGATAGTAGTTTCTACATCGTCACATAATTAACGCGGTTATGACACGAATGTGTTCGATTAAGACAAGATCAAAGCGAGGGTTTCAATAGGACATAAGCAGCAACGATTTATATTACTTTCTCTCTCTCTCTCAGTCAGCATCAGGGTTGCATCTGGAACGGATGATCTGCCGTGTAGAATTTGGAGGATGACAATTCTTTCACTTGATCGGTCCATCTTACTTATGTTTACTTTAAATGATTCATTATTTTTCAGAAGCCAAAATAAATAATATTGTTAGATTAGGTTAGGTCATTACGTCGATAAGTAAAACTTAGTCAAATACTCGAAAACATCAAGACAAAACAATGATTGAAATGTTCAAGCATGAACATTTATTTCAATTCAACGTATTCTGAACAAATCCGTAAAACGAACTACTGAAACAGACCCACGTACTTACATTATTGTACACATACTTATTAAACTTCACAACTCGATGACGATGCCAAAGTCAACTGTCTGCTGCTGGCTGGGGGACAGGCATCAAAACAGTTGAACAATTGTTCAGACTCACTCTGGACAAGACCAGATTTAAAGACCTGACTTCCTTAAATGAACAGGTATTGGTAAAAGGGTAAAGAATTAAGTCGAACTGAAACTTAATCAATAAAAGGGTATAGACATAACAAAACGTAACCCGCACTTAATCCATTCAATACGAAATATTTCGGATAACGATGTCCGGTGTAATTTATCCGCAATTTGTTTAAATTAGAATAAATAAAGCGGTCATATTTCTGCGATATCGCGCCGCAACCCAAACGTGCCTGACCCAAGTTTTACCTTTATCAAGGTTTTGTATTGTTTATAATATCAGTTTAGATTTAAAACAAACTTCTCGTTCCGGATATTGCGAGTACCTTCGGAACTTTTAACATAAACACGGCTGGCGGGATACCACTTCCCATCGCGAATAAAATCAGGGGTTGGTTCTTTGGAACAATAACAAAAATGTTCATGTTGGTACGAGTATTATGATTACAGAGTTGAGAATCGTGTTCTTAATTAAACGGATTTTGTGCGTTTTAAAGGACTCATCAATTAAATGCTCACCCTTCTAATTTCAACGAACTGTCGCATAGATTCAGTACCAAGTGACATTCATTAGTTTATCTCTTTCCCACTTATGCATTAAGAACGACTATGCACGAGACGAGAACAAGACGCGAGCAAATTAAAACAAAAACAATTTGATCACTTGAGAAATTACCTACATAATATTTTTCTTTTCTAACCTTAATTTCTTACTGTAGTTATAGCATTTAAGGGCTAATTCGGTTTGCTGAAACTGTTCTATAATTGAAGAATCTCACGAGCGTTTGTGAATGTATTTGGATGATTCTGTGTTTCTAGTAAAAAAGGACCCTCCTCTGCGTTGGGTGTCCCTCGCCATCCGTAACAACGTTTGTCCCAAATTCATCCACCATAAAAAAATTCTCCTTAATTTATTTATTTATTCCAAAAATAGTGTGGTACATCTTTAACCATTTTTGCCAAACGTAAGTTGGCTACTACTACTCACTTTTACATCCCGCATGCACCAATAAAAAATGTATGCATGCATTAATAATGTTTGAGATGTCATACATTTGACATACCTATAATTACTGTCATAAAGTTGACTTGGTACTATTGTTAACTACTTTATCATATCAACCGAAAGATACTGACGATAAACTAGACTATTTATTTTACGGTCCTACTATTTTCCTTTGAATAGTTCCTATACATAGGAACCTTGTAATTTCACCATCATACTAGTTTGATGGTACAATAATTATCGTATTGCAGTTTATCCCTTTGATGAAAATACACCGTGCCCGGGACGTACCTACCCGAAGGATTTTAGCCATCGGTTCTAGGCCCTATTTGGAGTATATAATGTGGTATAACATGTATTACAATAACGCATAATAATAAAAATCTCGGAAATTATGCGATAGTGGACTACACTGTTATACCACATTATATACTCCAAATAGGGTCTAGAATCGATGGTTAAAATCCTTCGGGTACGTCCCGGGCACGGTGTATAATAACGTGATAGTATCAGTGACATTGAAAGAAAATAAGCAAAATATTGTTATAATTCCGAAAATATGATTTTGCCCTCTTTAGATAACATCAGAGAAGAGAATAATCGGCCGTATCATATTCTCTCAAACATGCCAAAACGTCGGATGCCAACAGCAGTATCGTCTACATAAACGGTACTTAACTCCGCAGTAGTTAATAAAACATGCAGTTACTCCATATAATGAGGTCGTATTCTCTCAAAACCAATTTACCGCATTCGATTTCAGGCGGCAACTTAGAGTGTTACTTTTACATTAAGGAAAACAGGGAAAATTAACAAGAAGCTCGGCATCGCAACCTGCATAAGAATGGGGAGTTAACCGCAGACGTTTCTCTTTCGAGGATAAATTTATTCTTATCTTATATCTAAGCAAGATAAAAGAAAATTCAAATGTAGGCATAATACTGTGGCATCTTAGTGTTTTTGATTTAACCCCTTGGCATGGCTAACCCAAGAAAAAGGGGAGATTTAAAGCGTTTATCTTTTTGTGTCCGAAATTGTATTTACGAGTAGGTGTAATAAAACGGATCAACCTTCCCCAATGAAAAAAGATACTTATCGTTATTAATTTGAATGTGTTTTTTTCCATATTCATCGTTCAACGCCTCCGTTGATCCTAATAACTCTGAATACAGACACTTTGGTATAGAATTATGGTTTATCCCGAAAAAAGTACAGATTCCTGCACAGACGTAGACACAACAGCTAATGTGTAGTGACACCTACCTAGCTTGTATTTTTTTTACTTTTATGTCGAAGAAGTAAAAGTGAAGCTCGTGGCAAGGAAGTAAAAAAAGGATATGTAAGTCTACTACTTTAGGGCATTTTCACTAAAAAGTGTACCCAATTAAGGACTGAAATTAAGGAACTTTAACTTTGTTAGTTTTGCGACGAAAATTAGCTATACATTGGCGGCCGCAATGTATGGCAGTCCTTAATTGGGTACACTTTTTAGTGAAAACGCCCTTTAACTAAGGAATGCTTAGGATTATAGATTAATGTACTTACTTATAAAAATTCTGAGTAATTCGTTAAAATGCTTGAACGTTGAAAAATTAAAATCTGAAAACCCTATTTACTGTTCAAACGCGAAACTACAAGAAGTGTTCAAAAGAAAAGATGAAGTTACAGGAGTAACCCGACGAAGGGCGAGCCAAGTTACGGCACTAAAGCTAATTACGGCTCCGAACTAAGCGATAATTTAGATTGGAACGCTCAGGATAGCGGAAGCGCAAGATATTGTTTATCTCACAGATTTACTGCGCGAGGGTGACTGTTGCAATCGAAAAAAGTGCGTAATTGCCACGCGAAACAACGCGCTAATTAAAAGGATTGTTTGGAGGCAAGTGAGCACATAAACCGATCGCCACCATCGTATTCTTTTATCTACCAGCAGTGTTCTGGTCTGGGGTGTGATTCTCTCAACAACGACGGACGAACTGACAAACGAGTGATTGTCCAAGCGGCGAGTTTAAGTAGTCTCGTCAGAGTGAACAAAACACATTTTAGCGCGTGTATTCAATTTGGCAGCATGACTTCTCGAACGTATAAGGCTGCCTAATTGACAATGCACGCGCTAAAATGTGTTTTGTTCGCTCGGACGGGACTACTTAAACTCGCCGCTTCGATTCGCTCGTCTGTCCGACCGACCGCCGTTTTTTGACAGAATAACACTAAGAGATTAAACAACCGGTGAAACCCCACTAATATTATAAATGTGAAAGATTGTGTGTTAGTTTGTTACTTCTTGAGGCTGCAACGTCTGGATGGATTTGAATGAAATTTGGAATGGAGATAGCTTCCCTAGAACGGGAACACCTTAAAATTCCGAGTTACTTTTTTCCGAATATTTATTTGTCCGAATTTTCATTTTTCCAAAAGCTATGTTACGCTGGAGCTATTTTAGACTTAATGCATAATTTTAATTGTCCTACCTAGGTTAGGTTAGGTTTGATTTATAAGCCTATGAAAAAAATGCGTTCGGGATTATGAAAATTCGGACTTTTGATCAATTCGGAATTATGACTCTTCGGAATTGTGTAGTGTACTCCCCTAGAACACATAGGCTACTCTTGATAAGTGATTTTTTAAAGTTCCTGAGGTTATGACATAATAGAACGCGAATCCCTTACAAAATGGGATGGTCGAATAACTAATTCTACGATGTCCCGGGCGTACGGTCTTCGGAGTTGGCAATGCATTTGCAGTCTTAGGATTGCAGTCTCCAGATTGTAGTCTTGAGAATGCTTTAAACGGGTTTCAGATCTTACGTACCACCATTCTATTTATTCAATACAACCTATTTGCTATCGTATTGTTCTTAACTCGTCCGCCATTTCTATCAGTTAGAGCTTTCATTACGTTGATAATACGACAACAATGCAAAGGCGATTAGGTTTTGCCGAGTAGAATAGAGTCCCATGTGGTCTTCTCGTTTGCCATCTCCTTGCTATAAAATTATGTTATTGCAATTATTAAACTCGCAAAACAAGTAGGTGCGTTATGCTTTGAAACTATTGCCATCGTATTAATTTTAACAAAATTAAAAAAAAAACAAAATTCAAAATACTTGTTCAGTAAATTGGCCACATGACGGCTCTTTTACACGTCGGTAATATGGAGTGGATCTATTAGCACTTCAGACAAGACCATCATTGCGGAAAAAAAGCGCCGCTAGAAACTCCAGAAGGTCATTTTTTGCAATCATTAAATACAATAATACTTAAAATTAAGTTACATTCTTCTTCATCATCAGCGTGTACATCGTTGGGCATACGCCTCTCCAATTTTCTCCCATTCAGAACGGTTTTCCGTTTCCCTTGTCCAGACTGGGCCTGCTGTCTCCTTAATGTCATCGGACCAAATGAAGTTACATTACAAGGTAATAAAGTAATAAATAATTATTCATAATTAGGTACTAACACAAATAAAATCATTAGAAATGTATGGTTAATACAATAAAATAAAAAATAATGACTAGGAGAACAACATGACAAGGTCTCTACGGCCGATTATAGTCGTGTTTATCGACGTAGATAAGCGTAGATAAAACATCTGTTACTTTCTGACTAGTATGTAAGTGTGAGTGTGACGGAAGCTTTATCCACCGCGATAAAGACGATCATAATACGGGCCCTGGAACGATAATATAAACAACTAATTAGAAAACAGGTCCTTGCAAGCGTGCCTTGCTGCTATTAATGTCAAGCTTACAATAAGACATCAATTAGGTTTTAACACGTCTAAAGTAGTCTCAGGTAAGTGAAAATTTGTTTTTTTTTTTATAATATTGGGAGGCAGACGAGCACGCGGCTCACCTGATGGTAAGTGCAATGATCACCGTCGCCCATGGACACCTGAAACACCCAGGGGGTAAAGGTGCGCTGCCGGCCTTTTAAGAAAGTGTAGGCTCGTTTCTTGAAGGTTGCCATGTTGTATCGGTCCGGAAATACCATTGCAGGCAATTGATTCCACAGTGCAGTCGTACGTCGTATATACAACTTCTAAAGTGCTAAATGTGTAAAACTATATAGATAGAGAGGCATATAGTGGAGAAAATACCGTATGCAGGTCTATCCAATATCCATTCATAGTAAAAAATACCTCCGTTCAGACAATAAGGATCAAGATGGAGTGAGGTCAAACACACTCGAATTTACCTGTGAGGTCGGACCGATTGTTTTTGCGAACTGAATCTTGACTCAGGCACTTATTTTTCCCCAGATATTGATAAAAATCGACAACTGTTTTATCTTTGTTATTAAATTCACTTTGTCAGTTATGTATTCTTGCATTATTTTTGTTTTTGTTCAATAGTCTCTAACTAAAAAAATACCAGCAATCAAAATCTGATGTATCTTCATACATTTTGTGTTTTATACTGGTCCTAACTAAATCTTACTTTTGTCATAAATGCGAAAGTTTGGATGTCTGTTGCTCGATCACGCAAGAACGGCTGAGCGGATCTGGATGAAATTTGGCACAGAACATAGATAGATTAAAGCCACTTTTAATCCCTGAAAAATGTATAATTCCTGAGGATAAGCGATAAACGACTACGCGGGCAGGGTCGCGGACAACAGCTATTATTTGTATAAAAGAGGTAAATCCAAATGTATGACCTTTACGAGGGATTGGCGGAAACAAGCTCTCCATAATATGGACGATCGAAGAGAGAGAAGGAATGCCTTTGCCCAGCCTTGGGAACAGGCTGATATAAAAAAACAGTCTAATGGTAATAAAACCCCATTTAAGTTCAAAATTGATCATTTTAAGGACTACATAAACCATAATTTTTCTTATCTTCCTTCGAAAGCCTTATTTGTGCTTCAAGGCAGCGAGATAGTCTATCTAAACATTCTTTTCACAGAGAAGCATCACCACATGACACCCAATGGGTGCCCTTCGACTGACCTAAAATTTTATGTGCTTAAATTTTTGGTCGAAAATGTTTCATGTAATATTGAATGGCATACTTCTTTTTTAGCATAGATTTTTTTGCATACATGTTTTTTGTTCTAAAGCACTTTTGGTCTAAAATTTATTTGTCTAAAATTTTAATTACTAAAACGCTAAATCCATAATATTGTTTGGTCGAAGCTCATTCCAGTATAAAACACCTAGGTCTCAACTAATCTATAGGTTAGGTTAGGTTAGAATTGTGACAAGGCGCGAAGCGCCACAACTACGCGAAATAGGAGCTCCGCCAAGCGGAGCTCCGTCGACTTCGCCTCACGGTCAACGTTATACTAAAAAATCATTCGACATTTTTTTTTTATTCCCAACAAATGTTATATAAACATTTTTCGACCAAACAATATTATGCAAAACAATTTCGATCAAACAATTTTCGACATTTAAATCATTAGACGAAACGTTGGTATGCAAAAAAATATGATGCGAAACAAAAATAGGCCAATTTTTTTTAGATCAGCCGATATAGACCCCATTGCTATAAATCAGAGGCTATATTGAACATGATAAAACCATATTGTTTTGGTCGTTTTTTGACGATTTACTTGACAGTAATGGCCGCCGAGTTAAAAACAATACCACAACACGTCAAAGCCAACATGATAACCCAATAACCGCAGCAGGCTCGTTGAGATTATTGTTGCGACCGTTCATTATACAATTGTCACAAGTCACAACTAACAGCTGGCTACGTAGATGTAGTGAGAATAGTGAGTAATCATACGACATCGTATTTGGTCTAAAATGTTCGTATTTATCAGTTATCGTAGTTAATACTTATCGATACGCTAATAGGGAAAGCAAGCATCGGAACAAATACAATATTAAGTAAATTTTATGATTACTGCACTATATATGTCTGTATGTACCGTTTTTTTTTTATTAAACCTTTTTATATAGGTTACAAAATAAGGTAAAGTATTTCTCGTATCTTTCTTAGACATTTTTAGTAACAAGTTACTCTTCACCAAAATAATCTCCCTTATATTGAGTGGCGTTAAGAGTTTGCCAATTATACTGCTAAGTTCACTCATAAATTGAATTATTATACGTAGCTATTTTTACGCATTAAAATCGAGGTCAATTGTCCTCCACGCTATTGCTGTGAGGTATCCGTAATCTGGGTAACCATGGTAATAACAATGCTATAATGATTATTACTATGGTAACCGCTCATTACAGAACTGATTTCACTGCTTTGGTTACACTAAAGGTGGCTTTGTTAAAACGTTAACGATGTCAAAATAGGCTATTTATACTTCGAGAGTAAAATAAAACTTTGATAAAACTTTAAGACTCAATCGATCTGTTTGCCGCATTACAAGGCTTATAATATTACTAGCTTCTGCCCGCGACTTCGTCCGCGTAGAATTTGTAATTTTGCCATCCCACGGGAACAGTGATTTATTTCGGGATTCAAGGTAGCCCTGTGTGCTAAGCCAGTGTATAAGCAAACTCTATTCCTAATTGTATGTAACTAAATTCGTCCATCCTTTTTAGCAAAGGAGTAACAAACTCTTGCACGCATAACCGTTCGCATTTATAATGTATGTAGTATAAGACGTGAATAGGTAGGTACATCCAGCGCGCAGAATCGCTCTGGCCGAAATCGTAGTTGATAAAAATACCCTCGGTTTGTGAGTCCTACTCGCACCTGACCAGTTTTCAGTATTTGTTGTTTTTGTAGGATTTGTACTATGTATAATCAATTATTTTTTTTAAGATACAACAAAAAGCAAAATGGTTTGCAGATTATTTTATCACAATTTTGTATTTGAATAATACAATCTGACAATATCCCAAACAAAGCAATAAGGACGAAGTTTTTCGATGAGTGAGCGCTTTGAGCGCGAGCGGGCTTTGCCGCTCCTATTTAAACTCCAGGCGTCAGCGATGCTGAGAAGAACTTTGTCGCTGTAATTTCATGTATAAACTAAAGTCGCACAATTTCACACTGAACGAATTGTATGATTTAGATGTTAGTGCGTAAAATATTATAGTAGTTTAGTTTTTAAAGTTGTAGGTAATTATGTAGCTCTGCCTACCCCACTCTGGGATTATAGGCGTGACGGTATGTATGTATGTATGTGTATTATAGTAGGTGTAAGTGCCCAATTAGTTTTTAAAGAATAAAGTATAGTTAGTGTATTTACGTTCGGTCAAAAAAAACTTAATCTAACCAACTGTACCTACCCCCAGTACATTACAGCTATTATCATTATCATAGCTCATAGCTATCAGTTTATTTAACTTCGATATACTACTTCTACCCCCCCATTTTGTCCCCTTAGGTATATTTTTTCAGAATCGCTGAAAGTTATATTTTTTATTTGTAAATAGGAGACTATATATACCAATTTTCACGTTTCTAACTTCAAAAATGACGAAACTCTCATACTTACTAAATTCTACACCCTCCATTCTTTACCCCTTAGGGGTAGTTTTTCCAAAAACGCAAAATGTTAGCTTCTGCCCGCGACTTCTTCCGCGTAGATTGCGATGATGTATTTATCCGGGCTCAATCCGGGGTATACCTAAGCTATCTCCATTTCAAACTTCATCCAAATCCATCCATTCGTTGCAGCAGTGTGAAGAAGTTACTAAATAACACAAACTTTTGCATTTCTAATATTTAATGAGCGGCGACCGTTAGCATTTTATGTCCCTTTAACATCAAACGTAGAGGTAATGACTAATATATATAAGTTTCATTAGTAGGATTAGTAGGATACTCGCATTAATAGGATTAGTGGATAATAGAACAGCTTTTGCTCCCTCGGGAACGGTCCAATTTTCCGGGATAAAAACTATCCTATGACCTATTCCAGGGCCTAACCTATATGTGTGCCAAGTTTCATCCCGATCCGTCCAGCCGTTGCAGTGTGAAAGACGGACAAACATACACACTTTCATATTTATAATATTAGTATTAGTATGGATTACTTACAAAAAGTTTTTCAATGTCGCTTCATTATTAGGTTATCGCTTACACGCAGTAGTCAAATCAAAGCCAAGAAGGGAAGCTCGACCTTGAATATGAAACATAGAAAAGATCAAATAGAAATGGAAGATAAAAGGTAAAACTGTTATTGAGCGGGGGATATAAATTGTAGTAAGCGGCACCAATCGTTTTCAGCCGAGTAGAGATGTCATAAGTTTATCTTGTTTGCATTATTTCGCGGATGGCTGATCGCTCGAATCTGCGTGCAAATGTGACATGAATATTTCATCATGGCGAATTTACAAACAAAAATGTTGCCTCGGAAATGGTCCGGGGTTGAACAGTCCCTTGAGAAATTAGTGTCATTAGTCTTATCTTGAAACGAGGTTTTAGCCTGCTGCCTTTAAAATAATGAAATCTTTACTTCAATGTTTTTGTTGATTTACGTGATATTTTTAGCACTGACATTAGTCACAGAACAGAAAAAACTGTAGAAGTGTCAAGATGGCGTGTAACGTGTGGCATGGTTATGCGGAGTTCCGCGCAACCTACCATACTTTTGCCGCGATCGCTTATTTCGATATTTCGATATTTCTAAAAAAGGAAATAAATCCAAAAGCATGCCTTATTGTGTTGTTTTGGAATGTAAAAACGATAGCCGCACCGAGAACATTTTCCATGGTGGCGTGTTGTTTTTATGATAGTTTGAGTATTGGTGACAACAGGTCCGTCAGAGAGGAGTGGCGGCGAGTTGTGAAGCTTGCCACCAGCTCCTGATATGATGACCACGACCACTCTTTCAAGAGTGAAAACGACGAAGAAGAAGCGCCATCTCCTGAAGTAAATCGGTACTAAAACCAAGCAAATCGCTAAGCTTGCATAATGCAAAATTTTCAAATTATGGAATGAACAAGGTTAACGGCTGGTTTGTTCCAGTATTGCTCAATGAAGCGCGATATATCCCGCTTCAAAGGCGGGCTTTAATTGCACCTGGCTTACCCACGATGATTTAAATTCAAAAGATATTAGGCTTATTCTGACGGATCAACAATTACCGGTTTGATTAGCTGCCATGCAGAGGACGTCCCATATTAAAGTCCGTATTTCTGCCTTCCCGTGACATGAAATCTCCGGGTCGTTTAATATTAAATGGATGGAAACGTAATTAGGGCGACATGTTCTTTGATATTCCGTAACAGAGCATACATTTTGGTGATGTTTCTTTGCACGTTAATTGCTATAACTTTTGATTATCGTTATAATTTGTATTCAACTTATTTTATTTGTTTAGCAGACAGTAAATTAGACCGGCAGGCTTTTCACGTAAACACACTCGCAATCACAATTGTTTTCATTTTGAAAATCGAAGGCTTGTCTCCATACAAAATGAAACCAATTGTTTAGTTTTGAAGCCGATCGCGATTGCGAGTGAGTTACGCGAAAGGCCTGCTGGGCATCTATTCAACGGGAGCCCTTCGACTCCCATAATTTTATTGTTTCGATTTTCGAAAGTCAGAAATTGGTATTCATATTGTTTTTAGTCATAATCGTTGTTAGGTATAACGTGAAATAGATATAATGATAAAGTACTATAATGTTACATATCATACAAGACAAAAGTTTTGATGATAAAACTTCATCGGTATCAATTTCTCTTGTAACATTTTTTATATAATTTTTAGTAAGACTACTTATTAAACTTTCATATAATTTCGATAATTCCGTTAATCTTCTTTTCTTAGAACGTTGACTGCACTCCAAGAAAATTTTTTTGGGCCTGCCACGTTTAGTGCCAGTTATTTCCTCAGAAATGACTTCATGTTCATCAACAATCGCATTTTTTCGTTCTTGAACTTTTGGTTACACGACATCTCGTACATTAAGCCATTCGGAATGCCTATTTATGAACACAATTTTGCTTAGAGATTTTTACATAAATAGGTACATTTTTTTTCTAAATTTCGCAAATTTATCCGCTCATGATCTAAAAATGATTTAGCCAGTTGCTGGAAAACATGTGTGTATTTGTAGGTCTAGTTTGCTATAACACTACGACGACGTAGAACAGCTACCACCAAGGCCCTTGGTACTCTTGGGTAAATTTAGTACTTGAATAATTTAAATTAAATCTTTAGTTATAAAATGACATATAAATTATCGCGGGCAACGAGGGGCAACTAAACTAAAAGCTTTGATATATCTTATAAGTCAGTATTTTCATTGCTCATTTGGACGTGATGCGTAGCGGACATATTATTTTAAAATAAGACATAGAAATCATATTTATCTGCTTTGAAAATACACTACATACCCTCTTGAATTTCCATTGTAAAAAATAACCACTTGCATACACAATTACGAGTATTGCAACAATTGACCGTAAACAAATCGTTAAATAGAATGGTTGCCGATAGCGATAGTCTGCATGCGTACGGCACGACAACTTCAACTGGCAGTAATTTATATTTTTTGTTGAGACACATATCAGATCTTTTATATTTAAAAACTAGACATTCTTAACTACCCTCTTTGTAAAAAAAAAGTGTGAAGATTATTGATTTTTTAGAATTTTGCCGTCTACCGAGACTTGTGTGCATTGAATGATATGACCAATAACGGTATGGCATTCGATAGTTATGACTAATGAAAAAGGGGTTAAGGAAATTATGACTATTGAAATTATGACCAAAGACAAAATGACGAGCAACGATTATGAAAAACAACGGTATGGATAAAACAAATCGAAAGATTAATGTTATGGGAGTCAATAATGACCCCTATTCAACACGTTAAAAACAATACCGTTTTTGACCTGTTATCGCATTGTCAACGTTTTGGTAGCTCTTATTTGCATGACAGTAATGGCAGCTGAGTTAAAATCACTACCATAATAGGTCAAATACGATTTGGATTTTACCGCCTAGAATAGAGGCGCAGTTTGCATGTTCTTTACATTCTGATTATGGAATATTTAAGAGTCAAATTAGGTTACACGATTGAATGTTGTTATGCTTATTTTCTGTTCCACATTGTAGAGTCTGGTCAACTATTCTATTCTATTCTATTCTATTTATTCACGTGGCGGCAATTTTAGCTATGAAACAAGCTGTCACATTATGAGTACATATCCAGGCGCTATGCATTTCGTGTTACTAGCTTGTGATATTTTAAATTTGCCCCCATTTCTTTGGGTCCAGCAAAAGCATGCCAGTAGATACATTGCATCGTTACAATAGCTCTCGCCTCAAACGTGAAAACCAACTCGTCAATGTACTTCTACTGGCATACTTGCTGCTAGACTAATGTAAATTAGCCAATAGCGGCCTTTACACGTAAAGTTCGGACCGCGGGAAACGCCACGCGCCATCCCACGCGCCATTCCACGCGCCATTCCGAACCGTACATTTTGTACTATTTTACTATTACAGTTGCATTTACACGTACGGTTCGGAGCGAAGATCGACATAGCGCGTGGCGTTTTTCGCGGTCCGAACTTTACGTGTGCCGGCCGCTATTAGCTATCGGAATCACATTAGTGACGGTATGACTGTGCAATTTTTTTAAAGCCTGGAATACACATGCCTGTCGTTGCTGGCACACTTGCATAACAGCTCGTTGAACGTACCATCTACTTTGATATGTATACACTAAATGGCGTGCCTGTATCTGGCAAGCATGTAGATCGCAAGCCTTTGATTTACTGGCATGCAATATGTGGTAGGGTCGCGGGGGGCGACAAATACAGGCGTGCCTGCCTGGATGAAATTGCATGCTAGTTAACTTGCAAATGTGTTCACTGTCTGAACGATGGGAAGATCCAGAGGTTTGACGTTGCGTGCATGATCTTGCTGTTACCTACTTGTGATGTTAGGCGTGGTTTATACAGAAGTGGCGTGGTGAGGACGTGCGATAGTGGCGGATAGTCAAAGTAACACAATTTAAACCTTAATAGTACGTAGCATAGCCTCTTTTTTGTCGTAAGGAGAATTGCGCCCGCGCCCTCCAGGCGACGTCTTGCCACTAAGTGACGCGCCACCGCCACAAACCATTCTCTTTACGACAAAAACAACGCTATGCTACGTACTACTATCCGCCACCATCAAACGTCCTTGCCACGTCACTTCTGTATAAACCGCGTCTTAGAGCATGATGCCTATTAGTTGCTTGCTACACATTTTGCCGTGAAAAAGATACTCATTGAAAAGCCCTACTTGATTATTATACAATATCCACAAGTACAAGTTATGCATACAGCTAACATACGAAATGAGGGTACTTACTCAAGTTGTCACTGTCAATAACAAACAGAGATATTTCAATAAGACGTTACTAGCAACTTTTCTGACATGTCATCAGAATTAATATTACGAGAGATCTTGCGATTCACCACATTTCTTTGTAACGTCTTCAAATTCTTAGGTAAATATCGCGAGTCAAGATGAGCAACTACTTTAGTATTTACCCAATTTATCGGGTAGGTTAGGAGATTTATGCAAAAAGTGGGTACTTACCCAGGTAAATATATCTAGCAAGTATATTTAAGGGTGGTCACCCACGGCACCTTTTTGTGCCGATGCAGTAGCGCATCGCTGTCAACTTTGCTCTATAATGTGTGAAAGTAACAGCGATACCGAACGCGCGATTGCATCGCTACAAAAATTCGCCCTGGTGGGCGACCGCCCTAAAGCCATACAGTATCTTGTAGCAGTTACAGTAACTAGCTTTTAGTGTAGAACGCGATCAGGCAGGAACAGGCAGTTCTATTATAGTTACGGCTCGTTAGTAGGGTGACGTGACGGCACCAATAATGAACACTTATAGCTGACAGGCACCAGTAATGGACACTTCACTCTTAATACAAATTTCATACGGTCCAAAATTGATGTCCATTGATTGTCCATTGGTTGCAAAACAAATGAATAACCCTTATCTTCTGTAAAATAAGAGTCAAGTGTCCATTATTGGTGCCTTGTCCATTACTGGTTCCATCAGTACAAGTACTCGGTTTTACATGGACTTAATAAATATTTTAATCTTACATTTTATTAAATGTTTAAAAATGAAAGGAAAACGCCGACTACTACCTCCGAATAAGAATTGCTATTTAAAGAAGAAATGCTGCCAGTATTTTCGGCACAATAATGCCTCAGGGAACTGTGTTAGATACTTTTATTTTTATTAGTTTTTAAGTAGACTTTAATCAAAAACAATTCATGTTTTTAGGGTTCCGTACCTCAAAAGGAAAAAACGGAACCCTTATAGGATCACTTTGTTGTCCGTCTGTCCGTCTTTCAAGACCCTTTATCTCGGGAATGTGTGGAGGTAAGAGTTGTAATTAAAACCATATGCTCAAGTCTATAGTTTCTTGAAGCTGTGAAAAAAATCAAACTTCTAAGTTAACGTGAAAACAAGATACAGCCATTTATGCCGCAAAAAACGTATATTTACACTCTCAAGAGAATCAAAATGCAATGTACCTGCCTACACATTGCAACCTCAACATCTTGTAATACTGTATTATACATGAAACAATGAATAAATATTAATAAATAAATAAATAAAATTTATAGGGCATTTTCCGTTGACCTAGAGCTATGAAATTTGGCAAGTAATACCGTCTTATACTATACATTTTTAGTTAATTCACAAAAAACAGGGTCTGTATGTATTGTAGCGCTCCATAAAAATAAAAGATACGGAACA
This sequence comes from Acleris literana, assembly GCA_946894065.1. Classification (NCBI taxonomy): domain Eukaryota; kingdom Metazoa; phylum Arthropoda; class Insecta; order Lepidoptera; family Tortricidae; genus Acleris; species Acleris literana. The sequence continues at coordinate 20,463,118 of OX335677.1, read as the reverse complement.
CTACACGGGATGGTTGTGATAAAACCATCAGCACGTAAATTTAGACCTGTATAAATAAAATAAAACCGAACGAAATTCAACAAGGTTATATAATAAGGTGAACACACAATGATAAAATTAAAACAAACTACATACAATGTAACTATAAAAACAAGATCACTAGACTGTTACGGAACTTAGTTTACGTATCAAAACAATTTAACACAGAACGGTCTGCGGGTTGTCACAATAATAAAGTTTTTCTAGTTTAAAAACACATTGCCTAATAAAGGGTGAAAGACCACCTTGGAACACGGTCAGGCCAAACCTTGTATTCAATTTAAAGGTAATTCTGATTCGAACTAAAACAACAAGAATCTGTTAAAATGCAAGAAGCGCTTCATGATTAAAACTGATATGTTCGAAGTATTATAAAACTGGGATAACAAATTATGGTTTTGATCGGTAAAAAAGGTCTAGGGATTCTATAACATTTATCGCCAAAATGAAACCGAATGAATAACCTTAGGTAGGTTAGGGGTGAGTTCGCGGACTCAGATTGGAATTTAATAAGGGAAAAATCAACGAAATAGTAACTGTCCTGCGAAAAATCCGCCGTTGCTTGTCGCCGTGTGAAGATGTAACCTCCCTGCGTTCGTCGCAACCGTCGCAGCGGGTAAACCTGCGGGCGCTGCCGCAGACGACGACCCGTTGCCAGCGAACTTGACAGCGAACCGCACGTTGAATCCAGACGTCCAAATCTTCAGTCGGGGCGTTGAGTCGGAAGATATGGGGTAAGCGGAGGTGCTGCAAAGGACACCTTTACTCACAAAATTGAACGAGAAGGACGGAAGAAAGGCTTCCTTAGATTGGAGGACTGTGAAGACTTGTTCGGCAACAAAAACCAACTCACCCGCTATCCGGACACACAGAAGACAACAGCACCAAAAACGTGCGGCCCTCAATTGAGACCACGGCGTAATAGAAACGGCCTCCACGTATCACTACACCGGACGCGACACTCGAAGCTGGCTTCAGTTATAGAGAAACTTGGGAAGACTAGAAATTATTAAATTTTTCTGTTGTATCAAGGCAAGAGTACCAGAATGAATGACATTCCCAAAACAAGGAACGGATCTAACAAACACGAATTCAAAATTCAAAACTGTCAGTAGAAATTACAAACTCTAACCGGTCAATGAACAAGTCCGCAATACCAAAAAGGCTGAGAAACGAAAAAGGCGAAATAAATAAACAACAAATAACGCGAACCAACGCGATTTGTAGCGGTAATGCTACAATTATCCCCTCACTAGAACAAAAAAACAAAAAAATTGACAACCCTAAAATAATACTGAAGTGACATCCCTAAAATTTCCAAAAGTGACAACCCTAAAATAATATCGAAGTGACATCCCTAAAATTTCCAAAAGTGACAACCCTAGAATAATATCGAAGTGACAACCCTAAAATTTCCAAAAGTGACAACCCTAGAATAATATCGAAGTGACAACCCTAAAATTTCCAAATGTGACAACCCTAAACATCGAACACGAAACACCAAAAACACACTTTAAAATATAAAGGTTAAACACAAACAGCATTTGTCAAAGTCGACCTTGATAAGGTTAACCTAAAATGAAAAACAAAACTACAGACGCGACGAAAATCACACTTGAACACCAAAGATCGCTCACCTAGTATAGATGAACCGAAACGATCTTGATACTAGACTGACTAAACTAGGACTAATTCTGACTAACTGCAGCCACCTACCCTAAAACATCTAGCCTAACACATTAAAACTATTTTATTAATAATACAGCCTGCTGGAAAAAAGCACCTCTATAACTAACTTACACCTAGTACAGTCAGCCAACAAAAACTGCAGAAAATGTGTTTAACAGACCATTATTACAAATCTACGCAAAGACAAGAAATAACCTACTACAAATACCATCTAGAAACCCTAACAAATATCCGCGACGAAAATTGAATCAAATTATCCTAACACTAAAAACTAAGGATTATACAAATCAACCACCACAATATACACAAAGAAGCCTATCAGAACTATCAATCAAAAAATAATGGTATAACGAATTATCATACTGGGTATACCAAATGACAGAACAAGTAACACGATCGGGATAAGTACCCTAACCAAAAATTCCAAGACACTAGCTCTTAAACAAAGGCATACCAATGCACAAAGTTTACTGACCAACCATTCCGCTATGATATCCAAAATCACTGATTAAACAGTTACCGGAAACTATATAATCGTTGACCCAGTAACATAGCCCAACAAAACAATTCCGTCTTGGAAATTCGCGCGAGAAAAACCACAAGTACCAAGACCTGTTATTGCACTATAGTTGAAACGATGGCAAACAAATGCCTAACGTGAACAAAGTGATAGGTGATTAACAAACTTCGAACTTTGAATAACAATATGTATAGTCAGACCGAAAAAAATAAACACGGCAAGGTAAATTCTCACAACAAAAGTCGACGCAGAAGAAATTGGGGATAAAGATGTACGAACATCGTACGTCAAATATTATGAAAATAAATGTGAAATAGAACACCGAAACAAAAAAACCAAAAGGGGGAAAACGTTGATCACAATGGAACCTTTAGAATTTTGGGAAATATTATAGAAAAAAAAGAACGGGGACACCTAAAAAAACGACAAAAACAAAACGCGCAAAAAGAATATTTGTCCAAAAATTAAAATTTCACTAATCACCATATCGCCTAAACAAACAAATCTATAAATAACCACCGCAAAGTCAAAAAGGGGGTGAGGAACACCACGACCCAAAATCCCGTAAGGAAAAATTTTCGACACAAGGCGCGTTCGTTCCGACTGTCTGCCATCTTGGGCACACAATCTGAACATATTTAAAACGGGAAAAAAATACGCCCGAGTCGAAAACTTAACGCGTTACATGGTGGCTAGTTCATCCAGACCATGTTCCATCATGGACCCACGGTCTGAATATATTTAAAACATCAGCAACGCCATACGCGCACACGAGACGAAATTGGTGTCCCTACACGCGAAAACGGCATGTCACAGAGCACATGGAATAAAAACATGCTGGGGACAAAAACTAAAAACCAATCATGCTAAAACACCAGATACCCTAGTAACACGGAGAAGTACCTAGGGGCGAAAAGGTTACATGCAAAATAAAAACAAAACCACTCACCTTAACGGACCCTAACTACGAAACATGGTAGGAAAATAAAATACGGGGGTGAAAATTTTATTCGGTGGGATTGAAAGACTGTTTGTTTTGGACGATATACAAGTAATTATTGTTGAAAATAAACATTATCACAATAAATTAAATATGTCAAGTGGAAAGTAGGCGTCAGCTCCAGGTTGAAATACGCGACTCGAAGCCAGGGAAAGTAAAGCGCGGCGAAGTCATCGTACCACTGGAACCATAGATGTTATGAGCTCCGCTACAACATAAAAAGAAAAAAATTAGTAGCAAAGAGGAACGATTTATTGGTCGATTACGACCAATCTTTCCACCGACGAGAAAAAAAAAAAAAAAAAAAAAAAATATTTGACACATTAAAAAAAATATAATAAAAATCACTTACCTTCGGGCGCCATTTTGTAGCGCTCCATAAAAATAAAAGGTACGGAACACTACACGGGATGGTTGTGATAAAACCATCAGCACGTAAATTTAGACCTGTATAAATAAAATAAAACCGAACGAAATTCAACAAGGTTATATAATAAGGTGAACACACAATGATAAAATTAAAACAAACTACATACAATGTAACTATAAAAACAAGATCACTAGACTGTTACGGAACTTAGTTTACGTATCAAAACAATTTAACACAGAACGGTCTGCGGGTTGTCACAATAATAAAGTTTTTCTAGTTTAAAAACACATTGCCTAATAAAGGGTGAAAGACCACCTTGGAACACGGTCAGGCCAAACCTTGTATTCAATTTAAAGGTAATTCTGATTCGAACTAAAACAACAAGAATCTGTTAAAATGCAAGAAGCGCTTCATGATTAAAACTGATATGTTCGAAGTATTATAAAACTGGGATAACAAATTATGGTTTTGATCGGTAAAAAAGGTCTAGGGATTCTATAACATTTATCGCCAAAATGAAACCGAATGAATAACCTTAGGTAGGTTAGGGGTGAGTTCGCGGACTCAGATTGGAATTTAATAAGGGAAAAATCAACGAAATAGTAACTGTCCTGCGAAAAATCCGCCGTTGCTTGTCGCCGTGTGAAGATGTAACCTCCCTGCGTTCGTCGCAACCGTCGCAGCGGGTAAACCTGCGGGCGCTGCCGCAGACGACGACCCGTTGCCAGCGAACTTGACAGCGAACCGCACGTTGAATCCAGACGTCCAAATCTTCAGTCGGGGCGTTGAGTCGGAAGATATGGGGTAAGCGGAGGTGCTGCAAAGGACACCTTTACTCACAAAATTGAACGAGAAGGACGGAAGAAAGGCTTCCTTAGATTGGAGGACTGTGAAGACTTGTTCGGCAACAAAAACCAACTCACCCGCTATCCGGACACACAGAAGACAACAGCACCAAAAACGTGCGGCCCTCAATTGAGACCACGGCGTAATAGAAACGGCCTCCACGTATCACTACACCGGACGCGACACTCGAAGCTGGCTTCAGTTATAGAGAAACTTGGGAAGACTAGAAATTATTAAATTTTTCTGTTGTATCAAGGCAAGAGTACCAGAATGAATGACATTCCCAAAACAAGGAACGGATCTAACAAACACGAATTCAAAATTCAAAACTGTCAGTAGAAATTACAAACTCTAACCGGTCAATGAACAAGTCCGCAATACCAAAAAGGCTGAGAAACGAAAAAGGCGAAATAAATAAACAACAAATAACGCGAACCAACGCGATTTGTAGCGGTAATGCTACAGTATGTACTCATACAAAATTGTACGGAACCCTCGGTGGGCGAGCCCGACTCGCACTTGTCCGGTTTTCTCAAGTAATCCCAAGCTATAACCTACATGCAATTTGTTCATAAGACTGTTATAAAGAGTGATAGATGGCATAACTTTTCAAACGCAAAATACTTCCAACAAATCTTTTAATCGGTAACTCAACATAATAGGACGTAAACTAAGTATTATCCTTCCGTAATACCTTTAAAATCCCGTACAAAAGGCGTACGAATTAAGTTCTATTCAAGCGAAATATATTTTCGAAGGCCGACTTCGCAGCTGTACTTAAACGCACCGCTTAATAAATTCAACTGGGGGAGGTTTTCTTTCACTCGCAAGACTTTACGGTTTCGGAATAGAAAAGAGCTTCGAGAAAAGCGTCTCAATCGAGGATCTCGACTGAGGACCTAATGATCTTAGAAGTAAATTATATAGTAGGAGATCCGAATAGAAGACGATTTGCACCGGGCTGTTTATTCGATAAAAAGTATTTTATACCAAATTTAATATGTTAAGTAATATATGGCGAATAGGTAGGCTGAAAAATTTCACCCCAGTACATAATTAATTAAACATTTAAAAATCAACTTTGTTTTACCAATATGCAATAGCTTGTTTAATAGATAAATTACATACCAATCGAAATTATGAAGCCTATAGAATATGCAAACGTTAGGTTGACTATTTTTTCCCGTCAAACTATTGGATAGGCAGGTATAAACACGTAAGTCGGTACTTATAATTTGCACCAAACCTAACGTTTGCATATTCTATAGACTTCATACTTTCGATTAGTATGTAATTTGTCTATTAAACAAGCATTCGCAATTTAAAAAAAAAGTTCATTTTTAATAAAATTTTTAATGATATAAGTACTGGACTGAAATTTTTCAGCCTACCTATTCGCCAAATATTATTTAGCGTATTAAATTTGATATAGAATACTTTTCATCGAATAAACAGCTCGGTGCAAATCGTCTCCTATTCGGATCTTAGACCAATAGACAGCTAATAGTTATTTCAACGATCGAAGGATAAAAACAATTTTTCAAATTAAATACTGTGAACAGGATTTTAGTAGGTCATCATATCGTTGCGTATGGCACTCGTCCTGCATGAATCAAATGTCAACGTCCGGGTGTTTCAGCCAGTTTGCTGTGGCAGGGGTAAATTTATGCAGCTCCTCCGTGTCACCGGGAAGACAGCGAAGTGGGCAATCATTTACCACGTGAGGTGGGATTTTAGTAGGTACTTTATAATTGACTAAGACCAAGAAGAAGATGGCAGGACGAACTGCGCCAGTTCTGTAAAGATTGGGCTCAGGAGTCATTGCATAGGGAATCGTAAAGAGGACTAAGGGAGGATTTTGTCCAGGTGTGGGAAAAAAATAGCTGGATTAGGTACACATACATAATTACATACACATACATACCTTCACGCCTTCGTTCTCAGAGTGGGTAGGCAGAGCTACAAAATTACCAACAACTCTAAAAATTTGTTAGTAGATATCGATTATCGTTATCCCCTCGGTTTTTTTCTTTTACGGGATGTAAAATGTGATGATTGTATTGTTCCTACCCCTCTGGGAAACAGGCGTGATTTAATGTATGTATGTATTGTTCCTAGCCTACCTATCTTCATTCCAAATCCGTCCAGCCGTTGCGTGAAAGAGTAACAAACTAACACAAACTTTCGCATTGATTATATTATTATACTTCGTCCGCGTAATTATCATTATTCCCCCGGAAATTTTAAATGTTTCAGGATATAAAGTAACCTATGTGTTATTCTAAGCTTTCTCTATTTCGATACAAATCCGTCAACCGTTCCAGCATGAAGGAGTAACAATAGTAGTTTACGTGACGGTTGCGTAATGAAATGCATTACAACATGAGTGTGGTTTATGAAACGAGCCGCAAGGCACACGACTGTTGTAATGCTAATAACACAGAGTTGCGTACAATACTTTATCTACACACATATTATAAGTACTCTAAGATGGGTTCAGAAGCCGAAAGGCAAATGACCAGCATCTGTGGTAGTAGGTGACAGCGATGACAGCTGTAACGTAATTTTGAAATTACGTTATCGAATATTGTAAGGTAGTTAATGACATCCAAATTTGCAACATCTTCGAAAATTAACAGCTGTCATCGCTGTCACCTACTACCACAGGTAATGCTGGTCATTTCCTACGGGTTTTGAACGCATAATAGAGGACTTATGATATGTGTGTAGATAAACTAACAAACAAACTTTTGCATTTTTAATATTAGTAGTATTACTAGGATTAGCATGTTTGAATAATCTGCTTTCTTAATAAAAACAGAAGAGTAGTGCTTAATAATTATTATGACACACCATTTAATGCACAAACACGAGTTAGAACCGCGTATAAATTCATTACATGAAGTTATAAATAATAATACAACAATATAACGGAAGTTTGCACTTTGAACGCGAGATATAAACAGGATGAAAATATTTTCTAAGCCCTTGAAGAAGCCAAAATGTTGTCAGAGTTCGGCCGAGCGCGTTCGACCGACGAATAAATTCGGTAGACAATACACGCTAATGAATAAAGTTGTGCTGTTAACGAACCTAACTTCGGAATTTCCATTTAGAAGTGTTCATGCTTTAGCCGAAAGAACGACGCATATTTCGGTTTTTATGCCACGATGAGACGAAAGAATTTAATACTGTATCGATAATGTTAGACCTTCGGGTTCCATCTAATTAAATAGCTTTTAATAAGAAGTAAAGTAACGGAATTGGGCTGAATTTTTAATTTTACAAGGGTAATAAAATGCTTTAGGTATGTTTATATTAAAAATACGTTGTTTTGTTAAACACAATAGAAAATTGAGTTGAGAGTACACCAAAAAAGCGTTTCGTGGGTAACTTAGGCGGTTTTTATTCATTTTCCATTTGTCTTGGATGTAAGTAATAAATAGGTAGGTACAGGTCGATTCACAAGAGCTCTCAAGAATGGATTGAATGAGTGAACGAAAGTATACAATCGCACCTTCAGAACAATAGTGACCTAATTGAGAAATTTTAAATTTCGAGTTAGGTCTCTATGATAATAAAGTTTGAAAGCACAAATTTAGAATTAGGTCATTATTGTTCTAAAGGTGCAAAGTGTGTAAAATACGAGTAGTAACAGGTTTTTGGTTTTAAATTCGAACATCGATTCAAAGGACGGCACTCACAAAGTGATAGGTGACATTACTTTTGTTCATTCCATTCGTGCCAACTTTAGTGAATCGACCTATACTTAAATAAATAAATATCAGGGGACAATCTCATACAAATTGTCACAGACACAAACTAAGCTCTGGGCTTGTAGGGTACTACATAACTATAAATATAATTTACAATACAAATAACAAAAAGCAAGCTTCCAAAACCCGACTGTTCAGTTGCTAACCAACTTTAAATCGTTATAAATCCTAAATGATCATTAAAAATGAAAAATGATGAAAGAAACCTAAAGATGATTTTCAAATCCCTATTCAATGATACCCCACTTGGTTTACTTGGTCGACTTTTTTTTTGCACATTGTGGCGTCCGGTTGCCGCCATATTAAATTTTGATTACTGTCATATATTCAGATACACACACCAGATTCAGAGAAATCGATTGACATAAGAATCATCAAAATTGGACCACGGGTTTAGTTTTTATAGTGCCACAAAGGAACAAACATACATATACAGGGCGTCCCAAGACTATGGGACATGAAGGCAAAGTACCTTAAATATCGTAGATAGGATATTTTGCAGAAAGAAGACTTTATGTTATTTTTAAAAGTTAGTAATACTGCATTCACAGATATTCTAAAAATTACTTGCTTCGTCTGGGAATCGAACGGACTTAAATGTGAAAAATAATCACCCGTATTTTTATGATGCCAATCGAAAGAATGAACGTAATTATCTATTTATGCATCATTATGGTATAGGTGGTGGTGGTGGTGTGTGGTATAGGTTCGGTAGTCGGGTGAAAAACAAAAGCACGTTGCCGCCGCTTTTGTGCGAGTGCTCTTAAGTGCCTTTCTAGGTGAAAACTAACTTGGCTCAGCAATTTTCCGAAGCCTTTTGGGATCAGTTTCAATCGCTCTGTTGTAATTGGCCATCGCAAACACTATCGGTCGGCTTGATGGAACCCTGACCTAAAGCACCCCCGTCGCAATTGCTTAGCCGTATCCGTTATTCGCTTTGACATTGTAACTTGAATCTAGGGCTGTATCGTGGAATACAGAGAGACGTATCACTTTTTTACCTTATATTAAGGATCAAAAGTGGATAGAAATATATCTTTGTAGTCGACTGTACTGATAAGAAACTCGGTTATTGCGGTTTAAAAGATACATAGTTCTTTAAAGTTAGGACAGGACGATTAGCTTACGCTTAAGGCCCATTTAAATTATACAACTTTCTTGCACATTCCATACAATAAAATTGAGGAAATAAATAATTGCTCAGTCTAAACCTTACGTTTGGTAAAATTCTTAAACACTATTATTGCAAAAAAATAATTGCATACAATTATTGCCGATTCTTGTACAAGAAACTTGCATAATCTAAATGGGCCTTAAATAATAGAGTCACATTTGGTTACGGACCCCTTAAAATACATTTTATATCTTAGCACTTTATCTTGGCCGCCTTAAATCTTCGATTATAGTCTTGAGATTGTTGTCTTGAGATTTGTAGTCTTGAGATGGCAAATATCTAATTGGACTTAGGTACCATTTACCGCCAGGTTTCCTGTGTCCTCGTTAATGTAAAAAAAAAGCTTGTTTTATTTTATTTTATTTATATTTTATTTATATTCGGAAAACTAACAGCCTTCTTGTCACTAAATAAATTTTACAGTGTATAATAAACTAGGCCATTTACAAGTTTTCACCTAATCATAAATATTAATAATATATAATTATTATGAGCATGTTTCGGCAATCAATTATTTATTAAATACATTGACGTGTCCTAATTTCTAAACGGGTCTTCATGACGTCTATTTTCAAGAAAAAACAAGTACGTTGTGTTACTTATACTTGTAGCAACGACATAATGACAAAATATTTTGGCATGAATTTCGAATATTTTTTCCTCGTACGAGTGCGTTAAAATTTCTCAATTTTGGGACACAAGAGTAAAGACTCGACTACCCGACGTTTCATCCTTAACGTATACGAGTGCACTCGAAAAACAGAATTCGCATTCTGGTTTCGAAAAAATACCCATAATAATTTTGCTAACAATTCCATTCGAAAGCTTTCCGATTCCGTTCTGAATTAGAATGAAAATTACTGAATAAAAAAGGAATTAATTAAAGACAGAATGAGGAAGTTTGAAGGAGCAAAAGTCAATATTGGTGCGGTAGTTTGTGCCCAGTTACCGGGGCGTGTCTGCCGGGGAGCTCCGCGGAACACACGGTCAAACAAAATTGTCGCTACGTGTGCAAAAGTCGCCATGTGTTTTTGACTTACTTCTCATGAGCCACGAACAACTACGGGCCTAGTATGCCATCCGTCACCCTCGTACTTATTTACGTGTCAGAAGGTGACGGATGCCTTATCCACACTTTGTCACGCGATAAACGCAGCCATATTAGGCCCCTCAGGTCGGTTTTATCGCTGTGGATGTATTTGGACAAACATTCGCCACTTTTGACAATTATCCATTGCGATATACACGTCAAAATGGTAACACGGTTAGTCTAATTGGTAGTGCCTACGAAGCTAATGGGTTCGATATCCGGTTAGGGCAATTATGTGTCTGATGACCAAGAGTATTTTTCCTGAGTGTTGGATATTTTCTATGTATTTCTCTACACAATGGTGTTTATCGTTGCAACCATAGTATAAGTATAGAGCTTAGGTCAAATCGTGTGATTTTTTTTATGGTAAAAGAGCACACAAGCCATCTGATGTTACTCGATAGTGGACTCTAAAGCCCTTAGCCATTTGCAATCCCAAATGCGATGCCAACTCTGAGAACTTAGATGGAATGCCTATAAATCCCGATTTACATTGGTCAAGGACAGTGAACAGTGGACAGTGACAGTAGACAGTGTACAGTGACAGTGGACAGTGGACAGTGATAGTGGACAGTATAGGAGTGTAAACCAATCGGACAGTAGTAAGTCAAGTTGCCTTGCCAGTGGATCCAAATAGAATCGCTATCTATTTTTTCACTCCACTGACCTTGGTACTGTACCTGCCATTGTCTTTGCCCAATTTAAATCGGGCTTACGAGTCTGTTACTCATCGGTATACAATAATACACTGCTGTTTTGCAGTCAAAGGCTAAGATGATTGATTTTATATTTACAAAATCGAATTAGAATAGTACCACTCCATGTGTTCCCGTGGAAGTCGTAAGAGGCGACTAAGGGCATAAAGGCTTGTAGTATTGTCAAGCGATGGGCCAGCAACCTGTCACTTATACACACTAGTAAATATCTTAGCCTGTTTGTGCAAAATGTATGTATGTATCTAAATACTTTATTGTATAAACGGGAAAATAACAAACAAAAAAAAAAGTTTAAAAAAACAAAAACCCGCATTCAAAAAGCAAAAAATAACTTCTTTAAAATGGTAGGAAAATAGGTCAGTCCAACTGAAGTCTGCTTTTGGTTAAAATATTGTTGGACGCCGACTTCAGTTGGACTGACCTATTTACCTACTATTTTAAAGAAGTTATTTTTTGCTTTTTGAAGGCGGGTTTTTGTTTTTTTAAACTTTTTTTTTATTTTATACTTTTTAGTGATCATAATTATGCTGTTATTCTCTCATTTCTCAAGAAACAATAGAACATTTCAATCTCGCCGCAAGCAACGCCGTGGGAAAGTCATAGTCATATATTTAAACCTAAATATGCTTCGTCATAGTCGCTCAACTATCTTAATCGAAATATCTTGTCGCCACCCTCGAAATATATACCGTTTAGGAGTTCCGGTAGCCATCTGTGGTCTTCATCATCAGTTCCACTTCACCAAATAGTGGTTTGCAAGACCAAATACACGAGTTACAATGAAAAATACCAAAATCGCTATAGGTGTGCCTATAAATTTTGAAGAGTTCCGTCGATTCCTCATGGATCCCACCATCAGATCTTCATTCTCATCATCTTCATGAAAAAAATGGGACCAATCTGGAAGCACCAGCTTTCAAATAAAAAAAGAATCTTCAAAATCGGTTCACCCAGTCGAAAGTTCTGAGGTAACAAACATTAAAAAAAAAAAAATACAGACGAATTGAGAACCTCCTCCTTTTTTTGAAGTCGGTTAAAAAATAGACAGAAACACAAAAAGTATGTACAAAGGCGAACTTATCCCTTTAAGGGATCTCTTCTAGTTAACCTAAATGTGGTTACAGAAAGAACAACAAGTTTTTGAGTTGTTAGTAATTCTGTAGCTGTGCCTTCCCCCCTCTGGGAATGAAGGCGTCAAGGTATGTATGTTTGACATAAAATCGCTGTAAATGTTCGACGACTGTGCCGGCTGTAAGTCGCTGGTGTCAGTGGGCAGAATTCCAGAGGACCTGTAGTCCACGACGTGCAATTCATTCTAGTTTAAAATGGGTTACTCCATTTCTAGCTGACTACGCGTCTCCGTGACAACTCCCCTTCGCCGGTTTGTTTTTGTTGGCCCAAGATATCGAACGCGTCTACTTTTGTTCACGGTTGCGTTGCTCCGTGATTTATTTCAGTGTGTTCAAATTATTGAACAAAGAGAACAAATAAGTCGTTTATGAGAATTAGAATCCTATGTAGTTAGTTGTTTGTTGATTAATTTTCCTTTGAAGTTGGTATAAGTATATGTTACGTTTGTATTGTATTAAGTTTGTATGGTAATTTATGTATTGAGTTCAGCTTAAACGGCGTCAAATTCAAAGAACAAAGTTAGAACCTGCCGTCTACGTCTGACTGTTATTTGAAAAAAAGTGACACAATAAAATTGTCCTTGTACCCAAAATTGTAAACATAAAAATGTCCTCAAAATATTTTTCCAATTGGAAACTTTCATGATCACTCATGTATGATACAATATGCTTAGCCTTGTGTAAGACCCAGTATAGTTAGTCTGGATTGTTAAATATCATTATTTTCCTGACACGTTTCAATTAAGAGATTTTTAATGAATAAAATATGAAATATCAAGTATGAAGAAAAAAAATCAGGCAAGGCTCTAATAAGTTTGCGTAAATACATATATTTATTTACATATGTATTTATTGTATTTATGTATGGATTTACGTATTTATTTATTTGCATGTGCCAATGTTTATTTAAGTATTGTCAATGTTATCGTTCATACAATATTGCACCGCCTTCAAAAATTTCTGATTTGCCCAAAGGTCAACTGCTAGAGAATGCCATGGCTTTTGTACTCTAATTTGTATTTTGGTACAATAAAAATTAAATAAATAAATAAATAAATATGAAGTACGTTTACTACCCGATGACGATACGAACGTCAACGTCAAAGTCAACTTGCTATCAAAAGTTACCGTTAAGTAAGTATACCGATTGGAAATATTGGAATACACATTTTATCGATGACCGATTCGTTAACGTGACTTGCTTGATATAATAAATTCATGCTCGAGGTTTGCAGCAAACGAATTCGCAAAATGATTCTGCTACCTTAAACATACAGTTAGCACTCTCGGTAAATCATTTGTAACACTGAATAGAATCCCTAGACGATATTAAAAAAGTTTTAAGCATAGTCTGGGAACTATTCGAAAGTAAACCAATTTAATAGCAATTTTTACTTTGCCTGTGCAGTGGAGTGAAGTGGCGTTATCAAGCTTTGCTCTTTATTAGGAGTATAACGATGTGACGCGTCGACGCCATTTTTATCTCGGTTTGTTAAAAGTTTTCTTGAACCTTTTTGGGTAGACGTTGTTAGTAAGTTTGGTAGGTATCTGTGACTTTTAAAAAGTGGTTCCACGTATGATGTTTTGGGGTCCGTAGTATAAATTACAGGGACGAAACTTCATGTCTGTTTTTTTACTTATAATGAGTTTCAATTGAAATAATGGGTGGATTCGGGTGGTCTAAGCATTTTCAGACTATTTTTTTCGCAACATATTTTTTTGCATACCAAAGTTTTTCAAATGCTTAAAATGTTGAAAGTTGTTTGAACAAAATTGTTTTGCATAATATCGTTTAGTCGAAAAATTATTTAGTATAACATTTGTCTAAAATAATATTATTTTGACGAATGTATTAATATAACGACGCCTTCAGGATGCTGATGGGGTTGCCCAGATTCTGCAGTGCATCCGCCATGTTTGCGGAGTCACGAACCGACGGGTTTGCAGGAATTTTGCGCAAGAAGGCAGCGTCTCTGCTGGGCAGGACGAGGAACAGCCCGAACAGCATCCTGAAGATGATTGCTGATCATGTGTGTTGTCCTATGTTGAACCGGTTAATATTATGTGTAAAATCCAATTTAGTTTTTAAGTACTAACATTATTTCTAAGACTATACTAACAATAATGAGATCTAATGTTATCTTGAAATAAATAAATGAATTGAATTGAATTGAATTATTGGTATAACGTTGTTATTCCAAATATTGTTACCTCTAATTGTATTAATATTCCATTACCAGTCATGTTAATTACCTACATTTTACAGATGTTATGTCTGGAAAGCAAACATTCATTTGAAATGAACCCTGACCCTGAGGCGAAGTCGACTTAGCTCCGCTTCGCGGAGCTCCTCTTCCGCCTAGTTGTGGCGCTTCGCGCCTTGACACAGTTCTAGCCTTACCTAACCTAAAGATTAGCTAGGCAATATGACCTGATGTTTTGTATTGCTGGGGCTTCGCCCTCCAAGTCCCCTTTACCGTTCCGCCTATCCATGTATCTAAAAATCGGTACTTTAGTTTTAGGACTTTGTATGTTAGGCTAGATAACAATTCGATCTAACAATGTTATGGATTTACCCTTTAAGTAATAAAAATTTTAGACTACACAATTTTAAACCAAAAGTGCTTTAGAACAAAACATATGTATGCAAAGAAATATTTATGCTAAAAAACAAGTATGACATTCAATATCATACCAAATATTTTTGACCAAAAAAAATCGCATTAAATTTTAGATCATACGAAGGGCGCAAGGAAACTTTTTTAAACAAGTCTGAAGCTAGTTTTTATCAACTCTTAAAGAACTATTAATCACAGAGTCTAACATCGCTTTTTAAAAGACCACTGTGGAGATGAAAACTCATAAAGTCTACTACTCTTTTTACTCTTTTGAAACTTAAGCCAACATTCCTGAAATGTACGACTGGACATTTAATAAAAAGTATAAATATAATAATACATTCGTGTTAATATACACAACGTGTTTAAAACTGCAACGGAAAACAAGTTTTCAAAATAACCTAATTAAAAAGTCTTACTAATTATAATAATAAGGGCAGCGCCGGGCGCGCACCGCTAGTAAATGTATAAAAACGCTAACAAAAGTGATATCTCTGTTTTAACATTTTTCTAATCCAAAGCCACATTTAAAATATTAAAGTCAAATATGGCTTAACAAGTGTAATGCACAATTAACCATTAACAACTTCAATTAAATAAACTCCAGCGTCCGGGGACAGTAAGAAAGACATCTCTGACTGTTCGAGAGTAGAAAAAACTTGGAGCTAGATTTAAATGTCTCCGGAGCATTCAGTTTGGAGCGGAGTTAACGTCACAGTCAACCCGGCTACTTTGCTGGCACCACGGAATAGAAAAAACAGTGGAAGTGGCATGAGCTTCGCTTAGTTCAGACCTATTAATACTCAAACTATCATAAAAACAACACTCCACCATGGAAAATGTTTTTGGTGCGGCTATCGCACTGAAAAATATAATTGGTCGCTTGTAACAAGATTGTGATTGTTGTGCATAAGCGTCTTGATCCCATACGAGCCTAACAAGACGATAGATACATCAACTAAGACTTTAGATACATCGACTATGATGTTAGTTGAATCACTAAGGAAGTTGCTGTTGTTACTATCAGCTATGGTTGATATAACTAATATCTCAACTATTGTGTTCATTTTTTGTCAACTAAGTGAAAATCTTTCTTTGTTGGCTGTAATTTTTTGAGTGCGTAGTTCCAAAATAGCACAATAAGGCATGCTTCTGAATTTATTTCCTTTTTTAGAAATATTTAAATATCGAATTAAGCGATCGCGGCAAAAGTATGGTAGGTTGCGCGGAACTCCGCATAACCATGCCACATGTTACACGCCCACTCGACACTTCTACGGTTTTTTCTATTCTGGGGCTGGCACATAGGGTTGTCTGGAATATGTTCACCTCATTTATTTTCTTCCACATTGTTAAGATTCAGATAACTATTATGTAGATAAAGAACAGGTTAAGCGCGAGTTGGACTCGCTCACCGAGGGTTCCGTACTGCCACACAGTAGGTATTCTGCCCTCCTTCGAAAAAAGGGCGTATGTCTCATAGAACCGCGTATGTATTAGTGACCTTATTTCTTAAGATGGAGGGTTGAATTTACTTTGACCATCAAATTGCGCATGCGTCTTTTTTATTAAGGAGGGCAGTATTGTTAGATTCTTATTTGATTTCGATTCCGAATCGAATCAGCGCGAGCCCAACCCACACTTGACCATATTCTAGTATTTATTGTTTTTCTAATTTGAAGCTTGTAGGTATTTATTACCGTTTTCTACGAATAAAATCGTTTCATGTATGGAAAATCCGTTTATTATTTCATTTTTTTTTATTTGTTATTAAATCCGCCGTAATAACACATATTCTTAAGAAAAAACAACGCGCTATCTAATACGGTTCAAACTTGTACTAAAACTAGTATAAAATATGGCCATTCAAATAAAATTCTAGTGCAAAGAAAGTAAAGTGTAATTTATTTTGTTTTTATGACATAAGATGAAATTGGAAAATTGACTTTATGTTATTCGTAATAGATTCATATTCCATTGACAAATTTCGTTGTATGCTGGGCCACAGGAGGATACAGCTCTTTAATGTTAGGATGCACCGACGGAAAGATTAGGCATATTAACTAATACTCGTATAGGGTCCCGTTGGGCTCCTTTCGGGTACCCAACCCGAAAGCGGGTAAAAATCCTCAATATAATGGTGACCACTACTTTCAGAGTCTAATAGTAGAATATCGATATCTCAATGGCTCAACCGATTTACATAAAAGTAGCCTAATGGTTCAAAGGGGTTGTTTTCGCAAGGTACAGAGTTCTATTCCCAGAGGCCACCATGCACCAGTAAGCATTTCTAACTGAAGTAGTGCCGAGTGCTTTCTGTAGTAACCAATGCTTTAACGTCCATATATAACGTCTGTAATACCAGAACATTTTGATAACTGAATATGTACGAAAAGTCATTGTAGAATAGTAGTTTATGTGACGGTTGCGTAATGACAGGCATTACAACATGAGTGTTGTTTATGAAACGAGCCGCAAGGCGAGTTTCATAATAGATCACACGAGTGTTGTAATGCTAATTACGCAGAGTCTCGTACAATACTTTATCGAAACACATATTATAAAGTACTCTAAGGTGGGTTCAGAGGCCGAAAGGCAAATGACCCGCATTACCTTACCTGTGGTAGTAGGTGACAGCGAGGACAGCGGTTTTTTGTGACAGCGAGGACAATTTTGAAATTACGTTATCGAATATTGTAAGGCAATGAGATCCAAATTTGGAACATCTTCCAAAATTAACAGCTGTCATCGCTGTCACCTACTACCACAGGTAGGTAATGCTGGTCATTGCCTACGGGTTTTGAACGCATAATGGAGGACTTATGATATGAGTGTAGATAAAAGATATTAAAAAAAAAAAATGCTCCTTTTTAAATGGTAATAGGTTTGTCAAAGTATAGGCTTTTGGTTTAAAATATTTTAGTACGCCGACTTCAGTTTGACTTCATCATCATGATAATTTATGAATAAAAATGCTGGATTTGCTACTGAAAATATCAAAACATCAATATCAAAATATTTGAGGAACTCCCTCAATTCCTCACGAATTCCCTCATCAGATACTAACTTGGTGACAATTGGACCGCTTAGGGTCTATACCCTATCAAAGGAAATAATATATTTTTTAATCGATCCACGGAGTAGTAATGACAAATTGGTACCGCCTTCTTTTTTTGAAGTCGGTTGAAAAAATCGAACTTCGATAACACGGCCCGCCCTTCCAAAATTTAAAACGGTTATTCATGAAAATATTTATAAAGCACTATTACACAACACATGTGTGTACGTAGAAAGAACAGAAAATACTTTGATTAGTTGCTCGACTAGTCGTGTCACTAATATTTAACTCTTTAAACTCTGTCGAACGATCAATTGAGTGAGCGAAGTCACATGAAGTCGTTCACTTTACGGGTAAAGTAAGCTGAGAATGAACGCCCTTAAATGTGGATCTTACGCTCAGACGAGAGAAGAGAACCTCAACTCACGTATTAAATTACTGGTGCATCGAGTTCAAGAACGAGATGTTTTAAAGTATCACCTACAAGCTCATTATTGGAAACATGATGAGCGGGCTATTGTATAGTTTATCTCTACGGAATAAGGGAATTTTATACCTAATGATGGTACAGTCAAGGAATGTAATATGTGACCCACCTTAGGTCCAAAGTCAATCTGACATTCTACATCAATAAGGTTGAGTTTCCTATCAATTACAAATGACTTGGCATCTCTATTGACAATGACATCTTCAAGCAGATTTTCTTTGAAATTGGTAACAAGTTAACTTCCGTGACCGTACAGTGCGCGAAGAGAGGCGTAGTCTCAATGTGACTGGAACTTCTTAATAATACAGAATTTCTCTTTAGAATTGTAAATACACAAATGTAAATAAATCTAAGCTCGCTCCCATCTAACCACAAATTAACCAAGTTCCGTACTAAGCTCTAGGCTTGTACAGTAAAAGACTTAAATTTGGTACCCACCTTATGTCCGAAGTCAATCTGGCATTCTACGACAATAAGGTTGAGTGTCCTATAAGTTACAAATGACTTTTCATCTCCAATGACATTGACGACTTCACAAATTAACGTCCGTCCGTACTATGGGTACTAGACAACGATAAATATACTTATATATATAAATACATACTTGAATACATAGAAAACATCCATGACTCAGGAACAAATACTCGTGCTCTTTACACAAATATTTGACATACCAGGAATCGAACATAGGACCGCTAGCTTCGTAAGCAACTAGTCCAAACGCGTCGTCAAAACTTCGTTACTCCTATATTGGTCTAAGATCCGAATAGGAGACGCTTTGCACCGGGCTGTTTATTTGATGAAAAGTATTTTAAATCAAATTTAATACGCTAAATAATATGTGGCGAATAGGTAGGCTGAAAAATTTCAGTCCAGTACATAATTTAAAAATAAAAAAACAATTAACTTGGTTTAAAAAAAATGCAATAGCTTGTTTAATAGACAAATTACATACCAATCGAAACTATGACGCTTATAGAATATGCAAACGTTAGGTTTGGTTCAAATTGTTAGTACCGACTAACCTGTTTATACCTGTCTACCCAATAGTTTGACGGGAAAAAAATAGTCAACCTATCGTTTGCATATTCTATAAGCTTCATACTTTCGCCACATATTATTTAGCACATTAAATTTGGTATAAAATACTTTTTATCGAATAAACAGCCCGGTGCAAATCGTCTCCTATTCGGATCTCCTACTATATGGTAGTACTTACAATTTATTATACAACCAAGACGTCCATATATCTATCTCCCTTCGTTGCAAGGACCAATTCATCGGATTCTCGCTACCTTCTGACTGTCGGACATTTGTAGAACCTTGCTCACGCTGTCATTCCCTTGGGATGTGGTTGTAGTGAGCCAGTTTGTGAAGAACTTACCCGAACCGATAGCTGTGCGATTTGTATGGCCGCTTTTGAACGGCATGGGTATCATAGTACGGAAACAAGCATAAATCGTCTTATCCATTCCCTAGATCGGTATTTTCGCAAATCGTTATGGCATAAAACTGAGGTTTGTGTTTGTTTGTATGTCTATCACTGTGCGCTTTTTGTGGAATTTTTTACTACGCACGAAAATCTGTGAAACCAGGTAATAGCAGCGGTATTCAGGATCGCTAGCAAATGGGCCTTTTGGAGACAAGCCTCCTCTATTTTAGCCTACTGTCAAAGATGGAGGGTAACGGAAAAGTATGAGTATAAAATACGTCTCTAGCCCTTTATAGTCGGTGATCGAATTCGAGATCAAGATCTGATAGTTCCCATCTTGATTATTTAGTTATTTTAACATTATTTCATAAAAACATGAATGAGAACTCGTGTGAACAGTAATATTAGGGTAAGTTTTATTGATAAAAATACCTACACTTAAACCAAAATGCAGTAATCACAGCGAATGTGCGCCGGTTGAGGTTAGGATTTTGATCTCGAATTCGATCACCGACTGTAGGATTTCTGCTGCTAGAGTTTCGTCGATGCGCGTCGCTCGGTACTTATTATGCACAGAACCAAACGCGGCAACACGGCGCAGCCCCGACTAAACCCCCTCGGTTCGTCTTGTTGAGTTTGCTTGTGGTATCTCACGGTGCGTACGGTCGAGGCACGCACACATGCAATCCGCGCGATATACCTTCGTTTGAAGACGAACTACAGTGCAACTATTTTCTTAATAGAGATCGGCAGTATTCGATTTTCTATGACACATGAGTGACAAATATACTGTCAGTTGCGAGTGCAAGGGTGATAGCGATAGCCAGCCGAAACCTATAAGAAGCTGGGAATACTCTACTGTTTATACTGTGTCATTACCACAGATATATACACATAGATAACGTAAACACCTCAATCCGTGTGAAAACCAACCGTGTCAGATTTTGCTACTAACTGGGACACACCAAGAGAAGAGAATTTTCCGATTTCCACGCAATTCCACTCAAAATCGTCGTTTTTTTGGGCTATTGCAGTTTATTATCACGCGACGAGGCATTTTCTTAATTTTCACGGCTACAACAACAGGCGCGCAGAACGTCAGTAGCGACGGCCAATCCCAACGCTTGGTCGGGGTTTAAGTCCGGATTCGGACACGCGAAGTAGATGCATTTGCGTTATCTCTGTGTATTTATATCTATATGGTCATTACCATGCATTCACATCCCTTGCAAACACATCATATAAACGGATGACTATATAACACAATTAAATACACAAGCGGTAAAATTAACGCGCTCTCATAATTACGTTTAACGAATTGTGAAGCATAAAATGACTCGTCGGCCATTACTTCGAATTTATTTTTGTTGAATCGTTACAAATAGGTACTTTTGGTTAACCAGTGTAAATTTGTTCACGTTGTCTGCGAAAATTTTGCTGTTGATTTCGGTTTAATAAAATCGTGGTATATTTACTAACAGAAGATATGGTTTCGTTATTTACTGGGTTACGTGCTCAGGCATGATGGGTATGCATTGCTCCAATTTGAAATGATAAGCGAGATTGAGGGTAGGGAGGCCTGGTACAAGAATTATTGGCACATTTTTTAACTGTATTGTTTTACATGTTGTAATCTTTGCTCTTTCTCTTGCTCAACCATGAAAGCGCGCTTTCGCGATAGGACGAAAGAGGCGCTTTGCCTCGCGATACATCGTATTGTACCTATAAATGGAACATTTATAACAATAACAATAAACTTTCGATATGAGCTTGATCTAACTGATTTTTAGGGTTCCGTATGGATTCGTCATGTCTGTCTGTCTGTCTGTCCGTATGTCACAGCCAGTTTTTTCCGAAACTATAAGAACTATACTGTTGACTTGGTAAGTAGATGTATTCTGTGAACCGCATTAAGATTTTCACACAAAAATAGAAAAAAATTAATAAATTTTGGGGGTTCCCCATACTTAGAACTGTCCCTCAAAAATTTTTTTTTCATCAAACCCATACGTGTGGGGTGTCTATGGATAGGTCTTTAAAAATGATATTGAGGTTTCTAATATATATTTTTTCTTAACTGAATAGTTTGCGCGAGAGACACTTCCAAGTGGTAAAATGTGTGTCCGGCCCCCCAGTAACTTCTAAAATAAGAGAAAGGTAAAACTAAAAAAAAGTATGATATACATTACCATGCAAACTTCCACCGAAAATTGGTTTGAACGAGATCTAGTAAGTAGTTTTTTTTTAATACGTGATAAATCGTAAACCGCAATTTACCTTTCACGGAACCCTTCAAGGACGAGTACAATCGAATAAAAATACTTTTAAATAAAGAAAAACACTCGGTATACTGACGACCCTTCAGAACTAATATTTCTTCGATGACTTAAATGATTTTCATAAAACCTAGCTAAGAGCCATTTTGATTATCTTTATAAAAATAGGTTTGGGAGCTAAGGTGCCACAGACAGAGACAGTCTGTCTCTGTCTGTGACACGTATAAACAAATACCCGCGTTAAACTTAAAAAAAAACCCTTCTGATTTTGAATCATAGATTAAAAGCCACATTGAAATCTGTCAAATCATTCGGATCGACAGTACCCATACAAAGGTATAGTTCATTTCAAATACCAAGGCCCGATTCCACTTGAAAGTCTCAAGTGGAATCGGGCCTTGGTATTTGAAATGAACTATACACTAAAGGTAACACAACTAATGACCTTGTAAATGAAAATCCCAATCAAAATTTGCACGTAATCCGAATAATTGACCGAATACAGTGTTATTGACTGCTTTAAGAATCAGGCTACAATAACTTTTGTTTCACGAACGTGGTATTGTTTAAATAAACACAATAGGAACGACAAAAACGGCTTAAGCTTGCTTTCCTTCTCCAGTTGGCGATATTGAAAGGATTAAATGAATAATTCAGCGGCGAAAGTCGCAAGCGCCGGGGCTTGCCTCGCTCTTGCCTCTGTCCTAGTGACCCATCCTTACCCTTGGTAAATATCGTCGGTGATAATGCAATACCACGTAACTAACAATTCAATAATTTGCAAAATATACCTTACTAGCTTACGTCCTAAGGTGTATTTTGCGTTTTATTTATTTGTATCACCGACGATATGCACATTTTTACTTAATTTTGAATAACACACTGAAGCGATTGAAGTTAAAGCGCCTTAAGCGTTTGTGAAGCATGATTGTTTCAGTTTTATAACCTGTTCAGGTATGTTCAAGTCCAGAGATGGGCATTATTCGAATAATTATTTATTCGGATAATCATTCGAATAAAAATTAATTCGTAATATTTTTATTCGCGAATAATTTATTTGCGAATGATTTATTTGCGAATATTTTATCCACGAATGAATCATTCGACTACTTTTCGAATAACGAATAATTTATTAGAGAACAATGGAGCAGGTACAAAAGTAGTACATAATAATTATTCGTGGCAATTCATTCAACGAATAAATTATCCGCGAATAAATTATTCGCAAATGAATTATTCGACGAATAATTTAGTCGAATAAGAATAATGATTCGAGAATTTCATTCGTTATTCGCGAATTTTTGGTTATTCTTATTCGTTATTCGTCATTCGAATATAGTAGATTGTACAACTAGGGTCTAAAATAAGCCATACTTAGTACCACGAGATGGTTATTTTCCCGAGCAAAGCGAGGGAAAATTGTTCGAGGGGTACCTAATATGGCTTTTAGACCCGAGTAATACAGTCTACTTTTCACTTCGATTGCGAGAAAATAAAAACATTACCTATAGAAAGGTAATAAAAAACAAAAAACCGCCTTCAAAAACGCAAAAAATAACTTCTTTAAAATTGTAGGCACCTAATAGGTTAGTCCAACTGATGTCGGCTTTTTGTTGAAAATGTTGTGGTCGCCGACTTCAGTTGGACTAACCTATTAGGTGCCTACAATTTTAAAGAAGTTATTTTTTGCGTTTTTGAAGGCGGTTTTTTGTTTTTTAAAACATTTATTTTATTTTATACTTTTTAGTGATCATAATACGCTGTTACGTAGTCCCACTTCTTAGTTGAAATGAAACTTTAACTTATATCAAGCGCGCCGCAAGCAACGCTGCGGGAAAGTCCTAGTCATATTTCAACAAGTAAATATTATTCGTTGTAGGTAGTCGCTCAACTATCTTAATCGAGATATCTTATCGCCACCCTTGAAATCGGTACCATTGAGGAGTTCCGGTGGCCATCTGTGGTCTTCATCATCAGTTCCACTACACCAAATGATACTTTCTGAATGCAAATGCTGGATTTGTTACTAAAAATACTAAAATCGCTATATGTTTGCCTACAATATTTGAGGAGTTCCTTCAATTCCTCACTGATCCCCTCATCAGATACAGATTTGGTGACAATGGGACTACCTCGGAAGTATACTCTATCAAACCAAAAAAAAAAAATTGAAATCGGTCGACAATTGACGGAGTAATCGGTGAACATACATAAAAAAAAAAATACATACAGTGGAACGTATAACCTCCTCCTTTTTTGAAGTCGGTTAAAAAATTAGCAAAGATAGCACCACATATTCTACGGCGAAAATATTGTTTTAATTTGGCGGCATGTTTTTTTTTCAAAAGTACTTTAACACAGATACAAAATATAGATACCGCAAATAAACGCCACTGACCGTGTGAGTATTCAGCGCTTCAAAGCGTTGCACAATCGAATTAATCATATTTTAACGATTGTAAAATAGGGACTAAAAAACACCTAATGTTTTGAGAAATTAATTCTGTTCCCTGATTGGTCGACTTTAATATAGCTGTATTCTGGTTGGTTCATACCAAATACAAAGTTTTTTTTTTTTAAAGAGTTAATATAGTTAAAGAGTATGCGTACCAAAAAGAACCTAACGTTCCGATTGACAGTCGATGTGTATTGTGATAGACTGATTTAATTTCGTGAAGTATTTTGATTGGTGGATTTAATTTGGTGAAGTATTTTGATTGGTCAAATTAAAATGTTTTGTACAAATAAATCATTCTATTTTCCATTTCATATTTTCCCTAGGGGAAATATGAATATGATGTATTCTCTAGGGTTTACATGTACTACTTGAGTCTCGCTTGATAAGTCTAATATGACACACTTTTTGAGCATGAGAAGTGAAAAATATTATTGCCCATCTCTGTGTTCAACTTAATAGGTTCCTAAACTTAGTTCTTAGCGTATAAACGTCCAATTGGTGCAAGTGAGAATGTATTATATTACACTATGTTTATTGTTTCTTATTAACCAAAAAAAACAATCGGATTTGAATTGGATCGGGTTTGTACTATATTCATACCCAATACGACGCTTCTATATTTTACCATTTTTACAACAACAATAAAAATACGTTGAAACACAAAGTGTCTTTTATGGGGCCCCCCTTTATTATTTCACTTTCTTTATTTCTTTATTTTGTTAGTAAATACGCCGCAATAACACATATTTTGAAAAGAAAACAACCCGCTATCGAATGATTAAGATTCAACAGATACAGCTGTTTAAAGTTATGACGGACGGACGCACGGACAGCGAAAGCATTATTAATAGGGTCTTTCTATCTTCCCGTTGGCCTCCCCTCGGGCACGGAACTCTAAAAAACCGCGCAAGAGCATGTCTGACCATGCTCAGTATAGGATTCCGAAGCCGTTACTACACAAAAACTATCTCATAAAACCACAAATATGAAGTAATTCTCTATTTAATAGCTATTTGGTGCTGTCTTAGGTCATTTTGGAGTAGACGAGAAAAAAAAATACATTCCCACGTTACGTGAAGGGGAAGAACAAAAAAAAAAATTTTTTTTAAAGATTTTATTATACCACTTTGTTGGCGTGACTAATATGTATATTCATGCCAAATTACAGCTTTCTAGGTCAAAGAGTCTCTGAGCTAGAATCCGGACGGTCAGACGGACGGACATGGCGAAACTATAAGGGTTCCTAGTTTGACTACGGAACCCTAAAAACACCAAAAACAACTTTATTGATCACGATTTATGAATATGCCATTTTCACTCCACTGATAAGTTAAATTTCACGTTTTCATTACTTCCCACTTCAACTTTTATTACCACATGAGCGTTAATCAACACGATATTCATAATATTCGATGTGGAACGCAGTGGAACAGCTGAGTTATTAATTAGGACATTGTTGTGTAATGGTTATGTTGACACAAAGCAATAAACACGGAGCGATAATTGATAATCTATGTGCGAAGTCGGACACTGAATCAGTGTAATTAAATTAGGCAGCACAAATGCACAGTGCATCGGTAGTTTATAAAGGGTTAATAATGATCATTCACATGTTCTTTGAGACAACTATTAAATATATGCATATATTTCTACGTAGTTCTTTGCTATTTTTATTTTTGTTGTACGTCTCAATCGCTCAAAGGTTAACTGGAAGAGATTCCTTATAAGTTCGCCTTTATACATACCTTTTGTGTTTTTGTTTCTTTTTTAGTTTAATAATTTCTGTTTATGAAATAAAGAGTTTACATACAATAATTCAAAAGTCGATAATTTTAGTAGCAGTATTGCTAATCTCCTTGGAACTATTTCTAAGAAGGCAAATTAAATCGTAGGTAGTTTGTAACTCGTAGGCATTTCATTCAGGCTCTGTATATTTTTTATTCCATGTGTTTGTTTTTTTTTTTGGTGGTGGTCTTTACGTTATATGTATAAACATAATTAAAATGTCGTGCATAGTTGTAATCGAGTTACGAACTAGTAAATTAATTCTACGATTTTTTTTTGTATATTATAAATTAAGTATGTAATTTGTAATTATGCCTAATAGTAAATAAATAAATAAATACATACCTACATACTAACACCCAGTAAAATAAATAAATTAGAATTTATGTCTCATTAGGACTCCTGGCCTTTTCTTATTCGCTGAAGTAGAAAGCATTCGACTCAAGGCGACATTAAAATTAATGAGTTTTTACGCAACTGGGCAATGCATAAGAGTCTTTCCTAAAAGCAGAGATAATTTAAATATTAATGAGAAGACGTACATAAGTTCACAAATTTATGAACATAATTTTGAAAAAAATAACGAATGTCGGCATTTTTTTTTGTCATGGAAAAGGCGAACGAGAACATAAGCCATATGATGGTAAGTGGGATCTGCGTCCCATAGACATTTGCATCTCAAGACTACAATCTTAAGACTAAGGACTAAGATGGAATACCTCTAGTAATTTCACCGGTGGGCTTATCACTGTTGCTTGGTAGTTGCGTAGGTTAAAGTATAAGATGTAGCGATCTGGACGTCCGCAAGATAATACGAAGTTTTGAGGTCAAAATTAACAAATTTTCAAAGAAAGAATTAACCATTGTTCAACACAAATTAAATTCCTAATTTGTAAAGTCGAGTCAATGCTTACATTTAAATCCCCGAGCTTGTAGGTACCGGATCAGTAAAAGTTATAAGTACCAACTTTGAGGCCATATTTAACCCCGTTTAATCGGTCCAATTTCATATACTCTTACTTGTTCCGAATTTCCATTAAACCTTCAAACGAACCAAATAAACGACACATGCAAGGAACAACATTGTATCTCAAATTTTATATTAGCTTGAGATACAATTTTGTTCAATCTCAAATAAGTTTGAAATTAGAAGTCACAGTAAATTGAGATACAATGTTTTTCCTTGCATGTCTTTGGATGGTAGTTGAGTTTTGGTTGTGTATTTTTTATTTTATTTTACTTTATTTATTTTAAAGGTGCTACCGTAAAGTTAGTGTTTTCTAATTTTTAATTTAGTTATCATACGCGTATCGTATGACGAAAACCTTTTGTGATTAAAACAAAAACTAGGATCTCTTAATTTAAGTTGTCTTAAAGTTTTTTTCATAACCATCCATTTTTACTATACTGCCCTCGAAGGGTAATGGAACCAGTAATGGACAAAGCACCAATAATGGACACTTTATTCTTATTTTAGAGAGGATAAGGGTTATTCAATTGTTTTGCAACAATCAATTTAGGACCGTATGAAATTTGAATTAAGAGTGAAGTGTCCATTACTGGTGCCTGTCAGCTAAAAGTGTCCATCATTGGTGCCGTCACCCTACGGAGAAAAGGCACAAGTGCAACTAATTTCTAGAAGCATATTAAACTCTCAAGGGTTATAATAAGGTTGGAAGCGCAATACAATTCATATAATAGATGTGCCTTTTTAGTAGGTGGGCAGTATAACGCTTTTCAAAAATAAGTGATAGCTATCTTTTAAGGGTCGGTCGTAAGGTATTAAATACCTTACGACTGACCTTTAATATATTTAAAAATAATATTTAAAAATATATTTTTTGAATTAGTATATTAAAATAATTAGGGTATTTAAATAGGTATCTGTCGCCAAAGTTCCAAACCACTAGTATATCATTAAAAATACTGAACAAAAATCAGAACAACGTCATTCAGAGCCAATTCCATGGGCAACATCCAAACTGGTTGCTATGTTAGTGAGGTTTCACAGGAAATGTACTGGACTGAATACTAATTGACTTACCGTTTGCGGGAATTTCCAGTATCATTATCAGTGTACAACCGAATTGGCCTCGTTGTCAGGTTGTATTGTAACTTAGCGACTTAAACCACAAACCCCAATAAGTGTTAACGCCTCTCCCAAACCAAACTGACACAATCTGATTCCAAGCCCAACTGAAATATAATGTTTTTAGGGTTTTGTACCCCAACGGCCCCCCAGACAGCGTACGTATATTAAATGGGTTTATATTGACTGTCATAATTATTTTTAGTCATAATGTGCTTTAGGTCATAATCATCGCAAGTTATAACGTGTTTTTTTAAAGAAACTGTTACTTTTTCAGGATTTTTATAAATCAAACCTAATCTAACCTAGCCTTGTCTACACGTTAGATATTTCAGAACTTCTGAAAAGTTTACAGCTTCAGCGATATAAAAAAATATGACTATCAAAAATTATGTCAACAACTACATTATGACCAATAAAATTATGGGAAACAAAGGGCTCCCATATTAAATACCTACGGTGTCCATCCGTTCGTCCGTCCGTTCGTTCGTCCGTCCTTATTTATAAGAGCTGTATGTTTGGCACTGTAATATATAAGTAGTGGGTTATTTTTCTTCCAGAATATGTGTAATTAAGGCGGATTTAATAACAAATAAAAATTTAAAGAAAGTGAAAGGGAACCCCATACAAGAAACATTTTTTTAACGTATTTTTATTACTCGACTGCCGAAGGAGGAGGGTAATGTATTTCACAGCCTATATATTATGTATGTTTGTTCCTTTGTGGCACTATAAAAACTTAACCCATTGTACGATTTTGATGATTCTTATGTCAATCGATTTGTCTTAATCTGGTGAGTGTCACTGAAGATATGACAGTAATCAAAATTCAATATGGCGGCAACTAGACGTCATATAGTGCAAATTAAAAAAAAACCACATGACAAGTGACCATGTATGACAAGTGGGGTATCATTGAATAGGAATTTAAAAATCATCTTTAGGTTTCTTTCATCATTTATCATTTTGAATGATCATTTAGGATTTATAACGATTTAAAGTTGGTTAGCAACAGTCGGGTTTTGAAAGCTTGCTTTTTGTTAAAGTTATTATTATTGTTGTATCGTAAAAACAGTAAAACAGCGTCAAAAATTTAATACGTTTACATTAAAAGCCCTGAAGAAAAACAACAAATCGTCGTCTCCGGCGAATAAAACGGTAATGCCATTTAAGTCATATAGCATTACCGTTTTATTCGCTGGGGACGACGACATAGGTACATACTAAAAAAAAGGTCAATAGTATTTTCGGCGCTTAATATATGTGCATTGGGTTTCATACAAAAGTCCTGATCGGTTGAGACGACGACGCAAAATCAGCTGGACTTTTGTATTAACCTAAGAAAATGTAGCTGTTGAAGCATCCCGAAGTCTTCTCTATAACAATTAGCGTGATAGTTATACGGAGTGATAGAAATCCGGTAATAATCTGTGGAACATCGCGCATCGGCGAGCGATAGTGTCACGAAAGTCCGCTTTAAGCCAACTTCCGACACTGTAATCCGCACCCAGGACGAGTTTATCTAAGGCGACCCTTTACGGGATTAAGCTGAACTTGTCGGACAATATCCCTATTTATATATGCAAATCTGGTTATGGGTATTCGATAATTTATTAAATATTGGTAATCATGACCAATCGTGGTGATATTTGAGGCAGGCCTATGTCTAGTTGTGGATTTGTTCTAGCCAACACAATAGAACAGAATAGAATAGAAAAGAAACATTTATTCGACGAGCACAAGAAACAAAGTAGAACAAAGATAAACATCATAATCATCTTGCCCCTATCCCAATCATTAAAGGTCGGCGCAGTCAGACCTTTAATAACCGTTATTTTCGTGTAACGTTGTCTTTTATAAGTTTATCTTGAACGAATAACGTTATACTATAACGTTATTTGACGCCTTACCGTAGCGGTATCCATTATAACGTTATCAAACAAAACGCAATACGTATAACGATACTTCGGTAAGCGCTATAATAACTTTAATAGCCGTTACTTCCGTTTAACGTAATTTTTAAATGCATTTTTTGTGATAAAGCAAAGTATTTTAGCTGGCTATTTGAAAAGGGACGGAAAAATATGTGAACGGACATCGAAAGGACGTTGGTTGCGATGTCTAAACGGACAAAAATCGTTCCTTCTGAGACGTCGGCCAGTCACGCAAAATGCCTATTTAAGGAGCGGCAACAGCGCGTAGGTCATAAGTTTCATAACGTTATTATAACGGTGTTTAAGTGTAACGTCATTACAATTTCGTTACGGGGTAACGTAACGTTATGAAAAAATATCGGTATATTTAAACGAAATTTTGAGCACTAACGAAATATAGCGTTATAAAGGTCTGGGCGCAGCACGTCTTTTTCTTCCAAACATACCAATCAGCTGTCATCTCAGTGTTCAGTCCCTTTCTTTTTTCATATTGCTCTTCACACATTCCTTCCATCTCTTCTTAGGTCTCCCCCTTCCACAAAGGCTACATCCATGTTTAGAATTCTTCTCGTCACATAATTTTTATTCCTTCTCGTAACAGGCCCATACTATATGACAATCTATTCCAAAACAGAACAAAGATAAACATCATAAAAAAGAATGGTAACACTGACGTCAAAATTCAACAATACGAAGGAAAGGAATATAGTTATAATGCATTTTAATATTTTTGTGAACATGTTTTGCA
The DNA here is from genome assembly GCA_946894065.1 of Acleris literana. Lineage (NCBI taxonomy): Eukaryota > Metazoa > Arthropoda > Insecta > Lepidoptera > Tortricidae > Acleris > Acleris literana. The sequence continues at coordinate 20,431,883 of OX335677.1, read as the reverse complement.
TTGAGCAATGCTGCCCTCATACAAAGGAAAGGCACAAGTGCAATTCATTCATAGAAGCATATTAAACTCTCAAAGGTTATAATAAGGTTAGAAGTGCAATACAATCCATATAGTAGACATGCCTTTTTCCGTATGAGGGCAGAATGGTTAATTGTTTTACTTATAATTTCCATTGATAGCTCTCTTTTCTTAGAAATTTCGATGACATTCATTTTGGCGATGAAGAGTCCTGTTTCACTTTTCGAAACCGTTATTTTTTTCTACTGATATGCTTTAAGACAAAGTGTGAACAGTCAATGTAGCACAATTAGAGCTTCTGTTGAGTGGTCAATAAACATTGCTGCTAAATAAACAGTCGGCTATAACATAAGTGAATTGAGTTTCGGGCAACCAATCACTACAAATAATCCCAAATACTAATTGTACAAAAATGGAAATTCGACGTTTTGTTGTTTGCAAACTCGAATAAATATTGAAATTGTATCAAACATAGGGATATAAAACCTTGGAATATAGGGATACCCAATCCGTCTATTTTTATGCGGCGTAAGTATACATATAGTCAGTCAACGATAATAATGTTAAGCATGTTTCAACCTTGGTGATATAGGTAAATGTGGTTGACTAAATCGTAAACGTTCATTTCTAGTTTACAAGCGCACTAAGACAACAATTACTTAATATTTCGCTCAAAATTTTCTTAGGGACAATATCCATTCAACCATAAATACAAACAAAGTGTAGGTAGGTATTAACCTAGGGAGCCCTTTGTTTCCCATAATTTTATTGGTCATAATATAATTGTTGACATAATTTTTGATAGTCATAATTTTTTATATCGCTGAAACTGTAAACTTTTCAGAAGTTCTGAAATATCTAACGTGTAGACAAGGCTAGGTTAGGTTAGGTTTAATTTATAAAAATCCTGAAAAAGTAACAGTTTCTTTAAAAGAACACGTTATGACTTGCGATGATTATGACCTAAAGCACATTATGACTAAAAATAATTATGTCAGTCAATATAGACCCATTAACCTATCAACACTTATGTTGAAGTCTAGCAACCGCTCTTGTCGCCCAGTTTCATGATTATAGAGCCTTTCATTAATGACATATTTTAAAGTTCACAGCAGTGGCCAGTAATGATTTTTCATACTTATTTCCAACTCGAGGCCAGGAAGAAGTCGTGAAAATACTTCGAGTGGAGGCTAGTAAACAAAACGTATACTTTTTTGGAAATATTACGAATTTCCAGCATGTCTAAATTAATCTGTTTCCATCAGACACTTCAGAGCATTCGAAACGAAGATGGAGCCGGAATTCACTAATGATCTTTCTAATCATATATTGATTTGCCTTAGCTACAGATAAGCCTAAAAAATAATTTTTCTCAAAAATGTCCGGAAATGTTGACATTGTGCAAATTGTGGTTATAGAATTATCTTTTAGAGATGTTTGTAATTCTGTAGCTCTGCCTACCCCACTCTGGGAACGAAGGCGTGAGATTATGTATGTATGTATGTTGACATTCCTATCTACATATTGAGACGCGAAGTACATAGTTTACTGACAGTTCTCAAATTAAAAAAAAAAACATTGCGTGCTCGCTACACAAGCCCGCAATGTTGCATACAAATTCCATTACTATCTAGCTTGTAACTTTTTAAAAAGTGAAAAGGGCCACAATAAGATGAGGGCACAAGTCTTATACATCCAAATTTTACTCGAAACATAACTTTTTTATTTGTGGCTGGAATAGCTTATGTTTTTTTAAAAACAAAAATTGCGTTTCTCCTTGTCATAAACAAAAAGGCGGTAAGGAGTGATGGTTTTTTCACATGAAGTTTCTCTTTGTATGCAGTTCAAAAAATGAGTTCATGCGATGAAGATTTGACTCCAACACAAATTTTTTCTTGCGATTTTTAAGAAAAACACTATATTTGCCTCGGCAGGAACAGCAATTGCGGGCTTCGTATTTTTAAACGGACTCGCAAGCTCGTCCGTTTAATCCAATACTCGGCCCGCAATTGCCTACTTCCATGCCTAGGCCATAATGTACTATTGTTTTTAATATACGTAATTGTATTTATTCCAAATAAATGACATTTCATATCTGTTTGAAGTTCATACGACATTAATGACTTTCGCAACGCTTCATTCTGTGTAGATCAAGGATCGTTTTAAACTTCAAATAACCTCGTCATATCTCTTCGCTGGGTCAAAGCCCATTTTACGAGCGTCGTGTCACTGTCGTGTAAGATACCCCGCATGAAGTCGTAACGGATGGATTCGGGGGTGGATGACGATTGTTTTAACTAGACGTTGCGGAGACAGGGGACGTTATTGTCGGCTTGGATGATGTATTACGAGCCGTGACTGCATGTGGCTACAGTCGACGCCAGATTATGTGGCTTAATGGAAATTAAATTCACTTTCTTACAATTTTATGAGCTTTTAATGAAGTAAGATCGCGTATCATCATTGAATAAGTATCGCGTATTTCAAAGTTAAATATTAACACCAGAATAAGACACCAGAGGGCCCTGCCAAGATGCATTGCGCTAACTAGCGTTTCTATTCGTTTCGTTTTTAAACCAATCGCGTCACTGGTAGATCACGTGACTTTTCGTATCACGTCATCTACCAGTGACGCGATTGGTTTAAAAACGAATCGAATAGAAACGTTAGTTAGCGTAATGCATCTTGGCAGGGCCCTCAGAGCCAAATTCTAGGCTGTAAAAACCATATCTTCTTCGACTTGTAATGGTATTGTTTTTAACTCGGCCGCTATTACTTTCAAGTAAATAAGAGCTATCAAAAAGTTGACAATACGATAACAGCTCAGACGATATGGTTTTGAACGCCTAAAATCTGAGCCCAGATACTTTCAATTATTGTTGTTATTAACATGAAAGTGGAATTATAATTTTATCTTTAAAACCACTTTAAACCCAAAGAGTTCCAAAAAAAAAAAGCGAATAGGCAGTGTTTGGAACCATTATTATTTGCATGAAGAGATTTATGAAGCGAAAGACGTATGTTTAGACCGGCGCACCTGGCGTTCCATGGTTTCTGTCTACTCCATTGGGAGATGTATGTATGTGAGTTATTTATACTCGCACCAAAGAAAAAAAGAGAGGAGAAAAGTTCAATATTAAATCAAGTATCACTTCAGTTTTTTTCATCGTACTACAATGCGACCATAGGGTACTTTTTGGGGTGTTTAGCAGGGCCTATGATGATGATTATGTCTTCCTAGTATACCTCATCAGGGACATGAGGATCGTAGAAGGGTTTTCCAATATTTACTATCTTGAGCAGGATCTACAAGGCCTTCCCAGACGAGACCAGTTGACTCCTGTAGTTTTGTAATCTCTGACGCCTTCAGTTGTTTTAAAGTTTTGTGCACCTATCTTAGAAACCTATAGTCATGAGAAAGAAAATTAAGTTAAAATTAATCAGCTAGCTTCCTCAGTCGACAGGATTTTAAACTTTATTAACGTTACGGTATTGTTATTGAAGTTAAACGTAAAACATTAAAGGGTTTTCTCACATAATAGTCGACTAAATTAGTGCATTTTATACAACGCCATTGCAATCGATAATCGATTGCACCTTTATTGCGATCGACAGAGTATCCGTCGCTTTCGCACTTACACACTGGTCAGAGAGTGACAGATGTTTTGTCTTCAACGATAAACACGACCATAATTAGGCCCGCAATTATATATCTTTGTAACTAATATAATGTTGTTTATAACAGTTTCACTACCACAATTAATTAGGGGGTTAGTAGTTTAAATGTCCACGCGCGAATATTATTTTATTGTACGTAACAAGGTTATTGTTACTAATTGACGCTACAATAATATTATTCAGTAACAATGTACGCGGATCATTTTAGTTCGTCAAACGTGATGTTTTTCGTTAATCAAAACAAACCCAAATCTACCACAAAACTGTATAAATATTCGTTATTAACCACATATTGGAGCTCATTATACCATGCCGGTTCATTGCGTGATAAGTCATAGTCGGAACTAATGGATCGACGAGTCGATATCGGATGCCAGTAATATCTTATGATTTTGTTTAGTACGATTCTTCTCTATGGTATGCAGCTGATAAGAATTTGTTTGTTCTTAATGATGATTCAATTTTGAAAACAAGTTTTAAAAAACCCGACTGTTGCTTACCAACTTTAAATCGTTATAAATCCTAAATGACCATTCATAATCAAAAATGATGAAAGAAACCTTAAGATGATTTTAAAATATCTATTCAATGATACCCCACTTGTCAATACCTCGTCTACATTTTTTTTTTACTATATAATGTCACGGTTGCCACCATAATGAATTTTTGAATTAGTTATGTCTTTAGTGACACTCGCCAGTTTGAGATTATATTGATTGGAAGGGATAGAAGCTTTCCGCCCGTATCTCGATATGACTAGGTAGCTGATACGATAGGAATCATCAAAATCGGTCCACGCGTTAAGCTGCGACCACACCGCTGCTTAAAATACGGTGACCGTACGGAATCGCAGTGACGCGTCGTATCAGTACCGTTTTTGACGCATGCTCCACACACCGCTGCTTAAAATACGGCGACGGTACGGAAACGCAGTGACGCGTCGTATCCGTACCGTTTTTGACGCACGCTCCCCACACCGCTGCGTAACGGTGCGTATATTACGGTGCGTCAAAACGGCGCCATATTGTTACAATGACCCCGTCTTTTGTTTACGCAACGACACCGTATTTTAAGCAGCGGTGTGGAGGGCATGCGTCAAAAACGGTACGGATACGACGCGTCACTGCGATTCCGTACCTACCGTCACCGTTTTTTAAGCAGCGGTGTGGAGGGCATGCGTCAAAAACTGTACGGATACGATGCGTCACTGCGATTCAGTACCGTCACCGTTTTTTAAGTATTGGTGTGGGCGTAAGTTTAAGTTTGTAGAGCGCCATAAAGGAACAAATGATAAACACATTACCCTCCTCCTTCGGCAGTCGGGTAAAAAGACTGTAGAATGTTATGAAATTGAATCCTATAACTTTCAAAAATTATGTAAGCATTAAAATCTCAAAACCGGTGCGAGTCGGACGCGCACCGAGGGTTTCGTACAACACTCAGTAGCTATTATTATATTCCGATTTGATCGTGAATCGAATCAGCGCAAGCCCAACTCACGCTTGACCGTTTTTAGGTTTCCGTACCAAAATGGTAAAAAAGGAACCGTTATCGTGAGACTTCGTTGTCTGTCTGTCTGTATGTCACAGCAGTTTTTCTCAGGAACTATAGAAGCTGTCAACTTGAAATTTGGTTTTTGTTAAAAAAAGTATGAAATTATTTTTCTAAATATTGGTTAAGGGGTCGAGAATGGGGGGTTGAAGTTATTTGATTATAGCAAACGGGGTGTCATATAAAAGGGCTTAGTCTGCACATATCAATATTTTTTTTAATAGTTTTTTGGGATGTACTTTTTGATTTATAGCCAAAAATGTAGGTACAAAAAATTACCGTTCTCCCCCCTTATCTCCGAAGTTTATGAACCAAAAAATCTGAAAAATTCCTGATCTAAATATAATTACTTATATTTTACAGGAAAAATAAAATGAAGTTGTCAAACTTTACAGTTTTAGAAAAATTATCAAAAAACTTTAAAAATCTGTATAAAAATTTTGGCTAGTCAAAATGGACCTTATTGCATAGACCATTAAGTTCAAAACAAAATAAGTATTTTCTTTTGCGTTTTCCAACCATATTATCTTAAATACGGAACCCTCGGTGCGCGAGTCCGACTCGCACTTGACCGGTTTTTTTTTAAGTATTTGTTGTTTTTCGTCTGGGTTTGTACTATAATTGAACCAACGCTTCTATTTTTCCCCGTTTTTACGATACACTGAATAAAAAAACGTTGGAACAAAACGTTTCTTGTATGGGGAGCCCTTTATTATTTCATGTTCTTTAATTGTTTTTATTTGTTAGTGAATCCGCCGTATACACATATTCTTAAAAAAATCATCCCGCTCTGTTACTTATGGTTCAAAAGACACTGTTTGTTAAAGTACGGACGGCCGGAGGTACGCTGCCCTACTGCGGAAAAAAGGCACATCTACTTTAAGAATTGTATTACACTTCCAACCTTATTATAACCCTTGAGAGTTTAATATGCTTGTATGAATTAATTGCACTTGTGCCTTTTTGCCGTACGTGGGCAGTACGGACAGCATAGGCATACCATACCCGTTGGGTTCCTTTCCGGTACGGAACCCTAGAAACATATCATAAGGCAGACCGGTTTTTAAACATTGCTTTTGGTTACACTTTGGTAGCATTTTATTAATAAACCATTTCAAGAATTTTTATTAGCTTCCCAAATATCTGGATCATAAGCAGTTGTACCATAAGAATAAATAATAACTACACGTAGAAGCGAAACTCCCGGCTCCCGACACGCGCTCGGCGCGTTAGATACCTACCGCCTGGCGACACCTGAGGTGTCTAGTCAGTCAGGGGCGTCACACACGGAATATATATTAACCAAGATATTAATATTGTATCTTGAATTGGTTTTCGTATTTGTGTCGATTTTAGTCTTTATGGTTGAACTAAGATAGTGTTTTAAAAAGTGAACGACTATTTACGGCAAAATAATTAGAAATAATTGATTGAATGAAGGAGTTTTATGAGATAATCTTAATATCATCAAAAAGTATTATTACCTATTTTAACGTGAATGTATAAAACACATTTTGCAACAATGTTTCCACGTTGAAGATAACATTAATAACATTTTGTGACTAAACTTGTATACCACATCCATAAACCGATTATAATATTTCGCAAGTGACAGCCCTAACTTTGGGCGCGGAAGACAGAGGGGCGTAGCGGGGCGAAGGGGGAAGTAGGTATTTAAAGCGCGGCATTTGGGGCCTTGTCAAAGGAGATTCGCTTCTACGTGTAGTTATTATTTATTCTTATGGTGGTTGTACACACACGCACACACACATACACAAACACACGCACATATATAAGTTAGGTTTATTTTTATTTTTATTGATCGTAGCGATAGTTCGGCATTAAAAATTTTTTTTACGTCAATCGATCGCCCTCCCTAGTCTCACTGAAAACCAGCGTCACTGAACGTAAGTATCAACGACATTCAGGGCATAACGCTGAGCGGAGACCATTTTGGCTATCTAAGACATTTTTATGCTTGTAATCTGTGTTTTTTAATATGGCAAAAAAAATAATCTTATATCATTTCATTTTTTTTTGTTAGAGCTAAAGGAAATATGAACAGTCAACAATTTTATGATTGAGACACCCTAGGACCCTGTCATCATAACAGCGTCAAGTAACGAGAAAGAAACTCAGCATTTCTAATTAACTTTCTGCATCAGAGTTCTATCGTAGCTTTACAATTAAACTTGTTGACCGTTCTTAAGCACTAAGGAACCTAATTTAAAAGATTTTACGACTGATTATTTAGAAACGCTTGAAAGTTAATGCAATTCGTTCAGTTTTCCAACGCTTACCCTCGTCTTTGAGAGCGCCAATAAAGTTGTCAATTCACGTTCGATAGCCTCACTTACCTGCGGTGTTTATTCTTACTCGTAGGGAAGACGATTTGCTCGATCGAACTTACCTTACTTGAGCTAGACTGTGTTATTCTCACCACCGTACTCAGAGATATTTTAGGGGTGGTCTTTGAATCACTGACACTCATCAAGAATGCGTTGTTTCATCAAATCTTAAGCATAGAGGTTACGTAGGTTAGGTTAGGTTAGACGTTGGACCACCAAAAAATGCACGTGGAAATGCCTGTTCGATGAAATGAAAATTCGATGAAATGAAAATTCGGTGAAATGAGTGTCGGTGATTCAAGGGTAAACCATATTTTAGAGACAATCTGGTTCCTTTTTAAGGTTCCGTACCCAAAGGGTAAAAACGGGACCCTATTACTAAGTCTTCACTGTCCATCTGTCTGTCACCAGGGGCCTGTTTTATAAAGCTACAAATTACAATTTACAGGTTACAAGTTTCCATTTGACACAACCTCGACCAATGTCGACCAGCCATTTGAGCAGAGTTGCCAGTTTAGACCTGTAAAATTGTAACTTGTAGCTTTACAAAACGTGCCCCTAGCTGTATCTCATGAACCGTGATTCTATTTCTAGTTGAAAATTTCACAGATGATGTATTTCTGTTACCGCTATAACAACAAGTACTAAAAACAGAATAAAATTGATATTTAAGTGGGGCTCTCATACAACAAACATTTTGCCGTTTTTTGCTTGATAGTAATAACGGCACCTGGTATAGTGTCTTATGTTGTATATATATAGTCCTCCTCATCGTTTTCGATGACGGCGACCCTGACTAATTTTTTTTCCCTAAAAGAAATAAATAAATACTTAAACATATTTTTTTTTCCTAGCCTGAGCTCTTATGTGGCTCGCTAGACCAAACTTAGTTTTAAATATTCTGTCGCAAGTTATGCAGTAGAGCTGACCCTGCAAGTTGTAAGTGTAGGTATAAGAGGGCTTGGGTCTATCTTTTTGAGTTTGGCGTTTTAGGTCAAGCGTTTTTAGCCGGTTTTCCTCAAAAGTTCTCAAAGATTTAAAGATGGTAGTAAGATGTTGTATAGATATTGGTACGGAACCCTTCGTGCGTGAGTCCGTCTCTCACTTGGCCGGCTTTTTAGGGTTCCGTAGTCCGTACCCGAAGGGAGCCCAATGGGACCCTATCACCCCCTGCTTTCCGACCGACCATAGGTCCATACGTCTATCCTAACTGTATCTATAGAGCTAGTATCTTTTGAACCGTACCTAACAGATAGTGGTTTTTTTTTTTCAGAATATGTTTTATCACAGAGACGCTCTGAGTGACAATCAATAATTACACTTGCTAATGCATACAGGTCAGTACAGTAAATCAACTTTATCTACACTCATATCATAAGTCCTCTATAATGCATTCAAAACCCGTAGGCAATGACCAGCATTACCGGTGGTAGTAGGTGACAGCGATAACAGCTGTTAATTTTGGAAAACGTTCCAAATTCGGATCTCATTATCTTACAATATTCGAAAACGTAATTTCAAAATTACGGTACAGCTGTCATCGCTGTCACCTACTACCACAGGTAAGGTAATGCTGGTCATCCCACCCATCTTAGAGTACTTATAATATGTGTGTAGATAAAGTATTGTACGAGACTCTGCGTAATTAACTCGCCTTACGGCTCGTTTCATAAACCACTCATGTTGTAATGCCTGTCATTACGCAACCGTCACGTGAACTACTATTTCCGTAACAGAATAACACCATCCGCTTAAAAGTTTAGTTCATGCAAACATTGCAAAAAACTATAAAAACCACTATGATGTTTGTACAATAACCGTCTACATGACTAGTATTCGATTTGTGAAGACTCAAGCGCATTTCGAAATAAGGTGCAAAATAAACCTTAGCAAATAAATCAGTAAGGTACATTTTGCAACTTATCGAATTTGTTACTTACGCGGAATTGCAGTATCACTGACGATTTGTGAGCTGCGATCACTTAGGTAAGTATTGCGTTATGTTTAGAACTTAAGTGACCCTACACAATGGGTGCATTCTACGGCATTCTGCAGTTGGCAGGCCGGTCTAGCATCTCATATCTCTGTCATAATTTTACAAACTGATAGAGATAGAGATGCGATACTTGACCGGAACTTAGAACGCAGAACGCATGCAATGTGTAAGTTCACTAAAACGTAGGCACGCACACAAACCTCTGTCAGAGAAAATAAAAATCCAAACGATTAAAAAGAAAAAGCTACCTTAAAATACATTTTAATAATACATTTTTATAAAAATATGTTTAAAACTTATGTCAAATTTCACCAACAACTTAACAAACGATTAGAGTAGAGTGCTGTCAAAATGTATGCACGAACAGACGATTAACATTGATTAACATTTAACATCGTTTGGTGCTAATCACACATAAATTAATCGTGGCGTTATCTATGAAAAGGGACCTTATTGTCGATAGCGCTTACGCCGCACTGCGTCACGCGACGTTGTATTTATATCGGAGCATCTTTATTAATGGCGGAAGCGCCATCGACAATAATTTCATAGATAATCCACAATTGTACTAAAGAGCTTATACGCCACATGGTGTTGTCTACGTTACAGCTAGTGCTACGTAACACACAGTCAAGGAAATTGAATCCTAGACCACTTTGAACCATGTCAAAGTGACACTGTAAATAAAATCATAAGAAGTCTCTTACGGACTTGACATTATGTGTGTGGAGCTAACCCCATGTGCTTCTGTTTAGTCCATTAGAGAATTTAGAGAAAATACTCTTTTACCGAACAATTGTCTTCGCGAGTGATAACCATGGACTTATTTCTCTAATAAGTCCGTGGGAGTGTCTGTAAATAACTTGACATTGGCGAAATACACTTTAACAGGGGTGAAAGCCATTAATTAAAATGAGAAGAAGTCTCTTACGTTTTGATTGATTGAGTCACTTTGACTTAGTCCAAAGTGGTTAAGGAATCAATTTCTTTTACTGTACTATCGCGATCGTTAATTTGTTACCCATAACAAGAAAAATTGGCTTGAAGTCGTCAATGTCATTAGAGATGCTAAATCATTTGTAACTTATAGGACTCAACATTATTGTTGTAGAATGTCAGAATCACTTTGGACCTAAGGTAGGTCCCAAATTAAAGTTCGTGTCTGTACGTGAGCGCGGTTCCAAACAAAATGACGTCATTCCGATTACTACTCCTAAGCGGGTGTAGCAAATACTGATAATGTTCAATAGTTTTATCTTAGTAAAAGATTATCAAAAAAATAGTATGCTTGACAAACCTCTATAATAAGCATGTTTTTTTTCAGAGCACCCGTTGAAAAAGTTCCTGCATGCCAATGTGGTCAATTAGTTAGATCGGTGTTCCTCAAGGTAGCATTCTTGGTCTGATCCTGTTTATTATAATGTTCTAACGAGTTTTGCAACTAGCTACTCAAAAACTCTAAAGTTTTTTTTACGGAAATATCTACCATTATCGACGACTCGTCCTGATAAGTTTTCGTGTCAGTTGAAGTATTGCAACTGGATCGCTTGGCTTGAGACTTTAACAAGGCGGAATGTACGTTTCACAAACGTTTTCGTTTGTATAAACTCTTGTAGCTAGCTCTCCTTTATTAAAGATCCCAGAGTCGGCTCTACAACTAGCAGACAAAATTTTCTGTTAAATGTTTAGGGATCGTTTTTTACGACAAACTAACTTTTAACGAACACAATTTCCAACGTAGCAGACAGAACTAGAGAACTTGTCCTTGTTATGACAAAGTTTAAGAAAGTAGGCGATATAATTCTGCTTTGGTAACGTAATATTTTGAGTTCGGAAATACATTTTTTGATTCGTTAAGTGATTTTGAACCTTATGCAAACTGCATTGCTTTGGTTACCATGATGTATCTGGATTCTGGTATCGATCTCTGGTCTGATTCAGAGATGGGCATTATTCGAATAATTATTTATTCGAATAATCATTCGAATAAAAAGTAATTCGTAATATTTTTATGCGTGAATAATTTATTCGTCGAATAATTTATTTGCGAATGATTTATTCGTGAATAATTTATCCATGAATGAATCATTCGACTACTTTTTGAATAACGAATAATTTATTAATTTATTAGAGAACACTGGAGCAGGTATAATAAGTAGTAAATAATAATTGCTGGAGTTTCTTGCGGCGCTTCTTCTCCGCAATGATGATCTTGTCCGAAGCGCTAGTAGATTCACTGTATATTACCGACGTGTAAAAGAGCCCGTATGTGGCCAATTTACTGAATAAATATTTTGATTTTGATTTTTTGATTTTGAATTATTCGTGGCAATTCATTCAACGAATAAATTATCCGCGAATAAATTATTCGCAAATGAATTATTCGACGAATAATTTATTCGAATAAGAATAATCATTCGAGAATTTCATTCGTTATTCGCGAATAATTTGTTTATTCTTATTTGTTATTCGTCATTCGAATAAATATTGCCCATCTCTGTCTGAAGTATCAAGTTTATACTGATGTTGTAACATTTGCAGCAGATACTTTTGTAAAACTCTTTGTAGAGCGACGAAACCGTCATTAATTGAGTTTTTTACACTCGACGAAAAGTGGCATTAATCACGTTTTTCCCAATTTTTTCTTGACAAAAAATATATCTGGGTCTCGTAATTTCAGGGGCGGGGGCGTACAGTCAACAACTCGTTAAATTTGGTAGCCGCGGCCCGGATCGGGAATTAGGCGGAACTCGCCCCTCAATGTAAATTAAACCATCTGAGCGAATGTTGCAACGGAAGGCGGATGATTTATTTCTGAGCCCGTAATGGCTTTTTAATTCATCCAGTTCGCACTTGGAATAAAAGAATTAATAGCCCTGCTTAGTGGGACATGTAAACGGACGAATGTATAATTCATCTGAACGGAACATTAATTTATTTAACAGTGTGCTCTTGTAACATTCTCGTTCAAATAACTCTCGCATTTGAATATTTCGTTTTGTAGAAAACTTACCTTTGATTTCTTTAACGAGCTAATTATTTCAATTTCTTCTCTAATTAGGTGCGTATTTACGTAAATAGGACAGTTTCCAATTATGTTGCTCATGTACGTGCTTATTTTAAAAGCCTGTTTATATTTTTCTTCAATTATAGGTTACATTATTTTAATCCTGAAAATGTTAATGCCTTTCCATGCTCAGTGAATTTCGTCGAAAAATGTATGTCAAAACAAAATAAGTACTCAAAATCCGGCTTACGCAAATTTATACAAAATGAAACGTTCAAAAAAGGTCACATTATATGCGTTGTTATTTAGATATGTAGCATTTTTTTTACCTTGTAATAATTCCATCAGATAGATCCAATCTAAACCGGTCTTCTGATTTAAAAGGAACTATATTTAGAAGATAGAATATGTATTTGATGGGTACTTCTTAACTCAAAATAAAAGGTACAGAAGACTTTGATCATAAATTGGCATCGTCATAAGGTTGAAAATCAGTTGAAAGCTTTGACGAAGACGTTCTGTTTTTATTCAAAGAAAGAAAAATAATTCTAGTTTGATAAGAAATAAAGCCAGTGGCTTTTGTGCCACAGGGGACCACCGATTCAATCTAAAATTGATGTCGGAATAGCTATTTGTTTCGCTTCATTTCCGGTAAATGTAATTTCGTCGCCATGATTCGTTTTTAATTGTATCGAGAATTCGAGACATTATTACATTGATTGATCAAATAAATGGTTAATTAATCCCACTCTTTGAAATTACGATTGTAGTTTCATGTGGTGCAGCGATTAATGGTCATCGCGGTTATTTGTTTGTTTACCTGTATTTTCAACTGTCACACTTCAAATTTGCTTTAAATTATGCAATCTGAGCCACATTAAATAATCGACCTAAGTGCTGAATAGAATAGAATGGAAATGGTTTATTGGATGTCACGTTACAGGTTACTCAGGTGGAGGGTATATAAATAATCTAGACACGCGGCAGCGTGTCCAGCCAAGTTCACGCAAAAGGAACTGGCGAGCGCAGCCGTGTGTTATTTACACGAACCATTTGGAGCCACTTTTGACGCCTCAATAACAGCTCGAAATATATTTATCATAAAAACATGAAATTTGGTATTAAAACCGTTTAGATCAACTAGAACCCTAAATTTCATAAAAAGAGCTGAAACGGTTATTTAAGAAGTTATACTTTTAAATAGCAAACATTGTTGTAGCAGAAAAAATAAGAAATTGTTTTTATTTTTTTTAGAATGTCGTATGTTCTTAATAAATAAATATCAGGATTATCTAAGGAACTTGGCACCCATTTAGATCTCAATTCTTTTGTCGGTCAAGTCGATAACCATGCATCAGATATTCTTAAAATATTGAACTTGGCTCCCATTTTCACATTTATGTTTTTGATAGGTCAGGTATACATGTGACCCCTTGAACATAAGAGAGCCAGTTATTAATAATAAGGTTGCTTACAACTATTTATTTTAATGACTTCGTACGACATAGAGCCCGATTTACATCGGTCAAGGACAGTGGATAGTATAGTAGTGTAAACTGGCTGGACAGTAGCGAGTCAAGTTGCCTTCCCAGTGGATCCAAATAAAATCGCTGTCTATTTTTTCACTCCACTGTCCTTGACCATTGTAAATTGAACTTACAAGGGCGGTAAGTTGCACGGCAACTGCAAGCGGACAGACAGACTAGGGACTACTTTATAACCGGTTATTTTCATACAAAAATTGTTATTAACCGGTCAAATTGCATTCCCTAAGACATACAGACTAAAATTACGTGTGTGCGTTAGTCTTCTTTGAGTGCTAGATGATTTAAGAAAAAAGGTAAAATTTTGAAGCATAAATGAAAAATTAGGAAACACAATTCGTATAAATTCAAGAGTATAATTCTGTATTTTAGAAGCTCTTGAGGGACATAAATTCAGAAGGCGACAGTTAAATAAACTGATTCGAGAAATACGTCGCACTGGGACGAGGGTGCAGAGGTAATATTTTCATAAACTCACTTGTATTACCGTCGGTAAATTGTAAACCAAAGAGCGTATAAGATGTCCCTCATGTTTGTATGAAACATTGAGAAAGGCTACAACGTAACTAGGTAGCTATCAGTTTTCTGGGCTATTGTTATACTCAAGATATTCTTTGTGATATACGCTTGATAATATTTCTATAATTTGATATTGATAATGATCACTAGGTTCGTGATATTCTGTTCTATTCTTGATAGTACTACACCGCTGGTAGCACCGAAGGTCACTGATATTCTGGAGGTAGATGGGTATGATATTTAACTAATACTGATACGGATCCTTAAGATAAAGCGTTTATGATAAACACGAGTATCGCTTAATAGCTATATTCAAACTGGTGCCAGTAAAGATTAACCTTTTGAATACCTTACTTGGAATACAAAATGTGTAAGTATAGTAGTTTATGTGACTGTACATAATAATATCACACAAGTGTTTTAATGCCTATATTATATGTACAGTTACATACACTACTTTATCTACCCACATATCATAAGCCTCCATGATGCACTCAGGAGCCGCATATTAAATTTTAACCGGTAATGGCGGTAATGAAAAGATTGAAAAGTTTTCTGGCAGCTGTCATAGTTTTTTTTAATTCAGAGACAAACTAAAGTCGGCTCCAACTATCATATCTTTCGATATCTTACTTACGTGCGTTTGTCCAATTTTGTATGCAAATTGAAAATTCATTTCGAACTAAACGTCATCTCGACTGATATTAGAATACAGGTCAAATAAAATTTCTTTGTTTTTCAGACATGTTCGAAATTTGAATGTTATAAGAACATTGAAATTGATGTTCTTATGAATCCATAAGATTACTGCCGCAGATAAAAAAATTGCTCTAACAACAGAGTTGATTATTATGCTGGTCATAATTTGCGGTTTCTGAACGCATCATAGAGGGTTTATGATATGAGTGTAGATAAAGTAAGTAAATCATTTATTCACAACAATCACACAGAGACATAAGTAACAAAAATAAAGGAAAAGAAACGACATGTAGTGCTAGTGTTGCGAATGATCCCAACTCAGCATGTGCATGTGAAAACACGGGAAGCGATACATAATATTACGGTACATTTAAAACAAACAATGAAATAAAATTAAAAATAACATTGGTATGTAATACACACGAGTTGGTATGTCGCAACAGACCCCGCCCAGGGGCCCATTTCTCAAGGAGTAGTAGTCTAATAACATTAGTGTTTTGTCTCGTAAATAAAACTACAAAATGAGATAAAAATTATTAGACTAATACTTTCTGAGAAACGGGCCCCAGGTGGCCATCAGATAAAATAACACTCCACGCATTACATGACATTAGTCTTGGCAATATGTTGTGTAACTTACCTGTGCCAAGCGATGCGTCACTCACACGTCAAACATGTTTGCTATACTATGCAAATTATATCTTATTTATACGAAACAAAGTCTCTTTAAATCTTGAACTTGGGAAGGCTGTAGCCGTCGTGGCGTTAATGGCACGACTTTGGCGTTTAAAAGATTGACATAAAATACAAATTGATGTGTTGGCGACGGGTGTCTGTCTGGTCCAATAACAATTATTGTCGTAATTTCGCTTGTCATAACACTTTACGCATAAAGTTGTTGCTCATAAAAGTCTTTTGTCATTAATTATAGTGCGCATAATATTTTCATTATCATAATTGTACTATGTCATTTTTTTTTTAAACCATAATTTTGAATATCATAAATTTTTTAGTCATACTGCTACCAGAAAAGTAGGTTAGGTTAGAACTGCCACTATAATAAAAACGAGCTGCTACTAGAAAAATAGGTTAGGTTAGGTTAGAATTGTGACCTTATCAAAAACTAACTGCTACGTTTTTTTATTGATCGTTAATAATTCAGTCAAAATTGTTATGCCGATTGATAATTGTTTTTATGCGCAATAAATGTATGACAATTGTTATTTATGCTCTTAAACATTATGGTTAAAAAATATATGCGAACTAATTTATGACTTTTGTCAGTTATGCGTATCAAAATCAAAATCAAAATCAAAATATTTATTCAGTAAATTGGCCACATACGGGCTCTTTTACACGTCGGTAATATACAGTGAATCTACTAGCGCTTCGGACAAGACCATCATTGCGGAGAAGAAGCGCCGCAAGAAACTCCAGCAGAAGGTCATTTTTTCAAATATAAAATACAATAATACTTAAAAGTAAGTTACATTACAAGGTAATAAAGCAACAAATATAAATTATTAGAACTATCACATATAAAAAAAATACAAATTCAAAATTAAAAACATTACAAATAAATGTAAAAATTATCAAGATTACATGTCAAATACATGAAACTAAAAATAATGACTAGGAGAACAACACGACGAGGTCTCTACGTCAAAAGCCATAACTGGAATCATTAACTGAGCAAAAAGTCCTTGCAGACGTGAACAGACCGGACCCCACAAACAGCACCCGTTCACGAGTATGACGCATATCTCAGCCATCGCCTCCCTCAACCATGTGTTCGGGAAGGTGGCGACCCGATCAACGACGCCGCCGTAAGCAAAGACCTTTGAGCGAGCATGACGTGCTCATGCTGCCGGACAACATAAAAGTAATATTGTGTGATATAGCTGTCCGGCGAGAAACATCACAGTGTGCTCTCATTTAAAAGCGTCTTGTACACACAAGAACTAATAAAGATAAAGTACAAAAGTAAACATACAATTTCGTGTTTGAATACACAGTTTGCTTAAAGGCATTTTTATCAAGATAGAAATATCAGAAATAAAAAAATTACCTTAAATAAGTAATAGCCTAGACACTACTTAAATACATCTTGGTCACCAATGAAGTCATTTATAGTATAGTATGCCCTACCCAACAAGCAGCGCTTGATGTGAGACTTAAATTTATTGAACGGCATATCGACGATATCAGATGGTATCTTATTGTAGAAACGTATACAGTTCCCTGCAAACGAAGTGCTTACCTTACGGAGACGGTGACCTGGAAGAGCGAGCTTATCCCTATTTCTAGTATTTAAATTATGAACGTCGCGGTTATGCCTAAACTCGTGTATGTGTTTGCGTACATACATAATATTCTCAAAGATATACTGCGACGCGACTGTAAGAATATTGATTTCTTTAAATTTATCCCTAAGCGAAACACGAGACCCCAATTGATATATAGCACGTACAGCCCGCTTCTGTAATACAAAGATGGTCTGGATGTCAGCCGCTCTTCCCCACAGTAAAATTCCATAACTCATAACACTATGAAAATAACTATAGTACACAAGTCTCGCCGTCTCGACGTCAGTAAGATGTCGGATTCGCTTTACCGCATAAGCCGCTGAACTTAGTTTACCTGCAAGTGTGGATATATGCGCACTCCATTGCAGTTTTGAGTCCAGAGTGACACCTAGAAATACTGTTCTATCCTCGAATTCCAGTGTCTCATCCTTCAGTCTTATTCTAGCCGCATTCACTCGCTTCACATTGGACAATGAAAATTTAATGCACTTGGTTTTTTTGGCATTTAAAAGTAAGTTGTTGGCCGTAAACCAGTCAACAATTGTGGATAATGCATCATTAATGTCATTAAAATTAATTTGTGCATTCCTTAACATTGGATTTTAATAATATTTCAGCCTTATCAGGAGATGATAGTAATGATTTAGTGGTCTCCAAGGGTATGTTCGTAAAAAACCGCTCAAATTGTTTAGCTACATCAAGGTCCGAGCTTACTAGAGTATCTTCAACTTGCAGGCTGTAGTGCGGGTCTCTAATTCTAGTTCTACCAGTTTCGGTGTTAATAACATTCCAGACGGTTTTAATCTTGTTGTCAGAGTTACCAATTTTATTCGAAAAATACTTAGACTTCGCGGCAGCACAATGCTGCTTGAACTCTTTAGAATAATTTTTGACGTACTCTAGAAACTCAGGCCTATGATCGACAGCTCTAGTAGCATATAACTCATACAATTTGTACCTCTTTTCATGAATCTCTGGTGTAGCCCAATCACTAAATTTCGTACCTTGCTTGGCTTTAACATTTTTCAGACTAAAGCAGGCATCGAATTCTTTAATAATACACTTAAATAACGAAGCACATAAACTGTCCGGATCTTCCCTAGTGCACGTCATATAATTCAGTTGTTTAGTGACCTTAGTATTAAATGATTCTAATCGATTTTTAGAAATTGGTCTAAATATAAACTCGTGGGGCGCATTATCAGTTTTCCCCTTAAACGAAGCTTGCTGGCCGCAGTGATCCGAACTTAGGATGTTGATTATGGATTTCCGAGTAGGGTCAAAATTACTAAATATATTATCAATACACGTAGCACTAGTTGCTGTAATTCTAGTAGGCTCATAAAACAAATTTACTAAATTAAAGGATTTAAAAGCACTCAGTAAGTTAATAGACGTGGGTGATTCCTCCAGCAGATTAACATTAAAGTCACCACACACAATAATACACTTTTTAGTGCTAAAAACACAACTAAGAACATCTTCTAAAATGTTCTCAAAAAGCCGGTAATCCGCCGCAGGGGGTCTGTACACGCAAATAATAATAAATTGTTCCAATTCAACACACGCAAGTTCAATATGACGTTCAATTGATTTCGCAACAATATCTTTGCGCTCCTTACATTTAATGTTGCGTTTAACCATAATCAGGGATCCGCCCCGACTGCAAGATTGCCTAGCAAACATGCTAACAATGTCATGATTATTAAAATTAAACATACACTCATGCCCTTTTAGCCAATGCTCAGTAACACATAAAACGTGTATATTAGCACTATCTATAAACAAACCAATTTCTAGTTCCTTACTAGAAAATCCCTGTATATTCTGATGAATTACATTTATTACATTATTACCTAACTTATTTGTAATGTTCGTCGGCCTGAGGGCAGGCACGGGGCCGCCGCGACTGGCGCCGCGGACGGCGGCAGCCGCGGCCGTTGTCGAAGCTGTCAGTTTAAATCAACCGGCAGCTCCGGTGCGGGGCCAGCGCTAATAAAACTCAGCGCAGGCTCCGACCTACAATCGCTCGCTATGCTAGTCATAACGGGGTCTAAAATATTATATGCTAACAACTTAGCACACTCATCTAAGTACCTACTTGGTAAATAACTATAGTTACGCGTCAAATCGAACTTGTTTACAAATTTATTTGTATCAAAATACGATATTTTCGAATTATATATTGTCATTTTATATAATATAGAGTTAAAGTAATCAATGTTCCTATTACATTTATGTGTTAATTTGTGGGAAAACAGACAAGCACAAATCATTATTTTACCTATATCACCTTTGCTGACTTCAGTGAGGGTCTCAGACAAATTAAGTAAGTCATATTTACTAAACACCAAACTATTTCCTAATAACACTACTAACGTTGTCCCACGAGTGAACGTGTCGGCAGAGATTCGCGAGATCAGGTGGTCCATAGACATTCCTGGTAAACAGTTGTTTACTACGTTATTACGAGTATGACCGAGGTACTTTACCATTGTAGGCCCCAACCCGATACCTACTTCATCCGTGTACAAGACGGTCCTGCACACCGGGGTCGGTATAGTACCGGGAGAGGGAGAGACTCGCCCAGTAGGTGGCACGCACGGCGCGCGCGATCCGGGCGGCGCGGGCGCGCAGCTCGGAGTGTCCCCTTGCTGCGCTGCAGCCGCTGCCGTCGGAGTTCGCGGCGGCCCCGCGCCCGGCGCTGCCCGGACGGCCGGGCGGGGCGCGCGGGGCGCGGGAAGCGGGGCCGGAGAGGGCGCGGGGGGCGCGGGGCGGGCGCGGCGCGGCGCCGGTGCCGGGGACGGCGAGGCCGGCAGGCTCTGCCTCCGGCTGCGCCAGGGAGAGCCGCCGTAGCCATCGCAAGATTTACCTACCAGCGAGTCTAGTTTGTCCATGTTTGTATTACCTAGATCGATGATGTTATTCATGAAGCCTATGTACTCCTCCATTTGTTTGCAAGACAATGTATACTTGTTAGTTACATCTTGCAGAGCGAATTCCAATACCTTTAGTTGTTTAGCATTGGCATCAAATTCATGCATAACACGCTCTAGTTCGTGTTGACAATTTAATAGGTCATTATGTAAGGCTACATTGCTATATCTAATAGGTGCTAATTTCATAAAGCTTTTATTACATCGTAGTAAAACTTTTGACTTTTTTATAAATCTACTTAACCTTAAATACTTTTTAATTTTGTTCGATCCCCTCACAGTAATGTTAGAAGGTTTGGGATCAATAAGATCTAAAGAGTTAGTAAGGTCTACCGTTTCTAAGTGTTTGTTAACTTCACAGCCAGAAGTATTGAGCTCCGCAAACAAGCTTACATTGTAAGCCGACTCCTCCGCAACACATCTGGCACAAGTAGTGTCTTGTTTAACTGGTCGCTCCTCCAATAGCTGTTCCAGGTCCCGAATCCGCCGTAGCGCCTCCTCATGCGTCTC
The DNA here is from genome assembly GCA_946894065.1 of Acleris literana. Classification (NCBI taxonomy): domain Eukaryota; kingdom Metazoa; phylum Arthropoda; class Insecta; order Lepidoptera; family Tortricidae; genus Acleris; species Acleris literana. The sequence goes on along the minus strand of OX335677.1, from coordinate 20,410,771 downwards.
CCGGCACTGCTGGAACTGGTCCACGTTGGCCTGAAGGCGATCCCGCTGTTCCCGCATATAATCAAAATCCAAGTCCAGCTTGGCGAGAGAACTTTTGAGGGTTTGGTTATGGTTTAACACACGCAGAACCTCCTCTTCACTCTCGTCACGCTCCTGTAGCAGCCGTGCATTGAGCTCTTTGACCGTCTTCAGCTCTAACTGTGTGTTTCGAAGTTTGTCAACAAGGACATCCCGACGGGGACGGCTTGTTGGTAGCTGAAAACATGATGAAAAAGAACAGTACCAGGGCACAAAATAGATACACCTAACAGCCTAATTATAATTTAAGATTAATTTAAGTCTAAAAATCTCACTGTTTCAATATCACACAATAACCTCTTAAAGATATTTATAATGATTTAATAATTATTACAATAATTTTACTATTGTAATACTAATGTCACTATTATATAGGTAATCTATAATTAATGCTTAAATAAGCCACAATTCCTACTACTTAAATGTGACTCGACTAATATCCTTTCTCACTGTCAGTGTCACTTAATTTTATTAATTTTCTTAGCTTTATGGACAGTATTTTCGTTACAATTTAAAACAGAAGCAAGTAATAACAAGATTATGGAATATCAATACTCCCCTGGGTTCGGTGATGATCATCAGCACAGCAAACGGTGTACCTTTTTTAAAACATTTTTCAAACCACGAAGTCGTTGACCCAGTTACTTGTCAAATTTTGCACTCGTGATAATACTTTCTTCACAGCACTTATAGTCTTGATAACATTTATACTAAACATTTACGTGTTTATCTTCGAGTTTAGTCCCAAATATTAACAATTTAATCATTAAAACTACTTAAAATACATTTAACAAAACCGGTGGCCGATTTGACGTCTAGACCGGCCGGTGTTGCCAGGCCATTTTTCGTAGTAATGAGTATGACGAATCCTATCAAAAATATGACTTTAAACTTTATGGAACCCGACCCTTACCCGTTGGCGACTGTTCTATCGGTAACACTAAGACCATACACTAGTTTTAGTTGAACTGTTTTAACGACTATTATCGTATCATCAACACAGCCCATCTACACAATGGTCGGTTTTAATGACAAAACACGGGCCATAAAATGGCATTCGTTCGCACTGACGGGATCATCGTAAGTTCAACAATATCGAGATTTTAGGCGGTAAAAACCATATCGTTTTTGACCTGTTCTCGTGTTGTCAACGTTTTGATAGCTCTTATTTACTTGACAGTAATGGCGGACGAGTAAAAAACAATACCATAACAGGTCAATGACGGTTAGTACCACCTAGGATATAGGCCCTGTTGATATATTTTTACCGAATTAAGAGGAAGTTTCACAAACAACGCCAAACTGATTGCTTTCAGAAATTATGTCGCCATTGAATACAACTCGCTGTTTTTGCGGGATTGCTTTAATTATATTTAATTTACCCTGTTTAATTGCTGATCTAATTAAAACGGAGCAGAGGGTTGTTGTTATTGTCAAGCTTAGTTATAGAGCTGTGGGCCATACTCAAACGAGGTTGGTGTATTTACCTTGAGCCTTATTCAATTTTGTCGGTATATTAGACCGATAGCGCTGGGCCAAAAATGCCAAAGTTGCTTATTTCTTGCCTGTGGATATAGTCGTACCTATAAAGCTTATTATTGCGTTTGTGTCACTTCTGTCACTTGCATTTGACAATTTGTGGCTGATTTTTTAAAGTCAAAAGAAAACTGCCACAATTAATTTAAAGTTTAAAAATATTATTGTATAATATCTAGGATAGCCTACGGAGTGTGCAAACCCATTTTGTGTCATCTTCGTCCAGTGCAAACTGACATAACCCACAGTATGTAAAATTCTGTATATGGTATTGTTGCCAATTTATTAAAAAAATTCAAAACGTTGACAATACGATAACATGTCATAAGGCAGTATAGTTTTACTATTAAGAATAGAGGTCCAGTATGTGTTATATATACAGGGTGTCCCATAAATCGACGTCAATTCGTCTAGGGCTGATAAAGCAGCTAAAAAGCTATCGATTTTACCTCTATGTATCATGTTTAGCTATTTTGACTAGTTTCGGAGATATTGAGCATTATAATCAGAATTTTGGTATTTTCCCTTATGTCCTTGTCAGGAAAAATCCTTAATTTCATGTTTTATTTCAGAAGTTTTTCAGTGGTTATTAGAATAATTACGAATCAGCGAAGTTTTTAAATTACTTTGCTCGTTTTATTTCTGATAATTTTTTTCATTAATGACATAAAGGTTTGTTTCTCCGTATTAGGTGTCCTAGTGTTTGTTTTTCACTTTGTATGGAAATAACAACTTCCAATCATTACTTAAAAAGTTGATAAAGGAACATACATAGGGGTTAAATTGATAGCTTTTTAGCTGCTCTATCACCCCTAGGCGGGTTGACGTCGATTTACGGGACACCCGTATGTACAGAGTGGCACATGAGTTGACGATAGAAAAGATACTTAATATACTCGTATGAGTTTTTTTAGATACTTATATTATATAGAAGCCAGCATGCGAGTTATAGGTACGCCAGCCAATTTGTCTGCTTAATTTCATCGCAAATAATCTCTCCTATCTTGTCTTGAAACTTCCTACCATGTAGTATTTGTTAAATGGGACTTGGGAGATTGATTAAATTCATAAAGAAACGGATATTCTGCGACCGTCGGAGGCCTCGAAACTTTATGTTAAGGGCCATTTACCTTTTCCGGGATAGATAGCTATATTTCATACGTGCGTATACGAATGTTTAGAGAATCAGAACGAAACGTTCTTACGAGTAACGTTAACGTTAAGTTTTCTACCGAGTAGAAAAGAGGCCCTGGGGCTTTATCCAGTTGTTATGGTATTGTTTTTAACTCGCCGCCATTATTGTCAAGTAAATGAGAGCTATCAAAACGTTGCCGATATGAAAACACGTCCCAAGAATTAATTGATATTGGTTTACAATGTGGAATAGAGTCCCAGTACATATTACACACTTGTACGTATGTTAACAAATTAAGCCCTATAAAAGTAAAATAAAATATATAAATATCACGGGACAATGTCACACCTACTGATGTGCAAGTTGCGGAAAGTTTCCAAAAAATTGGTAAAGTTCTAATAAATTTCCGGAAACTTTCACCAAAAATATAGGCAATATAAATTTAAGAAACGGAAAGTTTCAATTCCCATGCAAAATGGTGAGAAGTTTCCGAAATTTTCCTACATTAAATGTTCCGCAATTTTGGAAAGTTTCCTTGGCACATCAGGTAGTCTCACCAATTGACCTAGTCCCAAACTAAGCTCTAGGCTTGTACTATGGGTACTAGACAACGATATAAATACGTATATAGAGAAATACATAATCTACATTCATAATCTCACGCCTTCGTTCCCAGAGTGGGGTAGGCAGAGCTACAGAATTACAAACATCTCTAAAAACTTGTTGATAATTCTATAACCACAATTTGCACAATTAGGCTAAGATGTTTACCAGCGTATTAGTGACAGGTTGCAAGCCCATCGCCTAACAGTACTACAAGCCTTTATTCCCTTAGTTGTCTCTTACGACATCCACGGGAAGACATGGAGTGGCACTATTCTAACTCGGCAACCACACGAGGCTAATATAGAGAAATATATACTTAAATACATAAAAAACATCCATGACTCAGGAGCAAATATTCTCGCTCATCACACAAATATCTGCCCTTACCGGGATTTGAAACCAGGACCGCTAGCTTCTTAGGCAGGGTTACTACCAACTAGGCCAGCGCGTCGAAAAATTTATTCGGATATCTTTCAGCTAACCGAAAAATAATTGATGAAAAAACCACAAGACACTCGTATTACGCAATATTGAATTCCCTATAACATATGTTTGTAACGTCTGGTATCAAATTGTTGTTGGAAAAAGAATTCTAGGTCCAAACCCGCACCTTTCTGTCCACTCTTACCCACATTACGAATACACAATGAAAAGAATCCGAGGTCCGTTTAACTTTGTTTGCAAAGTAATTCGATGTGGCGATGGCGGTGCGTCTAGTACCCTTACCATGAGTTACAATTACCGTACTCGGTAGCCAGTCGAATGCTTTGTCCCTCGCACTCTATAAGAATACTTGCGAGGTCTGCGAGGGACAGAGCTTCGACTCGCTAGCGATGGTCTAAGATCCGAATGGGAGACGACCTTCACCCAGCTGTTTATTCGATAAAAAGTATTTTATATTAAATTTAATATGTTAAATAATATATGGCGAATAGGTAGGCTGTAAAAAATCAGTCCGGTATATAAAATGACTTAATTACAAAATTTAAATATGCACTTTTTTTTTAAATCGCTGTTGCTTGTTTAATAGACATATTACATACCAATTGAAAGTGAGTTCCTTTTTTAAATTTTTAATTAAGTAATGTAACACCCAAATCATACTGCTTACCGGCGACAACTATCGTCCGGTAGCAGAATTAACCAACCTCGCCCGTTACCTCCCTAGATGGCGCTGGGATCGAGTTAGATCGCACAATCGTTTGTTCCCCTCAGATCGTTAATATACCGGCCACTAAAATTAGTTGTGTATCGAATCCTTAGGACCTAGATATGCACGCTTATACGCTTTCACCCTTGTTGAGACGTAGTAAGTGTCATCCCCTACTCCACATTGATTTCGGGTACTTCCACCTCTGCTGGAATATCCTCGACCAGTGTGGTACTTCGTCATTAATCTGTAAATTCTCTCTCTTACCTACCTACTCTCATAATATAAAATTTCACCGTTCTCGTCATCTTCTCATTTCGTCGCCCCCTGCTATTCCCGAGTTACAACTGGCGCCCAACGTGGGGCCTGTCGACGTGACGTCAGCAATCGCTACGAACTTCGGGTCTACGCTGCTACGCGCTACGGTTCCTGGTTCTACGCTACGAGCTACACTATACGTCAGACGACCTACATAAATTAAAGTTTCATGACTGGGAGAAGTCTTGGGACCGCGAAATTAAATAGAAGCCCAACCTTCGTGACGCGCTCCGGACGTCAGACGACTGTCAAAATCAGGAAGAAACCCAACATGTTGTCGCCCGAACAGTTTCAGCAACTCCTGGACAGAATTCCTGCTCCACGGCCGACAAAGAAGGGAACTTTTACGACATGCGCCTATACCTATGAGGGTACGAAGAACGCAGAAGTGGTGGAAGCGTTTCTGTCTGCGGTGAACATATTCAAGCGTTCGGCCGACATCGGTGATCGGACTGCGTTAGATGAGTTGCCCGTTTTGCTGAAAGGTGAAGCTGGTGTTTGGTGGCTTAGTGTCAAGAACGACGTGACTACGTGGCAAGATTTCGAGACACGTCTGCGGGAATACTTTGCTCCGATCCGCGAACCTTATTTGTTGTACTCTGACATAACTCAAGTAAAACAGCTTCAAGAGATCTCAACTGAGGACTTCATAAGACGCAAGCGGATGCTGTTCTCCCAATTACCAAGGCCAGGTCACACAGAGACTCAACAGCTAGACATGATATATGGACTGCTACGCCTAGACATTCGAGAGAAGATACCACGTGCTGAAGTAAAGGATTTTAAAGAACTACTGAAGGCTGCTCAAGCTGCGGAACAGGTCCTTAAAGAAAAAGAGGTAGTAGTACTTACAAGTGAAAGGAAAATAAGTGAACGCAAGACAGATATTCAACCAGCGACCTCGCGGAAGATGCGGTGTAGGTACTGCAAGAACTTCGGCCATACGACTGAAAACTGTAAAAAACTGGCAGTTCGTAAGGACGCTATACCGAATGTGTCTGCCAAAACGGATACAGCGGAAGCACTTATTCAGTTTCCATCACCATCTACACCTAAATTCAAATGTTACGGTTGCGGTGCTCCCGGGGTTGTTAGGAGTAACTGCCCGGCATGTCATACGAATAAGGCTCAACGCCCCGCACCAGAGATTGGATTTTGTGCAGTTGATACAACCACCGATGCCAGAGATCGTCCGATCATATATGTTGAGATTGGTGGAATAGCTGGTGCAGCATACCTGGACAGTTGCGCTAAATCAAGTATCGCTTCATACTCTTTATACTGTGAGTTACGTAGACAAGGATACGCGTTCAAAGAGTTAAGTGTCGGTATAACCTTAGCTGATGGTATTCAGAAACGACAGAACGTACTGATCACCCAGGCTCCTGTTAAAGTTAATGACCGGACAGTGTGGACAACCTTTTTGGTCCTACCACCGGAGTCACGCAGGAACCGGACACTCCTTGGAGTAGGGTTTATACAAGATGCCCACATAGTGCTCAATTTACCCCAATGCACCTGGCACTTTGTAGAAGAACCCTTTCAAGAGTTTGAACTCTACGAAGAGAGTTTCGCAAAATTCGAAAAGGTAGCAGTAGCTACCATGACAACTGACGACGTTTCATTATCTCCCTCATTGCCAGAAGAGAGCAATACCGAGTCCTGCCTCCAACGTCCTTATGGCCCTCTCATAAGGCTAGACACCCCATCACCTCCCAAGAAACGGCCCCATACCGAGTCTGGCCATAATTACTCCTCGACTATAGATGCGCTTTATGAAGATGCTAGGAGGAGCCTGCAAAATTATGATGAAGATGGTGATTTGGATGACGTCGACAGTAGGCTCTTTCCAGCAACGTCAATATCGTCAGTTGATGTCAAACAGTTAGAGGATTTTTTGGACAGGAACCAAGACGTGTTTACGCCTAATGGGAAGCCCGTGAAGGATTTTGAGCACACCATAGACACGGGAGATCATAAACCCATTTCGGTTCCACCATATCGCCTATCTCCTATAAGAACCGAAGTCTTGAAGAAAGAGCTAGGTAAAATGCTAGCTGAAAAGATCATAGAGCCCTGTTCATCCCCGTGGGCCGCGCCTGTAGTAATGGTACCCAAAAAGGACGGAAGCACAAGAGTCTGCGTTGACTACCGGCAACTCAATGCTGTTACAACACCGGATGCATATCCCTTACCCAGGATCGACGACTTACTTCACAATGCCAAGCCTACGCCATACATGAGTACGATAGATCTCCGCGCTGGGTACTGGCAGATGAGTGTCAAAGAAGAGCATCGGGATAAAACCGCTTTTGTTACACCCTTTGGGATGTACAGATTTAAAAGGATGCCCTTCGGGCTACGCAATGCTCCAGCAACATTTCAGCGAATGATGGATCGTTTTCGCATCTCCCTGAGCCATATCAAGTTGATGGTATATTTAGATGACCTGATCGTGATGTCCGCAACATTCGAGGAACACCTTAAGGATCTGCAGGATGTCTTCAATAAGCTAAAGGAATACAACTTGACAGCAAATCAAGATAAATGTAATTTTTGCTGCCAAAAGATAAAGTACCTAGGGCATTATATCACCGCTGATGGTCTGCAGCCTGACCCTGAGAAAGTCAGTGCTATATTGAGTATGCCAACTCCACGAAATCTAAAACACTTGATGTCTTTTATTCAAATGTGCTCATGGTATAGAAGGTTTATGCCCGGTTTCGCAAAAGTTGCAGAGCCACTCACGCGCCTGACCAAAAAACACGCCGTTTGGAAATGGGAAGAAGATCAAACAAATGCATTTGTAAAGCTTCGAGAGCTTTTGGTGTCGTCCCCAGTTCTTGCCCAAGCCGATGAAACAAAGCCTTATACCATCAAGACTGACGCAAGCAGCTATGCTCTCGGTGCGGTTCTGGTGCAGGGGGAGGGAGATGCAGAGCACCCCGTAGAGTACGCTAGCCGACTTCTGACGAAGCCCGAGCGTAACTACTCCACGACGGAACGTGAAGCCCTTGCAGTTGTGTGGGCAGTTAATAAATTTCGAGGCTATATTGAAGGTGGTAACATAACAATCATGACTGATCACCAAGCCCTTAAATGGCTTATGTCCTTAAAATCACCAACTGGGCGATTGGCCCGGTGGGCTTTACTACTGCAGCCATATGACATTAACATTAAGTACATTCCTGGAAGAATAAATGTCGTTGCTGATTCTTTATCACGTCCCAGCTGTGAACCTGAAACAGAGGAAGACTGTGGACTCTGTACAGTGGTAGTGGACATGCCTGTAAAAAGTAAGGAAGTCATTAGAATGGAACAACACAAAAGTCTAGAAGGCACTGTTGAAGAGAAGGCCAGATACTGGAGTAAGAAAGGATACGTAATGGATAATGGGCTGTTGTATCGCTTCAGTCAGGACACAGATGCTGAAAGCGCTCAGTTAGTTATTCCCAAACAGGAGCAGGCTAGCATTATTACTACTTACCATAATGAAGCAACTGCCGGACATTACGGGGCAGACAAAACGCTTGATCGTATAGCAAAACGATATTTTTGGAAGGGAATGAGAGGACAGGTAGAAACCTATGTCCGAAATTGCCTGCAATGTCAACGCTATAAAGCTTCTAATCAGAAACCTGCCGGTTTACTCCAGACTACAGCCCAGAATCAACGTTTTGAAGTAGTCGCATTTGATTTATTCGGGCCGTTACCCCGGACTGCGGATAATTACAACTGGATCTTCATTATTGAGGACGTTGCTTCACGTTGGGTTGAATTATTCGCGTTAGAACGAGCCACTGCAGAAGAATGTGCCAAGATACTGCTCGAAGAGATAATACTGAGATATGGTACACCTCGTCGATTCATCAGCGATAACGGTACGCAATTTGTCAGCAGTGTCATGCAGCAGTTGACGTATTGTCTTAACATTCAACACGGATTTACGCCAGTATACCACCCGGAAACAAATCCAGTTGAACGAAGAAACCGTGACCTGAAGACTCAGCTGGCTATTTTGGTTGAGGACAATCATACAGCGTGGGCAGAGAAACTGCCTAGTATTCGCTTTGCCATGAATACGGCTAAATCGTGCGCGACTGGTTACACGCCCGCATATTTAACGTTTGGCCGTGAAATGAGAACTCCGGATGAAGTAAAATATGATCTTCGGGAGGTAGTGCAGAATGACAACTTCATCAAGGAAATCACCCCGCGCCTATTGACGATGGCAAAAACTTTGTTTAGAGCACGGGAGATACAGGAGATTGGAGAAGAAAAAAGGAAGAAGTATGTTGACAAGAAAAGACAAGCCTGTCCTGACTATCAACCTGGAGACCTCGTGTTGGCTACCACTCATGTATTGAGCAAATCCAGTCAAGGCTTTAGCTCCAAATTGGCTCCACGACGCGATGGACCATACATTATTGTACGTCGACACGGTCCTAGTTCATTTGAAATCGCAAGCACCGGCTCTAATGCACCTGTTGGCATATATCATGCGTCAGCCTTAGTCCGCTACAGATCCGATGGCGTTACGGTACCTGAACCTACACTACCAATTAGGAAAAGGGGAAGACCAAAGAAGACACATGCTGCCACAGTAACTAGGCCCCGTGGCAGACCAGCAACAAAGGCTCGCAAATAATACAGACATCCCTGTCTCACTCGTCGAGTCGACTTCATGGACAGAGGGGGAGAGTTGTAACACCCAAATCATACTGCTTACCGGCGACAAGTATCGTCCGGTAGCAGAACTAACCAACCTCGCCCGTTACCTCCCTAGATGGCGCTGGGATCGAGTTAGATCGCACAATCGTTTGTTCCCCTCAGATCGTTAATATACCGGCCACTAAAATTAGTTGTGTATCGAATCCTTAGGACCTAGATATGCACGCTTATACGCTTTCACCCTTGTTGAGACGTAGTAAGTGTCATCCCCTACTCCACATTGATTTCGGGTACTTCCACCTCTGCTGGAATATCCTCGACCAGTGTGGTACTTCGTCATTAATCTGTAAATTCTCTCTCTTACCTACCTACTCTCATAATATAAAATTTCACCGTTCTCGTCATCTTCTCATTTCGTCGCCCCCTGCTATTCCCGAGTTACAGTAATTATATACTGGACTGAAATTTTTCAGCCTACCTATTCGCAATATACAGGGTGTCTGGAAAACCTTTTGAGATATTTGGCGGGGTAATAGTTCGCACGATTCTGATCACCGGGCTATGGTTCATTTTTGTTTCTGCTATTGTAAAAAAAGGGTTTAATTATATTCATTTTGTTACTTGATGTATAGTAGCCTAAATCTTGACCTTGACATTTTGACGTTTTTACCCTATCTACTTTTAAAATTTCTCAAAAAGTTTTCCAGTCACCCTGTATTACTTAACATATTAAATTTGATATAAAATACTTTTTATCGTATAAACAACCCGGTGAAGGTCGTCTCCTATTCGGATCCTCTACCACTAGTAGGTACGTTAATTGTAACTCATGGTAAGGGTACAGAGATACCGGTGACTGCAAAAGTTTTATTCTACCGCGGGCATAATCTTTGGATTAACTAAAGATGGTAAAGCGAAGAAATTATTATAGCGGAACTTTGGTTAAAGCTTATTAAAAGGTTGCGTTTTTTACTTTCATCTCTGAGCCTTTAACCCGATCTTTGGTATAAAGGCTTATGAAAATTAAATAGGTTTGTTCATTAATTATTTCAGAAGATTTTTTGTTAATTGAAACGGGATTAATCCGTTTTTACGTTCCTTTTAAGTACAGACACTCGCTTGGGTAGCGTAAAATGACCTTTAAAATAGGTTTCGCAAGACCTTTATAAAAAAAAAGGTTTATTGACGAAATTGATATTAAACGTCAAAGTCACCTTTGCTCACACATAAGGCAATACTTTGATTTCGAGGCCACTATGGACTTCGTCAACGTGACGTTGTAAACCAAATCATAGGAAGTCTCTTACGTTTTGGTTGTCAACATCACTTCGACATAGTCCAAAGTGGGCTAAAAATCAAATTGTTTGACTGTACCTATCGTGATGATGACCATACAAAATAACCACACTAATTTACCCATCAAGCGCACAACGTTTTTAATAAATCTATCTTGGCCTACTTTATATTTGTATTTATTAAATACAAATATAAATAAATAACAAGGAAGGAATCTCGCACAAACGGACCTTATCCCAAATTAAGCTCTAGGCTATTACTATGTTAATGACTACTCATACAGACAAATAAATAAAATACTTAAGGTCTGTTCATCCTTACTTGTCTTATATAGTAAACAACTTTCTAACCTCAAAATGAACCTTTTTTGGCTAAAACAGCTCTTTTATCGTAAATAAAGTAAACCGAGTAAACATTTTGGACATCACTTGGCCAATGTATTATCTGTGATTGCTTTATTTTGTTTAAAATAGCTGTTTTAGCCAAAAAAGGTTCATTTTGAGGTTAGAAAGTTGTTTACTATATAAGACAAGTAAGGATGAACAGACCTTAAATAAATAGAAAATATCCAAGACTCTGAAACAAAATACTCGCACTCATTACATAAATATTTGCCCATACCGTAAATCGAACCTGGGACCTATGGCTTCGTAGGCAGTCAAATTATTTCATTAATATCGCCCTTAAAACTATTCTTACAACAAATAGTACACTTTTTAATTTTTTAAATATCTCCTATATTTTTTGAAGCCGTTTAATATTGTTCTACTTAAAAAAAATATGCTACAGGGTGTTACTATTTTTGTTATAATATAATACTAAAGGACGCCTGATGGTAAGAAGTCACCGTCGCTCGTAAAAGTCAGCACTGCCAAGGGTACAGCCAAGTTGTTGCCATTCACAATGAATATTCTTTTTATGCCGCATTTAAAAGACGAAAATATGATAGTGCTGAGGAAGCACCGTGGCGGGCAATTTTCCGCTACTGCCCCTATTTGTTCTTTTTGGCAACGAATTTTGAAATATCCTTTCTTAGTGCACCCAAGGAAGGGTACCCAAGAAATATTCTCTCCAAATTTCTCGTCCCTAGGTTAAGCTGTTTGGGCTATGCGTTTTCCATCCGTCAGTCAATCAGTCAGTCAGTCAGTCAGTCAGTCACGGGATAGTTTTATATTGTCATGCTATTCCGCGGAAGGGTAAATGAGGCATTTAAAGAATTTAAAGTAATAAAATGTTATAAAACTATTTCTGCTCCCTTTCATAGAAATTCAGGTACATAAACTATTATTAAAGTGCGCCAAAATAGTAATAAAACGTTGTATTTACTCCCTTGAAGAAAAAGACGTATATAACCTTATTTCTCTAATGACTATTTAAAAAAATACGTACGCTCACTGTGGGCGTACGTTTGCAGCAAAAATTGGCTATGCAAGGCACTGGAGGGCACGCCAGAGAGCTGCACCATCTGGCTCTGCAGCATTTGAAGGTTATTGAAGCGTCGCTTTTGCCAAAAACGGCACGATGGCATCATCTCCATCATTAAAAGTTGAAAAAAAAAAAGGTTCTTATAAGTAATTATGTCATAACAAAAGTAAGCAATGAAGGGCTAATAGATAGACTAGTCGTTATAGTCAGAAAAGCAACAAAAGATGACGTTTCAGAAATCGCAGCCAAACGCAAGTGAAAAGATAATGTTACCAAATTAAAATTCTTACAAATTAGGAATGCCTTGTTTTGCTCGTTACGTTCTTTATTAGGCTCATTTTGTTAATATTAGACAGGGGCTCATTTTTGTACAGAACGCCACTAATGAAAATGCCTCGCCGAATTTCCTTGTGATACTTTCATTTACGAATTTGAGATGTTTGTTGCCAGTCATGTTTCGGTGTATATTAAAACGAAGGCAGGTAAATTACTCGAGCGTGCTCTCTAAAAAAATCCTGGAATTTTGTCGCGTACCAGAAATTGATGCTTAAACGAAGGTGAATTTTCGAGCGCGATCTTTTAAGGTAAGTTTATTATTTCAAGATGGTATTTTTATTGGAAACATGGGATATTACAAAAACATTACATGTATATTTTAACGTGTACCTATAAAAGCAAATGGAAATGCTATTTTTTTTTCTATCTTTTGAATTACACTTTTGTTTTCGTCGAACATGATAATTAAGATAATCTTCATCATCATTATAATTGAATTGAGAGACGTCTGCTGCTGGACATAAGACTGGAACTCTAATGAACTCAGTAAAAACCATATTTTGTTTGACATGTTATGGCATTGCATTGTTTTTTACTCGGCCGCCAATACTGTCAAGTAAATAATAGCTATTACAACGTTGATAATACGATTACAGGTCAACCTCAATTTGGTTTTTACCACCTAGAATAGAGGCCCTGGTACTGCGCCACTTGCGTCCATCGGTTTCCAGCAACTTTATTCACGTGTAGTTTGTCCACATTGTTGAAGCCCTATCGATGCTGCGTCGTCCGATACCCCGATCCAAGTAGAGAACTCCACGACACCATAACCATCGTTCTGCGAGCGGTGCCCCGCCCACTGCCACTTAAGTATAGCAATTCTTAGCACTATGCACATTAAACCGCTAGTTTGCAAAACAATAGTAATATTAATACCATCACAAAACACATTTTAAAAACAAAAAATACAATTGTAATTTAACGTTAACGTAGTACAGTACAACAGTGCCTAAAATTCAATGGCTTGTGGTTAACCGATTACTTATTCATAGACTCGCCTGGGCTGTCACTCGTTTGTGCCGAGTATTTCCCATTTCGCGTGTTTCCGTCCCTACCGGAATGTATTTCCAATTCTATTTCCCATAATTTCTATTCTTATTTAGTTTCCGTTAGTTTTTTACAACAGATGAGTTATCGTTATCGCATGTAAACGTTAAAAACAAATCCGATTTCGTTCCCGTTTTGGATACAATGTTGGATAATGAAAAAAGCTGGGCACTCCCACATCGCGTCTGTCATAATGTTCTTTTTTGTAGACCTAATTTATGACGTGGAGCACGTCGCGCGTGAAAATGGAGGACGTGTACGAATATGCAGGTTTAATTTAACATTTTGGAGGGATGACTAAGGGTGTCTTTAATTATGAGCTAACCGCCGGCTTCCTACGTCATGTTTAGTACAATTTACTTGATAAAATAAAGCATCCTTTATGTGAAAAGACTATTTTGTAAGTAGTTCAAGGCAGGGGTGAACAAACGTGGCTGTTGAACTTTTCATAGCGGCATAGTTATATGCGATGGAGGTGGCAAACCAACTCGAAGCTTGAATTTTCAGTGTTCTTTTTTATCTATATTTTGATTTAAAAACTTTTCTTGACTATGTCTTTTTAACTAATTAAATGCCAGTAATGCTAGCATGCGTAGCAAAACTTTATTTTATTTTATTTTATTTGGGCACAAACGGTACAATAAACTCATATATAAAACTCTTTGAAAACATCTTTATCTTTACACAGTATAAAACAAATTCATTTTCCGTCGTCTGTCTGTATAATAGTAAAATATACGCTTAGATCTTTCAAACTCCGCAACGGATTTTAATGAGGTTTTAACCAGTTAGTTAATTTTTCACGAAATGTTTTTACTCGTATGTATAAATTCTAGTTTATGTACGGGTGTTGCAAAATTCTCACATAAACCGAAGCGAGGGAAAGTCGCTAGTTAACCAATACAATTGCCACTTCGTTTTTCGATATGACGCGAAAATTTGCCACGAACAGTGGACCCGCCCATGTGGCACTAAATGTGTCAAGCATAATCATTAATTCTGAAAAAAAAAAACAGAATAATTTGTGTTATTTTTCCCTTCAACCTGCATTCAAACTTCACAAGGGTCATAAAAAACGTGAAAGCAATTTTAACATAATTAAAAATTGGGCTCGTGAACGCATTCGGGGTAAGTCGTGCCGCAAATCCGTGCTGATTCAGTGTGCAAGTAGCAACGAGGGGAACATTTTTCCTGCAGGTGGCAAGAGTTTGGCGGGGTTTAATCGACTGAGCCCCATTGTAGCATTTGTAGCCCGCGGCCAACAATGGATTACCCACCAGCCCGCGCCGGCGTCCAAGGATATTTTATATATAGATACGTTGTCCACGCGCAACCGTGTGCCTTTAATTGTGAGGTTGGTTGCTTTACGATCATTCAGTCCTGCGTCGTTAACACGCTCGCGACATCTTTTTTTTATAAATGTTAAATGCCGTTCTGTGATTTTCCTTGCATCCATTATAGGCTGAATTGTTTGATAATTTAAATTTATTTTGAATTTAATGTATACAGCAATAAAGCAAAAATTCTAAACACGACATAGGGTGCCAAACGGCACCGCTAGTCTATAATGAGTTACTAGGGGACGCCCGCGAATTTGTATTCGTAATACTAGTTTCCCGTTACATCCCCTATTTTAGCCCTTTAGGGGATAAATTTCCAAATATCCCTTCTTAGTACACCCCTAGATATCCAACAAATATTCTCTCCAAATTTCAAGTCTCTAGGTCCAGCGGTTTCGGGTATGTTCGGTTACGTTGGGCATTCAGTATTTTTTGTATTTTATATGATTTATAGATATTGCGATGTAAAAAGTAGAAAAAATTACTCATTTCTTCCGTAAGTACCTTATAATTGTTTGGTTTTTTTTTACACATGATGTTTCCTCTGTCACCGTCTATTGAGCAAGCACTTTAGCTGATATGTGTCATTTCGCACGATCGCTGCAATAAGAGCTCATTGGGATACGCAACTGAAACCCAATATTTAACGCTTTCTAACAACGTGTAGCATCGAAACATAGTAACTTAGTTCTCAGCGATGCGTTTTAAAAGCATTTTCTACGAGTATAACGTATCTAAATATTAAATATCATTCCCGGCCGTCCACAGTCCACGCAGTGCTACGTTTGCGGGTTTTATACACAGTTCCAGTTCGAAGTGTTCGAACTCCGGTACGAGTTTAATCCGATTGCAAATCGGACTAGCTGTAAAGCTTGGTGCAGCGAGGTTCTTTGTGATTAGATATTATATTCATATACAGGGTTGAGAGTTTTCTTAGCACGGTAAGCCTAATGAGAGCTGTGGAGTCGACATTAACATTAAATACAACTCTTCCTAATACTCATACTCATTTGTATATTTAATCCCAAAATTCTTTTATATTCGCCCTGAGCCCCTGAGTAAACCTAAGTAATGAAAGATTACAATTATAAACAAAATATTTTCATGTACATATTATTTAATATTAATCTCATAATGTTATGAATATTAAAACTGAAAGGTATCGTCCCTATTTATAATAAAATTAAGTTTTGCAATATAATAATCGGATGAGTATGAGTATGAGTAAAGGTTGAATTTTTATGTTTATGTCGACTCCACAGCTCTCGTTCTTCTTACCGTGCTATGAAAACTCCTAACCCTGTTCATATATTCGTAATGCATGAATAGATGACAATCGCAAATGGTATCCACACTTGTCTTGCGCCTCTATTCTAGGCGGTAAAAACGATATCGTAGTTTGAATGTTATGGTATTGTTATGACGTCAGCCGCCATTACTGTCAAGAAAATAAGAGCTATCAAAACGTTGACAATCGATAACAGATCAAAACCGATATTTTTTTTACCGTCTTGAATAGAGCCGCTGTGCCTAATCCAACTCAAAAACCTAGTTAGTGTGCCATTGCCGCACAAACCCTCCTCCACATCTCTCTGTTTCCTTCCTCAAAGTTTGTTAGATGAGACGATTGTCAAACGTACTTTTGGTCAAATGAACGGACTCTACGCATAATCTACATCTAGCAAATCCTTGCTGGCCTAGATTGAAATCCAGAACGTCCTGCTATCTTCTTTTTGGTTTGCATCTACTCCGGCTGCCGTAATCTGGACCCAGTCGGTTGTGATCTTGGTCCATCCGGATGCATTCGGTAAGCATGTCCAAACCAAGCCTATGTTGGTTAAGTGATCTTTCTTTCAATATCGGCATTCGAATCCTGGAGCGAATATTTATTTAAATGCTTACATCAGGCATTCGTTCTGATCTCTTTTAATGTCTGAGTCCCGCGGGAGTTTTATGTATAGAACTACAATAGTACATTATTGCCTAGGCATGGAGTAGGCAATTGCGGGCCGAGTATTGTTTTAAACGGACGAGCTTGCGAGTCCGAAGCAAATATAGTGCTTTTCTCAAAAATCGCCAGAAAAAAATTATGTTGGAGTAAAATCTTCATCGCTTGAGCTCATTTTTTAAATTGCATACAAACAGAAACTTCATGTGAAAAAACTATCACTCTTTACCGCCTTTTTGTTTATGACAAGGAGAAACGTAAGCTTTGTTTTTAAAAAAACATAAGCTATTCCAGACACAGATAAAAAAGTTATGTTTCGAATAAAATTTGGATGTATAAGACTTGTGCCATCATTTTATTATGGCCCTTTTCACTTTTTAAAAAGTTACAAGCTAGATAGTAATGGAATTTGTATGCAACATGTATGTTTTTTTTTTAAATTTGAGATCTGTCAGTAAACTATGTCCTTCGCGTCTCAATATGTAGATAGTAATGTCAACATTTCCAAACATTTTTGAGAAAAGTACGTTATTGTTGGACACTTTTATCTGAGGGCACCAATAATGGACATTTAACTCTTAATGCAAAGACCTTTATCTTCTGTAACATAAGAATCAAGTGTCCATAATTTGCCCTTGTTCTTGGTTCCATGAACCTGATTCTAAGTATTTTTTTATTTGATGGCTTCACTCCTGAGGGCCCAGCCAAGGTGCATTGCGCTAACTAGCGTTTCTATTCGATTCGTTTTTAAACCAATCGCGTCACTGGTAGGTGACGTGATACGAAAAGACCTACCAGTGACGCGATTGGTTTAAAAATGAAACGAATAGAAACGTTAGTTAGCGCAATGCATCTTGGCAGGCCCCTCTGTTGAGGTAATTTTGCGAATGTCGAGTTATTTATAGGCACTCCCATAGACCTATTAGATTAATAAGTCCATGGATATCACACGCCAAGACAATTGTTCGGTAAATGAGTAGTTTCTCTAATGGACTAAATATATATAGAAGTACATAGGGTTAGCCCCACGCGCTTCTGTCAGGTACCCCTACAAATCTAGTAAGGCCCACGTCAAATTTCGTTTGTTCGAAAAAGAATCTTATGTCAGTCAAATAAAGTCAAAATTCACTTTGACAAATGTCCTAAATTTAGGACGTTTGGCCTTACGAGGTTAACTGAACACGAAAGACTACTAGGGATTCCTTTTAAAATACATTTCATTGGATGTATTTTCACTTGAAAAAGGATCAAAATGCAATATACCTATCGCATTTTTTGTATCCGTTGTATTTGAACCAATCTGAACGTGTACTTAATAGTTTGCGAGCTGTAAATGAATGCTAAAACCTACAAAGAAATCCAGTTTTGTTTGAAGTTTGGAAATGGACGAGTTTCGGAGCGCAATTTCAATACATGCACGTCGGAAGTAATTACTAGTGTCTGTGTTTGATACGTAGGTACGTGGAATTGTAAAAGTTTTTTCAACAAGTAAAAGTTATTTTAACGTTCTACGGTTATTTATTTAACGTATTCATTCCATACTAATTGTATGGGAGAGAGGCCTTTGCCCAGCAGTTTAGTTTAGTTTAGTTTATTTATTGCATAAAACAATTACATTATAAATTACATTAAAATTTACATGCATTGATCTATGTTCGTCAAAATAGGTTCAATAATTAAAACAAAATTAAAGTAGCACTCATAACATAAATAATTAAATTTGATAAATAACAGAAACCTAAAAAACTATACTAATATTTACTAAGTCAAGTAATACAAATACAACGTCAATTTAGAGAGCCCTAGATCTTCAGTTTAATGTCAACAAATTCTTTAACTGAATAAAATGCATTCTCCAATAAAACGTTCTTTAGTCGACGGTTAAATGTTTCATCATTTGATTCACATTTTAAATCTGAGGGTAGGTGCTCATAGAACGTCGGGCCAATAACACGCGGATTTTTGCTCTCAAGCGCCATGCGACGAGGCACTGTGCACAGGCGGCCCGTGCTACGAGTGATCTTACCATACTATCGAAGCTGTTTATATTTCGTCGAGTGAACATTATTATTTGGTATAAATATAGGGAATAAAGTGTCATGATACGGTATTTAGTGAAGGTGGCTTTGCAAGAGTCCCTCTGTTTCAAGCCAGCAAGAATTCGAACTGCACGCTTTTGGAGAATCATGATACGTTTAGATTCGGTGGTTTCCCCATAACATAGTACCGTAAGACATGAGTGAATGGAAATATGCAAAGTAAGCTTGCTTCAGCGTGTCAAAGGTCAGTAGTTCAATCAGCTTGCGTAATGCATATGCCGCAGAACTCAGCCTATCAGACAACCTAATTTACAGAAAATTTAATAAATATCTATAATTAATAATAATAATACTAATCGTAACTACCTACTTAGTGGCCGTGCAGTGGCCCAACCGATAAATGATACGTCATTAGAGTCGTAAATTCTTTGCACTTTACTGATTTTAACATAATATGTCGACAACAATATCAAAAAATGCAGACAGGCTTTTAAAGCTTGCTTTTTATTTAGTTACGAGTATAGGATGACTTGTTATTGTGAACGTTAAGCCATAGTAATACTCGTACAAAAGCAATGCAATAAACCTTTTAGTCTTGATTTCCTCCTACGCTGACATCGTTCGCTGACGTCGGTCAATATACACCATACACCATACACCATGTTCTATGGGATACCGCACAGCGACGCTGACGTCCGCAGCATATTTGCCATATATCCGTACGCTCAACCGACGTCAGCGGCATTCTGGACTGATCCCCCAAGGAGTTAAGACATCGAAGAAGTGTTTTTTTTTTAGCAAGGAGAAGGCACGCGAGTACTCAGGCCACCTGATGGTAAGTGGGATTTGAGACCCAAAGAAATTTGAAAATCTCTAGAATACAATCTCAAAACTGCAATCCTAAGACTCCAAACGCGTTGCCAACCCTGAGGTCTAAGATGGAATGCCTCTATGCTAGTAATTTCACCGGTTGTCTTATCCCCACACCGGAACGCAGCAATGCGAACAGTAACTTGGCGGTGGGTTATTGGATAAGATGGTGGTAGCAATCCGGACGGACCCTGCATAAGGTCCAGGAGCTTGTGCAGTAGGACCTACCACCACTAAATTACTACTACTAACTTGTTATTTAAAATATAAACCATTTAAACGTGCTGTAAGTGTTTTTGCTACACTTACCTTCCTTTATACGTGTGTGACTTCAACAAAGAGCGAGCGACGCAAGTTCAACGCATCGTGTGGCATGTCTTTCTAATCTATATGCAGATCAACGCAGCGGCGACAACGCAGCGCACAGGCAACGCTCGTATGGAATCCCTCTAAGAGTCCCATTAATAATAAGAATACGCTCATTCACAAAATTAATCAGAATATTTAAATATTTTATGCTTAAAAGGGTGAAATGGAACTTTTGATTAAAAAAGTTTATGCAAATTCGAGGAACACCTACTTGTTTGTTACATCGGTATCGTTTAAAACAAATTGCCCAAAAACATTGAAATATCTCTGATTAAAGTCGCAAACAAAAATTAATTGAAATCTGTTTTCATAATGTTGAGATTATTTAAATAAAATAAAAAACAAAAAATGTATAACATATGGAGTGTATACCTGGCTAGTAAGTTAAATTCTGCAAAAGCCAAAGTAAATTTATAAAATAATAGGCAAGCATAGGACTGCTTTACGTCAACCCTATTAATTGAATACTAAAATTATGATGTGTGAAAGGATGCCAAGGTGCCAGGCAGCGAAAAGGACTACAGTAGTTTGGTCATGATATTAACTGATTAATTATTTTCACCTTATCTTTGCCAAAAGCCAACAATTAACGTTTTAATTACACTTTCAACACATTTTGGTTGCGGTAAATTAAAATAATTTACCCGAAATAACCAAATCCATCCGCGTTTTGAATATTGGAAACGAGAATTGTATGGTTATGTTTTTATCGTTATAAATTCAAATCCACCGCAAAATATTTGCAACATTTTCGGGACCACGAGTTTTTCGTTTCGCAAAACCAAAAAGGCAGATTTTTTCTAGGATTTCCAGTTAAATTATATCAACTGCTAACTAGTGATCCACTTTTATGTTCTGTTCCGCAAGAGACCCGTTTTAATATAGAATAACTTCATTAGTGCCGGTGACGCAAAACGGTGTCGGCTAACGAAGTCAAGGACTGTAGCGGCCGATTGCTTTTGCTGACGTGTTTTTTTCTGCAACGGGATTTTTTATTTTAAGATTCATTCTAGACACTGCATTTTATATACAGATACCTACATAAATATTCAACGACTCTGAAAAAAAAAGTGTGATGATGTATGTCAGGGTTTCTAATATCAGGATATGTTTAAGTCATTGTGTACCTAATTGTATCTTCTCCTCTTCTCTTGTGTGTGTATCTGCTTGAAGCAATAAGTATTTATTTATCTATTCTTGGACGGGGACTCTATCTTTTAATTTTCATTATTTCTTGTTATGTAATACACAATAGAAATACACACTCTAGACAGAAAGAAAAAAAACCGGAGGCTTAGTAAGCGTGCTGTTGACACAAATTAAATAAACCATTTTGTACAAAAAAAAAAATACAATAGGTTTCAGTAATATTTGGCACTGATCTGTGCCTGAGCACACGAGAGGTTAATCCGTAATCGAGACCTACACAAATGGTGAAATGGTAAAAAAATACGTTCCTGAAATATTTTAACCAAATAAAAGTTATTCAGGCATCACCAAAAAAAAAAAAGTTCATTCCTCTTTCTTTTCACAGTGGAATGGTTTTAAAATAAAATATTTTTTTGGAATATGCGTGCTGTTTCGTGAAACAGTTTTATCTGAGGAACCTTTATTATATTTATCCCCGACGCAAAAAAAGGTGTTATAAGTTTGACCGCTATATGTGTGTGCATCGTAGTTCTTAAACGGGTGAATTTGGATGCGGAGTAAAAACTAATTTGAATCAGCCGTTATACAGCGTGACGTCGATTTTGTGTCAACGGCACCAAATGAATGAGGTCTGCATAATATAATAAGCACAAAAGATAGATAAAATAATAACTAAGACCAATAATAAAAAAAACACACAGACACCGTAAGTTATGACTGTAAGAGAGGAAATGTCATTACACATCGTCCCCCCCGGCATTGGGGGGGGTATGAAGGACTTTCGACCACTTCAGTCTCCTGCGAGAGCTGAGGTGGAAGCATACCGTCTAAAACCTCTCCGGTGTTAACCTCCAAGGGCTGTTACCGGGGACACCGTGGGCTGATGACTATTCACCACTGGGTGCCCCCCATAGCCTGGGGCCCTAGTCAAGATGCATTATGCTAACTAGCGTTTCTATTCGTTTCGGTTTTAAACCAATCGCGTCACTGGTAGATCACGTGATACGAAGAGTCACGTGATCTACCAGTGACGCGATTGGTTTAAAAACGAAATGAAAAGAAACACTATTAAGCAATACTTCTTGGCTAGGGCCTCTGACTACGTCATAGTTTTCTCGCATTAACGATCGACGTTAAAGGAACGTTACTTAACTAGTCTCGCTTCCCTGGTTTGTATATTGCGATGACACTTTAACGATAACCTAATCCATTACAGAAGCGTGTGCCGCTACGCCTGAAGTTACCTCGTTAAGATAATTGCCACGGTTGTCGGGAATCAAGCTGGCATGAATAAATCGGGGGACTAATATCGTTTATTTATTTCAGCAATTAAACAAGTTCAATTTGCCCAAAATTAATGAGAAACCGGGAAAGAGCATGTCTGACCTTGCTCAGTGTAGAGTTTCGAAGCCTCCTAAGTTTTAACTTGGCCGTCATTACAGCCAAGTAAATAAGAGTTATCAAAACGTTGACAATACGGAAACAAGTAAAAAACAATAAGGGTCTCTATTCAACACGGTAAAAACCATATCGTTTTTGACCTGAGGGCCCTGCCAAGATGCATTGCGCTAACTAGCGTTTCTATTCGTTTCGTTTTTAAACCAATCGAATAGAAACGCTAGATAGCGCAATGCATCTTGGCAGGGCCCTCTGTTATCGTATTGTCAACGTTTTGATAGCTCCTATTTACTTGACAGTAATGGAAGCCGAGTTAAAAACAATATCGTAATAGGTCAAATAAGATTTGGATTTTACCGCTTAGAATATAGGTTGTAAAATCTCAGCAATGTTAATATGACAAAATTAAATACATGGTGATTTAGCAGACGTGATTATTATTAAATGTTTAAAACTACGTGATAAAACTAAACATTTCTATGGTGCATTCTGAGCCCGGGTGTTGAACTATTGAATCTGCATTGTAGTTGACAATGATTTACTTTAATTAACGCCGAATCATTCTGTCACAGTTATTTATTGACTCAAGATAATTACTAACTCAATTATCGCCACGATTCGCATCAGAAAGCGTGCGCTAAAGGACAAAATAAATTAAACGGCCCCATGCCCTCGACGAAATTTCACAATTTCAGCGTTTAAATAAATCTGTTTTCGCTTCGTTCGAAATTAATATTTTCATTGGTACGTTATTTAAAATAGTAATTACTATTTGGCAGGAGCTTTACTGGTGATTTTGAGCATGATTGGCGATCAGTAGGTTAAGTATTAATGGTATTAGTAATTCAACGATGATAAAGTATTATAACGTTCATTGTTAAGTATTTCTTTAATTGGACAACACCTCAAAAGCCCTTAATAACGTTATAAAAAAAAATTCATGATTAAATTTTCAATCATTTTAGTTATATTTTTGTACGGAAATATTTGACCTATGCGTTATATTTCAGTAATTGGTTGAGATTTTACAAATCAAAAATGATTTATTAACAATCATTGTACAGTAATTACTTCAACATCTCTATTCTATATTTTGGCAGATTTATTCAGTTGATATATTTCCTAGACTGCAACTTAACAAACCAATCAGAGTAGAGTTGTTTCACTAAACACACTTGCATTGGCGTATCTAGAGATATTTTCCAGGGGGGGCCTGGCCATGCCTTGTTGAGATACATTGGCCTAGATTTCATTCGGCTTCCTATTTACAAGTGATCAATGATCATCCTGGGGTGGGCACCAGACCATTCTGGGATGGACACGGATCCCCCTATACACGCCTATCATATCAGCCTGTTGCAGTTCATTGCTGGACATAGGCCTCCCCCAAGGAGCGCCACAGCGAGCGATCTCCCGCCGTTTGCATCCAGTCACAGCCAGCTTCTTCAGGTCATCGGTCTATCTAGCCGGGGGGCGTCCTACACTACGTTTGCCTAAGCGTGGTCTCCATTCGAGAACCTTCCTGCTCCACCTTTCGTCGGTTCTGCGACAGTCATGGCCAGCCCACTGCCACTTCAGCTGGCTACATTTTTGGACAATATCAGTCACCTTAGTCTTATATCGTATATAGTGGTATATACGCCTATGCACACGAGTAAATCTAAAACTCAAGTTGTAAAGTGACGCAAACTAAAACTCATAACGGCGCTCCGGGGCAGATTGCGTTTCTTCCATTCATTACGTTTGTAATACGTTTATCGCGAAAACAGAATTGAGCAGTCTGTTTATTCTTTGTCAATGAAACATTTTCCTTATCGTCCGATTTCTTATTAGATTGGCGAGGAGTAAGTTCCGCTTTCACCGGCAGACGGCCTCTTATTGTTGTTATTTAGTTAGCAGGGACGGCCAGTGACGCGAAGACGAAACTTGACTTGTTATGTCCTTTATATCATCTTATTGCATTATTACTATTGCCTTATTATTTGTATAGAAACAAATGTAATAAAACTATAGCCCAATTACGCGCTAAACTTGTATTTATTGTCCATGTACAATCTATTCTTTATTACTGTCGTAGACACTCCGGCGGATATTCTGTACATTAATGTTTCCGAGCGCAAGCACGTACAGGAAATTATTTGCTATGTGTACTGTAGGTACTTATGCGTATACTCGTATACCCTTTCCGCCAAGTGACTTGTTAGCACTGAATCGTTTCCTATATTTTAAACTTTAATAGTACCAGAATGATTTCAAAAATACACGCGTCATCAATAGATGGTAGTATTTAATTTTAATTCTGCAAGATGTGCATGTCTCTTTTCCGATTTGGATTAAACCACTTTTATTTCAAAACTGCTTATTGCATCTAACGATACGGCTGCCTTTACTGTCAAAAGAATAAGAACTACCATATCGTTGATGTTCATTGAATCTATTTTACTATGTTTTAATTGGCCCAAATTTTGCTATATTTAGCGTATGCCTGTGAACTTTTACGCGCCGACTTGTAAGTATAGCTCGGAGAACAAAATATTAATAGAGTCGTATTTAATTATGAACAGTGTTATTTAATTATATTTTTCAATTACATTTATAACGGTAACCCAAAATTGACCATGTGTTTGTGAAGGTATTTCCATTAAAATTTATTTTGTTGTTTGCATATGTTCAATACAACCATCGGTTGTATTGAACATATGCAACCATCAACTACTGCAATTTCTGGAACAAACTAATTAATTTAATTATTATTAGTTTTAATTTAATTATTTGTGTAAATCATTATTCACTATTTTAATTTGATTTCATTATTAAGTAAATTGAAAATGTTAAATTACGATAATACCCCCTTTAGATAATTATAATCTTAGGTATTACGACTCTATTGAATCTTGTTCTGTTTCCAGATCTGTTTTTGCTATGACCTGTCCGAGCTATGGTTGTAACCCACTTACCCACATTTCTGTAGTTTCTTCCAAAAAATATTTACTGTCTGATATATTTACTTAAACAATCCAAAATTTCAAACCAAACATGTTGGGCTCGCTGTACAATACGCAAGAGATTTAGTATTCATTGTGTTCCTACAAAATTTAAAGACTTAAAAGAAAATGGAATATTCAATAACGAAGCCCTCGTTTTGGCATCGTGCAAACGCTCGCTTTGCTCGGCCAGTTTTTACAAATATAGCCTCTTTTTAGTCTTAGGATATTGGAGAAACATTTAGGGGATATTGCTTGTGGCAATTTTGATATGCTAATGTTGGCAGGTAGATTCTACAACCTCTTGGGACGCCGCCTGTCGCTATTACGGAATTCCAAGCTTTTTCTTCGTCTTTTACGGATATCTACATAGATATTAAATAGTAGGGATTTTTTATTCATAAACCTGGTGCCTTGGTTTGTTCCGCAACTCAAAATGAAAAATGAAAAGATTATTCTTAACGGTTATAGTCATACATAATATGCTAACCTACTGAAATACAAGATAGCAAACTTTAAAAATAATAATGTTTATTCAAGAAAATTATTGATTAAGTAAATTTTTTAAATTATTGATTACAAATGAAAAGAACCCAATTATAGTGTTTTTTTTTTTTCATTTCAAAGTTTTTTACGTAATTTAATGTCAAAGAGTAAATTATGACTAGAATTATGTGAAGTTGGTTTCATTATGCATAAAAGTAACTTCACTAATAAGGAAAAAGAAACGTTACTCTTTTATTGTGTGTTTCATTTCAATGCCATACGATTGTTTCATTCTTAAATACCTATATTTTGAAATAATTATACTTGGTTATATGCACACATTATTTGTTAAAGTATTTTTGACTGGCAGAGAATGCCATTACGAATTTTGGTCTATAATTAGACATTTGTAGTTATTATTTATATTTTGTGAAATTGCAAAAATATGGAGTATAAATATGAAATTTATGAAATTTCAATTCATTTTATTCACAAATTCGAGAAGGTATAAAATTATTTTACTGCTCGCAACTTAAGGCGTTATTAAATTTAATGAATGATTGAGCAAGTGACACATAATTACCTTTCATTTTAGTTTTAACTAATAAATAGTAGGGGATCCGAATAGGAGACGACCTTCACCGGGCTGTTTACTCGATAAAAAGTATTATATATCGAATATAATATGCTAAGTAATGTATGGGGAATAGGTTGACTGAAAAATTTCAGTCCAGTCATTGTATATTTAAAAAAAAAAAACTGAAAATGAACTTTTTTTTTAAATTGCTGTTGCTTATTTAATAGACCAATTATATACTAATCGAAAGCATGAAGCCTATAGAATATGCAAACGTTAGGTTGACTATTGTTTCCCGTCATAACTATCGGGTAGGTACTGAAGACAGTACTAATAATTTGCACTAAACCTAACGTTTGCATATTCTATAGGCTTCAAGTCCACCTTTAGTTCCATAAATATTGATTATGAATTCGATTGTCTCGCCGATCCGGTTCAACCGGATCAACCGGTTTCAATCTATTACAAGCCATTTAATCTGAGGCTCTCTATTTAATGACTTTATGACACAATTTCGATAAAAAAAAGTACAGCAACGGTCGATTTGGAAAGTAAGTATTTCCATATCTACACACGCCTACACATACACTCACACGCGCGCACACACACTCACACGCTCACACACACTCACGCACACTTTAGAATTAGATTAGTTAAAGCATTTAAATAAGAAATCATGTAACCCTGTATAACCCTGTACAAACTAAAACTGTTCTTGGTACGTAATCGGGTCCTGTAACACAAGGATCCCTAGCACAGGACCCACTGTATTGTTTCTATCACTTGTACGGTTTCATTTATGCAATAAACATTTTCATTTTCATTTTCATTTCCATATTTCATTTCTAGGGAGGAAAGTGATTTTGAAACAACAATTGGTTAAATACTTAGCCATTTCCGTACCCAACGGTGTCAACAGGATCCTATTACTAAGCGTCCGTCTGTCTGTCTGTCTGTCTGTATGTTCGTATGCCAGCGGGCAGTATGCTGCATGTACCGTAGTAGGTAGACAATTTAGTATTTCGCAGAGTGAGTAATTCTTTTGCCACAATAACAAAAAAATAATTAAATGCCCTCATTCAAGTGTGTGACTCGCACTTGGCCGGTTTAACCCTTACCTACTAGATGTATGTAAGAACCGGGTCCCAGGGTAGATTTTTAGATTTTTTAAAGTTATTGTATAAGGCATAATAACTTTTAGAATAAGTGTCATTAAGCAAAAACGCATATGGCATTGTATTGTTTGGTAGAAATTATTACTCATAAATTTAGTTGGTCGAATAAACTTTATGCATAATATTATTGACAAGTCAAATGTCCGTGAGGAATAGACAATGAATCACATAAAGTTATTTAGCTGAGTAACATAAAAGTTTTCAACATTATATTAACATGCAAGCACGCATGAAAGCAAAGCAGCAAGATGTTCCTGGGTTATAAAAAAGACCTAAAATTTTAACCTATCCAAGTCGCTTCTGCCCCGACCCATGTTGTTCGCTCGCTTTGCTCGCTCCCATTGTGCTACATAACGTTGTGTAATATGACCGTTAAACTTAACGAAATTATTAGTAAAGAAACACGGTTTCATGAATTTTAAAATTGTACAAACAATAATAAAAAATTTAAAAATATATACCAATACGTTTGGGTCAGTAAAAATTACGCCAAATATACGGCACCCTTGAGGAACTGATGATACAAAATAAAGATGCCTTTTTAAGGAAATTACAAGGCTAAAATGACGCTCATATTTTAACAGTAAAAATAATTAAGACACAGTATCTTCGTAGAAATAACATGTAACCTTTTTTTACCTAAAAAATGAATAAAATGAAAATGAAAATTTTATTGGTAACATTCCTCTTAATCGAAATGCAAGGTAGAAAGTTTAACTCGGATAAAAGTATCCATTGCACCCTCACTAGCGCTCGTGCATCCTCAAAATATCTCAGGAAGCAATGGATTACATTCATCCCTTGGTTCACGATCTTTTATTTCACGTCATTTGCTTTTAGGTCCGCGACTCGAAGTGACATTTCTGCCGCGTCGTGGGAAATGGTTTGGATTTCCTCCAAATACACCATCTAGATTAGCTACGGGAACATTTACTGTTATTATTGGAAGTTCTTGTTAGCCCAACTTCTTAGAACGACGAAACTTAAATTGGATTCGAGTTAGCTTATTTAATTAAATGGTTGATTTTGTATTAATCCGAAACGAAATTACCTCCTGCGGGGAGCGTTTGATTTATTTACAGACGGCAATTTAATTTTACCCGATAAGAAAAAGATTTGCTTCGTGTTTAGATAAACATTTTAAACGATTACGTGGATGATTTAGTATCCAAACCGCTAGTTTGTTGATTTGTTCCTGATTCGTCATATTCCTAAGCTTCGGTCATATTCCTAATTCGACACTTTCCTTATTGGTCATATTCCTGATTCGTCATATTCCTAAGCTTCGGTCATATTCCTAATTCGACACTTTCCTTATTGGTCATATTCCTGATTCTTCATATTCCTAAGTCGCCATTGTGCGGTCAAATAAAATCGCGTACACATGCTTACATGATTAATGAGTATTAGGACAGATTGTACTAAGTAGTGTATAACACGATATAAATAATAAAGTGACAATGACATTAACTTCATGATAGACACGTAACACTCATCTATTAATTATCTAAGGAGATTCTATCATTTACCACAGAGGACTCTATAATATTCTGCAGGCAAATGTACATGATATGACGAGTTAGGAATATGACAAATCAGGAATATGACGAGTTAGGAATATGACCAATCAGGAATATAACGAATCAGGAACAAATCAGTTTTTTGCTACTAGACGGCTTGTCGAGTTGCAAAATGCAAGGTATCGTTAGAATGTTCTTAATCCAAGGAGTTTTTTTATGGCAAGGAAAAGGCCCACAAACACACAGGCCAACTGATGGTAAGTATGACTCCAATTGCGTAGCCAACCCTGAGAATTGAGTTGGTATATAATTATGATATCGCCGCCCCCGGCGAATAAAATGATAACTGTAAAAACCTTATTTTCCAGGAAAAATAAAATACTTATTTTTGTCGATTGCTTCTTGGATACTAAACATTATACAAATTGTATTAGGCGCTAAGGATAGATTTTTTTTGTGCATTCTGGATAATTTGGTAATCCACTTCTAAGATATGCCAAAATAGAGATATTAAAAAAATAAAAAGTTAGTCAACATTTGCCATCACATAGGATCTATAATATCGATTATCATTTTATTCGCGATGTATCTACGCCAAAACTGAATATTGTACCGTTATGTTATAATTTTGTAGATAATATAATATAATATTATTATATCTACCAAAACAGCAAGTTTTTAGTGATTGAACTAACATCGTATTTGATTTATCTAACGTCTTGTCAGGCTTCGCATCGCAATCCTATTAGAAGCGATCTTTCTTTTCAATGTGTTACTTTTTTATATATTAAATATCTGTTAAATATCGAATGAGAAGCAGTCCCTGCGTTTTTTCCAGAATGACTTAAGTAATTGTATTATGGCGTCTCTCTCATAAACGGCCTCGGATAGGATCGGACAATGACGTATCGTATCTAAGGAAGCTCCGATCCAATTTAGAAGTCGAATCCGATGAGTGCCCCTCGGGAGCCGAGGCATTATTCGCGAAACGAAATTTTAAAGGGAAAAAAGGCGCCATTTTTGTTAAATGTATCCACCAAGGCGAGTTGAGTTTACGTTTATTGATGAAGGTTTCGTTGTGGCGACGAATAAATAGGTAACATCGTAAAAAGTGTTTTGTATTTATCTCAGAATAAGGTTTTTTTTGGTACTACAACCTAACTACCCGTGGATGTCGTGTGTGTGAATATGTGGTGTCGGAAAAAACATACATAGTACTAAACCCGTGTGGCTAGAACAGTGCCACTCCATGTCTTCCCGTGGATGTCGTAAGAGGCGACTAAGGGAATAATGGCTTGTAGTACTGTAAGGCGATGGGCTTGCAACCTGTCACTAATACGCTGGTATACATCTTAGCCTATTTGTGTAGAATGTGGTTAATGAAATATCAACAAGTTTTAGAGTTGTGGGTAATTCTGTAGCTCTGCCTACCCCACTCTGGGATTACAGGTGTGAAAGTATGTATGTATGTATGTACTATCTAAGTACGTTGCCGCGGATTACCCTTGAATCACTGACATTCATTTTATAGAACCTTTTACTTTACCAAATGTTCATTTCAACGACACGTGCTTGGCGGCCTAATATGGCTGCGTTTCTCGTGTGACAAATAGTGGATAAAAATTCCGTCCCTTATTGTTACGGATATAAGTACGAGAATTACGGATGCGTTATCCACATGCCGTTTTTTATTGGTTAGTTGGTCATTGTTGACTTAATTATTGAATATCGCTGGAAACGTTAACTTTACAGAATTTCTTAAGAATCGGATACACCGCTAATATCGTTGACGTGTAGACTAAGCTAGGTTAGTTTAGGCTAAGATTTATTTCGTACAATACGTTATGACTTGCAAGTATATAACCTATTATGACTAAAAATAGTTATGGCAGATGATATAGACCCGTTCCGAACATATACCACAATTAATTTCAACATTATAGATATAAATAGGACGCATGGGTAATCTTCGTAACTATCCCTGAAAGATTAATGTTCAAACTAAACTTCATATTAACAGTACTTAGATCTAAGAAGTCTAAGAACACACATTAAAGCCTTACGCGCAATAATAGCTAAAGTGTCATTAGCAGTAATCGGAATAGGTAGAGTATATTTACATAAAGTTTGCAAAAGAACATAATATAGAGTGGTTACAACTGGATAAAATATTAATTAATCTTTATTGAAATATTTTTAATGCTAAATATACGTAATATTTACTCACGTAATGGGATATTTTATGTTAGTTTGTGATGAAAGGGGCATGTAACTTATTTCTTTTAAGTATCTAATTAATAGGTGGAGCATATTTACCTAAACTTCGTAGAAAAGAGACATAAACTGCAGATTTCCTTGCGACTACATTTCCTAGTACCAGAAAAATACCGGATATCCGGAATTCAATAAAATAAAATTAATATTTCACCCGGTGATAACCGATCTATATTATGTCCTTTTGGGAACTTTAGGTAAATATGCTCTACCTGTTCCGATCACTGGTCATTACTCATTATGACATTTGAATTTGACAGAAACGGACAAAGAATGCTTTAACTAAAAAATGTTTATTGTACGTTTATGAATAATAAGGTTAGGTCTTAATGTGTCTTCTTAGTATTTGAATAATGCCTCGCCGTAAAATTGTTTTTTTGTAAATGTCGTAAGAAGCCCAAACAATTTATTACACACGATTTTTTACCACCGACGTAAAACTACATCCAAATCGGTTCAACCGTTTAAGAGCTAAAGTGCCACAGACAGACACACACACATAGCCATCAAACTTATTACACTCCTGACTTTGCGTTGGGGGTTAAAAAAGGAATTAAATAAGCCTAAAAACCAAAAGTGGACCGCGGAGACTTAACGGACAATTCTAAATCTCAAGTAACTAAATGTGAATTGATTTCGCTATTTGCAATTAATTGATTCGTCGTCAATCTTCAACACGTTGCTTCAGGCCAAATACAATTCATAAATGAAGGGGAATATTCTAAACCAGCCCGGATTTAGAGATCGCTAGGGTGCCATTAAACTTATCGCGGATTGATATTTAACTTCAACTGTAACACGATCGCCAGAGATCTCGTCTCTCTGACGTGCAACTTAGATGGCTGCAATCATGTTTAGTGCAACTGGCTGAACGTAATCAAAGTTCGAGCTTGGTAAGGGGTCTGAAAGGTTTAATGACGACGGGGGTTATTCTAATACTCGCTCGTTCGAAGCTTATTTCGAGGTAACCCATCATTTTATCGAATTTCATTTCATTGACTGTATCATTTTATCGAATTTAATTTCATCGACTGTATCATTTTATCGAATTTCATTTTATCGATTGTATCATTTCATCGTATTTCATTTCATCGACTGTATCATTTTATCGAATTTCATTTCATCGACTGTATCATTTTATCGAATTTCATTTCATCGATTGTATCATTTCATCGTATTTCATTTCATCGACTGTATCATTTTATCGAATTTCATTTCATCGAACGCTATTATCTGCTGGAGCCATGATGTTTTCAGGATATCTTAAATATTATTTACTAAAGTAGGTTACGTTATGTTAGACTTTTGACAACCTAACAAAATTAACTCGCGCGCCGAGAAATTCTTTTCGATGAAATGAAAATTCTGCGTAATGATACCTACGTTCGTTGAAAGGTGATTCGATAAAATAAAAGATATCCTTAATTATTTCGATGGCACTTAGTAGTTGATCTATTCGTTCTTTCATAGAGCTTTTTCAGTCTTTGATAGAGCTGCGTCAAAATAAGCAATGACCGAGGTTTTAGATACATAAAGAATTAATCTATGAGAGTGGCGACACAACATGCTTACTTAAATTTGACTACCTCATACTGTGTAATCTATTTTTCTAAAAAAATACCTACTTATGGTAAGTTGGGAGTAAGATCGGATCGGGTCAACACCGGATAATTCAAATTACTACTAAACTCAGAAAGGTTTACGATTCCTGGCACTTCAGGCTGCGGGGCGCAACAAGATAACGTAGGCAGGTGTGTTGCCAGGAATCGAAAACCTTTATTACTTTAATAGTAATTTGAATTATCCGGTTTTGACCCGATCCGATTTTACCCCTACATACCTTATTTGAACGTTCGTAAATAGGACCATGTTAGATATTTCAAAGTTATTATGATTACGTATGTATTAGATTAACATCAATTGGTAAACTGGATCATATAAGAAAAGTTCTTGTTTCTTGTCTGCCCGTCAAAACTTTAAAGAGCTGAAATAGCGGTTTAAATCCGGTTTTAAATAGCGGTTTTTTTTTTCAGAATACGGGTTGTTACGGTGGAGCTACTAAGTTAACAAAAAATAAATAAAGAAGGGGGTCGCATACGTGAAATGTTTTATTTTCAACGATTTTTTTTTATTGTCTTGTAAAAATGGTAAAACAATAAGCGTCAAAATTGGTATGATTAAAGTAAAAACCCTAAAGATAAACAAAAAAATACTAAAAAAGTCTCATGCGTTAATTGGGCACGCGCTGATTCGATTCGAAATCGGAATATAATACTTAAAGGTGCATTTAGACCCAGCGAAGGAGTGCTCTAGAGCATGTTTTGTCTTTATTCTTACAAAGAAAACGTAAGAGATAATGCATAGAATTCTTGTTCATTCGCTTGGTCTAAATCGGGCCTAACGTGCCGCAGTACGGAAACCTCGGTGCGCGAGTCTCGCATGACCGGTTTTTTTTATAAAATTAAATCCGCCTCGTGTGGTTGCCGAGTTAGAATAGTGCCACTCCATGTCTTCCCGTGGATGTCGTAAGAGACGACTAAGGGAATAAAGGCTTGTAGTACTGTTAGGCGATGGGCTTGCAACCTGTCACTAATACGCTGGTAAACATCTTAGCCTAATTGTGCAAATTGTGGTTATAGAATTATCAACAAGTTTTTAGAGATGTTTGTAATTCTGTAGCTCTGCCTACCCCACTCTGGGAACGAAGGCGTGAGATTATGAATGAATGAAAAAATCCGCTAAATGCAAGCTAAGATTGCGGTCGAATTCACTGACGATGAGTTTCTCACAATAATAACTCCAATATCCCTTGAGGTTCAAACAATTTATCAATACCAAGTCATTATTTATCAGGTGGGTGACGTGCTTGCAAAGCTTATGCCAGCGCTGATGGAACTTATCAACGAGGCAACACGCCTCACTTTGAAGTAATTTGAATCCGGGAGTAAGCTAACTTTTGAGGCACGATACACGACGTAGGTAATTTAACTTTTAACGTAGCTCTTGTGTCATTATTATTTTCAAATATTTGAGATTACACGCAGGATGTCCCAGAAACCGACGTCAACCTGCATAGGGCTGATAGAGCAGCTAAAAAGCTATCGATTTAACCTTTATATAAGTTTAGCGATTTTTACTAGTTTCGGAGATATTGATCACTTTAATCTGAATTTTTGTAATTTTCCCTTATGTCCAAATTGCAAAAAATCATTAAATTCATGTTTTGTTTCGTAACTTTTTCAGTGGTAATTAATTAGAATAATTACGAATCGGCGAAGTTTTTAAACCTATTTGCCTGTTTTTTTTTGTAATCACGTAAAGATTGTTTTTTATTACTATATTTATTATACAAGGAGTCCTAGTGTTTGCTTTTCACTTTGTATGGAAAAAACAACTTTGTGTGTTTATTTAAAAAAAAAAACATTCATATAGGTTCGGTACCAATTCAACGGAATGGAACCCTCGGTGTGCGAACCTAACTGTATCTAAAAATACTTTTGTTTCGTACGTGAACTTCGTGTAGACTAACGATGTTTTCATATTTTCGCCGGAGCCGGTCGTTACAGCCATTTTTCTACAGTTTAAAATATTTAAGAAAAGAATTCGGTGTTCGTTTACGAGCGACATTATTTTTACGTTACTGGCGAAAAACATTATTTTCTCATTAAACAACGAGGCGGGGGTTAGTCGGGTGAATGTTAGATAGACTAATTTGTCAGATCGGGCCGCGCAAGCGCTGTTCCATGTGGGAATTCTAATTAAAGTTACACAGCATTCAGACGAACTTGCATGGTGTGGCGTGATGAGGCAACTTTGACCGTATTGCTTCCTCGGCAAGTGCGGTAGAACCAACGTATTAATAGTTCCCTGTCTATCTTTGCCACACTCTCTCTGGCATCTGTCAATATATTGTGTATGTATGTAAACAGTTTATTGTACAAACAAAAGAGATAAAAGTTGTTAAATAGACAAAAATATAACAGGGATGTACAAAGGTGTATTTCTTTAAGGGATCTCTTCCAGTTAACCTATGAGCGATTGAGAAATAATTAATGACAACGAAATAAGTACAACACGAAAAGATTTTTCTTTAAGTATTAATATACAATTATATATGACTAATAAAATAAATAAATGAACATAATAAACATGAAAAACTTTTAAGAACAAGTGTCAAGCCAGAACTTCTTTGGTTTTGAAAGAATCAACAAAATGAGACTGCCTAATTTCCAAAGAATAAGAACATATAGCATAGAAACCAGACTATAAGACGTACTTTTGCGTCAGCTATCTTTCTCTACTTTTTAAATTACGTATTACATGAGAAAAAATGAAACAAAAAGTAGGCTGTTTTTTCTTATTTAACTGTCATTGTCACAAGGTTTTACACAGGGACTTCTATGTCCTTCCTATAGGAAGGATTTGTCTTTCCTTGTCTATAGGTCCAAATACTATAGGTGCTTATAGGTCCAAATCACGCCTTACTTGTAACGATGTACCAAATAACGAAACAACAGCTATAGATTCATCTCTTTCCAACTCACTATGAAAACCATAAGTAAAAAGAAGTGAACCATAATATATTTTCTGCTTATTTAGTACGGCCTTTAGTCTTTCGTCTGTGCTAATTTCACTAGGTCATAGATTCCACAATCGCACAGCGTGAACCGAAAAGGATTTAAGAAGTTTTGGCTTTATTAGATGGGAAAGCAAGGGAAAGATTATCACAAGTACGCAAGCGATTTTCGGTATTGTGTTATTTTGTTTTGTTTTGTCGTGTTTTGTTTTGTATGTTTTGTAATATAAGATTTGTATTCGCGATCAATGTTTTATGAATGTTAATTACTCTTTATACCTATGTATTTATTTAAGTATACATTTCATTTATTTACTAGTCTTCGTTCGCGTAAAAATCGTATTTTTTGTCAATGTCCATGGGTTAAATGCAAATTTAAAAGATTTTAAAGCAATACAACGCTTTAAAACAATTTTTACGCACTTAACCCACTTTTTATACCGAAATTGCTATAAAAAGTGGCAAAAGAATGTTAAAACGTTGAATTTCTTGTAAATCTTTAAAATACGTTTTTAACCAAATTCAATAGATGCATTTACCCCGGTTTACGTCAAAATGAATCTCGGATTTTCTCAGGGTTCTATATTCTAGTGGGTTTTCAATTTAAGTCGAAGACTGTAAGGGTGCTTTTCCCTCGGCGAGGTGAAGCGAGATGTGGCGAGACGAGAATAGGGAACGTTCATGACTTTTTTCACAGCTTCATTAAAAGCTAATTGATGTAACAAACAGTTGAGAAAAATAATTTTTGAATAGCTATAAAAATAACCAAGATAAACCAACAAAGAATTGTCCCTATCTCTAGCAAAACAGAATTTAACATGTAGTTTATATGGGCGTTCTGCATGACGTCACAGTACATATCAGATCTCTCTGTCTAATCGCTGTCTAATTAGTAGTTAAAAATGCTTGTATCATCCGTAGTCCTTGGCCGATTTTAATTTTGATTTCACATTTGGTGAACGGTATATTCATATTTTGTTGAGAAATGCGATTTAAAAAATCCATGCAGAATTGAAATTTGTGTTCAAACATTTCAATCCCGTCCTTTCGCATCTTCTGTTGAAATAGTTTTTGATACGAGTTTATATTATCGCGTCGCCTACTCTCGCCTGGCTTTGCCAGTGGAAAATTAGCTTAATTGTTCTGGCCGGTTTACACTCATTTGGCATAACTTATTTTGGCATAATCATTATTTGGCATACTCATAATTTGGCATAATCATCATTTGGCATAATCATATTTTAGCATACAGTCTTTTTTTCTGAAACCGTATACTTTTCAGGATTGTTATACAATAAACCTAACCTAACCTAATGGGTTCTATGCAATGATATTTTAAATAATCCTGAAAAGTATACGATTTCCGAAAAAAAGACTTTATGCTAAAAGATGATTATGCCAAATGATGATTATGCCAAATAATGAATATGCTAAATGATGATTATGCCTAAAAAAGTTATGCCAGATGAAGGGTACCTACCCGTTCTGGCAACATTTTCTTCGCCGTCACTACTAATTTTGACCTAATCCGGGATTAAATGCAATGCCCTAACAGGGTTTATGTTGGACAGGAAATATTTTCAAGACCTTTGTAAACACATAATGCAATAAATGACATGACTATGACTATTTTTGAATGATGATCAGGGCCCGTACGTTTCATGCCGTTTTGACGCAAAAATGACGTCACGCTACATAGAGTATGAATCCAAATGTTTTTATTGTAATTATTAAACATTAGTGGTCAATCATTTAATCATGTAAAAATGAGTTGAGTAATCTATTGTCGCGTAGATATATATCGCGCGAGAAAATATATCTAAAACGTAAATGAAACTATTAGATTGAGAAGGACAGTGGCAAAAATCATCGAGTAACATTATCATATAAAATAAACTGTTTTTATGTTGTAACAAAAACTAATAATATGATTAAATAGTCATAAATACAATTATGGAATTGACATTCATAAAATAAAATTGTCTGTATTTGTCATTTTTAGTAACGAGTGGTGAAAAAAAAATGATGCTGCCGTGATCCGTAATTTGATTGCGAATAAGCTGTATTTAACTATAATAATTTAACCGCTTCTTATTTAATTATTTTTATTTGTCCCATTTAATACATACCTAAACACCTGCCAAATGAAAGCAGAGCATCCTGTGTGTAAAATTGCGTCATTTTAACGTTATCGGCATCAAAAGTACGACCCCTGTTGTTGGAACTACTGGACGGATTGTGATGCATTTTTTCGTCATCGTTATTACTCCTTAAATAAATAAAATCTTCATAACTGCGAACATTTTTTATAGCATGGTGAAGGCAAACGGGCACAGACCACCTGGGGCACGTTTTATAAAACTACAAGTAACCATTTTACAGGTCTAAACCGGCAACACTGCTCAAATCGCTGGTCGTCATTGGTCGAGGTTGTGTCAAATGGAAACTTGTAACCTGTAAATTGTAATTTGTAGCTTTATAAAACAGGCCCCTGATAGTAAGAGGGATCTGAGACCCATAGACATTTGCATTTTCAAGACTTCAATCTTAAGATTGCAATCCTAAGACCGCAAATGCGTTGACGACCCTAAGGACTAATCGAATTCATCTATGCTAGTAATTTTACCTGTTGTCCTATCCCCATATCGGAACACAAGAATGAACACTGCTGCTTGGCGGTAGGGTAAAGGATAAGATAGTGGTAGCATTCTGGTCGGACCTTGCACAAATTCCTAACACAATTCCAAATTTTTCTTTCTAAAGTATACTGCCCTCCTACGGAGAAAAGGCACAGGTGCAATTAATTCATACAAGCATTTTAAACTCTCAAAGGTTATAATAAGGTTGGAAGTGCAATACAATTCATATAGTAGATGTGCCTTTTTTCTTCTACTTTATCTTATGGGCCTTTAAAAACCTTCATAACTGCGAATTCTAATTCGAATCTTCAAAGAAACTAATTTCAGGCTCAATTATAATGTTTCAAAGCAAGGCCACTAACAAGGGCTCTAGTATTTCAAAAATTGTAATCATGCGTGTAAATTGGGGCACACCTATTTTTAACAATGTATGAAAAACATTCCTTTTAGTTTTCTCTTTAATAAGAAAATTATAAGATAGTAGAATTTTCTATAACAGTCTTGCACAGCTATAATAAATCTCTTTGAGGAATTCTGTCAGTGCAATCTAATAAAAGCATACTTACAGCGTAATTAATTGCATTCAAGATATTCCGCTTCGCTACCTGCAACGTAATCCCGTTTAATAATTCACGCAATTTAATTTAAATCCTCTCGATAGAGAAACACGATGAATCAAGAAAATAGAAACCAGTGAACATAAGTTGCAAGAGCGAGGATTATCCCCGCGTTGCAGTGGGGGTTTCGAAATAAAACGGCCTTCGTTCGCTCCACAAAGGTGGATAACTCGTCTTACAAAATGTTCCAAGAACGGAAACCTTATCCCCGTATCCCCGTACACCGGCGGATTCTTATAAACAACTAAAGAATAGGAAACGTATGAAAGACTTAGATAATAATTCTTTTGTTTCAACCGTTTGCGCAACTAGGAATTTCAGCGATAAGTTAACGCGTGAACAATCGTTCATAAGTTCCAGTGTTGTAATGGATTTCTTGCGTTAGTTTTCT
Source organism: Acleris literana (assembly GCA_946894065.1). Taxonomy (NCBI): domain Eukaryota; kingdom Metazoa; phylum Arthropoda; class Insecta; order Lepidoptera; family Tortricidae; genus Acleris; species Acleris literana. The sequence continues at coordinate 20,370,821 of OX335677.1, read as the reverse complement.
AGATTCTGACGCTTTATAAGGTATTTAGCGGTTTAATAAATTGAAATACAACAGTGAAAAAAAATTGGGCGCTACTAACAAGATTGTGATTGTTGTACATGAGCGTCTTGATTCCATACGAGCCGAACAAGACGGTAGGAACATCAACTAAGATGTTAGTTCAATTACTAAAGAACTTGCTTTGCTGAATCATGGTATCCATTTTTTGTCAACCAAGAGAGAATCTCTCTTGGTTGGCTCTCATTTTTTTGAGTGAACTTTCAACAAACATATCTTTTTTTTTTGTAGTCACAAGTCTAACCTAAGCTAACGTACGTAATTAACATTTAAGATATCCTGAAAACTGAATGGTTGGATTTTGATGCAATTTTCAGTAATAGAGTGATTCAAGAGGGAGATTTTTATGTATAATAAATACTGGATTATGTACGGGTGTTACAGAAAACTCACATAATCCGAAGCGAAGCGAGGGCGGGTCGCTAGTTTACTATCAATCAGTCATGATTTGCAATCATCTTGTCTTTTGGCTGCTTTGACACCGGTCAATAGGTACTTAAATTGGAATGTGAAAATTCATTTGAATTGCATAAATCTTTATTCTTATCGATGCGGAACTTTGCATGCAACATCCGTCCATGCAAACTCAATGACGCCAGAACGGCTCAACGGATCTTGATGAAATTTGGCACAGAGATAGATTATAGTTTAGAATAGCACACAGGCAACCTTTAATCCCGAAAATCACTGTTTTCGTGGGATGGCAAAATTCAAATTCTACTCGGACGCAGTCGCGGGCAGAAGCTTGTGATGCGTAATATGTTTCTTCATTGTTAATGAGTGATACAGTAGGTACATTACAATAAATTAGGAATTTATTTGTTCGTAAATACACTGGTAAACATGTAAGCCTAAATTGTGCAAAATGTGGTTACAGAATTATCAACAAGTTTTTAGAGTTGTTGGTAATTCTGTAGCTCTGCCTACCCCACTCTGGGATCACAGGCGTGAAGTTATGTATTCTTCTTCTTAGCGAGCCGACGGTATGTGACCAATACTCTGCCACGGGAACGGCATTGCTAGTGGCGTCAATCCTGCCGGGTGCAGGTGTCGGGGCACGTGGGGCTGCAGGAGGTGCGCCATGGCCTGTGGTGAGGCGCCGCAGCTGCAGTGGTCTTCAGCGGTGTAGCCCCACTTTACCAAGTTATGTATTTATGTATGTATATGTTCGTTTATTTCGTTTTTAATGGTTGGTTTTCCGTTGTACTTTTGTTTTGTCCATAAATCTGGGGTCCTAGTGAAAATGGGTGTAAGTCTTCTGAAGACCAAGTGAAAAAGGGTTTATGTCTAGTTTACTCCGTTTATGTATAAACCCTTTTGTAGAACAAGTTAAGTCGCCTTATACCCTTTTTCACTAGGTTCTCAGAAATAACCATTATCTATTCAAAGGCCAAGATTCACAAGTACCGTCGGCACGGCATTTAGTGCTTTATCACTTTAACATTCATGTTTGATCCGCTGCACTAATCTGTCAAAGGGGCTAAAGCGACACAATGTATTAAATTGGCAGCTACTTGTAACTTCGATTGTACCGATGCTATTACAAAAACTTAAACTTGTTTAGTTCAATCCATAGAAAACTGTCATTTTACACATGTCTATGGCGTGTCTTAATTTTTTGTAATAACACCGTTTGTATTTTGAACTTATAAATATTTTTTTGTAAAAAATTAAATTTTTGGGACAAGCTTTTTTGCTGACTGTATTTTTTTTGTACAGTCGTCATCTACTCAGTAAGTACCTAGACTTGCATCATCAAGACAATTCTAACGAGCCCTAACACGACGGGTTTATCATGTGTACTTTAGGAGTTCCCTTGGGCACCCTACGTCTCCATCATCAGACCAGCTCGATGGTGCTATATTATTGTATTGTCATCAGAACTAAAGGTGTATGCAAAATTTAAGCTTCATCGGAAACCAGGAAGTTGGTCAAATTTGACTTGCAAGGTTTGACCCATACATTTATGTACATATATATATTGCAAGTAAAAGCTTGTGAAATTACAGACGTCTCAAAGAAAAAAATACGTTTTAAAAGTTGTGTATAATATTTAAGAACACAAGTTTTTGCTGCTATTGCTTTCTATTTATTGTAGGTATTCAGACTTTGTAGTATGAGAAAACAATGTAGTATGTATGTATATGAATCCCACACATATTTTGTTTTAAAAAAACAAACGGGTTCCTTGAATTTGCCTCCAGAAGGCTTCCTTCTGTGGAAATTCGCGAGAGACACGTAAAGAAAATAATTTTACTTTTCCGCAATCGTTCGCCTGTAAAGCTGCGCTCCGCACACACCGCTGGCGCGCTTACGCAAACAACTAAATTTACTTTGAATTTCAATTCCTTCGATGTCTTTGCTTATATTTATTCAAGTTTTGTAAAAAAATAGTCTATATTGGATCAGGAAATCATGAACATAAGCTAGATACGTGTTACTCGCGACGATTTTTCTTAAATCGATGTAACTATTATTCGTTAAATGTTTTTTCACTTCTCATACTCTTAAAATGTTACTTTAATCTGTGCACATCGGGACTAAAGCTCCTTATTAATCTCGAAGGATTACAGTAGATTGTACAACTAGGGTCTAAAATAAGCCATACTTAGTACCACGAGATGGTTATTTTCCCGAGCAAAGCGAAGGAAAATTGTTCGAGGGGTACCTAATATGGCTTTTAGACCCGAGTAATACACTCTACTTTTCACTTCGATTGCGAGAAAATAAAAACATTACCTATACAAACGTAAAAAATTTGCAAAGATAGCACCACATATTCTACGGCGAAAATATTGTTTTAATTTGGCGGCGTTTTTTTAAAAGTACTTTAACACAGATACAAAAATATAGACACCGCAAATAAACGCCACTGACCGTGTGAGTATTTAGCGCTTCAAAGCGTTGCACAATCGATTTAATCATATTTTAACGATTGTAAAATAGGGACTAAAAAACACCTAATGTTTTGAGAAATTAATTCTGTTCCCTGATTGGTCGATTTTAATATAGCTGTATTCTGGTTTTTAATACAAAGTTTTTTTTTTAAAGAGTTTGTATATTTAAAGAGTATGCGTACCAAAAAGAACCTAACGTTCCGATTGACAGTTTGTGATAGGTTGATTTAATTTCGTGAAGTATTTTGATTGGTGGATTTAATTTGGTGAAGTATTTTGATTGGCCAAATTAAAATGTTTTGCACAAATAAATCATTCTATTTCCCCTAGGGAAAATATGAATATAATGTATTCTCTAGGGTTTATATGTACTACTTGAGTCTCTCTTGATAAGTCTAATATGACACACTTTTTGAGCATGAAAAGTGAAAAAGTAATTCTTTTTTAATTTACTTTGGAAACCATTAAACAACCAATCACGGTGTTTGTAAATGGAGGCTTATCGCCATTTTTAGTGATTGCGTATGGACCATTTTTAGGCCGTGGAAATAACCTCAAAATGACAACTGTGCAAAAATATAAAAAAAAACGATTTAATTTCGTAAAACACGATTAATGATTATAATATATTTGGATAAATTAATTTTATTAGGCTTGGTACAAATAGTTTTCAAGCTTGTACCTGTTGGCTAAATGTGCAAGCATTTGTGTCACTTTACCAAAAACTGACAACCGCGAACCAAATTTGTCAGAAACTTTGTTACATATTTTGTTAAATATTGTAATTTTGTATAGAAAAAATAAATAAATAACTATTTTTATACACCCGAAGAAATCATCAAAAAGGTTAAAGGTTCACGCCTGTTGCCTGTCTGAGTTTGTCTGCGGATTGCACTTAGGCCAATTTTAATGCATTTTTTTTTTAACAAAAGCTTCAAGCTGCTGCCTTAATATGTTAGTGCATTGATGCCATTAAAAAACAATTTTAATATAGAAATGAGGCCAAGTGGGCTCTAGCGTAAAAAGTCTTGAGATATTCAGAGCTAAGTCTGGATCTGCTGACACTTATTAATATAGACTCTCAATTTAGTAAAACGCTCTATAAGGTTTTTCTTAGTAATCAAATCAGGTTTTGCAAAGCTGGTTATTTCATAATCTTTTGTCTTTTCTCATGTTTGTGTGTAATCCCAGTAATTATTATAATTGTGAGTGTGTGTGTGTTAGTTTGTTACTCCTTAACGCTGCAATGGCTTGGCGGATTTGGATGAAATTTGGAATGGAGATAGCTTATACACTGTAATACACAGGCTACTACATATCCGGGAAAAATTAAAAGTTTAAGGGGGAATAACGATATTGAAAATCAACGCGGGCAGAAGCTAGTTAACAAATAATTTTTATAATTTTACGGCCGTTTTTTTTAAATACTGAATTATTTTACTTAATTTAATTGACTTTATTTGATTTATTTGATTTGATTGTCTTTTTGGATTTTTTAAGTATTTGTGCCTGCTTCGTTGATGATGCTCGAATCGTAAACTTAATGGTATTAATGCCTTAATAAATACCAATTTTTTATTATTTTGTAGTTTATTGCTTCATAAAGGTTTCATTCATCTTACATATAAAAATACAATTTTGAACTCGGCATGACCTATCCGAAGCGATTTAACCAAAAGCTAGTAAAAGCAAAATAATTCCTAGCTGGCCTTGATGGAAATCCGTCCAGTAATAAGAAGTTTTAATTTAGCAATTAACAGCTTTTTGGGAACAATGCCCACTGGTCGCAGTTTGTTATATTAGTGTAGTTTCACATGAGTTTGTAAGTGCGTTCGTTTGACTTTATTGTTTCTTTTCTACTTGTACATAATTTGTAAATGTAAATAATTAAAAATTACATACTGTAAAACTTACTGCGGCGCTTATTTTTAAACAGTAGTGTCGCCTTTTGCAAAGCGCTGATAGATTCAAGGCACTGTAAAAATAGTAACTTACTATATCAAATTCGTTATTTAATTTTATCGTAGATAATTCAATGAAGCCACCAACATATAAACAATACATATTATTAAGTACCTACACAATACAATATAAATACAATGTATACTTCTAAATAAATTTGTACACTTGCTTACTCGATGCGCAACCTTTCACCTTTCTCAATCTCTCAAGGGTTAGCTGGAAGAGATCCCTTAAAGGGATAAGTTCGCCGTTGTACATTTTTTTTTTTAATTAATTTTATGTTCTGGTTTTTCTTTTATACAATAAAGTTTTTAAATACAAACATACCTATCCTAACTCTCCTTATTTATCATTGTGACATTTGAATCTGCCATAAACAGGCAAAGAATACTTTAACTATAATTTATTTATTGTGCGTTTATAAAAGGAAAGCACTGAAGTGGAATGCCTATAAGTAATTGTTTTATCCCCACACCTAACCAAAACAATGCAAATACTGCTACTTGGCGGTAGGTTAAAAGTTAACATGATGGTAGCGATCCGGATGTACACTGCACACCTACCATCACTAAACACACACTGCATGTTGAAATAGCACGCCTAGTTAAGTTAATTATAAACTTGTCGATCAAGAACATGACACCTTACGTTGTTATGCTCTAATCTCGGCGACATTCTGACAAGCCTCAAACTTCACGAAACTTTCACGAGCTTTATCGCTGCACAATCTGAACTTGTAATTACGTGTGATAATATTGAATTATCTCTTTCAATATGTGCTCAGTGTTTTGTGTTAATAAGGTCGCGGAAATTAAACTGTCTATAATATATATTAAGATACACATTTTGTCAAAAAATACATCAAATACTTTGTATAGTAAAAACGGTTTATGGAATCTCTAATCGTCATTTGTCCTAATGCATCGTTTGTCCGAATTTCCGTTTATCCTAAAGCCATTTCCGCTTAAATTTTAATACTTTTTAGTGTTGTTATAATACAAGACATAATTGGAAAACCTAAAAAGTTGTCTGACCCATCTGAAAACCAGTTTAGGGCAAGTGAAAATTCGGACAAACGATGCGTTAGGACAAACGTTGTTAAGGATTCCGAGGGACACCCAGTAAAAGTTCCCCTATGGTAACGCTACTTTTATAAAAGCCTTTTTTAAATAAATATTTAGAAGTAATTTACTAAAAAGGAAACCGTCAGTTAATATAAAACAGTAAAAATATGGTTCCAAGTAAGACTGAAGTAAATAAAATTTCTAATTTTTTATTTTTTATTTTTGTATTTAAAACCGCTTGCTTTCATATCTTGAACTACATAACAATACCAATGATAATGTGAACCGTAACGTTGTCCTCGTAATAACAGTTTTATAATTATTAGGAAAAATTTGTTTATATAATTTCTCAGAAAATAATGACCAATAAAACGAAAAAAATTAGCACACTTTTGAGACAAACGTCTATGTTATGATGCATATTTTTTTAGAACACCTTTTAAAAAGTTTCAGTTGTCAATTTGAAATTGCATAAGTAGTAAACCTTTGTGAACCTTTTTACAATGCAATAAGGTGAAAAACTGAATACATTTTTTTGTAGTCGACTGTACAAAGATGGAAAATTGTAAATGACATAAGTACCAACAGTTGCCAATTATTTATCTTACGACTAAAACAGAAATTTTATTAATTTTAGGTTATAAATAACTGTTAAATATGAAATCCATATTCCATATCAATAAATATAATACTGGACATTAACAATTTTAAGTGACTAGTAAAACTTGTAACGTTGACTTCGTCTGCGAGAAAAGAGTAGGAAATGCACCGTAAAAAGTCGTTTCAAGTGCCATCCTTTTCATTCTTGAACGGTCATCCAAATGCGAGAAAGCGTAACGCCAGATACAGGTTAAAAAAAATTACGTTCCAGTAATGGTCACGCAACCGCTGGAATATGCCATAAATGGTACAAACACAAACTGTGAAGTACATCACCTTTTGCCGACGTCCGTATTAATGTAGGTAGTTTGCTGTTTTCCCACCAAGGAAACTAAAAAAAAAGTACTTTCTACCCAAGAGACAAAAAGTTTCACATTAATCCTTCTACACACGGCAATAAAGTGCAACTTTCAGTCCATGAGTAGGGAAAGTAATTTAAATTAAACGTTAATATTCTTTTTACCTTTTAACCTTTTTGATGTAACGAAGTAGAATTTGTAAATGGGTTTTCATTAGAAATAGTCTGAATTCAATGTTGAACTATTTTATTTTATTAAAAATTTCGAAGTTGTAAAACATCTTGAGTCAAGATCTTTTTCCATTAATGTAATTACTAACGGAACCTGTATGAAATAATATTGCTTTTCGCATGTCTCCCTCTATTATTAAATAAATAAAATTGGAATTCTGTTCACGACAAAATAAAATCTAGCCTAGAGTCTGGCCATCGAAACGTGATACTGAAAATCACCGCGAAATTTAAAATTGTAGCTATGGTATGCCTGTATGGGCTAGAAATAAATAATGTTGATGCTTTTGTCATTAAGTATGAAGTTATAAGTTAATGACAAGAGCATTAAAATTGTTTAATTGAAGATCATTCAGGAATACTATAGCTACAATTTTAAATTTCGCGGTCATTTTCGGTATGACGTTTCGATGGCCAGACTCTATCATCGTTATTAGTATGGTATTCCACTAGGTATTATTAAAAATCCGACGAGTAAATAAGGTAAAACGAAAAAGAAATCATCCCTTATTTAAATAATCTCGCTAAAACGCAACATAGTCAACAAACACATTTTCTACCTTAAAAAACCGGCCAAGTGCGAGTCGGACTCGCGCACGTAGGGTTCCGTACAACTATACATCTAAATAAATGTTTTTCTTAATTCTTTATTATATTTGAGTTGATTGAATGAAAGGTAAAATGCGGTTTACGATTTATAACGTATTAAAAAAAAACTAATTATTAGATCTCGTTCAAACCAATTTTCGGTGGAAGTTTGCATGGTAATGTACATCATATATTATTTTTACATTTATCATTCCCTTATTTTAGAAGTTACGGGGGGGGGGACACACATTTTTCCACTTTGGAAGCGTCTCTCGCGCAAACTATTCAGTTTAGAAAAAAATTATAATAGAAACCTCAATATCATTTTTGAATACCTATCCATAGATACCCCACACGTATGAGTTTGATGAAAAAAAAATTTTTGAGTTTCAGTTCTAAGTATGGGGAACCCCAAAAATTTATTGTTTTTTTTCTATTTTTGTATGAAAATCTTAATGCGGTTCACCGAATACATCTACTTACCAAGTTTCCACAGTATAGCTCTTATAGTTACGGAATAAAGTGGCTGTGACATACGGACGGACAGACGGACAGACATGACGAATCTATAAGGGTTCCGTTTTTTGCCATTTGGCTACGGAACCCTAAAAAGACCCGTGGTGCTATAGTCCGACTAATATTTAAAAAAAAAAAGGTCAAGTGCGAGTCGGTCTCGCGCACCGAGGGTTCCGTATTTAAGATAATATGGTTGGAAAAAGCAAAAGAAAATACTTACTTTGTTATGAACTTTATTATCTATGCATTAAGGCCCATTTTGACTAGCCTAAATTTTAATACAGATTTTTAAAGTTTTATGATAATTTTTCCAAAACTGTAAAGTTTGACAACTTCATTTTATTTTTCCTGTAAAATATAAGTAATTATCTTTAAATCAGGATTTTTTCAGATTTTTTGGTCCATAAACTTCGGAGATAAGGGGGGGGAACCGTAATTTTTTGTACATTTTTGCGTATAAATCAAAAAGTACGTCCCGAAAAATTATAAAAAAAATAGTTCCGAAAAGTGCAGACTGAGCCCTTTCATATGACACCCATTTGCTATAGTCAAATAACTTTCATTTTTCAACCCCCCATTCTAGACCCCTTAACAAATACTTAGAAAAATATTTTCATACCTGTTTTACTAAAAACAGATGCGGGCAAGCAAGTTATACAACTATGCCAAATTCCAAATTGATAGCTTCTATAGTTTCTGAGAAAAACTGCTGTGATATACAGACAGACAGACAGACAACGAAGTCTCACCATAAGGGTTCCTTTTTACCATTTTGGTACGGAACCCTAAAAAAACGATTTTTCTCTACCGAAATGAAACTTATATTTGGACGATATAATAAACTAAGCAGCTACCACGGCTGCTCTACTAGACAAAGCTGCAACGGTCACTAGTAATATCGCACCTTACTAAATTATACCGAATTAAACTGCATATTGCACGGAATCTTGTGTCAAGAAATACTGATACTTGGTACCGAGCGCCCTTTGTCGTGCATTTTACGTCGGGTGCAGGCGGCCGGCCGCTTTTCATAGCAAGCGAGATAAACGAGCATAACGTGGATATAACTTTATATCGCGATCTCTGCGTCTGTGATTTTTAAATTCAAGTATACATGTATTATGTAAAGTGATTCCGGAATCACGGGTGGTTGTTGACTTACGCCGTAGCGGAGGCAAAACTTGGAGGTTATGCAGTATTTTTTACTTCGTCGGGTTTAGAGTAGACATTTAAATTTTAAAAATCTGGGGCAATAGTGTATGAGATGCGGCACAATGTTCGTCAAAGTACAATATATTAAGGCCGTTAAAACTTACGTAACTGACTGACATACAGAGGGCCCTTCCAAGATGCATTGCGCTAACTATCGTTACTATTCGATTCGTTTTTAAACCAATCGCGTCACTGGTAGATCACGTGACTTTTCACCACGTCATCTACCAGTGACGTGATTGGTTTAAAAACGAATCGAATAGAAACGATAGTTAGCGCAATGCATCTTGGCAGGGCCCTCTGACAACGCACATCTTAAGTCGCTGAACCTTAAGACATGAAATTAGAGGAAATATTATATAAAGTTGACCTCCAAACGATAAGATATAGAGGGAGGAGCAGGAAACTATCCACGCGTACAAAGTCGCAAGCACCTTCTAATGAACTGTATAGTTTTTGCCCGCGACTCCATCCACGTAGAAGTTGTGTATCGGTATTCCTATAGGAATTGTCTCATCGATCGGGATAAAAGTATACCTTATACCCGTTACTTGACAGTTATGGCGGCCGAGTTAACAATACCATAACTAAAGGGCGGCTGACGGATACAATATGGTGACGAAATCATAAGATGGATAAGACTTTTATTAAAATTCGAGTATTATTTATGTATGAAAATGTATGCAGTTTTGATATAAATCAGTACATATTTTGTATATTTAGAAATACGTCCCTGTTACGTCTGTAGATGTAGAGAGGTAATTTTCCCTACATAAGTGGATAGTGAACTATAAAAGGAATGGACTGAAAATACCTATTATATAAACAATATGATTATTTACGTCAACAATAAATTTCTATAACTTTATTGTAATGATGTTTACTTTTTTTTTAATCAGTTGTAGTCATATCCACATTAGGGATATCGTTCGACATTATTTTGACGTAATTTGCATCTGTCAGCAGCCCATTAACAGGTCAAAGACAATATGGGTTTTACCACCCAGAATCTCTATTCTGCCCTGTCCGAGTAATGCTGTATTTATTTGGAAAATAAGTAAGTGTATATTTGTGTCTCGTATATAACAAAAAATATATATATTTGTTACATCAGCTTCGTGCAAGTCATAAAAAATGCTTGCACGGATGCAAGGAAACGAGTGTTTTTGTACAACCGACCACTCGCCTGACTTGCACGCCGAGTGTTCCCGCTAAGTGCTGGCTATAAATTCCTCGAACGAGCTTCTTCAGGTGCTCTCATTAGAAAGACTTCCCTAACGGCCCTCGGCACCAAATTAATACTTACGTACTTTCAGAACATTATGTTTTGCAGTACGGGCAGAAATTGAGATTTGGGGGCGTATTATAACGCTTCGATTAATTAACAAGTGTTACGTGTAGGGACATCGATATAGCAGTGACATAACACACTATTCTATCTGCTTCTTGAATCAAATTTAAAACCATTACACTATAATTCCGAAGTCATAACCACGAATTGATTGAAATTTCAAATTTTGATTATTCCGAATTACTTTTTACAAATAAAGTTTTTCTTTAAATATTTATACTCTTAGTTTTAACTTAACCTTTTACATGCTTATTATTTAAATTCTGCTTAGGTAATATAGGCATGCATGCATAAAACCTCACCTTTATTACTTTCGAAAACAAAACAAATTTGCACAAATGTATATTCGGAAAAATAAATACTTATCTTAATTTTAAAATTCTCAGTTAACATTAAAATTATTTGACGACACGTTAGCTTAGTTAGTAGTAACCCAGCCTTCGAAGCTAGCCATCCCCTGCTCGATTCCCGGTTAGGGCAAATATTTTGTGTAATGAGCGCGAGTATCCATTCTTGAGTCTTGAACATTTTCTATGTATTTAAGTATTTATTTATCTTTATAAGTATGTTTACCATTGCCTAGTACACATATCGATACCTTTAGACTCAATTGGCGTAAACGCCATTTCGGCCAAAATGAGTTTTTAATGCAGTTATACTCAATTTTTCATTCTCTATCGATCTGTGTAGTTAAAGTTGAGAAATTCCCAAAAAAAAGTCGAATACGACCCATAATATTATGCCCAAAAAACATGATTTTTGTAATTGTTTGGGCATATTTGCTGTATTTTTTTATTTTCTACGTTTCAAGGTCGTAAATGATATTGTTTTTATAGTAAAAGGATGTATGATGATGTATGTAAGTCTAACGTGGCTTATACGACCCTATTGTTTCTGCAAAAAATAATAGGTGGCTTTTACGACCCAATATAAAAGAGCCACAAATAATTAAATTGAGGGTCGTACTTTATAATAGTCGTATAAAGTGGATATATTTACCTGATCAGAAATAGAAAAAATTAAATCTCAATTGGCGTAAAACAAAACTCAACTTTTCAGGAGAGCTAACATTAAAAAAAAAGTATTATTTAAAGTAAACCCAGTATTTAAGAAAACGGAAGGCTTATACGCCGTGGAAAAATACTAAAAATGTTACTTACGCCCCAAAAAAATACTGTTTCTGTGATAGGTTTGGGGTGTAAAAGCCGGGTGGACTATTTTTTAACTGTAATAGGGTGTATAAGAGAGACACTCATCTGTTACCTCTGTCGATATAAGCATAAGAATAAATAATAACTACACGTAGGTGCGAATCTCCTTGGACCAGACCCCAAATGCCGTGCTTTAAATACCTAGTTCTCCCTTCACCCCGCTACGCCCGTCTGTCTTCCGCGCCCAAAGTTAGGGCTGTCACTTGCGGAATATTTTAATCGGTTTATGAATGTGGTATACAAGTTTAGTCACGAAATGTTATTTATGTTTTACTTCAACGTGGAAACATTGTTGCAAAATATTTTTTTTACATTTACGTTAAATTAGGTAATAATACTTTTTGATGATATTAAGATTATCTCCAGAAAATTACATGGCTTATGTGGCTATTAATCATCTATAAAACACGGAAACGAGTCTATAAACAACCTTTAAAATATTAACTAAACACCTCAGGTGCCGGCGGTAGGTATCTAACGCGCCGAGTGCGCTTCCGGAGACGCCAGGAGTTTCGCTTCTACGTCTAGGTATTATTTATTATTATGATATAAGATTGAAGGTGCCAACAACTGTTGTAGCACTATTAAACACTGGGACCCTTACCAGAGGGATTGCACTGGGCGTGTCGCACCGCCTTAGTAACCTTCCCGCTGGTCCATTCTGAGAATGGATATCAGTCCGGGGCCGGCACCGACCGAGCGAGCACGCGTGCGCCACGATATGCCTTCCACCGTCTTGAACGATCTATCTCGGGGCGTGCCGTAATACGTAATGAAGTTAGTTTTGTGAATAACCTTAAACTTTTTATTATTTACTTGTTATGTGGTGTTGATTGATAGTAAAACACACGATGAAATGAAACGCACTCCGAAAAGCTGTTACATTGTACTGTTGTGTAGATAAATGGTTGTTTGAATTAACAAAAGGACGTAAAATATTCTTTTTTTACGTTGACTATGAAATTACAATACCTACTTAGTATAACCACGATTTGGGTTTTTGATGTCCCGCCCGATATTTCGACGATGTTACAATCGTTTATACTATATTTATATATAGGTACTGTTATTATATTAAACACGTTGTTAACGGAACATACATATAGAAATAATCCGACGAATGGAGAACGTCCTTTATTTTGAAGTCTGTTAAAAACACGTCGCTACGACCTTATAACGATCGCCACAAGCGAGCGAGTGACATCTGGTGATCTAAAACATTTTAGCCCTCATTGATGTATTCTAGGCGTGTGACAACCCTAGCAATACACGTGCCGCGTGCGAATAAATACAAGTTATACGATAGTAAGAGAGGCATACATGTGATTATAAATACAAGTGCTTAACTAATTATTAAATAAATGAAGATATTCTGACTGTAATGTCATTGGAATAAAGATTTTTGGTATCTAACTCATATTTCGTGTGTTTATTTCACCATCCTATTTATTTAAATGAATAATTATATTCCGAAAAGATTATAATATATGTATTTATAAACACTTAAGTTAAATGTAAAGTATGTGTTACTTTGTACAAGATATTAGTATTATGGCCCGCTAGAAAGAAGATGGCCACCGTAGCCTATGAAAGTTTACATCATTGAACCATCATTTCTAGGTCTCCGACCTACCAAAAACCTTTTACTAATTCCTTTTTGAAGAAACCCATATTGTAAACTCTTCGAAAAACAACCGCTGGGAACTCAATCCACAACCTGAGCGTTCGCGGAATTACATAAAATTTCTCTTATACACCCTATTACGGTTAAAAAATAATCCTCCTGGCTTTTACACCCTAAACCTATCACAGAAACGGTATTTTTTTGGGGCGTAAGTAACATTTTTAGTATTTTTCTAGGGCGTATAAGCCTTCCATTTTCTTAAATACTGGGTTTACTTTAAATATTACTTAATCATATTCTTTATCCTGAAACTATATTTATTATGTCCAAAACTGAGCTTTATAACTCAAAAAACAAAAATGAAATGATAAAAATAATTTTGAAAAAAAAGTTTTTTTGCTCTCCTGAAAAGTTGAGTTTTGGCGTTTACGCCAATTGAGTCTAAAGGTATCGATATAGTACAAGTTTTTAGTTTGTTTACCATTGCCTAGTACACATATAGTACAAGTTTTTAGTTTAGGACTAGATCAATTTGTATGAGATTGTTTCCCAATTTTTTTTTTAGTGCAACCACGATACCTCCTAATGACAAGTAATGTCATGCATTTTGGTTATTCATTGTGCTGACACCAGTCGTGCGATATTTCTAATCATCCCTCTTTATCATTGAATCAATCAGTCAAGACATGTATTGGCGTAAAACATTTAAAAAAATATGTAAAATTGTGGAATGAGCTTCCGTTGAGTTCGAGACAGTCCCCTTCTGTTGGCTCGTTTAAAGGGAATCTTAAAAAGTTGTGGCTAAACGAATGAATTATATAACTGTTTTATAATACCATTTGTTTTTAGGTAAGTTTTTTAGTTGTTGTAAGTATATATTGTATCTATATTATTATTGTATTTATATATTAATTTATTTATGTAGTTATTATATATTTAATGTTATGTAATTGCGTTGTATTTATAAAGTAAAAATATTTTATAGCTTTAACATGTTTTTTCCCATCCTCGTGCGTTGTCCTCACCTAGTCATTACAAGGTTAGCTGGAAGAGATCCCGTATAGGGATAAGTTCGCCTTTCTACATTATTTACATTCATAATATAAGTGTTTTTTTTTGTAAAATGATTTTTTTTGTACTCTTAAGAGTTTACTTATTACTTACTTACATAAAATGTACTTAACGCACGTCATGCATAGGAAACAATGCACAAAATGCATTTAACTTAAAGTTTTACTCTTTTGTCGTAGTTATTAAAAAACCGATGCAATAAGAGTTGGATTTGTGTGAAGAGGGTTCCGCATTATAATACCAAAACAATAAATATCAACAAGACTGGGCTGTGACTGGGATTCCGAATATTTAAATCTGTAGTTTCGAAGATTATAATTTCTCAGAATAGGCCTAAAAGCTTCGACTCATTAGTTAAAGGGCTTTTGAACTTTCTGTGTGTTTAAAAATTAGTTCCAATGCAAATGTTTGTTTGAGCAACTCATTTTCGCTTGTTTTACATGTTAAAGGGCTGGTAAGTTTGTATTAACAAAATAAACATTATTGTCATTTTATTTTTCAGCGGCCAGTGATGTTTTACTTATAATGGTTTAGACCTCTACATACACATAAATGTATAAAACGTAATGCTTAAATAATATCGGAGCGGATATTAAAGATTTCTTAAGTAGGTACCTATTCAGTTTTTGGTACTAAAAGTACGCCCAGCGGGCCGATTATGGTCGTGTTTATCGACGTAGATAAGCGTATTTAAAACATCTGTCACTTTCTGACCAGCATGTAAGTGCGAGAGTGACGGAAGCTTTATCCACCGCGATAAAGGCGACCATAATACGGGCCCAGGTATAAATATTTAAATATCTCGGCTCCGATGGACTTAAAGGTATACATAACGAAATATGTTTATTTTGAATAATTCTATCACTTTTAGAAATGGCCGCTCACATTGAAAATGTATGACTTTTACGCAACCTTGTGTTAGCGTTTACTTCATGGTAACACCTTATGATTTTTTTTCACAAAATAACAATGTCCATAGAGAAGTTTTAGCCAAAAAATATGCATTATGAGGTTATAAAGTGATTACTAAATAAGGCAAGTACGCTTAAATGAACTTTACAGACAGACGGACGGAAGGTAACCTTTTGAAGTGTAAAGGGTTTCTTGGCTTGACCTCGGGACCCTAAAAAGAAACCTTGTTAATGTTTTCTCCTTAAGACTCGAACTTTCTAAAGAACAAAAGGTTCTTACAGAAAGCTTCAAACGTTCGCGAAGGAACTTTCAAATAAAAAAGCTTAACCGACCTGATAACAAAACACTGAAGTTTACTTTTTTTTATAAATAACTATTAACTGGTTGAGAAGAATGTCTGCATGGCAGTTTGAATTAAAATGTTTGTGAAAAATAAATATTGTTTTATTTTTGAAAGAATTTGATTTCAATGTTTTACTTATAACATTTTGCAAAGAGTAGGTAACGTATACATATATAAAAAGGTTTCTTTTAACCAAGAATTAAAAAAAATATCATCAATATTTATAGAATACCTACATATTCCTATTAAAAAAAATTACGTCCACAGACGATATAATAACATACGATTGAATAGAAATCTTATAGTGAGTATTTGCATTAGTGGCATCGAAGTACCCACAAATATTCGTGTGAAGTAACCAAAATTCGAGCAAAAATAAAACAAAAAAACCGGCCAAGTGCGAGTCGGACTCGCGCA
Source organism: Acleris literana (assembly GCA_946894065.1). Taxonomy (NCBI): domain Eukaryota; kingdom Metazoa; phylum Arthropoda; class Insecta; order Lepidoptera; family Tortricidae; genus Acleris; species Acleris literana. The sequence goes on along the minus strand of OX335677.1, from coordinate 20,354,407 downwards.
CGAAGGGTTCCGTACCATTATCTATACAACGTTAGCAAAAAACGGCAAAAAAAACACGTTTGTTGTATGGGAGCCCCCCTTAATATTAATTTATTTTAATTTAACTATTTATTTTTAAACTGAATATACAATTAAATATTCTGTGAATACTTCAAGCGCCGTTTTTAACAAACAACGCCAAAAAAAGATCTCGTTTGTTGTACAGCGACAACAGAAATTCAATAATCTGTACTGTCTAGCTATCACGGTTCATGAGATACAGCCTGGTGACAGACAGACGGAAAGACGGACAGACGGACGGACGGACAGTGAAGTCTTAGTAATAGGGTCCCGCTATTACCCTTTGGGTACGCAACCCTACAAACGATTTGAGATTAACAAACAAAAAACCAGAAATGTTCCCAAATTATTTATTATTAATTATTTATGATTATGGCAAATATTAGTGAACCAAAAAGACCTAAATAGTTCAAAACACACAATTTATTTTATATATCATGAATCATGTGTGCAGAACAAGAAAGAAGCATTGTACTTACCGCTACAGATCGACCTATTTCTGCCGAAGAGTGATGTCATCAGCCACTTTTCAAGACGCATGTCACGTCACTTGCCATTATATGACATCAGCCTCTTGAAAGTGCTTTTTCGTTGCGTGTTTAATAGTCTGTTTACGTATGGGTACGCTGTTAACACGATTTGTAAGATGTTGAAGTGTTTTCGATTTTTTTAAATAAAAAAATTGAGCAAGAGAATGTGGACCATGCTTAGTAGGTTCCGTAGTTTTAACTTGAAACACACTCTTTTAAAACCAATAAATTTATGCCTTAGATAATTTTTACACACACTTTATTCGCCTGTATCTCAAAACCCAATAAAGTCTACTTCGCCGTGAACTAATTCTTTATAAAGAATAGAATATAATCATTTATTCGGCTATTAAATAACACATAAAACACATACATTACTACTGCGAGAAAGATTCTTAACGTTACGACTTAATGTACTTTCATTTAGGATATTACAGATTCGCAGCTGAGTGCTTCCTTTGTTTTTATAACAAGTGAAATTTCTCTCGAAAAGGTTTACTCTCTAATTACCAATAAAAAAATCACTTATTAAATAAAAAAAATATAGATTTTTATTCAGTAAGTAGGTCATACAACGGCCACTTTTACACGTCAAAAATCTCAAGATGCGTTACGCTAACCAGCGTTTCTATTCGTTTCGTTTTTAAACCAATCGCGTCACTCGTAGATGACGTAATACAAAAAGTCACGTGATCTTCCAGTGATGCGATTTCCGATTGGTTTAAAAACGAATCGAATAGACACGCTAGTTAGCGTAGTGCATCTTGGCAGGGCCTCTGCTCTTTGCAAGAGATCACTGCTGTCTGTCGTTTTTTAGATATTGCTTATGATATTATAATTATAATATTTAAACAAACATTAAATAAAAAATGAAAAAAATACATTGCACACATACCACAAAGCTTATAGCTTGATATATACAGGGTGACGTTACGCACATATAATAGGCACTTGGTCAGCACTTGGCCTATAATGCGAGCCGTGGAGTGTACGTACGAGTATTGTATTACAACTGCCGATCGGACAAAGTAAACGAGGCCTGTTCCATTAGACCCACTTAAGGCAGTCGTCACGTTAAGATTCTTTCTCGCATGCAAATAACGGCTAATTGGCTATTGATGGATATATGGTCGTAATGTTGGATCGTGAGTTTTATTATTGGGGGCAAAATTTTAGTAGCTAGCGCTAAGGCGAATGCTACACGCTCAATATTTATCGTGATATTTGGATCGTAATCCAGGATCACGATATTTATCGAGTGTGTAGTATAGCGTATCACGTATCGTGATACGGATCGGTGGATTTCTAGAAATCCAAAAATCCACGATCTGTATCAAGTATCGTCGATAAATATCGAGCGTCTAGTGCTACAGCTCGATATTTATTGTGATATTTGCTTCGTAATAAGAAACGTACGAGTGTATTCCATGTAATTTACCGTGGTACTGACGCGATTCGTATCATATATACCAAAATATCACGTTGAATATCGCGATACATATCGAGCGTGTAGCAGCCGCCTAATGTTTATACAAGGAATACTAGATTCTGCCCGCGACTTCGACCGCGTTGACCATCGTACGGACAGTGTTCTTTTTAGGAGGAAATCTAGTTTACTGTGTTACTTAAGGATCTAACCTATTATAACTACAAAAATCATCAAAATCAAACATCGACACACAAACTTTTTCATTTATAATTTATGGAAAGGCAAAAAATAATACAGGTTTAAAAACATCCCATTATGAAGTCGTTTAAATTAAATTTCCAGTTGAGGAGTATAATCAATATTTATATTTTTTATATCTCGAGTACACAAACACCCTGTGTGAGGCATGCGTAAGTAGGTACCCGTCACAAATTATCATATTTTAGGACTCTGTTAATATTGTGTTTGGTGGGTAAATACATATTATTATGTATGTCTACATATTAATACAAAACTTTATATAAGACTAGAATTTTTTTAACTAAGATTTTTTTTCGATCGACGCGCACCCAACCACTGAAGCTAGAAAAACCCGTCAATAAATAGTTATTTATGTAACTGGTATAGGAGAAAAACTTAAGTAAATGACCTCTTGCATGTAGTTGTAACACATCTGTACAGACCGTTCGACATTCTATATTCGAAATTTGACGTAAATGCCATATAATTAAGTTTTGTACACAACTACATGCAAGAGGTAATTTACTTAAGTTTTTCACCTATACATAATGAAGCTTCTTAAGGTACGAGTGCCAAGGTTAGAGCGCGAGCTTGCGAGCGCTCTAATTACAGGCACGAGTACTTTAAGCGCTAATTATGAACCGTTGCATACATTACTTTTTCTGCAAGCTTAAAATGATAATGACAAAAATAAACAATCGCTAACTTTTCTCGTATAACTACTTTACTCGATTTTTCTGCTAGAACAAATTACTTGTCAGCAAAGTCATTTTCATTATCCCGATTGACGTAGCAGTTTGTGAATTTTATTGTTAAGTAAATGTTAACAAATTTCATGCAAAACCACAAAAGTTGGAATGCCAAATGAAACACCATTTTGTTGATATTGAACGTAACCATGGTAACCAAATAACAAATCGATGGATATTAACCATCTATTTTTAGTAATTTAATAAAAATGTAATGTTAAGCATATTATTATTATTATTAGTCTGAAAAATAATTTAGTTTTTAATATACGTAATTGTAAATGGTATTAAAATATTTTTAACGGTTTATTATACAAATTAGGATTTCAAAAGTTCACTAAACGCCAAGACTGATATCCGGAATGACCGTAACCATGGTAATAAACAATGCTATAATAATTCTTATAAAACTTTTATTACCATGGCAACGCTTATTATAAAGTTATTTTCCCGCTTCGGTTACGCTATAGGTGATATTCTGATACCGTTAACGATATCAAATTAGCGGTTTATCTATAGTACGCGAGTAGAAAAATATTTTTAGAAAATCTTATCTTAACAATAAAATCACACCTAGTTACAGATAAATGAAGGATTTATCCATTCCATTATTATACACTAGTTTAATAAATAACTAGTACATAAACCCCCGTATATGTATAACGGTGACCTCTTCTTTCAGAGCTGACATCTGTTATATGGTCCGACCGATTTTCATAAAACTAAACTAGGAACGAACCAGATTAAGCAAGCTTTAATTCTTTTGAATAAAATCGGTTCTAAATCGGTCTATCAGTTTGGGCGCTACGATGCCACAAAAATGTATAGATATATACAGTCGCACATAATAGTAGTTTATGTGACTGTACATAATGAAGGGCATTAAACACGAGTGTGGGTTTATGAACGAGCTGAAGGCGAGTTTCATAATAACATCACACAAGTGTTTAATGCTTAATTATGTACAGTTACATACACTACTTTACCTACCAACATATCATAAGCCTCCATGATGCACTCAGGAGCCCCATACTAAATTTTAACCAGTAATGGCGGTAATTAAACGATTGAAAAGTTTTCTGGCATCTGTCTTTTTTTTATTCAGAGACAAACTAGAGTCGGGTCCAACTTTCATATCGTTCGATATCTTACTTACTTGCGACATTTTGTCAAATTTGTATGCAAATTGACAATTCATTTCGAACTAAACGTCATCTCGATTGATATTAGAATAGAGTCAAATCAAATTTCTTTGTTTTTCAGAGATGTTCGAAATTTGAATGTCATAAGAACATCGAAATTGATGTTCTTATGAATCCATAAGATTACTGCCGCAGATTAAAAAAATGCTATAACCACAGAGTTGATTATTATGCTGGTCATATTTTGCGGTTTCTGGACGCATCATAGAGGGTTTATGATATGAGTGTAGATAAAATATTTTAATTCTTTGTTGTCTAACATATTTTTCTATCAGCTTCAGTACAGTCATAATGTTATCATATTACTTTAGGAAGAGTGGAGCCTCCTGACACAAGCAATTTATTGCTTACTAACCAATTCTATCCCCTATTTTATTACTATAATGTATTTAAAAGAAATAAAGAATTTCGAAATTAATTTTAATATTGAATACACACGTCAAAGTTAAAGCACCCCTTTTCCTGGTTAAAAGTAAAACGGTTTTTTTTTAAGTAACCAGAAAATGTGTTCATTACTTTGAATACTTTACCGGCATCGAATTTGTTTTTAAACTTAAACCAAAGCTGTACCTATTAAAAATCTTTCAAAGTTTTTTTCTATGATACAAACTCGAACTAAGCTTAGCTAAATGAAAGTCCGTTATTAACATCTGCTGCTGTTTCTGATAGTTGAATAGCTATTATTTCCTTGAGGAAAGCTTTTGTATATTTTCTGCGAAATGTTTTGCTACTAAAAATCTTAATAAAATGCTAAGTCCGCTTTTAAAAAGCCTAGACATTTAAATGTTACGAAAATAAAACGTTTTTACGGACGTAAGACTCCTTAATCTTTATGAAAATAACAGGACGTTGAAAAATTTACCTTCTGACTTAATTAATATAAATTCAATAACGTTTTCTACTTTGCTGAATATTAATAGAAATTGGGCTGCCTTTTAACTCCAATGTTCACTAGCGAAATTATTTCGGTAAACCGCTGAGGTTTCTCGCAACTTCAACGCAATTTCGAATTGACGACAATTGAGAGAAGAGATTGAGTTTGCGTTCAGAGAAAACTGCTTTGTTGACTATCCTTGAAATTTTCAAGAACGGATCATGGCGACATAGTTCAAGAGCTAGTAATATATGTATTTGGAAGTGTTAAAAAGATATACCCATAACAGGTGGTGAATCTGGAATCTTAAGTGTAGCAGACGTTTGCGGTTCTTTTGATAGTGCGCTGTGTATAACTTTGCTAACAGCCTACAACTGGAAATACAAAGTGCGCCTTCCTATGCGGTATATGTAAAAAAAAGACTTTCTTTTAAAAGAGGCTTTTTATAGTGTTAAGGAATTTTATAATAAATAATTTATAATTAATGGATAATAAATATAATAATGTAAGTGTAAATAAAGATAATAAATATAAATTGGTAATAATATGATATAAGTAGACTTAGTTAATTGAATAAATAGTGTGTTTTTTGTTAGGATTAGGAATTAGTTTTTGATAATTTATTGTACCTACTGATTTTAGTTTTAAATGTATTTTTTGACGTGTGCTTGTTACGCAATAAACATTTGATTGATTGATTGATTGATATAGATTACAATACTTATTTAATTTTAAAGAGGTGTCTCGAAAGTGTACTCATTACTTTTTAAAACTTGCTAAAAATTCGTAGCTTCAAATCATACTTAGTTTGTAACATATACTCGTACATAGGCATTGCATTGGCACCAAAATACTAAGGTTTATTGACATATTTTTTTGTAGGTATAATCATTTAACTGACGATGCGCTGGCCTAGTTGGTAGTGACCCTGCCTACGAAGCTAGCGGTCCTGGGTTCATATCCCGGTAAGGGCAGATATTTGTGTATATGAACGCGAATATTCCTGAGTCATGGATGTTTTCTATGTATTTAAGTATTTATTTCTTTATATAAGTATTTATCTCGTTGTCTAGTACCCATAGCACAAGCTTAGAGCTTAGTTTGAGACTAGGTCAATTGGTGTGTCATTGTCCCCTGATATTTTTTATTTTATTTTTTTAAACGGGAACACCTTAAAATTATAATATTTTTTTCGATTATTATTTTTTCTGATTTTTCCGAGACCTATGTTATGCTGGGACTATTTTAGATTCAAATAATAATTTTATTATTATAAGTAGATAAAGTTCGGTTTGATTTATCGCTTATAAATAAGTGATATCAGGAAATAGAGTCTTCTAACTATTATCATTGCTCTTGGAATTATGACTCTTAAGAGTTTATGCTCTGAGTCAGGAACAGTAGTCTTGTCATAATTACTTTTAATGTTTAAGACCCCATATATATATATATATATATATATATATATATATATATATATATTTGTAATGCGAACGATAATATTCGCTATTGCCTATTGAATTCTGTTTTGTACAACACTATAAACTTGTTTTATAATTACCCGTAGTATAGTTTGTCACCACAAAACACCCTCCCCCCCTCCAAACATCACCACCTCTGCAGCTAACAGAGATTGACGAGTTGATCGACTTTACCCGCAGCTTGCATAACACAAACTGACAAGTGACAGGCGATGTGACATGTTGGCTACAGGATTAAATTGCACTTTGTTTTGGTAGAAAAGTTTTGGCTTTGTTTACGTTAATGTTCTATTTGAAGTGCTTATTTATTTTACCTTTATTCCAAAAAGTCTAATAAAATGCAAGCTTTAAAACCCAAGGGGCTATTGCCTAACGCAATCGCAATCGTTTTCATTCTGAAAATCAAAGGCTTGTCTGCATACAAACTGAAAATAATTGTTCCGCTTTGAAACCGATTGCGATTGCGAGTGCGTTAGACAATAGCGACGCTGACTTTATTTTATGATATTATCGTCTACGTAATATGTACCTACTTTAAAAAAATCCGCCATTTTGATTTCAGTAATTTTAAATTATGACACTCCAGTGGTTAAGACGAATCTAACCACGTATAATTTATTAAAATCGGTTTAGCCGTTTAGTAGTTAGGGAACATAGAGTCGGACATACATACAGGTCAAACACATAACCCTCATTGTGGGCTTTGCCGCAGTCGGGTAAAAAACGAGTAAACATTTTCAGTGTGCTCCAAGGGGCCTTAGGGATCCGGAAAGCCTCTGCAAGGGCTTCGCTGAAAAATTAGGTAAAAAATAATGTTATTTATAAAGTAGGTAGGTGCTTTATACTGAGTTTTTGCTTACATTGGCATCCCGTTAAATATTAAGAGTTTTAAAAGGGATCCATGGCTAAAAAATTTTGAGAACCGCTGGCCTATGATGTTTACCTAGAAGTGAAACAAAGAAATCCAATTCAAAGTAGGTTCGCGGAAAGAGGTTTTTTTATGCTTTATGTGTATGTAACTTATTTATTTGACTAATTTTACACACTAAAAACAAAAACATTTAAAAGGCAAACAAAGTAGGTGCCTTTATATTATGCACGCAATGGTCCATTTTTCGCTGAACAGCTAACACGGCTTTCAGAAAATAAGCACGCACATTTTTTGTTTGCATAACCACTTAAATTATTAATATTCACTCGCGTGCGCTGCTAAATTTTAATTAAGCTTACACATTCATTTTACTATGCAAAATAACGGTGTAATGAAGCTATTCCGACCGATACTGTTTGATGCAACAACCCATAATTGATATTGCTATCGTGGCCGACTTTTTTCAATGTGATTTACGGCTATTGGGATGGACTAAGAAAATTTGTTCTCTTTATATTTTTTTCGACAAAACAGAAATTTTAACCCCTCGATAGAAAGAGAGTAATAAAGTCAAGACCTGATTTTATATTTAATATGTATTGTAGACATGAAAGTTTAAAAATATTTATATTAAACTAAATCGTAGGAGTGATATAAGTACGTGACTGCGGGGTCGTGAACTAAATCTCACTACACCATTAGGAATATAACGTAATAGATTTAAAAGCATGAAGACAGTTACTTTGTTTTGTTATTCAAATAAACATTGAATGAATTAATTTTATTCGTGATCTTGGCCAACCTACTTACTCAATTTCTTGCTCGTCTGATCGTTCGCTTTTCAAATAGGTTTTATGTTTTTAACTTGAAAACGTAAGGTGACCATAATTTTAGTAATAATTGGGGAAATATATTGATTGAATTTTTATTTTTATAAAAAACTAATTGTTTTAACGCTTTTAAATCTAGCACGTTATGTTCCTAAAATGTTGTACCTAGTGAGTTTTGGTTTACTTTGTTGCTACACGAGCCCGCAGTCACCCTATAGATCATTAAAGTCGATATCGGCAAACGGCTTTTGAATTACCTAAAAAAAACTAGGTAACATTCAAGCCAAGGATGGAACTCCAGTAAAGATTAACCTTACCTTTGTCTAAGGATCAGAGGTTTGGAGATAGCTTCCACTTACAATTAACACAATAGTTACCTTTTGTGCCCTCCAAAAGAAAAAGGTAGCATAAGAGCACGCATCCATATGCTCATACTGTGTTTTATGGTCTAAGATCCGACTAGGACACGATTTGCACCGGGCTGTTTATTCGATGAAAAGTATTTTATATCAAATTTAATACGCTAGATAATATGTGGCGAATAGGTAGGTGAAAAATTTCCGTCCAGTACCTACTTATATCATTAATTTTTATATTAAAAATGAACTTTTTTTTAAAATTGCAAATGCTTGTTTTATAGACAAATTACATACTAATCGAAAGTATGAAATCTATAGAATATGCAAACGTTAGGTTTGGTGCAAATTATTAGTACCGACGTACCTGCCTACCCAATAGTTTGACGGGAAAAATATAGTCAACTTAACGTTTGCATATTCTATAGGCTTCATACTTTCGATTGGCATGTAATTTGTCTATAAAACAAGCTATTGCAATTTTTTAACACAAAGTTAATTTTTAAATTTTTCATTAATTATGAACTGGACTAAAAATTTTCAGCCTACCTATTCGCCATATATTACTTAGCACATTAAATTTGGTATAAAATACTTTTTATCGAATAAACAGCTCGGTGCAAATAGGCTCCTATTCAGATCTCCTACTATTAGCTTTGAAGGACAGTTAAATCCCAAAAAGACACTTCCCCTGAGATGATCAACGCAGACAAAGTTACGGGCAGAAGTTAGTAATTTTAAAGCGTTAGTAATTTTAAAACCCTTATCCTGAAATTGGATTTGAAACTGATTGCTCTGTAAAAGAGTAATCAATTTAAATATTGACAATTATTCCCGTCTTAGTTTCGCTATTCATTTATCCGTGTTATCGCGTAGCGGCCATTTTGTATTGTGACTGTTACGTGGGGATGTGGGATATAAATCGACGCGCTTGCCTAGTTGGTAGTGACCCTGCCTACGAAGCTAGCGGTCCTGGGTGGTGATTCTCTCAACAAGCAAAGGTGATCGTTCGCTCGAGTGAAGGTCCAAGCGGCGAGTTTAAGTAGTCCCGATAGAGCGAACAAAACACATTTTAGCGCGTGTATTAAATTTGGCAGCATGACTTCACCAACGTATAAGGCTCCCTAATTGACAATGCACGCGCTAAAATGTGTTTTGTTCGGCCGGACGGGACTACTTAAACTCGCCGCTTTTATTCGCTCGTCCGTTCGACCGGCCGCCGTTTTTTGGTAGAATAACACACCTGGATTCAAATCCCGGTAAGGGCAGACATTTGTTTGCGAATATTTGTTCATAAGTTATGGATGTTTTCTATGTATGTATATGTAGGTATGTTTGCATTGAGTAGGCTCCGAAATAACTGGACCGATTTAAAAATTACTTCATCATTAGAATGCTACATTATCCCTGAGTAACATAGGTTTTGCTTTATTTTTCTGCGCGGATGGAGTCGCGCGCAACAGCTAGTTAAGTATAAAAACCGGGCAAGAGCATATCGGACCATGCTCAGTGTAGGGTTCCGAAGCCGTTACTACAAACAAATTAGACCTCCCGAAAAACTTAACTTTGCCGTTGGAAACCTGTTATCCCCATACATCATAGGTCGCGGCCAGTTTACCAACAACGCAAATAAGTTTTCGGTAGGTATAAACATTTAAACCGTTTGTAACTCAAGAACCAATGAAGTCTACTTAGTCGTGATAGTTTTCCTATTAAATTAATTATATATGCTTTCATTTAAGATATTTTTCAGATTTTTAGTATTTGTAGTTTTGGCTGTAGGGGGGGGACACTTGACTCTAACAAAAATTTGCGCTTTAAAGCTTAATATTTCATAAACGGATCCCTTAATAGAAAAATTGTTTCCACAAACTCGCAATATTTTTGAAAGACCTATCCAACGACACCCCACACTATGGGGTAAACGAGAAAAAAATACATCCCCGAGTTACGTGTGTAAAGCAAAAAATTTTTTTTTCAAGTTTTTATTTTACCTCTTTGTTGGCGTGTCTAATATGTATATTCATGCCAAATTACAGCTTTCTAGTACTAAGAGTCTCTGAGCTAGGCTGCGGACGGACGGACGGACGGACATGGCGAAACTAAGGGTTCGTAGTTTGACTACGGAACCCTAAAAACAGGAAGTAAACCTGAATGATCCCTTATTCTGCAGCAAAAGATAAGATACAAGTGGACTTGGTATGCATTTCATATATAAGTTCTGGCAGAAGACAGAGACAGCACTGTACTTCCTTTTCTCATTTTGAGCGTTCCAACAGCCCGTTTAATTTCTAATTACCGTTTCACCTAATTATTGGTAATAGGGACAACGACCCGATAATTTGAATGATTATAACCAGCACAAGCCTATACTCTCTATGGCATTTAAGGTCCATAATTATCAAGTTAATAATTCTCTAATAATGGGGAAACACGGTAATTAGTAGTGTTTATTTTTTCATAACGTTCGTACTTTTTTCATCGCGTAGCGGCTATCTTGTACTAGGGGCCCAGGGGAAAAGGGTATAAGTCGACTTAACTCGTAATAAAAAAGGACAACATAAACGGAGTATATTAGACTTAAACCCTTTTTCATTTGATCTTCAGGAGACTCACACCCCTTTTTACTAGGACCCTAGTATTGTGGTTGACAAGCGTGTGTAAGATATGAATACAAGAAGTAAACCGGAAGGATACTAGGTGGTTAGAAAGTACATGACCAATTGACAAACATTGGGTCGAATTCAGATCAGTGTATTGTAACTATCGTTTGACAGTAGAGTTAGACGTGCATACATTTTTGTTTATAAGATATTTTAAAAAAAAAACCTACCTTCAAAAACGCAAAAAACAAGTAATTCAAACTAAAGTGGACTTTTGGTTTAAACATTTTATTTTATGCTTTGTAGTGATTATAATAATTATGTTGTTATTTTGTCCGACTTCTCCATTAATAAGAAACCGTAGGACATTTCAAACTCACCGCAAGCCACGGGAAAGTAATAGTCATATAATTTAAACCATATAAACGTGCTTCGTCATAGTTGCACACCTATCTTAATTGAGATATCTTATCGTCATCCTAGAAATATTTAGCGTTGAGGAGTTCCGGTGGCCACCTGTGGTCTTCATCATCAGTTCCACTTCACCAAATTGTACTTTCTGAATGCAAATGCAGGATTTGTTACTGAAAACACAAATCTAAAATAAAAAAGTTGCCTATAATATTTGAGGAGTTCCCTCAATTGCTCATGGATCCCCTCATCAGATACCGATTTAGTGACAGCTGGTGACTGAGAAAATAAATAATAATACAAACAATGGAACATAGAACCTCCTACTTTTTCGAAGTCGGTAATTAGAGAACACTGATCTGCAATGGCCCCATTGTGACTTAGATCAAATCGAGGTTCGCGTAGGTACTTATCTTATCTTGTCTTATCTTGTCTTATCTTATCTTACAGATGGGCCCTTTCGGATACACTTCGACCCTTTAGGATCTTTTGTGCAATTACCCTCTTACACACTCAGCTGTTCGAATGTGCAGGTTTCCTCACGATGTTTTTCCTTCACCGTAAGAGCATCGGGTAATGCACTTAAGTTAGAAAAACTCATTGGTACATGGTGACCGCGGGGGTTCGAACTCGGTACCTTACGATCACGAGTCGACCCCCTAAGCCACTAGGCCACCGACGCTCTCAAAACGCGTAGGTACTTAATTTCGTTGTGCTTTCCTCTTTACTTTATTATATTACTTTATTACAATAAACTGCAAAGTATCTAAGAATAATTTGAATATTTACTTACCAACTTTCGTTACCTGGTGACCTTTACAAACCAGCTGGATATTTACCATCTACGCTGCGTCTGACCCTTTTGCCTGGCCTGTGGAACTTTTTAGATAAGAACACAATTGTAAAGCCGTTTGGGCAATAAACCATTTTTGTTTATCTACACACATATCATAAGTCCTCTATTATGCGTTCAAAACCCGTAGGCAATGACCAGCATTACCAGTGGTAGGAACAGCGATACAGCTGCTAATTTTGGAAGATATTCCAAATTTGGATCTCATTACCTTACAATATTCGATAACGTAATGAAATTACATTACAGCTGTCATCGCTGTCACCTACTACCACAGGTAATGCTGGTCATTTGCCTTTCGGCTTCTGAACCCATCTTAGAGTGCTTATAATATGTGTGTAGATAAAGTATTGTACCCGGCTCTGCGTAGGGTGACGGCACCAATGATGGACACTTTTAGCTGACAGGCACCAGTAATGAACACTTCACTCTTAATTCAAATTGTATACGGACCAAAATTGATTGTTATTCATTTGTTGAATAACCCTTATCTTCTGAAAAATAAGAATCAAGTGTTCATTATTGGTGCCTTCTCCATTACTGGTTCCATCACCCTAATTGGCATTACGCATCCGTCACGTAAACTACTATTCTTTCATCTATGAACTCATTACAGTACAAGGCAGATAAGAAGTCAATCCCGACACATAGCACGACCATGAAGTTTCTGACTATTGACATTGTTGACAGCAGTAAAACAAAACTGAACTAATTTTTGCGCGTGAAGGAATAGTAATAACAGCATTGTTTTGACTGCTGTCAACATTATCCATATCCAGAAACTTTATGGTTGTGCAATGTAGTTGTGGATCGACTTCTTATCTTTGTTGCCCTATAAACTGATTAGCGACTGATCTAGCGCTAACCATGATTGTTCTCAAAAAGTCGTATGATCCTTATAAAACGGATTCGATTTGCGTCGAAACTCGTTTTTCAAATTACGTTATCTTGCAGACTGCAGACAGTCTTTTCATAATTCTTTGAACGCTAATTGACCTATCATAAAAAGTTAACAATGGTCTGCTAAGATCATTTTCGCTTGGCGGGAAGGGTTCCGTTACCTGACCTTACTCACACCTCTCAACTTACCCTGTATAGGATTACTAGGTTAGTATCAATTAAGTAGGTTAATGGATTGTAGGGTGACGGAACCAGTAATGGACAAGGACCAGTGACGGACACTTGATTCTTATTACACAGAAGATAAGGGATATTCATTCGTTTTGCAACAATCAATTTGCTACCGTGTGAAATTGGAATTAAGAGTTAAGTGTCCATTACTGGTGCTTGTCAGCTAAAATTGTCTGACACAGGTGCCATCATCCTACGTTACGGATTAAACTTCAATAAATGTGTTTTAAGCAACATTGTTTTTGAAATGAAAAAGAAAGCCGTGAATGAAACGTCGCGAAGAACGCAGGGCCGTTCTTGTCTGAATAATTCATTTAATCCATTAAGCAGGGTCGACGTCTTGGTTCAACGAGAAGACTTCGCTCCGCCCAGTGTGCTTTCAGGGATTGTAAAACAAACTCGGAAATATTGATTTTCACCTAATGACTTTAAATAAACTGTAAATTCGTAATGACCTTTAAATTTACTTAGGTAACTTCGTAACTTCACTCGGTATCCAAATACTATGGTTCAAAGATAAATAAAGGGAACGGGAGAATAAAGGAAGAATTACAGAAGTTAGGAGTTTAAGTAGGTGAAGGCAGGTTTTACCCTCCGGGGAAGAGTTCTTTGGATGATCGGTATCCCTTGAAAGGAGCGCGACCTTTTGTGTTCTTATTTAATTCTGTTTAGAGTTTCGCTGCAACTAAGGGTAAGTGAATTTAATATTAAAATGCTTTTACGGAAACTGTTTTAGATAAAAGATAAATTGCAAGCTATTAGACGTTACGTTGAAAGCAAAAAATGTAAAGACTTAATAAGTTAAGTCATGAATACAGGTGCTTACGCCAAATCTTTATTAACCGAGGTTAAAAAACCCGGGCATGTCAGGCTATGATCAGTGTAACGCAATGCAATTCCAAAAAAAAAATCTTGTATAATAGGAAGTATTAATACATTTTCTATGTAACGTTATTTGGTGCTGTGATTTTTAGTAGGTATGAACACTTCAGCCACCAATCAAGTCTACTTAGTCGTGATAGTTTTCCTTTTAAGTAAGTTGTTTGTGCTTTAATTTAAGATATTTTCCTGATTATTAATATTTGTGGTGTTGGGGGACAAGTAACTCCAGCGAAAATGGCACTTTTAGAGTTCAACCGGGCTCCCCAAATATTTTATTGATCTTAGTGCGCGGTATTTGTATAATATACAAAAAATCAGATTTGTAACTTTGATTGATAGTTTCTGACACAAAGTGGGTGTGAAATATCTACAGACAGACCGACAGACAGACAGACGATCTGTATAAAATAAGGAATTCTGGCCGCGGTGTGTAAAATTTTGGCAACTCCGTGGCTGCCGGCTAGCTGACACCCCAAACGTGTTTAAAATTAGTAAATAGTTTTGTATTGTACGTTTGTTTTGTTGTAAGCCCCAATAGGCCTGGTTGCGTGAAATAACTGTTTGTTGTTGTCAAAACAAGTCAGTAAAGGTCGTTTGCTAATAATGATAGATTGCCACTAAGACAAAAATTGGGATTAGGATTTTAGCAATGATAAAAACAAAATATTTTAAAAGTTTTATTTTATGAACTCTACAGTCTTTGTACAAGTTTTAAACAGATGGTGATGAATTTAAAACGTTTAATAAAAGATTATTTGGCACAATGCATACAATGCACCTGATATTCGTTTATATACAGACATACACTAATTAATTCAGTTGTTAGTATTGCGTTACTAATTTTGCATCTCGCTAGGTTAATATTCGTTCTGGTGGCACGCATTAACATTAGTTTTTACAGTGTATTATTTAATAATACGGTAACACCTACCAAATTGGGTATAAACTATCAATGATTATACACAATAATTAAACTTACATTCAATATTCTATATATCTACTTTACCTATAAATAATCACAATAACACGTTCCTTGGTGTCGTAATAAAAATAACTAACAACGTCAAACGTCAAAGAAATAAACATTTAAATATGATCGTATTCAATGATCAAAACCACTTGTCAAATATCATCAATAATAATTTACACAATTTCAACATATTTTCAATAAACATGGAAATACTAAGTCACCTTTAACATTTCTTGATCCTTTCAAACCAAATATTTTTCGTTTGTGGGGATAAAAGGCTGTCACTGTGAGAAATATGTTCGATGATTAGGAAAAACACAGAGCTTTGTTTTTATCACCATCATTGTTTTCATTGTTTTTAGCTTTGTTTTTGCATTACAGTATCTACAAAATGTTGCTTTACATAATAATAAAATAAAAATTGATTTATTTTTCATCAGTAATCTTTATCTTTACTTGTCTAATTACGTTAACAAACTTCTAACCTAAAAGTTTTCATTGCTCAACTATTATCGTTTAAATGAAGACGCTTCTAACCAAATTACTAATTCGGGAATTCTCATGCATAACATTTGTCTGCCGTTGGTTTAGGTATTCTGAGAGAAAATAGCTGTTTTAGCACGAAAGTTACAGTATTAGGTCATAAACTTGTTTACTAGATAAGGCAATGAATCAATCTTATGTTGACACGCATCAAGCGGCAGTTGAATAATCTGTTTCGATGGGTTAATTGGCGACAAGTTGCAGAGTGTAATAACCTTAATATAAACTTTTTCGATTATCACACATTTCGTTATTGATAGCTTGGAATCGTAATAATTCATTCGTGTCTGTCAAACTTCCCAGAAAAGTTCCCAAAACGATGAGGGTCATAAAAGGTTCTACCTATCGTGAGTGGAAATGCTTGGTCCTATTCAAAGGGAATCGAAATGAAAAATCCTTTCAATTCGTCAAAGGAAACTTACGTACGTGACGTTTTTTTTACCCTCATGTGTGCACTGCGTTTTTGGTTTTATCTGTAATTATTGTGTTTACATCCATGTCTGTAGTTTGGACCTCAGCGTTGGGCGCGGAAAAATCATCATAGGATATATATTGAGGGGCCTGTTGCACTTCTACTTTGGCGATTACTGGACGTTTTTTTGTTTTAATATAACCTAAAGCCGAAAGCAATACAATAAACACAATGAATCCCATGCAGCAGCCCACTACTAAACTTAGTCTTCTCTTCAATATATCAGTGATACCCATATACGTGTTAGAAAAGGGACTATCTATAGCCGTGCCGTAAAGTTCTATAGTATTTATAGTAGTACACTTGCTTATTTGAGAGTTGTTCATGTATGGTCGCATGTTATTAAATATCTGTTCATCACCGTATAGATAAGCGTTAGTGTTTTCTGGAATGGGAGCGATTCTTGCGTCGGGTACAGAAGCATCAGACAGCGTCGAAATGCCAAAATTTCCAAAAGCAATGACGCAGATTGTATAATGACCACCTGGAGCGAGGTGATTCAGCCTTACGGACCTAGTTGTAGCGTTTGCAATCTTCCCTCGAATCTGCAACAAAACACATATCTGTAAAATTTTCAAGTCTCCGCTTTAGGCGGTGAAAAATCTGTGCACATGAGCCGTCGCTGAAAACGAAGATTTAAACGGATTCACAGTAACACCATAAATATTTTTTATGGACCATTGAAGTGATGCACAGCCTTTGTATTCAAATGTTTGTTGTAAAGGTTGCCGTACGTATTTTATACGCGTTATCCGGGAAGGTAACGTGTTTAATTTATTTTCTGTGGTGTTTTATTTGTGCTCTAAAGTTAAGAAGAGTAGCAATCATACTTACGATGCTCGGGTTTTGCTCTCCGAAATAAGCTATCCTGTAACCGTTTAAGCCATTTTGGTAGCGGCTGTGCCACGTGACGATGGCGGAATAAGTTTGGACATCTTGTATAGCAACTCGAATCACAATAGGCATATCGCAAAGTTTCTGAGACGGTAGTTCTATGAAACTTCTTCCTCGAAGGTCTTCGGGATGTTCGCAATGCAGATTAGCGCTGCCTTCTAATATAATTTTGTAGTGGTCCTGCATCCATCTCCACACGTCTTGAGATTCACAATTACATGTTAATGGATTATCTGGAGAAAAAAAAGCCTCCGTTAGGCACAATACTACTTAAATAATCATTTATTTTACATAATCATAACATATTTTATTTAACTTACCATCGAACAATATGGTTTTAACTTGTGTTTCCAAAACTAAAAGCATGTTCATCTTTATGACCTCAAAATAGTTGCGTCTCAAGTCGATATGCGTTATTTTATTCAAGTTTCGAAAAGCGTCCGGTGATATTGCTGCCAGCCAATTTCCGTTCAAGTAGAGTTCTGTGAGACTCGGCAATCCTCTGAATATGTCTTTATTAATATGATTTATGTGATTCAATGATAAATCCAATCTTTGTAAACTCTGCAGGTCCACTGTAAATTCTTCAAGTTCCCGGATTATGTTTCGAGATAGATTCAATAATCTAGCTGAATACAATCCTTGAAGTCTCTCTCTTGGGATGTTGTCTAATTGATTTTGACTCAAATCTAATGTATTCAAGTTGTGGAGTTTCGAGAAAGCACCTGGAGATAGCCGGTCTACAGAATTACCAACAAGTATTAACCTTTTGAGCGCTGGAAAGTTTTCAAAATCCTTGCTCGTAATAATCGTCAAGTTAGTATTCTTTATAACTAATTCTTCTAAAACTGGAAACTGTCGAGAAGGATATGTTTGCAACAATTGCACTAGAGGATTAGACGACATATTTAGCATCATCAGAGATGGAAGTACGGCTTCTGGCAAACCGTTACTAGGTACATGTTTGAAAAGATTATGAGACAAATCTATTACCTTTAATCCTAATGAATGTTGAAAAAAAACCGAAGGAAGAACTGAGAGCATATTTTTACTTAAATCAACGGTTAAAAGATTTTTAAGTGAAGGAGAACTAAATCCATTTAAGACTGATATTTTGTTGTCGCATAAACTAAGAGTTCTTAAGTTTTGTAAGCCGATGAATTTGTAAAAATCAACACTTTTCAACTGGTTCTGACAGAGGTCTAAGTGTTCCATGGATGTGACGTTAAAAAGCGCCACGTGGGGAAAGTCTGTAAAACTGTTGCCTCTTAAATTTAACTCTTGTAAAATGGTCGTGTACGCGAACACATCCTTATGCAAGTCTTTCAGGCCGTTAAAAGCCAAGTTGATGCGTAAAAGGTTTTGATTCTTGATGAAGGTAGCCGGAGGTAAATGGGATATGTTTGATTGCTCCAATGACAGTGTCTGTAACGAGGGTAAATGAGAAAAAGTTTTGTTTTCTAATAGCGAGAAGTTATTTCGGGATAACACCAGAGACTTAAGGCCAGGTATCTGAACTTGAATGATATCCTCCCAAGTTAGCAGATTACTGTTCATTTCTAACTCACTTAAGTTAGGTAAAGTTTTGAGAGAGTCGGCTTCGATTATTGATATTGAGTTTTTATGAAGTCGGAGTTGTTTGATTGGAAGCGACGAAATGTCGAAATCTAAGACGATTATTTCATTTTGGGATAAATCAAGAACTCTTAATTTGGTTAAAACTTTGAAGGTATCCTTTGCGACCTGATTTATGTTATTGCATTGCAAATAAAGTTCTTCCAACGTTACAATTTTGTAAAATGTCTCATTATTAAGCTTAATTAGATTGTTATAACTTAGATCTAGATATTTTAATCTTTTTAATTGAACAAAAGTTTTGTTCTCTATATGTACAATGCTGTTATTTTTAAGATACAACCTCTGGATATTCAACAAGTCACTAAACAGATTAGCCGTTAAAATCTTTATATTATTTTGGCTTAGCCACATTATTTGCACACTCACTTGACCAGTCAGGGAGCTGTTTTTTAGCAACGACAAATAGTTTGAGCTGAGTTGTATGGACACTAATGACGAATTTCTATTCGGAAATACATCTCCGATGGTAGTCAACCGATTGCCCTGCAAATTAATGTGTTGGAGGTTTTTTAGAGTAATGAATGCTTGCGAATCTATGTTCTGAATCACATTATTTTGCAGATGCAATTCTAAAAGGCCTGGTAGAGGACTAAATACATTTCGCTTAATATGCGCTAATTTATTATTCTGTAGCCTGATTTCTCTTAAAGTAACTAATTTATTAAACAGTAATTCATCTAGATCAGTTATTTTATTATTATCTAAGCTTAAAGTAACCAATTTGCTATTGAATTTAAAAATGTTAAGAGGAAGTTTACTTAAATAATTTGTTCCCATATGTAATTGCGTCAAATTTTTGAGAGATGCAAAACAATCATCGTCTAGTCTCTGAACTGCATTATGCTCTAAATTAAGAACTGTTAAACCTACAGCATTGCTAAATGCGTCGTTGGGTACCTCGAGTATATTATTCTCCGATAAGAATATCTCTGATAGTTGAGGCAAGTTTGAAAATACTCCTCTAATATAATGGAGATGATTATGGCTTAAATCGATTGTGCGTATGTTAAGATTATTCTGAAATGTTTTTTTATCCAGTTTTGTTATCTTATTTCGGCTCAAATCAAGTGTTTCTAATTGCAATAATGAAAAAAATGCACTCTCTTCAATTGTTCGAATATTGTTACTAAAAAAAGTTAATATCTTGATTTTAGGCATGCTTTGAAACCAATTGTTTTCTATTATCTGAAATGTGTTTGAACTTAAATCTAAGGAAACCAAAATCGGTATAGTCAAATTAAAGTTAGTTGGAATGGAACTGATTTTATTCCAAGCTAGCCTTAAACTGCTGAGTTTGTTCAGCTTTCCTAAAGTTTGTAAAGGAAAATGGTTCAGAAAATTTTCAGTTATATCCAGTTCAGTCAAATGTTCTTCTAAATTATGAAATGCATTATCGGAAACATTTACAATTTTATTTCCTTTTAAACTAAGTTTCTTAAGTTTGAGCCCTTGAAAAGCGTTCGTTTGTATGTCTTCGATGTCATTAAGCTGTAAATCTAGCGCTTCAATGCTGTACAAATCTGCTAAGGAATCGCGTGGGATCCTATTCAATTTGCTGGAAACAATGCTTAGCGACTTTAATGAATCACGTAGCGGTGTGAAAGCTTTAGAGTTTATTTGATTTATGCCTGATTGTGAGATTTGTAAATTGATTATTTTGGTTCTTGGTGGAAATAAATCTGCCTGCAACTCGATCGTGGAGCGCTCCAAATCGTAGATTGATAGGGACTGAATGGTTCCTCTAATTTTTGATAATACATTTTTCACAGCCCCAGGAGTAGCACTTGGGCACTCTAAAAACAGTCCTGAAATAAACAATATAATTATATATTGTGTTGGCTATATAAAACCCTATGATTAGACAAAGTAAACTAACGTTTCGTTTTTCAAGGAAAGCAAAAAATGTTATGACAAGAACCTTTGTCATAAAACACTCACTTGATTCTATGTATGTAATAAATAACTACCACTTTAGTATTTCCACAGTTCCTGTTATATTATGAGTACTTCATGTGTTTTTTTTAGTAATATAGGTAGACTACCGTTTTATAATGCTATATTTTACCCTTCTTGAGTTTGAATTTATAAGCATGTTTTTTGATACATTGTTATTGGTATGTGTTAGTTTACTTCGCCTAACTAATAAAACGACTTTAGCTGTATTGATACACTATGCCAAAAACATGCTTATACTAACCTTCTTTGAAGCTATAGCATGGACAGATGGGATTCTCTGCTAAGGTGGGGCACATGGGTTGCTCTTCTCCTTGCAGTATCGGAATATGGAGGATCATCAACAGGGCATAGAGTCCACATTGCGCGCCGGAGAGCCGAGTATATACAGCCATTCTGATTCGACGTCATGTCAGTAACATCGTGCATCGGAACTCCCAAGTTGTCGAAGATTGTGCTGGGGACAAAATAAAATCAATTACTAT
This sequence comes from Acleris literana, assembly GCA_946894065.1. Lineage (NCBI taxonomy): Eukaryota > Metazoa > Arthropoda > Insecta > Lepidoptera > Tortricidae > Acleris > Acleris literana. The sequence continues at coordinate 20,332,950 of OX335677.1, read as the reverse complement.
GTATACTCAACCAAGAAAAGTCCTTGATCACTGGACATGGATCATACAAACAGAGTCGAAATGTAATAGTTTCGTGGTCGACTATTCAAATCAGCTGGAAAAGGAAAAAAACTTACAGAATAAAAAATATTAAAAAGTTTCTTTGCATGTACGAGTAGGTGCTGTTTCTTTATGACAAGGGGACGCCTGATGGTAGGTAGAATCTCAAGATTGTCTTAGACTACCATTTAACTAAAATAGGTTTATTGTGCGTTTATGAATAAGGGGTAAAGAGTTCGCCTAATTTTTTCATGGTGATGTGTAAATCATCAACGTAAGTGTGGGCAGATTATTTTGACTTAAGAGTAATTTTTTTGCTGTTGGCAAGCTGTGTAATGTTTATATAAGCTGCTAAATGAATAATGTTTATTCTAAACTATATCCAAATTTAACGACAAGTCCAGCAAAATATCAAGTTATAAATAAATCATAAAATGCTGAACTCAACATTTTCAAAAAGAAGCTAAAATGCAAACTTGTCGAAAGGATCTGTTACACAGTGGAGGAGTTCTTTAATGACAAAGTCTAACTCAGTAGAAAAAAAAAAAGTGTAAAAAATAATATTTTATATTACTTGTATTTGTGGTAGCATTTTTGTTTGTCATTTGTTGTTTAATTATTATTATTTTCACCTATTTTTGTACACTGTAAGGCAGATTACTAATTTCATTCTAATTGAATTTATAACATCTGGTAATAACCTGTGTTTCACAAAATAAATTATTGCTAATTACTGATTACTGCGCTTTGACAATACAAAAGTTATAGAGTTAGATATATTTGCATTTGAAATGAGTTTTCATTTACAATGTATCAGTAATTCATTCGAAGCCGGTGATAGTGTCACAGAGATACGTCGAAATTAGTGCATGGTGCGGTTATGATAGCATAACAAAACATGGATTTAATTAATACTAACTTACCTATCAGGGCTCTATTTTGCTTGTGGTTGTACAATTGTTTCTGACAAAAAAATGGAATAAGCCTTTGTTACCAACTGTGCTTATTGATCACAGTTTTTTTTAATGTCATGGAGTTTGCAATCGAGCACACAAGACACGTGACCCATATTAGCATTGTTGAGACTAAAATCTTAAGACTGCAATCCTAAGACCGCAATTGCGTTGCCAACCCTGAGGACTAAGTGGAATGCCTCTATGCTCGTAATTTCACCGGTTGTCTTTTGCCCACACCTAGCTGATCACAACAATGTGGACTCAGCCGGTTGGCCTGCCGTAGGTCTGCTTTTCAAAACCAAACCAGGGTCCCGTCACTCCATACAACAGAGTGTGCCGAGAAGTACGGCTGGTTTTGTCACTTACGTCTTTTTTTACTTCCCCCACCGCAACCGGTACCCCGCTAAATCCGCTAAAGTTTCTTGTAAACTCTCGATTTTGTTTAGAAATTAAAAATAAAATCTGCTCGTCTGGTAATTTAAAAAAAGAACAACATCCCTAGAGGGCACTGTAAAAAAACCAACGAGAAAATTACCGGAAACTTGACTTTGCTCCGCGCCGGACGGCGGCTTCTGCCAGGAACTTGCAAAGAGAAAAACATTTCATCGAAGCCGTTGACGTTACTTAACCAACCGCCATTCACCATTAAAAGATTCTCATTTTATTTCTATAAATACTCTTTCTCAGAATAAACCCACAACTTAACGAACCCGCCCTCTCGAAAATTCAAACTTCAAAGGCTTCGCAAAGCATTTCGTAATTCTGAATTATTAAAAAGGCAAACAGAAGTGACAGTAAAAAGTTGCCATAAGCCATTTATCACGTGATTATTCTGAAATCACAATATAATTACGCTAATGTTCGAGCATAGCGGGCTATACGTCATTGTTAATGTCGCCTAATTAAATTTTATAGGCCGTATATTTCCGGGACCATGGAATTTCCATTATTTTTTATCGTGACAAAGCGATATGTCATATCGGACTGGCTTATTTAAACGGATTTGTTGAGGCCGCAAGTTAAAGTTAGCAAGGCGTTTGCAGCGTTAAAGATGGCGACTGGCGAAAAAAGTCACAGTTCGGCACAACTCAAAAGTTACGGACGGTTGCCGGCTACAAATCCACTTAGACTTTATGGTCTTGTTTGTACATAACTTAAAAAGTTACTGATAACGATGTATTCAAAGACGTAGCTGTTAATCTGCCTCATATTTATTGGAATATGTGGTGTCGGAAAAAACATACAGTACTAAACCCGTGTGGTTAGAATAGTGCCACTCCATGTCTTGCCGTGGATGTCGTAAGAGGCGATTAAGGGAATAAAGGCTCGTATTACTGTTAGGCGATGGACTTGCAATCTGTCACTAATACGCTGGTAAACATCTTACCCTATTTGTGCAAAATGTGGTTACAGAATTATCAACAAGTTTTTAGAGTTGTTGGTAATTCTGTAGCTCTGCCTACCCCACTCTGGGAACGAAGGCGTGAGTTTATTTATGTATGTGTAGGACTAAATATAAATTATGGGTCGTCACACATTTGTACCGTAAAACCACAGTATTAATATACTTGGCTGTGTATCACTGTCACACTCTTTTCACTGTCTATGGTATCTGTCAGGACGAGTATGTTTAGTTTGCCGAGAGATTGAAAGCAATGGCCAGCGAATTACTATAATATTCGAGTTTTACTCTTTGTACGTTTTATGGCTGTTTTTTTTTAATTGGTCCAGACGGTATCCTGACTTTTCACCAAATCATCATTTGACAAACTATATCATTTTACAAACTTTCATTTCGCAAAAATGTAATTGTGCTTAAACCATTACATATTACATAGGTTACATGGGCTTATGAAATAAGTTAGGTAAGGTTAGATTAATGACCACGAAAAAATATAAAAATATGTGGCCGGAAAGTACGTCTTTGCGAATTGAAATTTTGTAAAATGATATAGTTTGTCAAATGATGATTTGGTAAAACATTAGTGAACCGTTTCAAACACAACGGCGCTAAAAACTGTTCTTGTTCTCACTGACTGATATAATGACAGCCTAAACTAAAAGGATTACTCTTAAAACAAAGCAACGAGGGTTAGGAAATGAATTCTATGACATAAGCGACCATTCTTCCTTCCTACCAGCCGAAAGACGCAGTTGCTATTAAAGAACTCTTTGGCCTACTTGGCTATCTTTTCTATTCTACGTGTAAAGTACTTCGCCCACTGCCACTTTAGTCCAAAGCGATAGTCCCTAGTAAACTTAGCACGCCACCGTTTAGAGCGTTATCGCCAGCCATAAATCCAGGAAAACTTCTCAGTTTATCATTTCCCATTGGCCCTATATTTAGCTTCATAAATGCAATTAACCACTTTGCTTTGACATAAAAGTAACTAATAGGTTCACTTAAAGCACTGAGACATCTATTCCAAGATTGGAAAAGTTTGCGCGAACTTAAGTTCATTCGTTAGTGATAAATGAGTCAACCTAATTGTTTGCTTTGCTTTTGAAAGCGAATCCAGTGTTGCTGGTGGAAATTTATGTAATTATGAAATTTGATTAAAATATGTCCAGATAGCTTATATTTTTTATGGTTTAGAGAATGCAAATTTAAAATCACCTAGTCCCTACAGAGGTTACTATCAGCATCATGTATTTAAACATCAACGTGTAATAGATAAGGGTAGGGTTTTTTATGCAAACAGGCTACCTGATGGTGAGTAGGGTCTGAAACCAATAGACATTTGCATTCTTAAGACGACCATCTTTGTTAGTTGTATTTTTACTCAACTGCCCAAGGAGGCTAAAGTTTTTGATCTGTCTATCTGAACGTATATTTGTGGGTATGAAGACGTGTTGGCCTAGTTGGTAGTGACCCTGCCTACAAAGCTAGCGGTTCTGGGTTTAAATCCCGGTAAGGGCAGATATTTGTGTGATGAGCACGAATATTTGTTTCTGAGTCATGGATATTTTCTATGTATTTAAGTATACATATCTCTATAATAAGTATGTATATCGTTGTCTAGTACCCATAGTATATGCCTAGAGCTTAGTTTGGGACTAGGGTAATTGGTGTCACATTGTCTCCTGATATTTATTTATCTGTGTATCCGTGTGTCTGTGTATGTAAGTATGTATCTATCCGTGGTATCTTAGCTCCCAAACAAATTTGGAGAATATCGTCTCTGAAAGAAAGGAACGCCATCATATCGAGGTATTCATATTTTTAGTAGTTATAATCAATAGAGTTTACCTTGTAAATAACTTCTTCTGATTACTACTTTGGCTGGGTTTTATAAAGATCTGTTAGATCAAATTTCGGTCAGGAATGTCACAATTTGTATTATATTACTAAAATTTGACCTGACTTTTTTACTTACGGGCCTTTATAAAACCGGCCCTTAGTGTTGGCATTGGGTAAGTTTGTATGAAGAAAATTGACGTTTTTTTCAGCGGCCACGGATTATTTTTACGTAATTATTTAAAGGACCTCTAAATACACATAAGTAGATATATAATTATAATGTATAGCGTTAACTAATATCGGAGCGGAGATATTAAAGATTTAAGTATTCAGTTTTTGGTACAAAAGTACGCCCAAGTATGAATATTTAAATACCTCGGCTCCGATGCACTTAAGAGTATTATATTACATAATAAAATATGTTTATTTTTCATAATTCTATCATAATAGCACTTTTACGAATGGCCGCTAACCTTGAAAATGTATGAATTTTACAAATGACAACACTTACCCAAACCCCTTGGCTTTGGAAATTAAGTGTTCCTTTTGTTACTTATCGTTTTTATTCCGGAACACATAATCAGAGGGGCTATTCTGCCCTCCTAAGGGAAAAAGGCACAAGTGCAATAATACTATAGAAGCATATTAAACGCTCAAAGGTTTATAATAAGGTTGGAAGTGCAATACAATTCATCTAGTAGATGTGCCTTTTTTCCGTAGGAGGGCAGTATTGCCTAGCACACTCGCAATCGCAATCGTTTTCATTTTGAAAATCGAAGGCTTGTCTGCATACAAAATGAAAACAATTGTTCCGCTTTGAAGTGACGCAGGTCAAAGATTAAAGACTTAAAAACTAACAGCTAAAACACGGCAATAACAGAAAGGACAATGCTTCAAAATGGCCCAAGACCCAAGAGTGTTCAGTGTTAGGTCATTAAGTCTGCCCTTACCGGGATTTGACCTCATGACCTAGGCAGGTAATAACTTCGTGGGCAGGGTCACTACCAATTAGGCCAGCGCATCGTATTAAAAAGAAACTGTAACGCTATATATTTGCATAATATCTATTAGGAGTACACACGCCTTTTTTTTAATTAACCATCCGGGAGCAGTACGTCACGCAATATCTACCATTATGCTATTAATGCTCCTGACCCTCTCTTACTGCTCTATTAATTTAATGTGCAGTATAAAAGGACGTTATGTGAGAAAAACCAGGTTAATACCGCGCTGAAGTAAAGTTATTGAGGGAGGGTTAGAAAATATCTTTGACGGGAGCTCCGTCGTACATAAAAACATTTCAGAAGATAAAGATTCGAATGTTTGTAACTTGGGACTCGCCCTCGCTACGCTTCGGTTTATTTGAGTATTCTGTAATACTCGTACATTAACCAGAATACATTACACAAAAAACTTTCGTGAAAAAAAAAACGGTGAGAACCGCATCAAAATCCGTTGCGTAGTTTAGAGGAGTTAGTGGATACACAGACAGACAGACAGAAAGATAGACAGACGCGGAAAGCGACTTTACGTTACGTAACATAGGCTACTTATTCTACGTGAAAAATGTCGCAGGCGGAAGCTAGTAGTTAAATAATTCAGAATTAGACTTATCAACGATAATTCCATTCTCGATACGAGTAAAATGACTACCGTGAGGCCTTAGCCAAGATGCGTTACGCTAAGTAGCGTTTCTATTCGTTTCGTTTTTAAACCAATGACGTCACTGGTAGATCGCGTGACTTTTCATATCACGTCATCTACCAGTGGCCTCAGAGGCTCTAACGAAGATGCATTACTAGTGTTTCTATTCATTTCGTTTTTAAACCAATTGCGTCACTGGTAGATGACGTGATAAGAAGAGTCAGAAGATAACACTGAAAAACTTTTGAAATAAAACATGAAATGAAGGATGTTTCGTGACAGGGAAAATTACAAAAAATCTGATTAAAATAATCAATATCTCCGAACCTAGTAAAAATCGCTGAACATACTTAGGTGTCAAATCGATAGCTTTTAAGCTGCTCTATCAGCCCTAGGCGGGTTGACGTCGATTTATGGGACACCCTGTATATAACATAGGCACGCCTAAATATGCTTTACTTGAAATTCTCACTACATTACTTCCTTTTCAACTAATTTTAAAGATTCGAGTTTAGATTTTGATCCATATCTCTTAAAGCAAAGAAACAGTAACGCCGTGTTCTTTCATCAAATAGAACAATTTATTAAACCTGCTGTGATCGCTCCGAGTCCGCATGAAAAGATGATTACATTGACAAATGCCGGCTCCGGGGGCGAGGTCACTAATCTACTCTCCAGAAGCCCAATTAATTCTCATCTTAATATCAATGGCCGATCGTTTGTTTAGCTTTCTTTAGGTTCTGTAGAATCGTCCAAATATACATCGTAAATACGGTAAAATACCTTAATTGGCATCTTTCTCTCTTATTACGTGAAGCTTATAAGATCTTGTTTCATTATTGAAGAAATTATTATCGGCTCACGTTTTTAATGTCATAAGTTAGCGGTTAATGAGTCGCGGTGTATTTTTTTATTATAAGTGGTTAAGATGGATCTATGAAATTGATATTGATGATGTAGGAATTGTAATCTGACCTTGCTTTATGAATATAGATCGCCTATGCAGAACTAGGAAAAATTTACAATTAATGGAACAGTGTGATAGTATGTTCTGTCTTCTTTAACCGAAGTAAAATTTAGTACAAAGATCATTTTATAAGCTCGGAGATGTAAATAGGTAAGTATTTCATCCTTGAAAGTCAGACAAAACAAAAGGGAATAGCAAAAATCTACTTCTACTGGCGGCTAGCTACTAGTTAGGTACTTATAATTATGTTAATAGAAAAAAAAAACGTTATTTGGTGTAAAAACTATACTGATATAAGAGAGGGTAATTACAGTGCGACACAAAAGAGTAGAAATAAAATAAAATGGAACTAAAAAATGTCCATACTAAATTGTTGCCATGTTTAAGCATTTTACGTCAAAAATGTGACAGTTACGTAGAAAGTGGCGCGTTAATTTAATTTCTACTCTTTTGTGTCGCACTGTATCTTTGATTAATGTCAGACAAAAGTGCCGATTTTTAGGGCAACCAGGGCCTCTATTCTACAGGGTAAAAAGATATTGCCTTGGCCGTGTTATGGTATTGTTTTTAAACCATTACTGCCAAGTAAATAAGGGCTATCGTAACGTTGACAATACTATCTCACAGAGCCCCTGATGGGCAACCAATTACACTAAGACGGTGTAAAACAAAAACGCTCTAACGCGACTTGGAGCAAATATATATTTTTTCCGACAAAAATGATATTATACTGTAGCAATTTTTACAAAGAATCAGCAGCGACTGTCTTTTGTGACGCTATCGTGGCAGCTACTTATGATTTACTGTCGCTAAAAATCGTGAAAATTTGCGATGAATTGGATATGTTTTTTATGACATCATCAACTATTTATGTACTATGACGACGCGCTAGCCTAGTTGGAAGTGACCCTGCCTACGAAGCTAGCCGACCTGGGTTCAAATCCCAATAAGGGCATATATTTGTGTGATGAGTGTGAATAATCCTGAGTCTTGGATGTTTTCTATGTATTACTTGAGATATAAATGAAATATAGGCTTACAACATAAATATATTTATTCAAACGTTAAGCAATACAACGTCTCTTCACACAGAACCGCCATGACACACAGAGAGAGAGCGGGACAACTAACTAACATTCCGTCTCACTCTAGCATGTCACCATAGATATTACATTGCATACTTATCTACAGTATTTAAGTATACATTTCTCTATATAAGTATTTATATCGTTGTCTAGTACCCATAGTACAAGCCTGGAGCTTAGTTTGGGACTAGGTCAATTGGTGTGACGTTGTCCGATATTTATTTATTATTATTATTATTTTATAATTGAATAATATTATGTTGGTAATAATACGTTTTCTCTTAGCCCCCGACAAAAAAGTAAGTTATAAGTTTTAAGGTGTGTTTGTGTGTATCTCTTTGTGTATGTGCTGAAATATACATATATTGCCCGTTTATATACAGGGTGGCTGCAGGGTCGTGATCTTAACTTAATTTGCCCAATTCAGTAAATGATTGTGATTCTATTAATATTTTTAAAACAATTAAAGTTAAAATAATATTATTTTTCCATAATTAATACTAAAATTATGGTTACCTAATATTTTCATGTTAAAACCTGTTCGAAAATCAACCGATCAAACGAGTAAAAAAGAAATTGAGTATATAGGGTGGCCATGATCCTGAACAAAAATAATTCATTTTTTATTTAAATAAACATCAAAGTAATTGTCATAACGCTTTTAAATCTATTAGGTTATGTGCCTAATGGTGTAGTGAGTTTAAGTTTACTTTTTTGCTACACGATCCCGCAGTCGCCCTGTAAAGATAAGTCTAAGAATTGATATAAACATTCTTGTACTACATTGCTATAACAGAGGAAAATACTTCATAACAAAATTTCGCAAATTACTTAAAGAAAATTACTGCTAATTAATTAGACGTAATTTAATACAAGTTACTCGAATCTTGACTCTGAAATAAAAAGCCGCATCATTCATTACTAAATTACTGCTTGTAATCATTAAATTAATTTAAGTAACACAATTACGTAATATTCTGTGCTATCACTACAAAAGTTGAAAGTTGGTAAGTTAATTTGATATTGTTAAGTTCTGCGAATTTTAAATTAATTACTTCAAAAGATTTTCTTGAAGATTGACATGAAGACAATCATTTCTAAAGCTTGAGTCTCCAAAATTCTGAGCAGCTACTAATTACGAAGAAACTCGACTACTAAATATCCAATAACATTGAATGCCTCTGATGTTTTTCTTTTGATAAATTGTTGATAGTGAAAAAAGGGATTAAATTACTCTGAATTTAAATTAACTCTGTCCAATGCAACGCAATTTATCTTATTTATGGCTAAACTAATGACTGCCCATGACTTTGTCTTTATTCCCTCGGGAACTTTTAAATTGTCCGGTATGAAATTAGCCTATGTATATACTATGTTTGTATGTATGGTATGAGCTGAAAACAATTCAAATTCCATTCAAATCCTTTCAGCCGTTGAAGCGTGAAGAAGTGACAAACTAACAAAAACTTTCACATATATATTACCTAATAGTAGGATTCGTACTATATAGTTAATAGAATTGAAAGGATCATGAAAATCCCTTTGGGAATTTGGAAGGACTAAGAGAATTCTAATAAAAAATGATATATGTAAGAGAAATCCGCTATTTGTAATTATACATTGTGAATCGTGCCAAGAAGTTTAAATAAATAAGGAATGCATTATATTGTAACCAATTGTTTCGTTAATAATTTTTAATGAATAAACAATAAAATAATTATTATTATTAATTCCTGTTTTTTCTATCCAGTGTAAACATAACCTCGTAAGGCCCACCATACTACAAACAAGGAGTTTTTTGTCAGTGGGACTTTGAGTCTACCATCAAGGCAATAAAGTTCAATTACGTTTGTTCGATAATGTCATTTTCAGTTTATGAAAATAAGAAAATTAACCTTATTTCCATTGGAACACAGTTCAAATTAAATTGCCTTGAATATGTACATTCTATTCCACACTGGGCCTTACGAGGTTAAGGGGAAGATTTAGAAAAAACCTGCTTTCTTGTATGGATCAGAATGTGGGGCCACGAAAGGGATGAATGGAAGGCAACTGCATGCAGCTGAAATGAGAATGCTAAGAGGGATGTGTGGTGTTACGCGAATGGATAGAACAAGAAATGAGTATATAAGACGAAGTCTGAAAGTGACACCGGTGACTGAAAACTTGTGTGGAAATCGGTTGTCATGGTATGGGCATGTGTTGCGGAGGAATGAGGAAAATATCGTCAGGAAAGTTTTGAGTATGAATATGGATGGCTATACGAGTAGGGGAAGACCAAAGAAACTATGGATGGACTGTTTGAAAGATGATATGGCTGAGTGACTACCGAGATGACGACTAATAGAGAAACATGGAAGAAAAATACATGTTGCGCCGACCCCAAACAAGTTGGGATAAGGGCAGGAGAATGATGATTTATCCAATGTAATATATAATAAAGAAACCATAACTGACTTTATTATATGTAACACACTCATTTTTTATTTAACATATCTACATTAAATGTGTTCGGGCCAATCATTTAGGAGGAGGACACATTAACAACTTTTCACACCACATGCTCGAAATTGCCCAATTATATATCATGCAAACCTCACCTAAAGTAAGTCATTATAGCCATCGGCTAACCAGCGGGTTATAATGAGATTCAGTACCATAATATGACCCAGCGGGTTATAATATGGTACTGAATCTCATTATAACCCGCTGGTTAATAATGAAATTTGAATTCGTGTGGTTTTTTTTTCCATAGAAACCTACAGCAAAAATAACTAATTTGAAAATCGAACTGGCTACTACAAATCATATACGCAAAACAAAGTAAATAAAACAAAAGGTGAGAAAAGTAGAGTATTCTCGTTTTCTCACCTTTGGCCACCTTCCCGAACACATGGTTGAGGGAGGCGATGGCTGAGATACGCGTCATACTCGTGAACGGGTGCTGTCTGTGGGGTCCGGTCTGTTCACGCTTGCAAGGACCTGTTTTCCAGTTAGTTATTTTAATTATCGTTCCTGACGTAGAGACCTCGTCATGTTGTTCTCCTAGTCACTATTTTTAATTTAAGTAATTTAGCTTACATTTGTAATGATTTTATTTGTGTTAGTTTTAAAATAATTATTTATTACTGTGTTACCTTGTAATGTTACTTTTAAGTATTATTGTATTTTATGATTTGAAAAAATGACCTTCTGCTGGAGTTTCTTGCGGCGCTTCTTCTCCGCAATGATGGTCTTGTCCTATTAGTAGATTCACTCCATGTTACCGACGTGTCAAAGAGCCCTCATGTGGCAAATTTACTGAATAAATATTTTGAATATTGAATTTTGAATTTTGATAAAGCTGTTTTCCTCTTGGGCGAGCTTGAATCCCTCGCTGCACTCAGGACTCCGTTTTAATTCCCGCGCTTAAATCGGGAGTTAAATCTGGAGTCCCTCATTTGCTCAGGATTCCATATCGCGCCCGTGACATAAATCAGTGCTTTATCCCCTCGTTGTATAATCTCTTATTAAATAATAACAAGGTAACCTAACCTAACCTAAACCCGGAATTATAAAGCGCCGCACGCACAAGTGCGTTGCGTTCGCGGCTGCGTTGTGTTGTGAACATCAAGCGTTAAAACACTTGCGTCACTCGTTGTTGAAATCACAGCAACACTTGTGTGGCATCGCTCTAATGGCCGTATTAATAAACTCGTCTTGATTGAGATGCCCATCTCGAGACGTCAAAGTAAACGTCAACCAATAGAAAACTGTCATTTTTGACGTGTCTTGTGATTGACATCTCAACCAAGATGAGTTTATTCATACGGCCCTTAGACCCTAAATTCCCTAAAAGATGGAACTCGTCTCACCTCATTGTGGCAGAGAATCTTGACATCACAAACGAAAAATATGTTACAAAACATATTTCAGTATTTCAAAACACGGGCACGAGGGGCAGCCCGGGGGCCATTTGGCACGTGTCCTGTCTTGGAGATCATAGGGAAGCTTTGGGGAAATAGGGAACATGTTTTATAGTTTATCAGCACTTTGCTTTTTTTAAGCTGCATGAATGGATTTTTTTTAATGGATATAAGCTTTTTTTTAACTGGTGTTCTGATAAAAATCATGCTTATAGTGGTTTGTTTAGAAAGCATTCTAGATTTTTTATTGTTATTATTATTTACTGCGATAAAAATTGTGATTATTATCGGTATTTTTGCTACGGACTTGTGGACTAGATCGGTATGATGTCATGTTACTTGTAACCGCGTTTGATTTTTTTAAGTATAGCGCTAGCTGTAACGTAGAAAAGACCTACTTTTAAAGACCTACGAATAGACTTTTAGAGTTGGTTTTTGGGGCTCTTACGGCCCAAGCGATTTTCATGGATTCTATAAGAACAAAAACAGTCCCGATTAAACTAAATTTATTTTTAAAAAACCGCGTCTGAATCGGTTTATCCGTCTGGGAGCTACGGTACCACAGACAGATACACATATACACCAATCTATGATGACTCTCATAATCATTTTTAGTCCTAATGTGTTTTTTTATCAATAATGGTTTAGCGTTTGACCTCGGTAAGAAATTAAATTAGTATTTTCTTTTGCGTTTTCAAACCATATCTTAATTTTGAAGAATTATTTAAGCCATAATTATCGCAGGTATGTATGTATGTAAACTCTTTATTGCACATAAACAATTACAAGACATGTTTACAAGTCATAATGTTTTATTTTAAGAAAACTCACTTTTTCATAATTTTTGAAAAATCAAATCATACCTAACTTTATAATTAGCTATTTTAGAAATTCTGAAAAGTTTACGGTTTCAACAATATATAAACTATAACCCAATAATAATAATTATGTAAAAAAGACATTAAGACAAAGAAAAAAAAAGGAATCGACTCGCTCTCCTCAGATACATATAGATACACAAATATATAGACACACAGATATACAGATATAGACGTATAACAGCCCTCTTTACTCGTCGGAAGTTAATTATGTATCTGCAATGAGATTCAACGTGGCAATGAGAGAAAAAGAAGTAATTAAAAAGATCTACTTAATTACCTAACACTAAGCCCTCTTGGTTCTCGGGCCATTTTGAAGTATTGTCTTTTCTGTTTAGTATCTGTTTAGCTGTAAGTGTTTAATCTTTGACCTGATTTGTGTTCCGGAATAAAAAAGATAGATAAGAAAAAGAGTATAATTTCGTACTTCAGAAAACTAAGTAGTAAGTAGGTGTGTAAGCAGTTGGCAGGTAACTCAATTGTTTCATGACTATATTTTAAAACCCCTGATATAATAGCCTTCCCTTCTTTCAGAGGGGATATCTCCAAATCCGTTTGGGAGCTACCATGCCACAGATAGATACACAGATACAGATACATAGATATACAGACTCACAAATACACAGATACACGTGTTAAATGTGGTCATAACCCGTTTTTTGTCGGGAGCTAACAAAACGCACACAGCCTTATGAATGGGTGTGTACCTAGTGATTTGCAAAAAAAAGGAATGTACTAATTTTCATTTTCATAACATAAATTGCATATTGATTTCTATAAGAAACAAATGAATTAATGATATCCAACGAAATGCATATATTTCTGGTTCATAGTTTTAAAAAAGACATTTTTAACGTCTTTGATTGTTACTAATGTGGCCACAGTTGTAACCTAACCTAAGTAAGAAGAAGTTGACTTAAAATTCATAAAATAAGAAAATTATTGCTATGACAAATGGATATTGATTGAAACCTGATTAAATTGATTAAATTAAAAATTTTGAAGGTAGGTAAACGAAATTATGCTGCACCCGTTAAGAAGGTATACTACCACTCATATTTTTTGATTTTATTCAATACTAACATTTGTATATAATTGCAAATAGTAATACAATAGAACAACAAGTACTTAACCAACATTCCATGCCTCGTATATCACTACAAACTTCTCAGAACATTAAACTTATAATTGCTTATCTTGAACGATACAGTTACAACGTTCTTTCTAATTTCCCAACTGAAACCTGCGTGAAACGGGTTAATTGAAAAGGGGATTTATTTAACCCGTATTGTGTGACGTGACGGCAGTGTCGCGACAAATGGCGCTTATCCGTCACTCGTCACGGGACACGCCGTGGTAGCGAGAGTGTTGGGTGACGGCATTTTACACCCGCATCAACATCGCAGCTAGCAAGATTTACCACGTTGTTTTTAGCCTCAAACGCGAAAAGAGGCGTGTTGTATTATTATGTTTAATGTGTGTATCTGTTGAATAGGGTCAATTTCGTCTGCCATAATTATTTTAAGTCATAATGTTCTCTTCTCGAGTGGCTGGTGTTTATGGGCGGTTTTTATAAATCAAACATCACCGAACCTAGCCTTGTCTACACGTTGGATATTTTACATACATACATAAACTCACGCCCTCATTCCCAGAGTGGGGTAGGCAGAGCTACAGAATTGCCATCAACTCTAAAAAACTTGCGGGTAATTCTATAACAACATTTTGCACTATCAGGCTAAGATGTTTACCAGCGTATTAGTGACAGGTTGCAAGCCCTTCGCCTAATAGTACTACTTACAAGTCTTGATTCCCTTAGTCGCCTCTTACGACTTCCACTGGAAGACATGGAGGGGCACTATTATAACCCGCAAGCACACGTTGGATATTTAACAAATTTAATTTACTGTTCCGACGATATAAAAATTATGACTCTCAATAATTATGTCAACAAAGAAAATGTCGAAAACGGAAAGCGACAAAACAAGAATGTATCAAAACAAAAATATGTCGAATTAGGAATACGACGAAGAAAATATTTTGCAAAACAACAAACATCAACATTTTGATAGAAAAAAACTACAAAGTAAAAGGATAGAACATAGAGAAATTATATCCGTCTGTCACTTGTCACAAGGCTTACACGTTTGTAGTATTAGATGGTAAATAAAGACTTCACAATAGCTAACGGAACTAAGTTCTAAGAAATTAGGTGACTTATTACACATCGGTAACTCGTGGCATTTTGGTAGCACTAACAGACTAGTGATGTGACAATGTTCTTACTGTATGAGTCGAGAAAAGGGAACCAATTAGAAAAAAAGTATTTTCAATCATTTAATATAAGTATGACATTTGTGATAAACAATTAATATTTTTTCTAAATTTTTACAAGTCAGCCTACGTCTTCTACTTGAGAAAATCCACTTTGTGTAAGAAAATGATCTTTCAACTTCTACTGACGTAATGGGTAAAAAAAGCATTGTATTGTAAAGTTGCAGCGTATTTTTATTGATGTTCTGTTCGATTTCAACTTCTTTTATTTTGTAATAAGTTATTAATATTCTTTGTCGTAAGATATCCTGGATTTTTTGATAATACTATTTTCAGATTTTGATAAACAGGTTCACCTTTGGGGTGCAGTCTCAGTGATGAAAGTGACTTTTCAATTTTAAATACGATCTCCAAAGACTCTTTTAGTTTAACGCTTCTAACTTCTTGGACTTCAAGTGCCTGTTCATATTAAATGTCTTGCAAATTATATAAACAAACATCGCAATGGGTGCATTTTACCTTGTCACCTTGTAGTAGGAGTTCTGAATGCTCTCTAATGATTTCCTCTATTATTTGGAAAACATCTATGTTTCGCGACACGTCTCGTAATAATTATTACGAGTAAATTAATGACAATATCATTGACATTGACATTTCCTATGACATAACATATGACCTACTTCGTCGTATGATAAGATTAAGACCATGTAGGTAATATTAATTTATTATTTTATCTTGTCTTAAAAGACACTTAGAAGACTTGTCTCATCACTAATCTGTCAAGTGCTACCTAAATGCCGCGAGTTATCGATGTGTTTATAAAACGTTATATCAATTTAAAAAAATGTGGCGGTGTTGCCGTGTCAAATTGCGCATAGCGACGGTTTTAGACGATGGAACAAAGCTCAGTTTTATTGGTCAATAGCCCGCATGCTTTTAGTGCAGTGATCCCCAAAGTGGTCTATATCCCAACACAAAGCGTTTACTCAGAATATTATTTTATCACAATATATACATATTATTAGTACATGTTATTATATTGTTATATCTGTAATTAAGAGAAATGCTTCTTTATTTTTTTATTTTTTTATTTTTTTCCCTGATGCCTCGTTTTTTTTTTATACGCATGTATTTTTGGTAATTCTGTATGTTTCGCACTCCCCCTCCCTTTGAGGTGCTGGCAGAATAACAGCGTTGTGATCTTGCGTCACAACACGTGCTGAGCCAGAACCTATTCATCCGCACACATCGCTGGGCTCCGGTGCACACAAGTGTGTGCTCTGCTTTGTATAACTGCCTAGTTTTTATTCCACAAAATTGTTTTTTATATATAAGTAATTGTAAAACATTGTTACTTTCGCTCTGTGTGCGTTTTCTTTGAATAAATTGTTTTTCTTCTTCTTCTTCTTCTTATATCGACCCCCAGGGGTCGACGTTGATCAGCAAGGGGTATATGTGAGCAGAAAAAAAATGGGGGCCCATGAGATGAAAATGGGGGTCCGCGATGGTGGAAGCAGGTCGTGACTTAAATTTTGGCTTTCCATTAGCTAGTGGAATAATCCTTATTCATACACAGATAGTAGGTACCTACTTACTTACGTAATACTGTCTTATAAATATATAAATAAAAACATATCTTTCTATATAAATTACGTCTTTTTCTTCTGTGCGTGTAGTTTTTATTTTAAAAATAATATTTTTCCGCACTAAAGGGCACTGGGTAAATTTGTTTGAAGAATATTTTCTTTTTTATTTCAGCGGCCGCGGATGATTTTTACATACCTAGTTATTAAGAGGACCTCTAAATAAATATAGATATATATAGTTTATGGCGTTAAATAATATCGGAGCGGACATTTTAAAGATTTAAGTATTCAGTTTTTAGTACAAAAGTACGCCCAAGATTGAATATTTAAATAACTCGGCTCCGATTCACTTAAGAGTATTACATTACTTAGTAAAATATGTTTATTTTTAATAATTCTATCATAATTAACCACTTTTACGAATGGCCGCTCACCATGAAAATGTATGAATTTTACAAATGAAAATACTTTTACCCAAACCCCTTTTAATTGCAACCTGTGTCAATTTTTAGCCGGCTAGACCTCCCATTTTATCCGTGTACCGGTTTTGGGTCGACCCCCACCTCACCCTATGTCAAAAAATTCAAGGTCTTTAATTTTTTGACATAGGGTGAGGTGGGGGTCGACCCAAAACCGAAAAAAATGCTAAGTGGTCTACGAGACAAAAAATGGGGTCCTCTGTTTTAGTGGTACATTGCGTCGCTGCAATACCTTCCAGCGCAATAATGTTAAAGCAATGTGTCAATGGATTTCTGCAAGCATGTGGGCTATCAACCAATTTGAAATCAAACAACTAGGGTGACACTTCACTTTTAATACAAATTTCATACTAACTCTTATCTTCTGTCAAATAAGAACCAAGTGTTCATTATTGGTGCCTTGTCCATTACTGGTTCCGTCACCCTATTCTTCTGAGTAAAGCCACCTTTGACAATGTTATCGTATTAATTATTGACTCAGTCGAAATGTCTGTCTTGTCAAACGCAATAAAATATGTTTTTACCGAGAAAAATAAAGGTTCTAGGCCTTTATTCTACTGGATTAAATCATAAATATTGCGTTTGACGTGTTATGGTATCGTTTTTAACTCGGATGCCATTACTGTCATGTAAATAAAAGCTATCAAAACGTCGACAATCAATAGTCAAAAGCTATAGGTTTTACCGTGTATAGGTGAAAAACTTAAGTAAATGACCTCTTGCATGTAGTTGTAACACATCTGTATAGACCGTTCGACATTCTATATTTGAAATTTGACGTAAATTCCATATTAGTTTTGTAGGGTATGTACTGTTTAGCATAAAAACGAATGGTCTAATAGTCATTTTACATAACACGAATTGTTTAAATTCAATCTGTATAATAAACCATCGATAATAGTCATGATGCATAAAACGAAATGCATAATTTCAAAAACTATAACGTTTATAAATTAAAAAATAAATATTTCTAACTGCTTTCATTACTATGCGGTCATAGTTCTAACCTAACCTAACCTAGTTAGAAGAAATTGACTTTAAATGCATGAAACACAAGAAAATGATAGTTATACTATGATACAATTGGTTTTTATGATAAACGTTCATTATGCTTTTCGTGGTTAGTTAAATGAAATTATACAAAATGTTTTATACTGATTGAAGCGTACCAAGTTTTGTACACAACTACATGCAAGAGATAATTTACTTAAGTTTTTCACCTATAGAATCTTAGCCCTGAGCCATAAGAATAAACAATAACTACACGTAGAAGAACTCCCGGCTCCCGACGCGCGCTCGGCGCGTTAGATACCTAGCGCCTAGGTGTCTAGTCAGTCAGGGGCGTTACACACGGAATATATATTAACCAAGATATTGATATTGTGTCTTGAATAGTTTTTCGTATTTGTGTAGATTTTAGTGTTTATGGTTGAACTAAGATAGTGTTTTAAAAAGTGAACGACTATTTACGGTAAAATAATTAGAAATAATTGATTGAATAAAGGAGTTTTATGAGATAATCTTAATATCATCAAAAAGTATCATTACCTAATTTAACGTAAATGTAAAAACTCATTTTGCAACAATGTTTCCATGTTGAAGTCAAACATTAATAATAATTCGTGACTGAACTTGTATACCACATCCATAAACCGATAAAAATATTTCGCAAGTGACAGCCATAACTTTGGGCGCGGAAGACAGAGGGGCGAAGCGGGGCGAAGGGGGAAGTAGGTATTTAAAGCGCGGCATATGTGGCCTGGTCAAAGGAGATTCGCTTCTACGTATAGTTATTATTTATTCTTATGCCTGAGCCTCCACACTCACCTTACAATCTCATTACAGTATTGTAATTAAATAAAAATAAAATTAACTTGGTATTTGATACATAGCTTAACTGATTACTCTTACTCTTCGGTCACTGCAAATTAAACATGTGTTACAAATGAGCAGCGAACGCACATCCTCTGCTCGTTCGGTATTTCCAACTGGAAAGTACAGTACCCTCAGTGCGCGACGCGTATTTGATTTTGCTCGGTTTTTACCCAGCTGAAGAAGGAAGTTTTTGACTTTGTATGTATATTGATGAGTATGTATGAATGAATGTATGGTTCTTTGTCCCCGCGTATAGGCTGAACGGATGACCCAATTTCGACACACGTTAGTTTTGTCTTAACGTAATGAGTTATGGGTACTGTAATATAAGTAAACTTCTCTGATTAATTACATCCAACTAAGTACATAATTCAACATTAATACAATAAAAAATTAAAACTAAACGTATTAATTTATGATTAATTGTTGTATTCTGATTTGTTCAAAGGTCGACTGATAGAGAATGTTGTTAGACATTAAGTTCACCTTTTGTACTCAAATTTGTATTTTTGTGCTATAAACATTAAATAAATAAATAAGTAAATAAAGCGTACATACAGTCACCCAATAAAAATTATGAGCATTTTTCACAAGTAGACAAGAAAAAATACTCCTTTACTATATTACTTAGAACCGTGTCATTGTGATTTTTACAGTCATTGTCATGCTTGTCATTTGATGTTTAGTTTGAAGTTTATTATAAAAAAGCACTATAGCTCTCTACATTTTCGTTGGCCTACTGTACACGTTTATTGACATCACATTACACCCCCGTATAAAATGTACAATAAATCTATTTTATTTGAGTATTCTTTGTCCGTTTTTGTCAAATTTAAATGCCAGAATGACAGATAAGGACAAAGCACATTTTAAGCACACTTAGAAATTGCATAAGAGGGATATTATAATAACTAGACGACCATTTGAACACATGCAGTTGAGTTTTGTAGCTTGCTATGTATTTTTTCTCCCACTTGCTCGGAAATGTTAACCTTACTGTTGTAAAATCAGACCGCAAAGCTCTGAGTTCCAGGTCCAGGTGAAATTAAAAAAAAACAGTTATTATTTACCAACGGCAGCGGCAACGAAAATGTATGAAATTTCATTACGTACCTGGTGTTTTAATTTTTAAAACCATGTTTGGACTAGGATAACTATCTCCATACAGCCAAACAAACGTGCAATCAAAATTCTTCCTTGTATATTTTACTTTTGAAATGTCATAGACTAAAAAGTTAAGGCTTTTCAAACAGCGTTTACAACGGTATTAAAAAAGTGTGTCAAATAGTTTGACTTTCTTTTAATAGAAATTGCGTTCATAAACAAAATAAATTGCCGAAATAGCATAAACGCGTAATAAATATTATAGTTTAAACTATATTTTAATCAAATTGAATTTATTACGTTTTTTGTGATTTTATTTAATGCTTTATTTCAGTGTCGTACTAAATCGAACGTTTCTGTTATTTTTTTATTTCTACTCGCCCCGCAACGGCCTATTTCCCGGTCTGTGCAGTAATGTACTATTATTTTACAAATCATTTGTTTGATTTGTTAACAAGGTTTAATTTAACTGGTTTTGTTTATGTTTGTCATTCCCGTTCAAATTCTGTGAACCACATCTGGTTGTCGTAATAGGCTGAAATTTGTAACACAAGTTGATCTTATGATGGAGTCGGAAGGTAGCAGCGGGATACGCGCTGTAATTGACGACGCGTCGGCCTAGTTGGTAGTTAGCCTGCCTACGAAGCTAGCGGTCCTGGGTTCAAATCCCGGTAAGGGCGGATATTTGTGTGATAAGCGCGAATATTTGTTTCTGAGTCATGGTGTAAGTATATGTCTCTATATGTATAAGTATTTATATCGTTGTAGTACCCATAGTACAAGCCTAGAGCTTAGTTTGGGACTAGGCAATTGGTGTGACATTGTCCCCTGATATTTATTTATTTAATTGACGAAGTCCCACCGTATAGTGATTCGTTTGAGAACGATAAGCAGAAGATGATTGTAAAAAAAAATGCACATTTGGTAACAAAAGCTGGTCTCAAAATGATTTTTTTGACAGAAACGTATATGAAATACAAATCGTGAAATGATATTTAAATTTGTATTACAGCTTGCGACAATATAAAATACGAAAAAAATGTTGTTATTATTTCTTCATTTTTCTTTAAATCAGTATTCTAAATATCTTGAAGTCCATTTCGTTGTAAACGTTCAAAGTTTCAAAATTCATCAACTATAAGCTTATTTAAATGGCGGACTGGATAATATAAGAGGACTGCTTCTTTTCACCAAAAATGAATGAATTTTATTTTTTTATTAAAATCCATGTCTTTTCCCTAAACAATGTATTAGGTTTTGGAATATCGACAAGAAATTTACATTACAGTACAAATATCGCACCTTCAGAACAATAGTGACCTAAGTTAGAAATTTTGAATTCTGAGTTAGGTCTCTATAAAAATAAATTTATGACTTGAAGTAAAAGCTAAAACTTTGAATTAGGACGCTATTGTTCCGAAGGTGCGATATCTGACTTCATGTAAGGCATTACTTAGCCTTAAGGCATTCTCAACTAGACAGCTTGTAAATGATGTATAAATTTGTAATTGTGTAAGTTGTATTGTAAACATCAAATTGCCTTGATTTTATCTCAAATTTTCTTGGCATGGCCAGGGGGCATAATATGGCTGCGTTTATCGCGTGACAAAATGTGGATAAAGCATCCGTCACTTTTTGACACATATGTAAGTACTTGAGTGACGGATGCTTTATTCAAATTTTGCCACGCGATGAACGCTATAGTAGGCCCGCAGATGAAAAAAAAAACAAATATTATATTTATAACAGTATCGCGTCACGACATTACATTATTATTACAACTATAGTACTTAATTACAAGTAAAAAGTAAAAAATACTCAAACTATAGCAACTTAAGAAGATTCAAGAAAAAATATGTTAAGACTTTTAAATTTATCACGAAAAAAAAATCAAAGGTGTGTTTTTAAACGTTCCAATAAACTGAAATTGATAACTTACTCGTATTGATTGATTTTGTTACTTTAGTCTCAAGTGTTACTGAATAATATTACTGATACACATTTTTTAAATATATCTGCACAAAAAGAAAAAAAAATATTAAAAAATACAGGATACATAAAATAAACATTATGGATATTAAACGAAACAGCCGTGCATCAACAAGAGTCCCACAGCACGTTACCGAAAATTGTTGGCAGAGGCTTCGAATTGCTTCAGTAAAACTACCGTAAAACAGCGTAACGCACAATATAACGTTTGTACATACAACGTTCACTACATTAAGCCGCGTTACGGAATTTGTAATGGTAATATTCGGTCCCTTTGAGCAGAACTCTGCTCCCTAGACTATAAATAGATGTCTAAAGCGTTACTCGAATGATAATATCGCGGAACAAGACTGATGTGAATGCTTTTGCGTATTTGTGTGTGACGCCTAAGTTGTGAACCGAAATTATGGTTTCTAACGCAGCATTTCAAGGTGAATACAGTGCATTAACTCCAAAAACCAACAATTAAACTTTTTTGCAGTAAAACTCAATTTCTTTAAAGAGTAAAAATTACCAACCGCGTGCTCACCCTATTCTATTACGAGTTATGTATGAGTCTGATAGTTCAACGTAAGAAGTAGGGTAACCATGAGACTCGGATTTATTTTTTATTTTTTATTTATTAATTATTACAATATATTACATTTACAGATTTTTGCATAGTGTTGTGTACGAGTGCTTTAACTAACGGTAAAGAAAGAGAATAAATGTTTTAAAAAACAAAAAACTGCCTTCAAAAACGCAAAAAATTAATTCTTTTAAAATGGTTTTTGAAGGCGGTTTTTTGTTTTTTAACACATCTATTTTATTTTATACTTTTTAGTGATCTAATAAGCTGTTATGTAGTTCCACTTCTTAGTTGATATGAAACTTTAAGACATTTTAAGGTCGCCGCAAGTAAAGCCTTGGGAAAGTCATAGTCATATTTAAACAATTAAATATTCTTCGTTACAATTGCTCAACTATCTTAATCGAGATATCTTATCGCCACCTATGAGGAGTTCCAGTAGCCATTTGTGGTCTTCATTATCAGTTCCACTACACCAAATGATACTTTCTGAATGGAAATGCTGGACTTGTTACTAAAAATACTAAAATCGCTGTATGTATGCCTAAAATATTTGAGGAGGTCCCTCAATTCCTCACGGATCCCCTCATCAGATTTATATTTGGTGACAATGGGACCACCTCAAAAGTATACTCTATCAAACCAATAGGAATATTTATAATCAGACTACTCTGTAAAAAGTTCAAACTGAGAACCTCCTTTTTTCAAGTCGGTTAAAATACTAAAACCTTCTCCTGTCACAAATACTTTTCTGAAAACCGCATCCAAATCGGTTCAGCCAAACGCGAGATAATCGTGGACAAACATACATACATACATAAATACAGGTCAAACTGAGAACCTCTTTTTTTTTGAAGTCTGTTAAAAACATATTTGGGTTCACGACAAGACGATCAAGAGATAATTTCATACATTGACCTTTCAAACTAAGCTCTAGGCTCCCATAGAAAACAAGGAACCCTTATAGTTTCGGCATGTCTGTCTGTCTGTCTGTCCGCGGTTTAACTCAGATATTCTAAGTACTGCAATGCTGTAATTAGGCAAAGTTATACATTTAAATTACGCCGACAAAGTTGTAAAATAGAATCTTGATTTTTTTTAAGTAATAAAATAAAATAAAAAATTTTTACTTTGTAACATCGAGTGGGGTCACAAATCATTAAATCATTATGCATATATTATTTTAAGTTTTAAATTTTGAGAAAGAATTAGGAAATATTGAACTCTACTCCGAAAACGAATTCTTTGACCATTTCCATAAGTTAAAAATGTAACGTTTTGATTTTATTGTTATTTTAGTTATTATTTATAATATAAATGACACATTTAATAGATTTTGTGGTATGTTAAATCTTTCCATGCCTGACTATGGCAAACTGTGTGAGACAATCTTTGCACCACTTTTTATGCAAAATAAAGATCTTTGACTTTGACTTTGACTCGAAACGTTTATTTTCGCTAGAGTTGGTTCTTGAGATATAT
Source organism: Acleris literana (assembly GCA_946894065.1). Classification (NCBI taxonomy): domain Eukaryota; kingdom Metazoa; phylum Arthropoda; class Insecta; order Lepidoptera; family Tortricidae; genus Acleris; species Acleris literana. The sequence continues at coordinate 20,308,878 of OX335677.1, read as the reverse complement.
AGATACATACATACATACATACATACAATCACGCCTCTTTCCCGTAGGGGCAGGCAGACACCACTTCCTTCCACTTGCTACGATCCAGACAAACTTCCCTCGCTTCCTCGACACTCTTTGAGATACAAGTGACTAAATTGTATAATTGCGAAATAACCTTAAATAGGAAATTAGTTCATACTTGTTGTTCTCGAGATAGTTTTGTGTGTTTGTAGTACCTAACGGTGTCGGAACCCTACACTGAGCATGCTCCGACATGCCTTGAATATCGTTAATACATTAAGTGACGCTGGTTTTCAGTGAGATGCTGACGTAAAAATTAAAGATCAACCGACCTACATATAACCTATAGCTGGAAACCAACATATCGCTACAATTAGGAGAATTAACGTAAGGGTACGAATCCCTAAAAAGGTTTTATTATTAATATTAGACCGTGATCATCTTGCCCTAGCGTACCTTACACAATAATATTATGTAAGGTACCTTCATCATCATCATCATCATCATGTCAGCCGAAAGACGTCCACTGCTGGACATAGGCCTCCCCCAAGGCTCTCCACTCAGACCGATCTTGTGCTTTTCGCATCCACCGCGTTCCCGCGATCTTTACAAGGCCGTCACTCCATCTTGTTGGAGGCCTACCTACAGCTCGTCTCCCGGTCCGCGGACGCCACTCGAGAACCTTCTGACCCCATCGGCCATCAGTCCTGCGAGCAATGTGCCCCGCCCACTGCCACTTAAGAATATAATAATATTATTATGCAGGGTACGCTAGGGCAAGATGTTTTTTTCCGATTTTAACAAACCGACAAAAATAACTATGAGTTATAGTTATCACCGTCCTTGAAATGAAATGAAATAAAATTTATTTATTTGCTCTAGACAGATAGGTCTTAAAATAAAACATTTCTTGAAAGACATATCTAACCGTAACCGGAATGCAAAAGCTTTGCTTAAAAACTAATTTAATTATATTCAGATTAATGAAACGACAACACATTTAACATTTAAATACTACTTATACAAATAATTTTATTACATTAACAACATTTTAAAATCAAGTGACTAGGTATATTATAATTTCTTTGCCATGTAAATCAAAATCCTGGAAATGGATAAATCTTTGGTAACTTATAACAGTACATTTTGCTACGTACGTTTTAACTTCAAGAAATAAACTATTGATATTTCCATTTCACCGCTATGTAAGCTATAATTCCGCCAGTTGCGAGCCATGTTACATAAAATTATAATTATTTGTCTCAAATTGTAACGCTCTGTAATGTGAAATAAAGAGTATTGCATTGTATTTTGTATTTGTATTTTGCTATTAGTGTTTCAAAAATACAACTCATCGAACGCCTTGAAGTTGACATCTAAATTAACCAATCAGCACGATGAATCAATGAGAAACGAATGGTATCATCGTGATAGCCCCGAGGACGAACCGAAAGAGGAATGACTTGCAGCCATTACAGGCCAACGGCAGTCGTTAGGGAAAAGTGCCAAAAAGCAGCCTTCAGAATAAAACCAAGTATAATGACGTGTAGATATAATAGATGGTACGCGAGCAGATGTGAGGTTATTCCAAGTCAAGTATTTTGAGCGATGGTATTAAAAGGTGGAATAGATATTTAGATCCAATAATTACAGATCTAAGTATCTTTTCCACCTTTTAAAGTGGTTTTTAGAGTGATAAGTATAAAAAAACCGAAGTATAAAAAAACACATGTTTATGCGGTTCGCTTAGTTTTTTATAGTAATATAACTTTATGATAATTAAGATATATAATAATGTACCTGACACATTCAAATCCCTGGACGATACTAAATTTAGGAAAGCACTTAATCAAATGGTTATTGAATATATTTTTTTACAATATATCTGACTTTTTAAATAATAAAGGAAAAATTAAAATGTTCATTCATTATGTTTCTCATAGTGTTATGTTTAAATTTATTGATAATGATTTAGGTCAAGACATTAAAATATTGTACACCATAGATAATGGTAGGCTATAGATTTAGGAATTTGACATTATTTCTTGACATCTTATCTTTGTACCTATAGTCAAGCAATAAAGAATTTGAATTTGAATTTGACACCACCGCTCAAAATACTTTTATTTTACTACAATTTTTATATTATTATTTTGTAAATTATGTTTTTTGCTTTGTTTTCTGTCTTTATTTTTCTGTGTACCACTTTTGTTAGTTTCTGTATGATTATTTAGTTGACTGGTAGATAATGGCATTAGTCCGCCATTTGTGCTTTTTCGTGCAATAAAGGTTAAATAGATCACTAAGATAATGATAAAGATCTATTGTAAGCTGGGAGTCCGCTTGTATGTAGCGTTGTTATATAACTCACTTAATAATTAAATATCTCTACAGAAATATACTATATTCACCAAAAGACGATTACAATTAATGACAAAAGATCATAAACACGTCAGCAATGAAGTTAAATCATCTTATAGCAATAAACCTTTCACGATAAGTGCTTTCTATAAATAAATATCAGCGACCAAGGCCAAGTTTAATGATTTTTCCATTAAAAAGTGAAGAGTACATTTTATCCCTTTAAAATGTTTGTTACCACTGTTTTTTTGTAAAAATAAAAATATTGTGTCGGAAAAAAAAAAAAAAAACAGTTGGGCTAAAAATAGACCATGAAATTTAATTTCTACCGAACGGTCGTAATTCGATCTGTCAATAGCAAATTGTATTGTTCAAAGGCAAAACTTTCTCCAATAACTTGAATTCTTAATTAACTAAGAGTTTTCACTTCTCTTTGATATTACATTAAGCTTGTCGTTAAAACTGGAAGTCAAACTTTAATAATTTAAATTACCATAAAATTTAATTTCAATTCATATAACATTTTCTTTGATATCACATTAAATGCCGTTAAAACCGAAAGCCAAACTTTAACAATATAAATTATAAGAAAGTTCAATTTCAACCGATATTAATACAGATAAAAAAATCACAAACTCACCGATTGTATCATTTAGCACTTATGTTATCATTCCCATAACTTCAACTAAAACAGCACTGAGGCTGCCAATTATCCAATTTTGATCCCGGCTGGAGCGGGTAACGAAAACGGAGCGCACACTGAATGGAACGGAGAAGCGAGGTCCGCGCGAACTTGTGAAACGGGAGTGACGGGAGCGTCCACCACATCCAGCCACCCAGAGCACACTGGAGAAGGGATCTCAACGGAGTCTGCGTAATAGGAACATCCCTACATATTGCTATATGAGAATAAACGCTAATAAATTACGTACAGCGTACACGCGTTACGCGAACAGTGCTGTGTTCTTGATTAGTTTGAAGTCCCCGCTAGGATATCAGGCGAAGATTGTGCATGCGATTTCCGTGAAATTGGCTTGGTTGATCACGCAGCTTTAGTTCCAAACACGACAGTAATGTTGCTTGTCAATTATTAGGAATTTTCTTGTTTTGTATATGAATTTTAAGATGCTAGTAGGTATTTGTGCACTTTTCCTTGTTGTAATCTTTTAGTTTGTCATTGTTTGTATCGAGGTATGTAAACTCTTTATCGCACAAACAGAAGAAAAGAAAACAAAAAGTTTGTTAAATCAAAATCAAAATCAAAATATTTATTCAGTAAATTGGCCACATACGGGCTCTTTTACACGTCGGTAATATAAAGTGAATCTACTAGCGCTTCGGTATATATTTGCTCCCGATATTTTTGCATAAAATTCGTTCCTAGGAGACAATACTCGTATATGAATATACATATAATAGGCACAGTATTAAACTTTTTCTATCGCACGAATTTACCGCAGAGTCGGGAAAAACTTCTTGATAATGCCAATATAGTTAGATAATGAAATAACATTTAATTAATCTTTTATCGAAGATTTCCATCTTTATCCCTTAACTAACCTTATTTCGAAATAATAGACGATTTACTCGTAAGTATCTTGAAAAAATGCACACAATAATATTTTATTTTAACAGTACACATTTTATGTTTGCCTATTTTCAAAACTAATATTATGTATATGTCCTTAAGTATATATATATATATTGTTGCTTGCGTCGATGAAACAATGAATAGACAAAATTGCACAGAAAATTCAGGAAAAATCAATAAGAGCCGTAATCTTTTATCTGACTAATTAGACGATTTATCTTCAGAAATGGACATTTATTTATTTTAATTAAAAATAAAATATTTTTGGCAATTACAAAACATTGCGTAAGTTTTTCCTTCATAGGCGTTGCTTACGTCAATTTAACGATGCACTTCATTTCCCAGCAACTTCAATGCAATAATTGAAACAGCAAATTAACGACTTCATTATAACATCGCACAGTTTATTGTTAAATTGCACGGATAATCGTAACAGCGGGCACCAAATCATCAAGATAAATGGGAAGAATTTGAAATTCCCACTAAGCACAGCTAAATTAGTTTATTTTATCTTTAGGAGTATGGTCTCATTTTACTAAGATGTAAAGTAGGACTTATCACTTCCCAATTATCTAACAAATTGTTTTGGCACTTTTTGCATTTTTAAGCAATTTTAATGTACCTTTAGTAGGAGATCCTAATAGGAGAAGATTTGCATCGAGCTGTTTATTCGATAAAAAGTATTTTATACCAAATGTAATATTCTAAGTAATATAGGTAGGCTGAAAAATTTCAGTCCAGTACATATTTAAAAAAAACATTAAACTTTGTTTAAAAAAATTGCAATAGCTTGTTTAATAGACAAATTACATACCAATCGAAAGTATGAAGCCTATAGAATATGCAAACGTTAGGTTGACTATTTTTTTGCCGTCAAAATATCGGGTAGACAGGTATAAACAGGTTAGTCGGTACTAATAATTTGCACCAAACCTAACGTTTGCATATTCTATAGATTTACTTTCGATTAGTATGTAATTTGTCTAGTAAACAAGAATTTGCAATTTAAAAAAAAGTTTTTTTTTTTAATGGTATAAGTACTGGACTGAAATTTTTCAGCCTACTTATTCGCCACATATTATTTAGCGTATTTGATATAAAATACTTTTCATCGAATAAACAGCCCGGTGAAAAGCGTCTCCTATTCGGATCTTAGACCATTATGTATGTATGTATGTAAACTCTTTATTGCACAAAAATATAAATATTACAATTATAATACTAAATTAATGTACAAAGGCGAACTTATCCCTAAATGGGATCTCTTCCAGCTAACCCTGATTATAATATCAGTTAGAAGCAAAGATAAAGAAGAAGACAAGACGTTAACTATAGATTTAAATAAAAATTAGACGATTTATTTTAAAGCACAGAATATTAATATTTTTGACAATATTAAAGTTTTAGGTAGTTCTACTAGCGTTTCAACCGCTATCACTTTCCCGGTTGCATTATTCACCATTTCCCTGTAGGATCGGATCACCATTTTGAGTTGATTTGAAGAATGCCTGGACTCCTAGAAAATAACCGAAAATGGTAATCCGAACCTACAGGGAAATGGTGAATAATGCGACCAGGAAAGTGATAGCGGTTGAAACGCTAGTAGAACTACCCTTTTGCGTGTTTATCTTTCTTTAAAATAATGCGCTGCTTTATATCGATGAATCTAAAAACTTCATTTCTCAGCAACTTCACTGCAATAAATAAGACAACAAATTATTAAGCTCGTTATACACTGCGCAGTTTATTGTGAAATTGCACGGATACTCATAACAGCGGGCACCAAATCATCGAGATAAATGAGAACCAATGAAAATTCCCATTCCGTTAATTTAAAACCACGGATAAAGGCTTACGGCGGCCTTTTGAGTATACACTTGGGCTGTTTTTGTTTCATCTTTTTTAGGGTTCCGTAGTCAAACTAGGAACCCTTATAGTTTCGCCATGTCCGCCCGTCCGTCCGTCCGCAGCCTAGCTCAGAGACCCTTAGTACTAGAAAGCTGTAATTTGGCATGAATATACATATTAGTCACGCCAACAAAGTGGTAAAATAAAATCTTGCATTTTTTTTTAGTGTGCCTCCCCTACACGTATATGGGGATGTATTTTTTTTTTCTCGTCTACCCCATAATGTGGGGTGTTGTTGGATAGGTCTTTTAAAAATATTGAGGGTTTGTGGAAACAGTTTTTTGATTAACGTATCCGTTTATGAAATATTAAGCTTTAAAGCGCTAATTTTTGTTAGAGTCAAGTGTCCTAATAATCTGAAAAATATCTTAAATGAAAGCACATATAATGAATTTAATAGGAAAACTATCACGACTAAGTAGACTTCATTTGTTCTTGATTATACAAATGGTTTAAATGTTTATACCTACCGAAAATTTATTTGCGGTGTTGCTAAACTGACCGCGACCTATGTCGATGTATGGGGATAACAGTTTTCCAACGGCAAAGTTGTCGCGAGGTCTAATTTGTTTGTAGTTACGGCTTCGGAACCCTACACTGAGCTTGGTTCGACATGCTCTTGCCCGGTTTTTTATTTTCATAATGCGAAACGGTTATTTGTTTAGCTCTCTCCGACCTTAGCTGAGGGCGTTGCGAACTGGAAGTTGGTCCTGCATTTTTAAACGTTTAAGTAGTTTTGATATGGGATTAAAACTGGTATTGCTTTGGGTTTATTACAAGTATTTTATAAGGTAAAATGATTTAACGTTGGCGTTTTTTCCTCGACCTCAACTATGATAGAAATTAACATTGTCATGGTATTACGCTGTCGTGAAATAAAACGGAATTGTTATTCCAGAAAATTGGAAGCCGCCGGGCATGAGTTATTTTATAAATAGAAAAGTTAGTAAGATGATAGAATGTTTGTCTTTTAATATTAATAAAACAGCTGAACGGTTTTGGTTAAAAATTGGTACTCAAATACTAATTTTTAGGATAAAGTCAATAAATCATAGGAAACATTCAAAACTTCAAAATTACATGTGATAACGTGGTCAGGCTGATTGGTGATAAAAAAAAGATAAAAAAGATAAAAAAAAGATAAATGTCATGACCCACCTTGAAAAAAATGATTTGCTTACAGACCGCCAATTCGCATATAGGCAGAAGATGTCGTGCACCACAGCGGCACACAAAATTTTCGACTGCATTGTTTCTGGTCTGGACGACAAGTACAAAGTGGCTGGTGTTTTTTGCGACTTGTCCAAGGCTTTTGATGTAATTAATCACAAACTGCTTCTGGATAAGTTGCAGCACTACGGTATCCAGGATACCAGCCACCAACTACTCTCGTCGTTTTTGTCCGATCGGAAACAGGTAGTGAAGGTGTCTGCAAATGGCAAAAGACTGGCATCTGGGACTGGTGGCGTGCACTTGGGGATTCCTCAAGGATCGGCGTTAGGAAATACCCTATTTTTAATTTTTATTAACGACCTTCCAACCACCATCACAGCTGGCCTTTCGGTGCTGTTTGCCGATGACACAACCGTAGTGGTTAGCGCGCGCACGTATGAACAGCTGGACGAAAAAATACATGACGCTTGCGAGCAGCTGCAGAGGTGGTTCACGACAAATGGATTGCTTTTGAATGTTGCAAAATCAAGCATTATGCTATTTTCGGGCCGCTGTCCAGCTGTTCCTCCGAGCGTGCCTAACAATCCGATGCCTATATGCGACAAGTGTAGGTTTCTTGGTTTCACTCTGGACTCGAACCTTAACTGGAAGTGCCATGTCGATGAACTGTGTGGTAAACTGAGTAGTGCAGTCTTTGCGTTGCGAAAGCTAAAGATCCTCATCTCTGATGACGCACTGAAGCAAGTATATTTTGCACATTTTCACTCCCTTATGTCGTACGGTACTCTTATATGGGGAAACTCCACGGATGCCAACAGAGTTATGCTAATGCAGAAACGTGCTGTACGTACATTAGTTGGAATGAAACCTAGACACTCGTGCAGGGATCTCTTTGTGACGCACCGCATCATGACGCACTACTCACTTTATATTCACGACATTGTAATGTTTGTCAGAAAAAATATTAACATGTTCGCCCGCGTGCATGCAGTCGGCAAGCAGCTCCGCCACTCGGGGCGTTTGAGAACAGTTCCCCGTCGCATGGCACTTGCAGGGAAGAACCCGCGCGTGATTGGTCCCACCTTTTACGAACGTCTACCCTCCGAACTTAGGAATGAACCATCCGACGAAGCATTTGGACGCCGGCTGAAAAACCTTTTATTGGAAAATCCATTATACTCAGTTAAAGAGTTTATGGACCTTAATTTATAATTAGGTACATAAATTATTTAAAATGTTTTGATTTAATCTGTTTATTGTTTTTATTATTTCTGATGTTTTGACTTATTATGTTAAATATTAAAAAAAAATATGCTAATTTGGTTACATGCTATTTTTTAAGACGATCCTTAACGGTGATAACTCCCTAGTTTTGTATTTTTATTGTTATCCTGACTTCATTTCTATTTTTGATTATAAATTTGTGTATATTTTTGACGATTCCAATGTAATTTCTTGTACTTTTGACATAACATGCAATGTATGTGACTTACTTTGGAAAATAAATATCATTCATTCATTCATTCATAAAAGATGTTTATTCAGTAAGTAGGCCGCACGGGCACTTTTACACGTCAAAAATCTACCAGCGCTTCGCAAGAGACCACTGCTGAGAAGAAACGCCGCAAGAAACTCAACAGTCAGTCGTTTTTTAAAAAATACTTATACAATTATAGAAATTAACCTAGCATTACGACGGTCCCCGCGAATAAACGTGTATTATCAAAACACCAACTTTACAGGAAAAATAAAATACGGAAAAACTTGAATATCTCTTCACCTGATGGATTTAGTTTAAAACAATGTAGAGAGAAAACAATGGAAATTAATAATCCAATATATTTATGACCTAAATACATTTTTAAGTCTATGGGTTTTCAAGAAAATGTGAGAAAATCACGTTATTTTTTTATTCGTGTGAAAATTCATTTGTAACCTAAATATCAAAAACCTTTACACTGTTATTCGTGTTTAAACGATAAGCGATCGACTAGGTATGTCAACAATATACTAATGTATAAGTGAGAAATTAGTTTTGATATTTATATTTAATAAACGTTTGCATGGGTGTTCTTGTGTATTTTAAGTAACATCTGTTATGTTATTCGATTGTTGCGATTTTGTTATGGGAATTTGTATGACATATTAATTTAGTATTGTGTTTTAGTGAGTTTCTTGTACATCGGGATAAAGCATTCTTTATTCCTGGTTCATATTTTAACATGCTAAAAATAAATGTTAGTATGGTTTTTAAAATTATTTATAACATAAACACTTACTAAATTTAAATTGAACCATTATTTAGCATAAAATACTTTAAAATATCAAATAAAAAAAGTTGTAACACCAATTTAGTCCGTGTTTAAGGCCTATATCAGTCTACTGCTGAACGTAGGCCTCCCCTAAAGTGCGCCATTTTACCCTGTCCTTGGCCTGTTGCAACCAACATGCCAGCAGCGTACCGCAAGTCATCACTCCATCTTGCTGGAGGGCGTCCTACACTAAGTTTGCCGAGTCGCGGTTTTCACTCAAGAACACGTCTACCGCAATGGTTATCGGTTCTTCTACAGATATGGCCAGCCCACTGCCACTTCAGCTTGCTAATTCTCTGTGCTGTGTCGGTTACTTAGGTTCTCTGTCGGATACATCGTTACGGATTTTATCCTACATTGCTCGCTGAGCGATTTTAAACTGGTGGACCAGCCGCACAGTTAGTGTCCACGTTTCGGCACCGTAACGTTCGTTTTCATACATTGCGGGATGGGTGAAGAGAAGACCTGACGTAGTTTTCCAAATGCTTCCCAGCCCAATTGGACCCTTCTCTTGGCATCCTTCTCAAAGTTATTTTTACCTAGTTGCAGGACCTGCCTGAGGTAGGTATAGGTACTCAGAAAAAACTTCAAGAAGATGACCATTCACAGCAATAGGTCTCAGATCAATGTGGTCATTGAACATGACTTTAGTTTAATCCAAATTCATGCTGATACCTACGCTTTCTGACGCGGATGCTAGGTTGTCCAGCATTTATTGCAGCTCCTCCAGCGACTCCGCCATCAAGACTAGTTATGTCGTCTGCGAATTGCAAGTGCGAGATGAAATCGCCGTTTATGATAATGCCCTTACCTTTCCAGTCCAACGTCTTAAACAAATCTTCAAATGCACTTGTGAACAGTTTCCGAGATAATTAACGTCTCCTTGTCTCTCACCCCACTGCGCAATTGGATTGGTTCAGACTGTTTGTCATGTACATACATAAACGCAGATTCGTACAAGAATCTCGACACTGCGATATACCGACGGTTTACTTGGCATCGCTGTAAGGATTCCAAAACAGCCCAGGTTTAGATGGGATCGAAGGCCTTCTCATAGTCCACAAACGCCAAGCACAGTATTAGCCGATTATACTCTTCGGACTTCTGTATAATCCTCCTTACTGTGTGGATGTGGTCCATACGGTGATATACCCCGTGCGAAACCCGGCCTGCTCTGGAGGCTGAAACTCGTCAAGTCTTCTGGCAAGACGATTCGTGATTACCTTATAGACATGGCTTAGGAGAGAAATGGGTCTGTAGTTTTTAAGAAGTGTTTTGTCTCCCTTCTTAAAGAACAATACCGCTTTTGCACCATGCCACACCTTTGGAGTTTTTCCACAATGTATGATGGAATTAAATATGTTTCGAAGCTCCTTGACAACAGGGACTCTTCCTGCCTTTAGAAGCTCTGACGTAATTCCATCTTCACCGGGGGTTTTTTCCATTTTTAAGCTGCCTTATGCCAACACGCTCTCTATTTCGCTGATTTCTGGCAGTTCGTCGGTATAGTGGCGTGTCAGTGTGGCTCTAAAATCACAGCTGTCCATAGAAGTCCTCGATCTTAGCAAAAATCTCCGACTTTGACAACACGGCCCTGCACTCATGTGTTGTGAGCTTCTTCAGGTTGCTCCTTCCAAGCTGCTGAGTTAATACTTTGGACCCTCGGTTTTGCTCTATCGCCTGCTCAATTAGGCGTGTGTTATAGCTCCGGAGGTCACGCCGAACACTACGGGTTCCTCTGATCAGTTCTGCACGATATACCTATTATATTATTATACGTACGCTGCTAACTGCCATAGAATACAATGGTTATTTAGGTACACGTATACTTACCTAAGCTAAGTTTAATGTTTCGCTTTCGGTCACACTTAATCGACCACCCGGTTTGTTTTTGAATTGAAAATTATGGGTAGTGAAATTCAAGGGTGCCTATTACAAAAAAAGTTAGACAAATTATGGGCTACACCTTACCTTTATTTCCCGTATTATCTTCTTCATCCGCACCTCATAACATCCCTCTGCACCTTGATCGATTCATGGTTTCAGTAATACACGTAGTTTTAATTCATACGCGTTAAAACTACGTCACAAGTCCACAACACGTTGTTTGTAAATAGACTGCTTACGCGGGACTGACGCAATAATAGGTGTTACAGCAAAACGGAAAATTTCTGCACATCAAATAGTGTGTTTTAGGGCAATACCCAAATAGTAGACGCTCAAAATACAGTTTTAAAAACAGATACTGCATGCTTGCAGATTAAAGCTATTTGCTGTAATAAATGTATTACCCATTATAGTTTACATTCATGCACTAGCATAGAATTATACAGGGGCAAAAGTTTTTACACACTAAAACTTTACAAGAGTGGGCATCATCAACATAGGCTATTACATAAGCAAACTGATTTGCTTTCATATTGCATTAGACAATACGAAAACGTACGATGAAATAAATTACACGAATAAACGTGCAAAGCAGTTTACACGAGTCACTAAGTGATCCGTCCGATGATACACGTTTCTTATTGTTTAAAACAGACGAGATTTGTGCTTCACAGTGGTTTATTATTATTTTGCTGCGTATTCTATAATTGTATTTTCCCTAGAAAAAACATTGAAGTTACCTTAAAACAGGTTATTAATCATTATTTTTGCTTGAAAAAAATCTAGGAGGTGCGTTATAGGTAAAATAACGTTATTATGCAATAAAAAAAAATCGTGTAAGAGCTCGTACACGGTTATTCGCGGGGACCGTCGTTATATAAAACAATAAATTTAACATTCAAATAATATATATCATGCGTAGTTGAGCAGGAAAATGTGTCAAAACTCAGTATGTTCAGATGAACTCATAAATAGTAATAATAATAATAATTATACATACACTATATATACACACATATACTTACCCATGACGGTGCAAAACAACCACATAGTTTTGATACATTCTCCTACAGAAACCGTGTCCCGTAGACAATAATTATACCTACAATGTTTACATATTTTTCTGACTAAGCTATTACTAAGTTATTTAGGTGTTTAATTTAGGCCAAGCATTTTAATCTGTTAGATAGTCCTCGACCCTGTAATAAGCTTTCGACATCAACGACTTTTTCAAGTAATTTTTAAGTGCTGGAAATGATAACTTTAAAACTTCGTCAGGTAATTTATTATAGAAATGAAAGCATTGACCAACAAATGATTTTTATACCTTACGGACACGAATTTTTTTAATAGCAAGTTTATTTTTATTTCTTGTATTCAAATTACCCTGATTGATTCCCGGTAAAGTCAAATATTTTGAGTATGACCATCATCTTTGAGGGCCGTATTAATAAATTGACCTCGACTGTAATGCTCGTCTCAAGATGGGTCAAAAATTACATTTTTCTATGGTTTGGTGTGATGTTTATTTTGACGTATCTTGTGACGGGAATCTCGATCGAGATGAGTTTATTATGGCCCTGTATTTGATGTCTTCTAGGTCGATGGAACCAGTAATGGACACGGAAGCAATAATGAACACTTGATTCTTATTTTACAGAAGATAAGGGTTATTCTTGAATTTTGCAACAATCAATTTTGGACCGCATGAAATTTGAATTAAGAGTGAAGTGTCCATTACTGGTGCCTGTCAGCTAAAAGTGTCCATTATTGGTGCCGTCACACTATTTATTTCTCTATTTTGTTTAAGATTGCCCCCTGATATTTATTTTTTTAATACTTGTGGTCATGACACAAATGTTCATAACCTTAGGTACGGTCGGCCTTATAAGTAAGTAGCGGCACACTTAAGTGCTTTGTCACTTTAATGTTTGAACTACTGGACTAGGTAATCTATCAAAGGTGTTGAAGCGACAAGGTACAAAAGTATGCAGCTATCGTCGACCGCCGTCTAGTCGACTGAGCCAACCGTCACGAAATCTACGATAAAAATTAAGATGGCATAGGGTGATGGCACCAGTGTTAGACACTTTTAGCTGACAGGCACCAGTAATGGACACTTCACTCTTAATTCAAATTTAATACGGTCGTAAATTGATTGTTGTAAAATAATTGAATAAACCTTATCTAATGTAAAATAATCAAGTGTCCATCCTTGGTCGTTGTCCATTACTGGTTCCGTCACCCTATACATTGTATTGTCTTTATTTTTAACCGTTGTGTCCCCTCATCGGCCTAAATGTTGATGTTTAACCTTTAATGGGTTAGTCGTGTTGGCGGTACGAGCGCCTAAACACACTCATTCCAGCAAGGTTGATGTGCACATATTTGCCACACTCCACCCAAGTGGTTGACAAGGGAATAATTAGCAATTAAAGCTTATTTCAATCACGATCACTACAAACAGACAGGAATAAATTCTGATTTCTAATAATATAGGATATAGTGGTGACCTGTGACTTACAAGGAAAGGAACTCAAATGTCCGTCTCCTGTATTGTTGCGAATAAGTGTCTCTTTATCTTTATCTTTATCTTTATCTCCGATTTGATTTATTTTGACATTTATTTTAGAAAGAAAGTAACAGACACGTATTTTTTTTAGCTGCCCAATCTCAACCTTTTGGGAGAAATCGTCCTCCAAAGTACTGAAAATTTACTAAAACCCTCTAACTTTTATAGAGAATTATGTTAACCTTTGGCAAAAATAAAAAAAGGTCGGGAATTGAAACCCTTTTTGATTTTGAATTAGCAATAAAATAAAAACACAATCCAAACAAAAAAGTGATCATTATGTTATGTTCGCTGTGACGAACATTTTCAAACTAAGGGTTAAAAAATACACCGAAGTGTATCTTCAACGATGAATATTATAAAACTTTGAAGGGTATTTTTTAAGTTAAATAATAGTTTGAGGCGATATAAATAACACGTGCTCATAATTTTTTCATGTTCTTAAACATTGAATCAAACCATTAATAACAATTTGCTTGAACAAAACTGTCTACAGGAGTCCGAGATTTTAGTCACTTTTCTGTACTTTGGAGGACGATTTCTCCCAATTGGTTGAGATTGGGCAGCTAAAATAAAATACGTGTCGGTTATTTTAGATTACTCTCTAACATTTATGAAAATAAATCAAATCGGAGCTTGACTATTGGGTATCCTTCCTTAGTCCCACTAGCTCTTAATTTTTAGGGTTCCGTACCAAAATTGTAGAAAAAAACCCTTATGGTGAGACATCGTTATCTGTCTGTCTGTATGTCATAGCAGGTTTTCTCAGCAACTAAAAATGCTATCAAGTTGAAATTTGGCATAGTTGTACAACTCGCTTGCTCGCATCTGTTTTTAGTAAAAAAATAAATGTAAAGGGGTCTAGAATAGAGGGTTGAAAAATTGAAGTGATAGCAAATGGGGTGTCATATGAAAGGGCTCAATCTGGGCATTTCAAAGCTATTTTTTTAAATAAATTGTGATGTCCTTTTTGATTTATAGCCAAAAATTTACAAAATTTGACTTTCCCCAACCCCTTATCTCCGAAGTTTATTAATCAAAAAATCTGAAAAAATCTTGACGTATAGATAATAATTCATATTTTATGGGAATAATAAATTGAAGTGTTCATTATTTACAGTTTTTGAGAAGTAACAAAAATACCTTAAAAATCTGTATTAAAATGTAGGCTAGTCAAAATGGACCTTATTGCGTAGAAAATAAAGTTCATAACAAAATAAGTATTTTCTTTTGCGGTTACCAAGCATATTATTTTAAATACGGAACCCTCGGTGCGCGACTCCAACTCGCACTTGACCGGTTTTTTTTTCACTATAAAAAGGGATTTAATCCAAATTTCATTGAAATCAGTTCAATGGTTTACACTTGAATACATGCATTCAAGTGTAAACCATTGAACAAATGACCAAACAAACAGAACTACTTTCACATGAACCATGTAATTTGCTGGTATAAAAGATATCCTTTATCCTTCCCCGAGGTTCAAAATATCTGTACTAAACTGTCTGTTTGTTCATCAAAGTCGGTTCAGGAGTTAAGCGAAACAGACGGGATTACCTTCTTTTATAGACAACCATTTCATAGACACGACCACTTCACAGAATTATCATTTTATAGAAAACTATTTTCTGCTGAACCCGTGTTGATTTCAGGTTATCTTAAATATGATTCACGAAGGTTAGGTTAGGTTAGAATTGTAACCATTAAAAGGGGTGGTCACATAACAACTATTGTCATAATTTCGATTGTCATAACACATTACTCATAAAGTTGATGCTCATATTATTTTTTGGCATAATTGTACTACGTATGGCATAACTGTTCCCTATCATAATTGGTTAGAAAAGTAGGTAAGGTTAGAACTGCCACTATAATAAAAACGAGCTGCTACCAGAAAAGTAGGTTAGGTTAGGTTAGAATTGTGACCTTATCAAAAACTAACTGCTACGTTTGTTATTGAGCGTCAATAATTCAGTCAAAATTGTTATGCCGATTGATAATTGTGCGTAAAGTTGTTATGCGCAATAGATGTATGACAATTGTTATTTCTGCTCTCAAACATTATGGTTAAAAACGTTATGCGCATAAATGTATGACTATTTACAGTTATGCGTAATGATGAGTATGACGAATCCACGTATGCCTGTCAAAAATATGACTTCAAACTTTATGCAACCCGACCCCTACCCTATTAAAAGATAACCTGAAATCAACACAGGTTCAGCAGAAAATAGTTTTCTATGAAATGAAAATTCTGTGAAGTGATAATGTCTATGAAATGTTTGTATAAAAAACAAGGGTAAACCGAAACAGACACACCCGTTATCAGTTCAAAATAACGATATAGTTGAGTCATTCTATGTTCTTTGACAAACAAATTAATAAAGTTTTAAAACTTGTGTGAAATGATACATTTGGGTGTGGTGTTTAAAGTTCACTGGTCTCCCCCCCTCCCCTGCCCGCTTCACCCCCTCCCCCCTGCCGTGAAATGTGTCCCCGTTAATGGTTTTTAACATTCTTGGGACAACTATAATAGATACGAAAAAAGTGTCAAGAACAAAAATGTTCCTTATTAAATTCTAAACAGAAAAGATTAGTGGCCGGTACCTGAAGCTATAGCTTGAAAACCGTCGATACTACAAAAAAATACATATAACCTTTTCTGTTTAAAATTTAATAAGGAACATTTTTGTTCTTGACACTTTTTTCGTATCTATTATAGTTGTCCCAAGAATGTTAAAAAGCCGTAGCGGGGGGGGGAGACCAGTACACTTTAAACACCACACCCAAATGTATCATTTCACACAAGTTTTAAAACTTTATTAATTTGTTTGATATTCCCATACATTGAATACATAGAATTACTCAGCTAATAGGGTTTAGTTAACATTAGCAATTGACTAGCTTTTGTTATCCTTCTTCTGGGTACTAATTTTGTCACATGATGAAAAGGGACATAATCACTAGGAATGTAATCTATTTGAATTCATACCAAAGGCTTAATATACACATATGCTTTATTCATCGTTTTGATTGGCGAGCCAACACGCAAACTTCAAACACTTTATAGACTCGCCAATTAGAGAGTTATTTCTTTGCCGCATGCATGCGATGTTGTTTTCATTTTGCACAAATGGTCATTATGAGGGTCTGATACAGATCAAACGTATTCTTTACGTGCTTGACCAATACCTTATTAGAAATGTAAAAATATCGTAACAAATTATTTTCAAAGTTAAACAATAACTTATTATAGCTAAACATTTTAATTCTTATTCTCTTCTTCTTACTTTTAATGTGTTTGTTTGATTTTTATGCTGATTTTAATGGAAAATACGTTGTAGAGTTTCAAAAAAGAATGGCACTCATGTAGTTTGTTATAATTTTCAGAAATCTTATATTTACTTGATGAACGAGAAATGCTATTTGACATCTCACTTTCTTTTACCATTTCATCCGTAAGAATGTCGCTGTTCTAGAGCTTTTTCCGTAGCTATTGATATCATAGCTAACCACGTACCTATGATGTTACAATAAAGAAATATTAATATATAATAAATATCAGGGGACAATCACACACAAACTGACCTACTTAGTCCCAAACTAAGCTCTAGGCTTGTACTATGGCTACTAAACAACGATACAAATACTTATATAGATAAATAAATACTTAAATAAATAGAAAACATCCAAGACTCAGGAACGAATACTCGCACTCATCACACAAATATGGGTGCCCTTCGACTGACATAATGATTATTTGTCATAACGATTGTTTGGTCGAAAATCGTTTCGTCTAAACCCCTTTTAGACTGATATTACAGAATTGAATAAACATCTATTGTGTAGTTTAGTTAAGTTAGTTTAGATTAGTTTATTATAACAACAAAAAAATACGATTTCAATTGTAAAAACCGTTTTCGACGTAATGATTTTCGACCAAACAATCATTATGACAAACAATTATTATGCCAGCCGATATAGACCCCACAAATTTATTCGCATACCGGGAATCGAACCCGGGACCGCTAGCTTCGTAGGTAGGGTCACTACCAAATAGGCCACCGCGTCGTCAATTTACGGAAAAAACGAATAAAACCTACTAAAATATACAACTACTTCTAAGCTCGACTGTACATAGGTATTGATATAAACGCTATACGCGGGCGAAGCCGTAGGTAAAGGTTTGTATCATTACACAAAAACCTGAGCCACTGAAACATAACTTACAAGATTTATGTCGTTGGTCTCCGCACATATCGAAACATGAAATTTCATATTGTACGCCTATACCTGTCTCGATATCGGCACAACTTATGTCCTCTATAAGTTGACTTATCCCAAGGGAAATAAGGAAAAGCAGGAAATACGCCTGAGAACTCATGCAAAATATCTTCTCAAGTTTTATTCCTCACTACATCCGCATGCTCTCGCGTAGATTTAACTTTAAGAATTTTATTCTATTGTCCATTTTCTGCTAGCGTGAGTACTTTTTGCGTTAACATTGTTTGTTATGAAAACGTACGAGTACATTCGGTTTGTAGCTGGTTCTTTTGTTTGAAAATTTGATCCGTCTCTACTTTGTTAATTTTCTGTGTATCTTAATACTGTATAAAATAGAATCCACCATTGCACTCATCTTCTTTACATACATAGTATAAAATGAAGTCGCTTCCGCTCTCTGTTCGCTTAGATCTTTTAAACTACTGAACGGATTTTAATGCAGTTTTCAGTAATAGATAGAGTGACAAAAACCGAAGCGAAGCGAGGGCGGGTCAATAGTTTATAATAAACTACTAAATAAGTCATTTATATATTACATTCGTACATTCTACGAAAGGTTAGTGAAGGGTTCCATCGCCATTACCACAAATGAATTCATTTATATTAATACATTAATATTAGTTGGTGTAGCTATATTAAATAATTTTAATAGGTTTAAAAAAATAGTCGTCATTTTACCGAAAACAATGAAGTATACATACATACATAATCTCACGCCTTTGTTCCCAGAGCGGGGTAGGCAGAGCTACAGAATTACAAACATCTCTAAAAACTTGTTGATAATTCTATAACCACAATTTGCACAATTAGGTTAAGATGTTTACCAGCGTATTAGTGACAGGTTGCAAGCCCATCGCCTAACAGTACTACAAGCCTTTATTCCCTTAGTCGTCTCTTACGTCATCCACGGGAAGACATGGAGTGGCACTATTCTACCTCGGCAACCACACGAGGCAACAATGAAGTATATTTATTCGTAATAGTTTTCGTTATAAATTTAATATTAAAAAAAATGTATCAGTTGTTTTGACTCCAGTGGATGAAAACACAACTCTAATATATTACAATTTCAGAGTTTAATATCATCTACACAGGCCCCCAGATCTAATAATTGATACTTACACACTCATAACATATTTACAATAGCAATCTAATAATTGCTTACTCAATTTTGTTAAATAAAACAAACCATGGGAATAACCTTGAAAAATGTATATATTACACAATCAAAAGTACAAAAACTTTAATAATAAGATAAAGAGAAACACGTGACGTCACCACTGTTGCAAACCTTATAAATTGGTTTGACTAAAACTTAAGCGTTTAGAACGAGGTCAATAAACTTAAATAGAAAATAAACGTCAGTAGATGCGGGCAATTCCTTGCTACTTGCTACAAAATGGAGTAATGGAGTGCGGCGGGCCGGATGTTTGTGTAGACGAGTAGTTTTTATCAACCTCGATTGCTGCTCCCCTGGTGCCGGCTCCGCGTTAACTCGACGGCTTTATAATTTGCGACGACACTCGATCGAACTAAGCTATTTATAGCTTAACTCTAGCTATTTGGTGGCGTCTATGGAGGGTAGAGAAGATACATAAGTTTTTTAGAGCTATACAACAGTACCTCACTTGATGCAGTATAAAAAAATTGCCGCCGCATGCGAGGTACCTATGAACCCTAAATAAAGTGATATTTAAGAAAACTAATTTAATAATAATAATTACGTAATGCAGTAATGGAGTACGATGAGTAGTTTTTGTCAACCTCGATTGCTGCTCCCCTGGTACCGGCTCCGCGTTAACTCGACGGTTTTATAATGTGCGCCGACACTCGATCGAACTAAGCTGTTTATAGCTTAACTTTAGCTATTTGATGGCGGGTTATATCTTAAGTTCAAAAAACTTTTGTCCGCTGTTTCGTTTGTCCGAATTTTAATTTTTCCGAAATACCGTTTAACTTTCCTTGATTGTTATAAAACGAACCTACAGGTTCTGTAGCTTTAAACATTTTGAAAAGCTAATGGGTTCAGAGAAAAATGATTTTCGGAAAAATTTAAATTCGGACGAACGAAACAACGGATAAAAGTTTTTCGAAACATCGGTGGGTTACCTTAGTGGCGTGGAGGGTTGAGTCAGGGTTAATAGAAATTTGCTCAAATGGGTGTCCGGCCTTTTCGCCGAACTTTTATTTTCCGAATTTCACTTGCCAACAAACTTTTCGCCGATGATTGACTTTGACAACTAACTATTGCCAACTTTTTGTATGACAACGTTTCATTTGGTCGAATCATTTTAAAGTAGATTATTATAATGACTTAAAACTTTTGGAATATCTATTATTTGCCAAATCTTTCACTAGGCCAAAAAACTATTAACCGAATAATATTTCGTCAGTGCAACAGTCCCCTTCCAGCCTTTTCTCTGAATATGATTTCGCCAAACTGATTCATTTCGCAACCATCTTGTAGAATCAATAGGTTAGGTTTGGTTATGTTAGTTTTATAAAAACCCTCAAATATTTACAGTTTGGGGAAAAAAAGCGGTATGCCAAATGGTATGACCGGGTCCAGTTAGGTGCGACAACGAGCGAAGCGAGGTGGAGCATGTTAGGTTAACAGTGACCAAACAGCGCACGAAGCCGAGCGAGCGAAGCGAGCGTGCCGCGGCAGCGGACGGCGAGTGCCAGAATCGACTTTTTTAATATTTGTAAAAGACATTCCAAAACACAAGCCCAGTTAAAAAATATTCTATAAAAAAATATATACCTGTATATGATTTGTCCGAAGTAAAAATGGCATCATTGTAAACCATTTTATTACTTGAAAGATGATATTTTAAAAAGTTTCTTTATAAATAAAATACGAAATGTATATTACTCTAAGTAAACCATTCTACTACTCGAAAGGTAGCATTTTAAAAAGTGGCTTTATAAAAAAAAATACCAAACATACAGTTGCTAATCGTGAGGCTGGGAAATAAAACGAAATCTTTTGATAAGTAAGACACATGATCATTCGGCGAAATGAAATTCTGCGAATAATTTGTTGCGAAGTGATAATCGGCAATACAATTTTCTGCGATAAATAAGAGAACCGCTTAAATGACTGCGCGGGTGACAAAAATAATGTTTATTTAGTAAGTAGGCCTCACAAGCACTTTAAAACTTCAAATTCAAATAATTGACTTAAAAGTTCAAATAATTGAATTAACCTGAAATCAACACGGATTCATCAGCAAATAGCTTTCTCTAAAACGAAAATCTGCGAAGTGATACGTTCTATGAAATTAATGTCGTTGAAACGAGGGGACACTATCTTTTATACCTCTATCCGAGTGGTAAGTAATAGTAAATAATTACGAATTTGTGGCGCTTGCAGTGGAGACCATGGGACCTTGGTCAGCTGATATGAAAAGCTGTATTAAGGCCCTGTCATCCCGGCTCATAGACTCCTCCGGAGATCCTAGAGCTGGTGCTTACCTCTCCCAAAGGATTGGGCTAGCTATCCAGAGAGGTAATGCAGCCAGTGTCATAGGGACCATGCCGCGAGCGGACCTGCTAGAGGGGGTGTTCTTTTTATTATTTATATCTTTAATATTTTATATTGGTGATTATTATTTATATCTTTAATATTTGAGTAGTTTAGTTTAAACTTAATTTAAATACGTTTAGAACTTTTAATGGTTTTAATGTTGAATTCTCTAAATATTATGTTCATTTAATGAATAAATATTATCTTAGTAATAGTTGATATAAAAAATATACCCTTCATTTTGAATGGTCAAGAAAAAAAATATTTCTGAAGACCTAGTATGGTTGTGTTTATCGCGTGACCAAATGTGGATAAAGCATCCGTCACTCTCGTATACTATACGTGTCAAAAAGTGACGGATGTTTTATCCAAATTTTGTCACGCGATAAACGCAGCCATATTAGGCCCCCTGGGATAAAAAATATTTTATGTCCTTTCCCGGAGCTAAACCAACGACTAAATTTCATTAAAATCTGCTTAGCCATTTAGCTGCAAAAGCGTTGAAAATAAACAAACAGGGTTTGCCCTTGTCCAAAAAATCATTAATAGAATAAAATATTTGTCATCTCATTGAACCACTCGCTTCCTAATGTTAATTGATCCCTCATATTTAGTACGTAAACAGATTAAACGTTTGAAGTAAAATAATTTCCCACAAAGAGAGCTGATTGGGATCATTTCACAATTTTTAAGGATGTAATTCAATTCAAAATTAATAAGTAAGCTGTCGCCGGCCTTAATTATGTTGCCATGGTAGTGACGAATTTTAACGGCTGAAATTATAATTTAAATTATATTCAGTGATCCTTTTGCTTTTCAATAAGATGTTAAGATCAATCAACCACGGCGCCGTTCAAAATTTTGCAGGAAATTAGTTCTTTAAAATTTACTTTTAATTATTAATCTTTATCCGTTAAGTCATCATCATCATTTCAACTATCTTCACATGTAACAGGACTGCCAACAACACGTTGATTTGCGGTAAGCGATTTAAAAAAATCTAATTTATTATTTGAAAATAATATGAGTATTATTATTATGTAGAAACAGTGCATATTTATGGTTTGGAGAAGGCAAACAATCATACAGGCCTCTTTCTTCATTCTATTCGATAAAAACCATATTATCTTCTTTGACTTGTTATGGTATTGTTTTCAACTCTGCCGCCATTACTATCTAGCACATCTCTCTCTCTCTCTCTGGTCGTTCCCTCATATCTGAGGATCGTGGTCATCTAGTAAATAAGAGTTATCAAAATGTTGACAGTACGATTACAGAGCCGAGATTCTAGGCGGTAAAAACCACATTGTTTTTTTAATGCGGGCCAAGTACGGCTGCGTCTATATCGCGTGTCAAATGTGGATAAAGCATCCGTCTTACAGATGGGCCCTTTCGGATACACTTCGACCCTTTAGGATCTTTTGTGCAATTACCTTCTTACACACTCAGCTGTTCGAATGTGCAGATTTCCTCACGATGTTTTTCCTTTACCGTAAGTGCATCGGGTAATGCACTTAAGTTAGAAAACCTCATTGGTACATGGTGGCCGCGGGGGTTCGAACTCGGTACCCTAAGATCACGAGTCGACACCCTAAGCCACTAGGCCACCGACGCTCTTAAAAAGCATCCGTCACTCTTGTACTTATTTACGTGTCGGGAGGTGACGTATGCCTTAACCAAAATTTGTCACGCTTTAAACGCAACCATATATGGATAAAACATCTCTCACTTTTTGACACGTCAATAAGTACGAGAGTTACGGATGCTTTATCCACATTTTGTCTCGCGATAAACGCAATCATACTAGGCCCGCTGTTATCGTATTGTCAACGTTTTGATAGTTCTTATTTACTTGACAGTAATGGTGGCCGAGTTACAAACAATACCATAGCACGTCAAAAGCAATATGGGTTTTACGTGTTGAATAGAGGCCATGATTGTAAGTGCACTCTAAGCCAATGAATACAGTCTTGCCAACCTTAGAGACTAACGTATTTTATGTCACCGTCATAGCTTGCCATAAATTGCTGATTGCTGAATTGTTGATGTAGGAAAACGTATCGAAACTTTTATGTGGTCCTCTTGCACCCTCTTATATACACATAAGTAGGTGTTTTTTTCCTTTTCTTCCTCTATCTCTCTGCATTATTTTGTATTATATTTTATTTAATTTTTATTGCTTTATATAATGCTAGACTAAGTAGTGCCATTGTAATATAAAATACTTATGTTTAAAAAATGACTGACTGCTGTGTTTCTTGCGGCGTTTCTTCTCACCTAGCAGTGGTCTCCTCTAATCTTGGTAAGCGCTGGTAGATTCTTCACGTGTAAAAGCGCACTGAATAAATGTCTTTTATCTTTTTTTTTTACAAAAAGTTACTAGTAAACACTTGTAAACTAGTTATAATAAGGTGATAATATTCCTTTCATACCACACCGCTTCATCCGAATCATTGCAATATACCCCAATAGAATTCTGAAACAGCTAACTGCTGCCATGATTGAGCCTGGCAGATAGACTTGGTAATGGGCGACTAAACGATTAAATTTCGCTTACACGTTTGACGACCGTAGATAATTACAACGGACAAATGAACACAAAAGATAGTAGAAAACTAGATGTATATTGACGATATGAACGTCGTTTTGTACATGCCTTTCGCAAAGAGAGGGTGTTGTAAGGGTCAAATGGATGTCAGTAAAGCTTATTTTCAAAGTTTTGGAGTTGTTTTGGGCTACGCCCTTGATTTGTCAAACCCAGACATGGGACAACCATGGATAAAATTAAACCTACTTAAGTTTCGAACACGAAAAATATGCTTTTTGTTCGGGCAAACTGTTGTCCCACCGTTCAATTTAACTACAGTCTGCAGAACTGACAATAAATAAACGGTTAATTTTTGAATTGTCAACGGTGAACAGTGCCAACACTTGAAAAATTAAACTTCCGTGAAATAAAAAAGCTAAATAAAAATTTACGGTTAACTCACGTCGGGCTGCGCCTGAATAATTAATAACTTTGAATAAGCCGTTAATTTAAATTTAAAACCTGCGCTTAATAAATTAGCGATGTCATAGGTGATTAAATTCTTTCGATAGTTTATGTGTAATGGGTGAATAAAAACTGTAGTATGTACCTATCTATAGATAAAAACCGCATCAAAACATTGCATTCGGAATAATAATTATGAGTCTTCCGAATTATGTAGTGTACTCATTCATATTCTACTGCTGTCTTAACATTTAAACTAGACGTAGGTTATGGCTCTACGAGTCATGTAAATGTGGAATTTCGATAATAACTCTAATACACAGAGCGAAATATATTTTTTCACTTCTCATGCTCTTAAAATAATACTTTAGTCTCTGCACATCGGGACTAAAGCTTCTTATTAATCTCTAGGGATTAAAGTAATCTTTTTTTAATTTACTTTGGAAACCCCTAAACAGCCAATCACAGTGTTTGTGAATTGAGGATTATTGCCGTTATTGCCATTTTCAGTGATTGTGTATGGACCATTTTTAGGCCATGGAAATAACCTCAAAATTACAACTGTGCAAAAATATTTAAAAAAACGATTTAATTTCGTGAAAGACGAATAATAATTACGAATATGAATATATTTAATTATATTAAGGATGAATTCATTTTATTATGCATGGTGCAATTAGTATTAAAATAGTTTTCAAGTTTGAACCTGTTGGCTAAATATGCAAGCATTTAAAACGGCACTGTACAAAAAAAATATAAAAGTAAAGAAAAAACCGCGGAACGAATTAGTAAGAAACTTTCTTATAATCAATATTGTAGTTTTGTAAAGAACGTCGTCAGTGCCGGATTGACCAACCACGGGGTCCGTAGAAAATTCTATAAAGAGACCCCGGTTCGCTTTAGGTTACAGGTTGTGGCGGGCTCTTTTCTGCAACTGGGCGACTTAGATATGCGCCTATTTTGTATGGGGGTTTGTTTTAGGTTATTCTGCTGGAGAATATCGACTGGATTATTCACGCTATCGTCAACCCTGATGGATATGAGTACACGCATACTGATGTAAGTACCAAAACAGGAGAATAGCGGCCTTTACACGTAAAGATCGGACCGCGGGAAACGCCACGCGCCATTCCAATCTTCGCTCCGAACCGTGCATTTTTACTATTTTACTATTACAGTTGCGTTTACACGTACGGTTCGGCAAGAAGATTGGAATGGCGCGTGGCGTTTCCCGCGGTCCGAACTCTACGTGTACAGGCCGCTTTTTTAGAGGTTAGACGTGGGTGCGCGGGGCCACCGAATGCGCGGGCCCTGTAGCATTTGCTACTCTTGCTACGTGGCTAATCCGACAGCGAACGTCGTTTTTTTTCCTCGCATTCAAAGTGAAAAGTAGAGCGTTTAACACGAGACTAAACAACCATAATGATTAATGACACTCGAACTATAGCCACTCTCGGGGTCGCTCGCTCGCGTGGCTAAATATCTCTTGTCATTATGGCTTGTTTTAGTCCCTTGTTGAACAATCTACTATTAAAGGTCCCATTGAGCAGCAATGTATAATGTAAACGAAGATTTAAGTCTCAGTTAATTGCTGGTTAATTGATTTCTGACGCGTTGCGTGGCAAATTAATTTGTATGAAAAAAAGAAATACAACTTATGTTGACGATACACATGTTTTTATGTTAATTAGGTTGCATAGTAACCGTCGTTATAATGTTTGCTCGTATTCCATTTACTTACTGTATGCTACACTTAAAATTTGTGTCAAAAAACCTTTGGTGCTGGCTGCTGGCTGTGATGACAGAAATAGCTGTCAATTTTTTTTTTTTAATATCGATAAAATAATATCAGTTTTTTCTGTAAAACCTGTTTAAACTTTAATTAAAATACGTTCCAATGCTTCTTTGAACTATTGACTCTCATGATCGTATTTCAAACGTTTGATTGATTGTTAAACACGAAGAAAACATTAATTTCATTTGGAAACATTTCAAAAGTGAAGCAATGCGGTTCGATTTTACTAATATAGTAACTATAATAGTAATTATTCATAATCATTATCAATTATCATAATCGTGTTATATTCTGACGGTTCCAACGGAAGACCAGCGCTGACTTTAATAGAATAGAATAGAATAGAATAACTTTATTTCAGACTACAAGGCCCATATTTACAAATACCTTTTAGACTAGCATACATATCAATAATGCCAGCATTACGCTGAGTTGGGACCATTTCGTGACTACTTTCATCTTGTACCTACGTTTTTGTATCTGTTCTTGATTATTTTTGTCACGAATAAATAATTTTCTTTCTTTCTTTCTTTCTTATTCATAAATTTTATATTTCATGTCAGCTTGTTTGTATAACCGTAAATAATTTCTTACTCAAAAGAAAAACCATTTTAATAATGTAAGAAGACCTTTTATCATTTTGCATGATTGTTTAATAATTACCGACATAGCCCGAAGAATAGCCAAACTTAAGTGGCAGTGGGCGGGGCACATTGCTCGCAGGACTGATTGCCGATGGGGTCAGAAGGTTCTTGAGTGGCGTCCGCGGACCGGGAGACGAGCTGTAGGCCTACCTACAAGATGGAGTGACGACCTTGTAAAGATCGCGGGAACGCGGTGGATGCGAAAAGCACAAGACCGGTCTGAGTGGAGAGCCTTGGGGGAGGCCTATGTCCAGCAGTGGATGTCTTTCGGCTGACATGATGATGATGATGATGATACTTAATAATAATGTAATAAATAGATGTGAACCTAGTGAAAACCGTGATCATTTAATACAATGTATGTCTTAAGCTGCTATTATTTTATTTGTGTTTTAAAACTCATTAAAATTGTAATAAATGTGCTCGAGAAACCAATTCTTGAATTTCCTCTTAAAAGATTAGACGGAGACCACGCATTTCATACTCTGATTCTGATAAGATATTTGTCAAATATGACTTAACAATAACCAGCTAGAAACAAATACTTACCTTAGCGTTTTTCGCCGTTTTGTAATTAATGTATTCTACTTATAATACATTAATTACAAAACTTGTAATCACAAGTGCTTTTGCTATTTATAATTTCCGACTTTTTCTTCCTTGTAGACTCAAAGACGTGTTTCAAATAACTAACACCCACGATGAACAAATCTTTAAATTATGTCCAAAGCTGAAAATAATAAATAGTTGTATGCTCAGTCAATTACGCCTCCATTCTAGGAGGTAAAAACCATAGTATCTTTGACCTGGACCGTGAATCTAGGCGGTAAAAACCTTATGATGTTTGACCTGTTATCGTATTGTCAACGTTTTGATAGCTCGTGTAGACTTGACAGTAATCGCGGCCGAGTTAACAAAAATACCATAACAGGTCAATGATGATATCGTTTTTACCGCCTAGAATAGAGGCCCGTTATCGTATTGTCAAGGTTTTGATAGTTATTTAAAAACAATACCACAACACGTCGAAAGCAATATCTAGATACGTAGTGTCCAGCCAAGTTCAAGCAAAAGGAACTGGCGAGCACAGCCGTGTGTTATTTACACGAACCGTTTGGAGCCACTTTTGACGCCTCAATAACTCCAAATATATTTACCGTAAAAAAATGAAATTTGGTTTATGTAAAACCCTTTAGATCAACTAGAACCCTAAATTTCATACAAAAAGGTGAAACGGTTATTGAGATATTTAACGTCTAAAAATCGGCATTTTTGAGCTTCAGTTTATCCTAAGTTATCTGCTTTGTGTAAATAATTCGAGTGTTCAAATTTAAGAAGTTTTACTTTTAAATAGCAAACATTTTTGTTGCAGAAATGATAAGAAATTGTGTTTTTAATTTAATTTAGGATGTCGTATGTTCTTAATAAATAAATATCAGGATTATCTACGGAACTTGGCACCCATTTAGATCTCAATTCTTTTGTCGGTGAAGTCGATAACCATGCATCGGATATTCTTAAAATATTGAACTTGGCTCCCATTTTCACATTTATGTTTTTGATGGGATGGGTTTACACAGGAGAATAAAAGCCTTGGTGGGTTGTACGCTTTCGTGATCACCCTAAGCCCTGCCATGTTACTGTGTTGCGACTTGTTACATCCACCCTCAGTTGGAAAACAAAACTCTGTCGCAGTCCCGGGCTCCTAAAATTATTTACCTTTCATTCCGTTCACTAAATGAGTAGGTTTATTGGATTAAGTTTAGAAAGCTTTGCCCTTAATTGGGGCTTTCCGACAAATAACTTTTCTGTTTTCTCAAACTCGGACAGCTATTAAATATTGCTCTTAATTAAATTTGCCGAAGCTAATGGGCGAGATTGAGTAACGCTGCATGTTTTTTTGTGTTTTGCTGTTTTTTCCCTCAGATCTTTTCCGAGATGATTGGCTCTAATTGCCTCGAAATTGGTGTTTGCGTTCATTTCAAACGGCCGACGAATCAGCGAATCCACAGAACTTTACTAAGTATAAATTTTATAACTCAGAATTGTCCTTTTGAGCAAGTTTTATTGCCAAATTATACCAAATGCCTTTCGTTTTCACGATAAAAAAATAATAGATAAAAGATAAAAGATGTTTATTCAGTAAGTAGGCCCCAAAGGCACATTTACTCATCAAAATGTACCATCTAGAAGCATTTATCTTATCCAATCTTTCTTCGTCTTGGGTAAATACAAATGTATCTGTAGTCGGTGATCGAATTCGAGATCAAAATCTGACAGTTCCCATCTTCATTATTTAGTTATTTTAACACTATTTCATAAAAACATGAATGAGAACTCGTGTAACCAGTAATATTAGGGTAAGTTTTATTGATTAAAATACCTGCACCTAAACCAAAATGCAGTAATCACAGCGAATGTGCGCCCGTTGAGGTATGGATGAGGTTAGGATTTTGATCTCGATCGATCACCGACTGTAGGCTGTTCATCCAGATACCCAGCCATTTCATCTAGACACTATTACCACGTTGGTCAGTATTTAAAAAAAACCAGCCAAGTGCGAGTCGGTCTCGCGCACCGAGGGTTCCGTAATCAAAAATATGGTTTTCGGATTTTTCCCTTTACATTTGTGCTATAAGCATCCAGCATAATAATATAATCAATTTAGTTAAGTGCTCAATTATTATAAGACAACTAGCGACCCGCCCTCGCTTTGCTTCGGTTTATGTGAGTTTTCTGTAACACGCGCACATAATCCAGAATTTTATTTCACATCAAAACCTTTCTCTTGAATCACTCTATCTATCACTGAAAACTGCATCAAAATCTGTTGCTTAGTTTAAAAGATACAAGCGAACAGACAGCGGGAGCGACTTTGTTTAATACTATCTATGTAAAGAAAAGACAAAGATGCTTCTTGCCAAATTTCATGATCCTAGGTCAACGGGAAGTATATAGGTTTTGATTCCATTACGTGTGTCAAAATATACAGCGTAAACAGCCGTATCTTTTGATTGTGTTGACTGAGAAGTTTGATTTTCTTACAGCTCCAAAGGATTGCAGACTTGAGTATTTGATATGAATTTTAACTTGATACTTCCACGTTTTCCTAAGGAAAAGAGTCTTGACACACATACAAACAGACGGACAACAAAGTGATTCTATAAGGGTTCCTTTTCTCCTTTTGAGGTAAGTAACGCTAAGTAGGAGTTATAATTTATTCACCACACTTTGACATTTAAATTCTTTACTAGGTTACCAATCTTAGGTTCGAAATAGGTACTTTTGTGCGCTGTTTCGTTTGTCCGAAATTTCCATTTGCCCGAAAATATTTTTTCTCTGAAACCGTTTAACTTTCCTGGATTATGATATAACTAACCTAACCTATCCTACAGGTTCTGGGTATGTATATCTCTTTTGAACATTTTGAAAAGTTAATGGGTTCAGAGAAAAATAAAAATTCGGACGAACGAAACCGCGGACAAAAGTTTTCGAAACATCGATAGGTTACATATACATACATACATAATCTCACGCCTTCGTTCCCAGAGTGGGGTAGGCAGAGCTACAGAATGACAAACATCTCTAAAAACTTGTTGATAATTCTATAACCACAATTTGCACAATTAGGCTAAGATGTTTACCAGCGTAATGACGTGATGATAGGTTACCTATTTACTAATATGATTTTCGTACTCTAAATGAACAATGATTGAATCATTAGGCTTGTCTTAGAAATGGGCTACATCCTGCAGCAATAAATAAAGAATGACAGCGAGTGATGTTAGTTCAAGAAAGATTGACAGCTGAGTTAGCGTTATTCTCGGAGTCAGGAAATGGCCAATGTAAATAATTACTTTCGCTAGAAAATTACGGCTGAAATATAACGAAAGAGGCCGGTAAAGAATTGCCTTTTTAGAGTAATTGGAAGAACATTTTATATAATTATATCATGAATGAGTGTGGCACTTTTCCTGTTTTTGGTATACGGTTTAAGTCTGAACCCTGAATAAAGAAAGATGATGTATTTTTATTTCAATTCTCGAAGGAATGGATATAAGCGAATACAAATGGCGGAATGATACGGAGACATTTTTATGTATATTAAAATAGTAAAAGATATTTTTATTTTTGAACGTGATATTATATTATACAATGTAGAAAATAAACCAACTCATAATCATAATCAAAAATTTATCGAACATCGACTTAAAAGTGTTATTTATTCATAAACACAAATAGCTAAAGTGTGCTTAAAGAATGCTTTATTCTCATCTGTCAATGTGACATTTGAATTTGACGTCAAAAATATACACAAATTTTAATATAATCAAAAATAGAAATAAGAAATCAGGATAAAATCAATACAGAAGTAACGAGTTATCACATCACCGTTAAGGATCGTCTTAAAAATAAACATGCAACTAAATTAGCAAGTTTTTTTTAAATTAATTAATAACATTATAAGTCTAAACATCAGAAATAATAAAAAGAACATTATTTTCAATCACAACATTTTAAATATTTAATGTACTTAAGAAAGTGACAAAGATTTAACTAAAGTAGGTTTATTGTGCGTATATAATAAGAGGTCTTTACCAAAAATTATAGTTCAAAATACTCCTATAACATGAGTCAATTTAAACTAACGACCGTACTCAAAGCTATCACATGCACGGGGTACGTTTAAATGTCTCAGTTTGCCCCGTGTCATACGTAGCCACAAGCAATATGCCGTGGGGGCACGTAACGCCTATAAGGTGGCACACGGTGCCCTGACCAAAGGGAATTCTCGTTTGATGTAGCTCCAGCGACACGTTGGATTTTGCAATCAAGTTTTGAACCTGAAAGCTGTCAAGATGACTGCGGTAGAAGGATATGAAGTTACACTTTTTGCACTGAGAGAAAATACACGTACGATGACTAGGGGATTTTTATGAAAAATGTTATTTTCTAAAAGGCCGGCAAAGCTTCTTTGATTCTTCTCCTGGTGTTTCAGGTGTTCTTCTGTTCTGTGTCTTCCAGCATGAAAAAAGTCATTTTTTGTGATTAAATGAATTATCGGTGATGTCGATGACGGTTGTTAAGCGGTTTAGTAGTGGCAAACAGACAGACGGACCAACTTACAAACTTACTAGAAGAGATCCTTAAGAGTGATAAGTTTCCCATTGTATACGTAAGTCTTAAATTTATGTACGAATTTACTTATAATTGGTATTTTGTGCAGTAAAATGTTTACATACACACATTCTTACTGTACCCAGAACTCCGTCAACGCAAAAGTTACCGCTGTTCCCCCAAGAATTGTCCAGTTTGTCGATATAAAAAGTACCCTACTTTAATGTCCCTTCCAGAGCCATGAAATCTATCTCTGTACCAAATTTCACATCAATCGGTTGAGATGTCAAACCTAGAAGAAACAAATAGACACTTCCGCATTTATACCTACAGATAATCTTATAGTGATGATCATTAGGAGTAATGTTATTCTAAATTTAAAATCTCCTAAGTCCATAAAGCAAATCTGTTGCTATTATAGCACACGTGTTTAAAATAGCGAGTTCCGGCACGCAAGGACCGAAGAGAAAGCTTTTAGTTCGCACAAAACTACTTACCTTTACGCTGCGCCAAATGAATCTTATTAGATTTATCCTAAAAGCTTTACTAACAATTTAATCACCCGGTTTCATTAAATAGGTTAGGTTGAATAGAAATAATGACGGTACGAGACTCACGTTCCATCACAATAAACACGTAACTAAAAAACGTTATTTATTAACGTAACGGCAAATTCGTAGGTCACTTCTTTGATTTATTTTGCGCTAAAAGGCTTTTATGAAATGTTAATAAAGTTAAGATTTAAGGTAGACCTTTTTACAGTTTCGCCATGTCCGCCCGTCCGTCTGCAGCTTAGCTTAGAGACTAGTTCTAGAAAGCTGTTATTTGGCATGAATATACATATTGGTCACGCCGATAAAGAAGAAAAACAAAATCTTGAAAACAATTTTTTTTCGGGTACTTAAGTTCCTCCCCTACATGTAGCTTGGGGTTGTATTTTTTTCTCGTCTATCCCATGGTGTGATGGTGTTGTTGGATAGGTCTTTCAAAAATATTACGGGTTTGCTTTAAAAAAAAACAATTAAGGGATCCGTTTGTGAAATATTAAGATTTAAAGTGCAATTCCTCCTACTTACAACCAAAACTTTAAATACTAAAAATAAAAAATAAAAACTTTTACGCGTAGCACCACAAATAAATTACCTATAAGTACTTAAAAAGTATTTCGGATCACATTAACGAGTCAAAATGTGACATACAAGTAGGTATGATCGGCCCTATAAGTATATACACACTTTAGTGCTTTGTCACTTTAACGTCATGTTTGAGCTGCTGCACTAATCTGTCAAAGGTGTTAAAGCGACAAGGTACCAAAGTTTGCAGCTACCTATAAGGCTTAGTGTACATGTCAGAATTTTACAAGGTACAAAAAGATCTAAGCGACTTAAGGCATAAAATAGAAATTAATTAACACCACAAATTCTCCGCAAGCGTTTCCTCGTATTTGTGCCGTTAGTTAATTTCGATCTTATATCAAGACTTTCAAAGACGACGATGCTTTGGCAGTGAAAAATCCTCTGCGCTCCGCTTCGCTGTATGTCCGCTGGCCTTTAAGGCAATAGTTATAAAATTAATATTGACGACGCGCTAGCAGTTGGTAGTGACCCTGCCTACGAAGCTAGCGGTCCTGGGTTGAAATCCCGGTAAGGGCAGATACTTGTGTGATGAGCACGAGTATTTGTTTCTGAGTCTTGGATGTTTTCTTTGTATTTATATATTTATTTCTCTATATCAGTATGTTTATCGCTGTCTAGTATCCATAGTACAAGCCTAGAGCTTAGTTTGGGACTAGGTCACTTAGTGTGAGATTGTCCCTTGATATTTATTTATTTATATCCCGTAAAATACCTACCTTCTTTAGCTAATAATCATTCCGATTATGTATATACATATGTACCGATATACGAATTTCCGTCCCATTTCTATTCTACCGGTTTTAAGTAAAGTTTTTGAGAAGTTAATGTTAAAAGATATGTTAGGTCACTTCAATAGAAATAAACTGCATCAGTAATCAGTTCGGCTTCACCAGACGACGATCCACAACTGATGCAGCATCTGTACTCATTAAATACATATACAATATTTGGGAGAAATCCTGTGATGCAATAGGATTTTTTTGTGACCTTTCCAAAGCTTTCGATTGCGTAGATCATGCGACTCTTATATTAAAATTAGAACATTATGGTCTGTCAAATAATTCTCTAAATCTTATGTCTTCATAACTTAGTGATAGAACACGACACGGTTGTTGTAAACCAAACACAGTCCATTGGAGCAACTGTTAAATTAGGTGTGCCTCAGGGCTCTATATTAGGTCCTTTCTTATTTCTGGTCTATATAAATGACTTACCACCCACGGTAGATAACCTTTGTGATATTGTGCTATTTGCTGATGATACTTCATTAATTTTCAAGGTGGACCGAAAATCCGTCGATTACAGTAGGATAAACGCCACGCTGGTTAAAGTACTTAATTGGTTTACTATTAACAATTTGCTACTTAACGCTAAGAAAACTAAATGTGTTAGGTTCGTTTTGCCTAAAGTTAGACCGGTAGAATCTAGTATATTTCTAAATGATGAGTGTTTGGAGATGGTGGACAAGGCGCTTTTCTTAGGGATAACTATAGACAAAAACTTGCAATGGAGTCCCCATATAGCAGTACTAGCAGGTAAATTAAGTTCGGCAGCTTATGCTGTTAGGAAAATCAGGCAACTTACCAATGTTGAGACAGCTCGCTTAGTTTATTATAGTTATTTTCATAGTGTTATGTCGTACGGTATTCTGGTCTGGGGAAAAGCTGCTGACATACAGACTATATTCGTGTTACAAAAAAGAGCCATTCGTTCCATATATAACCTAAACTCCCGTGATTCCTTAAGATTACTATTTAAAGAAAGTAGTATTTTGACAGTAGCGTCACAATTTATTTATGAGAATATTATTTATGTCATTAAAAATCAAGACTCTTTTGTTAAGAATTGTGATATACATAATTTGAATACAAGAAATAAAAATAAAATTGCTATTAAAAAAATTCGTGTCCGTAAGGTATATAAATCATTTGTTGGTCACTGCATTCATTTCTATAATAAATTACCTGACGAAGTTTTAAAGTTATAATTTCCAGCACTTAAAAATTACTTGAAAAAGTCATTGATTTCGAAAGCTTATTATAGGGTCGAGGACTATCTAACAGATAAAAATGCTTGGCCTAAATTAAACACCTAAATAACTTAGTAATAGCTTAGTCAGAAACATATGTAAACATTGTAGGTATAATTATTGTCTAGGGTCACGGTTTCTGTAGGAGAATGTATCAAAACTATGTGGTTGTTTTGCACCGCCATGGGTAAGTATATGTATATATATATATAATTATTATTATTATTACTATTTATGAGTTCATCTGAACATACTGAGTTTTGACACATTTTCCTGCTCAACTACGCATGATATATATATTTTAAGGTTAAATTCATTGTTTTATATAATGCTAGGTTAAGTTCTATAATTGTATAAGTAATTTTTAAAAAATTACTGACTGTTGAGTTTCTTGCGGCGTTTCTTCCCAGCAGTGGTCTCTTGCGAAGCGCTGGTAGATTTTTGACGTGTAAAAGTGCCCGTGGGGCCTACTTACTGAATAAACATCTTTTATCTTTTTATCTTTTACCGATTACTAACTGGAGCCATAACGAGTCATGCCTTGTTTAACAAACACTTGTTCACATTAGGTGTTACAGACAGCCCCCTGTGCAGAGCCTGTATAACGGCGGAGGATTTATTAAGTCGTCTAGTTGTGAAAACCAGCCCGCTCTAACCTATATATACATATGTATGTAAACACTTTATTGCACATAAACAATTACAAAACATTATTTTATTGATATAGTAAATGGACTTTGGCAAGCTGTGTACCATATGCAATAATGTGCATATAATTTAACCATTTAAAAAATTCACGTGCGCATCGGTCCATCCGTTTAAGAGCTACGATGCAGATTCACAGTTACATAGTTAAACAGATACACACATAGATAAGATACGCAGATACCTACACAAATACATAGATCCACAGATACGCAGATATATAGATAATAGATACGAAGATACACAGATACGCAGATACATATATACACAGATACGCATATACACAGATACATAGACATACAGATACGAAGATACATATATACACAGATACATAGATATACAGATACGCAGATACATATATACACAGATACACAGATACATAGATATACGGATATGCAGATACATATATATACACAGATACGCATATACACAGATACATAGATATACAGATACGCAGATACGCAGATACATATATACACAGATACATAGATATACAGATACGCAGATACATATATACACAGATACACAGATACATAGATACACAGATACGCAGATACATAGATATACAGATACACAGATGCATAGATACACAGATACGCAGATACATATATACACAGATACGCAGATACTCAGATACATAGATACACAGATACACAGATACACACGTTAAACTATTAATAACACTCCTCTTTTTTCGCCAGTGGTCAAAAATACCATATTGGGCGAAAATTCTAGAAGAATTTACAATATAAAAATGTTCCATTCAAATTTAACGTGTGTCTGGCGAGGCCCGTGTTCGTTAGCAAAATGCATAATGCAACGTCATTCGCAGGCCGCGGCGAGTGGTGCCTAAAGTGAAATTTAAGAAAATGAAATGAATATGCGGGTAAAAGGAAAAATAGTTTAAATTATACCGAGTAGCTGAAACAGTAAGCTTTTATTCTTTTATTACACTTGCTGATGCCCGCGACTGCGTCCGCGTAAAGTTATTCCCCCGGGAACTTTTAAATTTTCCAGGATAAATATTAAATTTCATCCAAATCCGTCCAGCCGTTGGAACGTAAAGGAGTAACAAAGGAGTTTTGAGTCTTGGATGTTTTCTATGTATTTAAGTATGTATTTCTATGCATAAGTATGTATGTATGTTAAGGTATGGAACAATCCTAGAGCTTAATTTAGGACTAGGTCAATTTGTATGAAATTGTCCCTTGATACTTATTTATTTATTTGATAGGGCATTACAAGATTAAAATAGAACATTCTCTGTCCGATCTGCGTCTATAAGGTTCCACGAGGTCCAAGAGAACTCCATTCTTGTTGAATTTCACGTTGTGACCGTGACAGTTGAAAAGGAAAAAACACCCTAGTTTTTGTTTCATTTCCTCTTAAGAAACACGTAATCTAAAAAGTAGAGAAGGATAGCTGTTGCAAAGTTCATTTTATAGTTCAGCCTCTTTGCTATATGTTTATCCTATGAGTTATATGGATAACTCTGTAATAATCTCCAGTTACGTAAATAAACTAAGTCAAAATTAACCATTGACTCTTCCGATGCCTTGAGATGAGACATGCGGTGAAATGACCAGCACGATTATTTTGCCTCGCAATCGCAATCGTTTTCATTTTGACAGTTCGAAGGCAAGTCTGCATACAAAATGAAAACAATCGTTCCATTTGAAGTCGATTGCGATTGTGAGAGCGTTAAACAAGAGGCCAGCTGTATAAGCACTCCATCTCAAGCATCAGGATTGGTAGCGCATTTGCAGTCCTGAGTTTGTCATCTTAAGATTGCAAATCTTTATTGGCTACTGAGTCCACTTTACTATCAGGTTTGTGCTGGTTTGCCTTTACAATGCTTTATTTTTTTACCATACCATAATTTATTTAGTCATATAGTTCGTAACAAGTAAATTTGTCGTCTTTGTCGTTGATGACGTCATATCTCCGGATCCAGGTACTTTACAGGTGGGGTCCCGACGGTTTTTAAGATAAAATAACACGTTTAACAACATACTAAAATTTGGTGCTGGTATCACAAAGTGAACTATGTTTCTCCTAAGAGAATGAGCAATGATCAAAACGCGTGTTGGAGTACACTTTGCGGCGCTGGTACGCCAAAACTATTGACTTTATGAAAAAAAGGTTCAGACATAAATTGTAGGAAATTATCTCTGGTTTCATATTATATTTGTTATTTTTATCGTAAAATAAGTCGGAAAGGAGAAATTGTCAAAAAACTGCTTTTAGGCGCCATTTTTACAATATGGCGGCGCAAGTGGCAAAAATACGAGGTGGCAAAATTGAAATTCGGAAAGAGCACATCAAAATCTATAAAATCACCAATTTTCAAAACTCCCGGAAGACTTTCCAGGTAAAACTACCAAATGACTGTAGTATCTTTAAAATCAGAGGAATCCCAATATGACCTTTTATTTTATATTTATCATTTATCAAAATATGCTACTTTCAAAGAGTTCACAGAGTACATTTAAACAGAAATATAAAGCACACTTACTATCGTCCCAGAAACTTCAGGTTAATGCCTGACAAAGCTTTTACTTACCTAGGTTAATTTAAATATGTAAAATAGGCTACAATGAATTGGTTTGTTTAATTTTGAGACATAGAAAGTGATTGTTAAACACGGCTAGAGATGAACGGAATTCGTTAGTTAGTAACTGAGTGCATCTCACTTCGCCGGGCCCGGCAGAATATCAGCGCTGCCGCAGCAATGCACGCAGCACATGCTGAGTCGGCGCCCTTTCATTACTATGCCGTGCCGTGACATCTGAATCACGCATCTTAAGAGGATCTTCTCTCTCCCCTTAAACCTCGTCCGATTTTTACGATTTTTGAATATGTTGTAGATATCATGAAAAACTATGTCTGGACGTTTTTTTTTCCAAGAAAATATTTCTTAGAACGTAATAAATTTAAAAACAAAAAACAGAAACTTACAGACCTAGGTCTTTATAATAACTACAACATATTCAAAAATCGTGAAAATCGGTTTTAATTGCGGGTGAGAAACGTTTTCGCCCGGAGCTAGTTTTGTATGGATTTTTTTTGACAGCTACACGATTTTAGCGGCGCTTCACAATCCTCTTAATTTTAGTTGTAGTTTTAATTATAGTTTAAGCTTTAAATGCTTTTTTTTTAACTTTATTTCAATTATGTAAACGTGTTTCAATTTGTCATGGCGTAATATGTGAATTAAGATCTATCTATCTATCTACTTTCTCAGAATATTCCTCAAACCGTGCGAAGTATCGGGACACTGAATAAATATTTTACTTTACCGAACTTACATTATGGGCTTATTTTTAGTGTACATATTTAAAACCCTCCATTAAACCGCCGGTAAATTCGCGTTAGCAAAGAGCTTAGAGAAGCTTAATTATACTAATTATAGTTTGACCTAATTGTTACCTGTTTCGGATTTGTAAACAGAACGATAATGTCTAGTTTACAGAATATATAAAATCCCGGGACGACCCAGTTATAGGATTTAACTAGCGACTTCTTCCACGTTGATTATCCCACGGGAATAGTGATTTTTCAGAATAAAAGCTTTGTTTCAGCTTGAAGAAGTAACAAACATTACCTATACATAAAATCTTCCACATTTATAGTAAGTA
The DNA here is from genome assembly GCA_946894065.1 of Acleris literana. Taxonomy (NCBI): domain Eukaryota; kingdom Metazoa; phylum Arthropoda; class Insecta; order Lepidoptera; family Tortricidae; genus Acleris; species Acleris literana. The sequence continues at coordinate 20,269,201 of OX335677.1, read as the reverse complement.
TTTGTGTTATTTACCTACTTATAGGTAGTTAAGAGTGAGTTTGACGAAATGTTTAGGATTCTGAAAAAGAACACCTATATTAAATTAAAATAAAGTCTTCATAAATTTCTTATAATACGTTTTTTTAACATGAATATGGGGTATCAGAATAACTTACCTAATCATTTTGTAAAGCCCCTCATTGGATGAAGGCGTCCTCCAGACGTAGATAGTTTTTCCTGTGTTCAGCTTTAATAATATTGCCACGATTTTGCAAGCCGTAGCTAAAATCTCATCTCCTAATATTAAAAAAAAATAACTAGTATAAATTAACTTAAGTACCCGAAACCGACGTGCATGCATGACTCGATGTATGAATGTGGAAGAAGCGAAAGAGATTTGTCAGGATCGTAGCAGGTGGAAAGAAGTGGTCTCTGCCTACCCCTCTGGGAAACAGGCATGATTTAATGTATGTATGTATGTAGTATAAATAAGTAACCAATTCAGAACTCTTTATTGAATACCACCTTCTATAAAGAGTTTCGCTTTAGGATACATCCTATATAAAATAAAAACTAAATTAAAAAACCCGACTGTTGTTGCTAACCAACTTTAAAACGTTATAAATCCTAAATTATCATTCAAAATGAAAAATGATTAAAGAAACCTGAATGTGATTTTTAAATACCTATTCAATGATACCCCATTTGTCATAGTTCGTCGACTTTTATTTTTTTATTTTTTACAATATGGCGGCAACTAGACGTCAACTAGACGTCATATCTTTAGTGACACTCACGAGATTAAGACAAATCGATTGACATAAGAATCATCAAAATCGGTCCACGCGTTTAGTTTCTAGAACGCCACAAAGGAACAAACATACATATATAGGCTGTGAAACACAATACCCTCCGGCAGTCGGGTAAAAAAGATTACACTGTGAGTCAACAGGGCAGTTTTCTTACTAAAGGGTATTGGGTAAGTTTGTATGAACATGATTGTCATTTTATATTTCAGCGGCCTCGGATGATTTACCTATAATGGTTTAGAGAACCTCTACATACACATATATGTATATAATTAAATGCGTTAAATAATATCGGAACCGAGATATTAAAGATTTAAGTATTCAGTTTTTGGTACTAAAAGTACGCCCAGGTATGAATATTTAAATATCTCGGCTCCAATTCACTTAAGAGTATTACATTAGATAACAAAATATGTTTATTTTGAATAATTCTATCATAATTTACCACTTTCACGAATGGCTGCTAACCTTGGAAATGTATGACTTTCACAAATGTCAACACTTTTACCGAAACCCCTTTCGATTGCTTTAGTTAAGTTTGTTTGCTTTAAATCGTAAAAGAAAGATAAGTACGTCAACTTTAAACACCCTAATATTTCATGAGTACCCGCGCCATAGAAACTTACAGTACAAATTTTGTTACTATCACAAATTGTCGCATTATATTCGTAATTACAATAACACGTGTCGTGGGACCGAACTAATTTTACTACGGTTTGCTTACGGTTGCCGTCTGTTGGTCGTTACAACATCCTTAATTGAGTTTCGGAACTCGCGGCGGTAATGTTTGCCCAGCGTACGCCCAAAGTTGCTGACACATTCGCTGCGGATCCCCAATTTAGCCCTGCGACGAATGATCTTTTATGTATTAGACAACCTTTTCTATCTTTAATACGTCTATCTCCGTGTGTCGTATTTAACAGATGGACGTACTTACGTTCTTGTAATGACAACAAAAGTTTGAGAGATATCAGTATTTTACGAACACGGTTGTCGAGGTACAGGGTTATAGGAAATTCGATTCTTTCCCTTAGAGGGGTAAAAGTAGAGCTCCTTTGCTACAGATTTCGTCATATGATACCCTAGTCGAATGCGATTAGTTTTCTGCGAAGTTAACTACAACTCAATTTTTTATATAGGTACATATTGGTCTAAGATCCGAATAGGAGACGACCTTCACCCAGCTGTTTATTCGATAAAAAGTATTTTATATCAAATTTAATATGCTAATGGCGAATAAGTTGACAAAAAAAATCTGAATATGATCTTTTTTTAAATTGCTATTGCTTGTTAAATAGACCCAATTACATACTAACCGAAAGCATTAAAATCGCCATACATTACTTAGCATATTAAAAGACCATGCGTCAAAATGGACCAAAAACCAACAGAGCTGAGAGTTAGGTCATTAAAAAGGTCTGCTTATGTACTTTATTTCGTTTTATGGGTACAAAGTGGAATACCTTTGCATAATCGAGGTAAACACATTTGAGTCGGTCTAAGTACGATCTTCGAGAAATTATGTTTTACATGAACCGGACACCTAATAATTGCCAAAAAACCCGGAAATAGGAGCTATGCATATGCACAGCTCCGTCGACACTGTCTTATTGATTTTAAAATAAGAGTGTCGACGGAGCGGAGCTCCTATTGCTGGGTGGTTTGGCCCTCCGGGCCTGCTGTAAAACTAACATAACCTAAAACTACCTTTCGTCATTTTTATAAAATCTGGACATTACGACTTCTTAGATATCCTGACACTTAGCCCAACATACCTCGGAGTGTTCCGCGGGTATTCTGTAAGTAAAACACAGTTTCCCATACATCGCATTTACTCTGACTAAAATATGAATATCTCAGTTCTGCAATGGAACTGAACTTGGTGCCCATAGAATAAAATGAAGTATACGTAAATACCTATTTAATGACATAACTCTTAGCTCTGTTGGTTTTTGGTCCACCTTCCATATAAAGTTGCCCATGGTCCGATATATAATACTTTTTATCGAATAAACAGCCCGGTGAAGGTCGTCTCCTATTCGGATCCCCTACTATATGTAGTGAGCAACTAATTACTTTCTTATATGACAAAATCTATCGCAAAAGAGCTCTACTTTTACTCGCGTCCGTAAAGTATATAAATCATTTGTTGGTCAATGCATTCATTTCTATAATAAATTACCTGACGAAGTTTTAAAGTTACCCTTTCCAGCACTTAAAAGTTACTTGAAAAGGTCGTTAATGTCTAAAGCGTATTATAGGATCGAGGACTATCTAACAGACAAAAATGCATGGCCTAAATCCGAAACTTAGTCAATAATAATTTATTCAAATGCAAAATCTTTATCTTGTCTAGGGGACACCGTTGATGTAGGAAAACATATCGAAACTTTTATGTGGTCGTCTCGCACCATCTTATATACACATAAGTATGTGTTTTTTTTTTTCTCTATCTCTCCCGTAAGATTCTTAATTGGCATGTTTTCCTGCTGAACTACGCATGTTATTTAATACTATATTTAATTTAATATTTATAGCTTTATATAATGCTAGACTAAGTAGTACCATTGTAATAAGAAATATGTTTAAAAAATGACTGACTGCTGAGTTTCTTGCGGCGTTTCTTCTCGGCAGTGGTCTTCTCTTGGGAAGCGCTGGTAGATTCTTGACGTGTAAAAGTGCCCGTGCGGCCTACTTACTGAATAAATTTCTTTTATCTTTTTTTTTTTATCTCTTTCAAGGGAATGTTTCGAATTTCCTGTAATCCTGTAATATTACGCTATTACATCCCGTTTCAAATTAAAGTAGGTATATTTACCAACTGATGTATGACACAAAAAATTGTTCAGCCGATATTTCAATTGGATAAATGTGTGCGCCTACTAGACTTTCGTTTTATTTGGTGAAACAGGAGAAAACTGAAGCCTAAGTATTTCTATTAAAAATGGTCTTTGAAGAAAAGAACCAGAGGGCCCTGCAAAGATGCACTACGCTAACTAACGTTTCTATTCGATTCGTTTTTAAACCAATCGCGTCACTGGGAGATGACGTGATACGAAAAGTCACGTGGTCTACCAGTGACGCGATTGGTTTAAAAACGAATCGAATAGAAACGTTAGTTAGCGTAGTGCATCTTTGCAGGGCCCTCTGGGCTCTTGGATTAAAAATATGTTTTGAAAGGTTAAATAAAAAGGGATAGGGGAGGAATATAAAACAGATGTCTGGACATCTATTTGACAAAGTCTTAATAATATTCTATCATCAAAAGAAAGTGTTATGTATTGTTGGATAGCCGTCCCTATATTATTAAACTTGATAAGTAGTTACAGTTTCGTCTTATTTATTATCTAACCCTAAAAACTAAAAACCTGTAACAGTCTGTGTTATAATTATTTTTAGCACATTCAAGTATTTATATACATACATACAAACTTTTATTTATTTTCATTATTATGTTAAGGTACCCCAAAGCTACTGGTGTTTACGGCTGCAGAGAGTGAAACCAGGCGTCGCTATTGCTTAACGCACTCGCAATCGTAATCGACTTTAAAGTGGAACAATTATTTTAATTTTGAAAGCAGACTCGCCTTCGGGCTGTCAAAATGAACACGATTGCGATTGCGAGTGCGTTAGGAAATAAGCCTTCTGGCCCTTGATAAAGCCATCTATAGTCACTTCGTTCTAAAAGGCTCGAATTGACAGCTATAAATGTAGTACAAAATATAACCTCAAACATGCCTTTAACACAGAGTTTGCGACTATAGTCACTTGTGGGATTTCTTATTTACTAAACTGTTTTCTCATATTAATTATCAAATCAATTACTGTCGAATCCTTATTCCAGATTGCGGTCAAGTCGTGAGACAAGTCAAAGTACTGGGTAAACTGATTTTTCTCAGCCTTCCCAAGAGTTTCGTTGCTCTGTATGATGTATACACAATTTATTGTACAAAACAATACAATTTAGATAAAAAAGGAATATACAAAGGCTAACGTATCCCTTTTAGGCATCTCTTCCAGATAACCCTCAAGAGATTCACAAAAGTGAAAGTGAAATACAGTGCGATAGCTCTTAGAAGATGCTTCGAGTTTGTACTTGTCTCTCACTCGCTCTCATATGCGCCTCTTAAGAGCGAGTGAGAGAGAAGTACAAACCCGAAGCATCTTCTAAGTGCTCACAGACTGTGAGTCTAGTTTACCCTGCATGAGTATACGCTGCTTTAATACAAAAGCGATACAATTCAAAAACAAAGTTTGATTTAAAACTTAAAGTAAATAGCATTCTCATTTTAAATGCAACACAAACACATTTTGGTTTGTGTCGCTTTTGTATTTAAGCAACGATAAGACGCATACCTTTTTTAAAACGAGTTAATTCGACTTAGGACCCTCTTCCTCTATGACCCCAGTTTTTCTTATTATTACATAGGAAAAGTGCCTTCTACGTATATATATAAAAAAACGACTTACCCGACTTGTGTTATCGACATGAAATTAATCCCAAATCAGCCGAAACTTAGTGGTTTCAAGTAATTACTACCCAAACAACTTAATTACATAGCATATATGTGAAGCAGTAGATGGTTTCCTAATGGAAACGTTTACCTGCCATTGAATTGGTGGCTACATCAAATATTAATGGAGGTCGCCCAATTTCAATAATCACATAATATCAATTATTTTTTTCTTTTATTCTAATGCCGTTATTAATAAACGTGGAGTAAACATGGAATAGCTAAGTCATGCTTTATCCTTATTTGTCATTGTGACATTTGGATTTGACCGATAAGGAGAAAGTATGGCTTTTATTATAGTTGGAGATCCGAATAGGAGACGATTTGCACTCGATAAAAAGTATTTTATAACAAATTTAATATGCTAAGTAATATATGGCGAATGGGTAGGCTGAAAAATTTCAGTCCAGTACATAATTAATTAAAAAATATAAAATTAATTTTGTTTTAAAAAATTGCTATAGCTTGTTTAATAGACAAATTACATACCAATCGAAAGTATGAAACCTATAGAATATGCAAACGTTAAGTTGACTATTTTTTTCCCGTCTAACTATTGGGTGGGCAGGTATAAACAGGTAAGTCGGTACTAATAATTTGCACCAAACCTAACGTTTGCATATTCTATAGACTTCATACTTTCGATTAGTATGTAATTAGCCTATTCAACAACCATTTGCAATTTTTAAAAAGAGTTCATTCTTAATTTAAAAAAAAATGATATAAGTACTGGACTGAAATTTTTCAGCTTACCTATTCGCCACATATTATTTAGCGTATTAAATTTGATATAAAATACTTTTCATCGAATAAACAGCCCGGTGCAAATCGTCTCCTATTCGGATCTTAAACCATTAATAAGGGCAATAGGGTATCGGATTCAAAACAACAGCTACGAACTCAGAGACAACTTGCAGGTTCATCTACATACACACACAAACAAGTATGACCCAGCCGCTTTCGTGAGATAAAACAAACTGTAAACATTATAATGTAAGTAATAAGTGTATTTGTGTAATTATTAAAAGTGGTCACCTATCTGAAACACTAAAAAACGTTTGCCAGCTGTTTCATTTGCCATAATTTTCATTTTTCCGAAAGACATTTTTCTCTGAAACCGTTTAACTTTCCTGAATTGTTATATAATAAACCTAACCTAACCTACCAGGTTCTATAAGTATTTATCTCATTAAACATTTTGAAAAGTTATTGGGTTCAGAATAAAATGAAAATTATGCCAAATGAAACAGCTGGCAAAAGTTTTTAGTGTTTGCGATAGGATACCATTAAAAGTAAACTGCATTTTACAAAGTTACAATTTTCACGAGTAAATCGCAGAAAATGTTAATTAATAATCCATTTATAACAATATTTTAATGTTTAATAGCATAAAGATTTTATTTTTTTGTTTTTTTTTATATAAACGTACGGCAACATATCCTTTCCTTACAAAGATGTAATACTGATGAATTCTTTGTAAAGCGGGACCATGTTTGTATTGGATGAAATACTTGCATAGAGCTGAGTTTAACGGAAACTGAGTTGCTATTTAGTAGTCCATTTACGCTCTATTCAGATCATATAAACTTGGGTGAATAGTGTAAGGTAGCGGTCAAGCGGCAAACTGAGACTTGGACATTTACATCAAACCACTGATCATTTAATTGAGCTGTTTAGAGATGGAACTTTATCGGGTAAGTAATTTGATCAATTTGCCTGAATTAGAAGTTTCCTTAGTAATTTAAACCTACTACAAAACAGGGAAGGTCTTGTAATTTGACATCGATGGTTATATTTTTGTTGGAAAGGTCTTGTCTTAATAAAACGCGTGATTATTCCCGAGGTATTAGTTAGTTGATTTACAGATGTCTTACTTGACATACTGGTACTAGAAAAGTAGGTTAGGATAGAACTGCGACCATAACAAAAACGAACTGCTACCAAAAAAGAAGGTTAGGTTAGGTTAGAATTGTGACCTTATCAAAAACATACTGCTACGTTCGTTTTTGACGTTCGTCGATAATTCAGTCAAATAATGTTATGAGTTATGACAAAACGTATTTCTGCAACGACGGTAGACATGATTCGGAGCATGTAAAATATGACCGAATAATATTCGGCCTACCGTAATTCTGCGTAATCAAACCTGTGAATGTAGATTCTGCGATAAAAGTTTATGCGCAAAGCCTATTATGACTATATAGATTATGCCACAAAGAATTATTACTTAGTTTACAAAATTATGCCACAACCGGGTGAACCGTCTAACCTTCCATTTCGTGACAAAAATCTGCTTTTCCTAAAAGTTAGAGGCAGAGAATGTCATAGTAGGCAAGTTCACCTTTTGTATTGAAATTTGGTATATCCTTAAATCACCGACACTTATTTCATCGGCGGGCTTTTACAATGGAAGGAGATTTAATTTTTTGGTGGTCACAGATCTAACCTAACCTAACCTACGTAACCCAAGCAAAGGATAACCTAAAAACAATAAGGTTTCGGTAGAAATTAGCTTTCGATGAAATGAAATTCGATTAAATGATACATTTGATCAAACGATCATAATCAAGGATCGGAAAACGCCCGTCATTTTGAAAACATAACCCTGTTCCGTACAGGAGAGACTTCCTTCTGAAGTTAATTAAAAATATTATTAGGTATTTTACATTTATTATACCATTATTATATGTATTCAGCAACAATATTATTAATGAATAAAACCATAATGGTTATGGGAAAAAAACACTTTCGCCAATCAAAAATAATGTCTTTTTTTTTAATTTTCGCCTGTTATTCTATAACGACGTGAATTTAGGACCTATTTATGACTCGAAAAAGTTTGTTCACAGTTTACGGAGGACATTGGGGCAATCGTTGACATTGATTTACTGTTTGTATGTGTGTTTGTGTTTTCTAATTAACATTTCGGTGTCATTGATTAATAAAATTGTCGCTAATAAATCTATAAAATACCTAATAATATTTTTAATTAATATCAAGGAAGTCTCTGCTATACGGAACAGGGTTATGTTTTCAAAATGACGGTCGTTTTTCCGATCCTTGGTCATAATAGTGAATGAGTCTTGTAATAAAAATGGAATAAATAAACTTGAAGAGTCAAAGAAATCACAATTTACTAGTTTCTACAAAAATAAGTGCGTGTGACAGCAACATGAAGTTGCTGCTTGGTCGCTGTCATAAACACTCCTCAATCATGATAATGTTTAGATTCAGGAAAGCCCAACACTGCCCTAAATGGAAACACATGGGTACGGAGGTAGGCTTAATGGGACTAGAGCTGAGGATGAAATTGGAGAAGGTATTTTAGGCACTTTGCAATGATAAAAAAAACTTTATGTAGAAATAGAAGAGGGAATCTGACATAATGAGTCTGGTAGGGGGAACTAGGTTTTTGAGATTGTTTTTGGCGGTATTAAAGCATGATTATAGAGGCGTATGCCCAACGGTGGGCGAATACACGCTGATGAAGAAGAAGAAAGCATGATTCCATTAATGTTGTAAAGGAATTGTATTACTTGACACTAATCTACAGTTTAGTGCAGGTCATTAGTACATCTCTTTAACGAGACATTTACTTTAAGAAACTTTAAAAGCCATATCGCGGATTGCATTTATGAGATACGATCAACTTGAATGTCTACTTGTTATTATGGTAACATAATAATTCGCAATATCATTAAGTCAAATTGTATTTCAATTAACATCTGTTCGACCGTAAGGCCAGCCTGTTTGAAGCAGACCCTTATAGGTTCTGAACTCCTGGTAAGGATGACTAAACACCCTCATCTGAATGATAGTCAAATTAGAACAGCTTGACAAACTGGATTCCTTCAAGGAGACTCTTGGTACTGTCGGTATTATACCCGATCATTTGCGGTTATTTCGCTATTAAGCAGTAAAATAGGTAGTATGCGATGAAATTGCCAGGCTCAAGCGGGATTACGCCAGTAACTTCTACCGCATGTGCTCGAAACGGTGGGCTAGCGCAGGGGTGTGATTCTCTCAACAACGACGGACGGACGGACGAACGAGTGATTGTCCAAGCTGCGAGTTTAAGTAGTCCCATCAGAGTGAACAAAACACATTTTAGCGCGTGTATTCAATTTGGAAGCATGACTTCTCGAACGTATAAGGCTACCTAATTGACAATGCACGCGCTAAAATATGTATTGTTCGCTCGGACGGGACTACTTAAACTTGCCGGTTCGATTCGCTCGTCCGTCCGACCGACCGGAATTTTTTGGGAGAATAACACCCCAGCTACCAAGTGAGTTTCACAAAATGAGCGATGACCCCTTGTTGAATAAACTGCCTATAAAACCTTACAACACATATTTTGTAAATAATCAACCGGCTATCTGTAGCAGTTTAAAAGACACAGCTCTTTAAACGTGTAAAAGACAGACAGATGGACAGCCTAGGCTTGGTAATAGCGGCGGTCGCCAGCAAACAACATGTTAACCTCGTAAGGCCCACGTCAAATTTCGTTAGTTTGAAAAAGAATCTTATGTCAGTGAGTTAAAGGCAAAAGTCACTTTGACAAAATGTCTTAAATTTATGATGTGATACAAAATCAAAGGATCCCACTGGTAGCCAAAAGAGCTTCCCTTTTTACCAAATAAGGAAGACTCCTTTGCCCATGAGTAGAACTCTCATTTAGGATAGATAAAAAGTAGTACCTAAAATACCTTCTCCGAATTTGTCCTCAGCTCTCTTATAACTTATAGCTCTTTTCGCCAGCTAACAACATGTTATTGTGCTCCAAACAAAATCAATGGATCCCACTGGTGTGCAGAGCAGCCTATCTATTACCAAATAGAGATGAGTCCTTTGCCCAGCAGTAGAGCTCTCGTTCAGGCTAGGAAAATAATGAGAGATTGTTCACTGATAATGTGCTCCACATAAAATCAAAGGGTCCCACTACCGGGCAAAGAACTCTTCTCTTGACCTTCATAAATCCAATTTACCAAATAGGGAAGACTCCAATGCCCAACAGTAGAACTCTCATTCAGGCTAGGTAAAACATAGTAGTACCGAAAAATACCTCCTCCAAATTTATCCTCAGCTCTCTTAAAGCCTATAGCTCTTTAAGCGGCCGGTCACCTGCGCCCTAAGGCGCCGAGACAAATAGCCGCGGTCGCCAGCAAACAACATGTTAATGTGCTCAACGCAAAATCACACGCCCTTTGCAAGCTGTCCTTTGTTCCGCAAAATGACACAAATGACCCCGCTACTTAACATGCTACAATGCTCTAAGTACGAATTTATGTTTGTAATAAATATAAATTTATTCAAGCCCACGATGTTAATTCTCAGGGGTAGTTAACCTGTCCGACCTTCGTGGCTCGGACCAGTTTGAGATTTTAAGCGAGAGATGTGCATACCATTTGCATATTTATTAAAACACTTAGGGACTTATACCTACGCTGTGCAGCTACATTAAACATCTACTCAGAATAATGTAATTAAATATATACCTATATTTATTGACGGTCGGTGCTTTCGTGCGATCTTCGCCGGACTGTCAGCCCGCCATGTCGGAGGTTTCCCAAAACTTCGCCCTATAAAAGATGCATTCTACGAATATTATCGTTATCGAAAATGTAGGATTGACCTAAGCTGCCGGACGGTCGCGTCGATATTCCCATCTGTTACCACCCTCACACTTTTGCTGGCTTATTACAGACGAATAAAGTTCAAAGTGGCAACAATAAAACACTAGGTGGTAACAGGTAGGAATAACCCGTTGAATACTTAAATTCCATAAATTTTGACGTTTTTCGATAAAGGTTTACGTTAGCGTTAAGCACCTAGTCAATGGAGACTTTATAGCAGTGGATGACTGTCTATCCCCTTGCATTGTCCTTACTTGCTCTACTCCGAGTTTACTGGAAGCGATCTCATATGCGACAAGTTCGCCTATGTACATTTACTGTATCGATGCAAATATGTCTTGTTATTGTTTACGAGTATTTATAAAGCGTTTCCATATGCATATACGAGGGGTGATCCATAAGTTTTGATAAACGGTATTAAAAATGGGAGATATGTAATTCGTTATATTTTAATTGGAATGAGCACTCTTTCTATATTTCCGAACACTTATTAACGTCACTCAATTGTTTTATTTTACCACTATAAAAATAATTTTACTTTTGGAGGTCAAAATGGCCAAATGTTGTACCTTCACTATCCTGCCGAAAATTCGTATTTTTTTCTTCAGCTTATTTTTATTATTTTGCCCTAATTAGAATAGAATAATGTTATATAAGTCTCCTAGATTATTTGAACTCAATTGCTAAAAACTAATGTCGCAGTATTTATTTGTAGGCCTCAATAATCCTGGAAAAGGCCGGAAGAACCACCCTAAATTTTGGTGACAGAGCTGGAGATAAAAAAATCCACTGCAATGATAACTTATTTATCCTTTAAATTATAATTATAAATCAAGGTTTCATTTTCAATAACAATATTTTTTATTAGTGTACCAGAACTTTTTCCACACAGCTCCAAATTATTACAAAACTAACTCTTATTTTTGCCGTCTTGTAAAATTGTTAATACAGATGTTTTTTGTTTAGAAATCACAGGAAAACAAATGAATAATGTATAATACATTTTTTTTCTCTAATTTAAGTTTCATTAGTGCCATGGTATAATCCACATTAAAAGAATATCATTATGTAGATGGTTCTTACTGATTCTCAAAACTTATGGATCACCCCTCGTATTACAATAGTTTTTTTTTAAACTGGTCGCAGCTGGCTAGAACAAAGAGGGCTTAGAACAAAGAGGTTTGTGGTATGGTCAAATAAATAGAATTTTTAAACGCTAAGAGGATTGTTAAGCTGAAAATTTCCATGCAAAATGCTGTAACGGTAACGCTCATACCCTAAAGATATTCCTTGAAGAAACATATTAAGAAAACGGAGACTTACAAACCTAGGTTTTCATAATAGCTACAATATATTCAAGAATCGTGAACATCGGACTAGATTTAGGGCTGAGAAATTTTCTCGCTCGGAGCTAAATTTGTACTTATGGAAAATTTTCGACTATCGGCTAACACTTAAAAAAAAATACAATTACGAGAAATTGTGTGTTTTTGTAATTCTGTACGTGTGCGTGTCTAGGTAAATGATCGTTAAGGACTCTTCGTTTTTAAATGTATTTATCCTTTGGGGGACTTGCTCTACAATATTTTTCAGTCTCATCTTATAAGACTCATCTACATACCTCGGGGTTTTCGGTGCGGGAATGTTTTGAGAAAGAGTACAGATAAACAGATAGGTTAGTCTGAGAAAAGTCATATTAGGAGGTACTTTAGCTTTCTACAAAGCGTTATGATAAAAATTAATAATTTACCTGCAGTAAGTCAGGTATCAGTGAACTATTTACTTATAAACCAGTAGGGACTTAAGGGGTTGATAATGACTGATCTTTTTCATTTATATAATAATTAAGTATTCAGTATTCATGTATATAGTTTTCAATAATTATTCATTAGGTAGAATCCTGCTGGAGTACATTCGGTTTTTTATGAAAATACCTACTGTTTGGCTAATGTCAAACTTTCCCGCACCGAAAACCCCGGGGTTTGCTCATCTACTACAGGGTTAGCTGGAAGAGATCCCATCTATGGATAAATTCGCCTTTGTACATTTAGTTTAATATTAAAATGAGAATATTTATATTTTTGTGCAATAAAGACGGCTGTCCCAAACCAAAACCTAGCAAGAGCCAAATTTGTCAAAATTCGTTTTTTTACACCACACATCTTTAAATTTAGTGCTGCGTGTAATGCAAAAACACCCATAATTCTATCGCGCTTAGTTTCGAAGATATGAGACCCCCTAAACCTAGCAACTCCATCTGCTACTCGTCGATACCACAATCAAAATCCTAGCAAGTTACATATCCAAATCCAAACAATTAGTAACTGCGGCTTATACTAGGTTTTTGATTCTGGAATTTGCACTTACTAGGTTTTTGTATTTGTTAAAAAGCGCGAACTAGGTTTTTGAATTAGGAAATTATTCACACTAGGTTTTTGATTTATGAAACGGACGGCTTATACTAGGTTTTTGATTTTGGAATTTGCACTTACTAGGTTTTTGTATTTTGTTAAATAGCACTCGATAGGTTAATTTGATTGATGAATTACTCATACTAGGTTTTAGATTTACGAAACGAACTATTCAGTATTGTTGAATTTGTAATTTATTCCTATACAAAATCTAGTAAGTCGATGTATAAGGAGTGCTGCGGGGCGAGTGGTGAGGTGCGCGGCGTTGCTTGGGGAGAAGGGTCGTCAACGCGCGCCGAACCGTCACTAAGTTTGCTCTGGCGCTGAACGATGTATTTTTGTTTGTTAAAGCTCTACCAAAATGAGTCGAAATCAATGATAAGTATAATATAAAAAGAGGTAGATATGTTACCTAAACGGTATTCCGCGTGTAAAAATAGCCCGGCTTACGCACACATAATCAGTAAATATTGCAATTACACACTAATTCATAAATGACAAGTGAAAGCAGGATGGTATGCTAATTTCCGGGACCGAAACAGAGACGAGTGTATGTTGGTCTGCAGACTAGTTCACGGTTCCGTTGACAGCGCAAGACTAAGTAAAGGTGTACCAATTGGCTTGGTTTTAGGGTGCCACTATCGAAGTGCGTGTAACATATCCACCTTTTTTTACTATATTATATCATTGGTCGAAATAGTTATAGGAGCAAACTCATTCTTGCAGCCGCTTTATCAAGATATGTATACGTACTAACTTATTGTTTACTATTAAACTTTTTCTCTGAATTAAAATTTGAAATAAAAATTGCGTTGTTTCAGGTAGTTAGATACTATTAATGCGTTAACAATTGTTATGCTCTCCTATTTATATTGCAGTTTTCTTCTGGACAGTAATAAGCATCTAATGAATGTGGGTACCTATGGGCTTTACTTTGTTTTATGTTGTTTGTTTGTATGCACGATAAAATAGATACAGATACCTGCTTCATACCTATTACGTGTGTTTAAACTTGTTCTTGTGTTATAGTACTTATAGTATAGGTAAGTAGGGAAAGGATAGGTACATATTTACATAGGTAGTTTCGTGGCGGTGTTGTTGGTAGTAGTTGCAGGATGCGGACTTTATATTAAATTTTATTATTTTTCATTGCTGTTATTTCCATCTATTTGGTGTCGAGTCGGTACATATTATTATTTATTTGGCTATTTAAAAACTTGCTCAGATTTGCGTTGTGATTTGTTTTTTTTTAAACTATGGGTTAAACGTAATACTGAGAAACTATAATTAAAAATATTATAAATACATTTTAAAAACCCTATTCCGCACTAACATAATTACATGACCTTTCGCGACGTTTCGCCAGCTACAGGTAAATATGTAGGTACCTACTTCGATCATCCGCTCCCTAGTTACGAGTAACCTACGTAAATAAAAAACAAACTGTGTACGTATAAGCTTTGTTGGGTTAATTTAATTATGAAAAAAAATATTAGCGAATGGTTCTTGGCTTAATTTTGTGTTCGTTTTTGCGTGGAAGCTTAGACACAGAACTGTGCAAATTTTGTACACTTTTTTGTGATTAATTATACAATTAATTAATCAATTTAATTTTGTATATCAAATGGGTAACTTAAATTTACTAAAGAGATTGGGTTTTGCTTTTTTAACATTCAGCTTCCGAGGGTGAAGTTAAATTATTTAATCCGTTTTTTTTGTAATAAGTTTTTTCTCGTGTGTTGTTTTTTTTTCTGGACGGAGCCAGAATTAGAATAT
Source organism: Acleris literana (assembly GCA_946894065.1). Taxonomy (NCBI): domain Eukaryota; kingdom Metazoa; phylum Arthropoda; class Insecta; order Lepidoptera; family Tortricidae; genus Acleris; species Acleris literana. The sequence goes on along the minus strand of OX335677.1, from coordinate 20,254,074 downwards.
TTTGATTTAGATTGGCTTGATGACGATTCAGTTGCAGATCCTCTAATTATTTAATAAGACTATAAATGTCAACATTTTCATCTAATCAGATACATTTTTGAGTAACTTTGAGGTGAAATTTATTTATCATTATAATTATGTAACAAGTATTTACTTAAAATATTGCACACTTAATTTTAAACTTCAATGATCACAACACACATACTTAAGTACTAGGTTTTTATATAAGAGAAAAACGCTCGAACCGACCAACTAATCAGATCAAATTCCCAGTAACAGACTATGCTAGGTTATTGATTTTGGTTTTTGAGACATTTCCAGCGACAAATCTACTAGTAAGTCTCATTTTTTTTTACTAATCTATTAGAGTCATTTATTTTCATAATTTAGCACTAACAATCAATTACCTAGGGCTTATAGTTTTTAAGAGGGACATAAAAACGTTTGTTTTGTTTCTCCTGTAAAATTTTCTCAATGGCTCTTACTAGGTTTTGGTTTGGGACAGCCGAAGAGTTTACATACATACTATGTAGGTATTCTCTAAGAGAAGTTACTGAACGTGGTCCGTATAAACGATAACACGGTACAGATCTAGTGAATAATCCTTTCACATCGTGAAAACTCGGAACTCACGTCTACTTCCGAATGGTGCCGACGTGCCTATGAATTATTGAGTTATTAAGTGACATGTTTGTATGAAATAAATAGAGTACTTTAGTTATCATTGTCAAATGTCAAACCACGAGTTTGAAGTATATCACAAAGAGATGTTAAAACCACCACGATTAAATATATAGAAATTAGGTGTAGGTAAACAAGAAGAAATATAAATAAATGTTGTAAATAATTTCATAGGCTTGTCAACCTAAAAACGTTTCCCAGGTGTTAATGCTTTCAGCATGACTATTAAAAAGAACTGAAAACCAACTTAATCTTAATTAACAAAAAAATACTCTGGTATTAACGACTCTATATCAATTATCACTCTCGCGATGCGACGTTCCCCCACGTTGTCTTAATGGGAACTGAGTCAGACTGAAGTAGCATGACAAATAGGAACAATTCCGAGAAAATACGATATGAAAGGATATTTCACTACATCTGTATATCTCTGTCACTTCCACTGCCTTACATTCCCAGTATTTTGAAATCTATCACTGAACGATTCTTAAAACCTTTTGATCATTTCAACACGAAAAAAGGTTCGATTGTTATACAGTTCATCAAGCAAAACATTAAAACAAATGGACCGGTGCTCACCCATCCGTATGTTTGAATAATTCATGATCGTACACGATCTATAAAGCAGGCAGCGAGGAGCATTTTACAAGATAAACAAATTTTATTGATCTCGCCGGCGCTGTTTGTGCCTCCACAATAAAATATTTACATTTACTTTGCAACACCTGCCCTACGCGGCGCAGGATCCATAGAAAGCATTAGAATAATGAAACAATCGCGGCCACCTCTGCTGCATAAAACATTACGTGTATTCTCCAAATGGGGAGATTAGATGCTACTGTATTGTTAATCTTGAAATTCAAAACGTTGCTTTCAATATAATTATGATTAACTAACTTTCCTTCATATTTGTAGTGTAGTTGTAGTTTTTATGGCTATTTAAATCAAAGCCCTGTGTCCGTATTTCATCATCATCATGATTTCAGCGGAAATTAAACTGCTGGACATAGGTAGGCCGTAGGCCTCCCCCAAGGTTTGCCACAAGCACCGTCCTCCCTGCGCCGCTTCAATCCATCGGTTTTCTAAACCTTAGCCACGTCGTCGTCAGCCGTTTAGTGCTTGAAGGTGATCTTGAACACCTCGCTCATGAACTCGACGCACCGATTACTAACCGGCAAGTTGATTTTGTCCACTTTAAGGGCGTGCATTATTAGCTTACCCGCTTTAGTGAGCGTGCGAGTGACTCACTCGTATAACTTCGCTAACTCGATCGACCGTTAGACAGAGAGCCGTTTTAAAGAGAATAACTCTGGGGCTCTATTCAAAACGGTGAAACAATATTGTTTCTAACGTTTTATCGTATTGTTTTTAATGTCATGTATATGTCAATAAGAGCTATTGTATCGTTGATGATACGTTACTACGTCAAAAGTAATATTGTTTTACCGTGTTAAATAGAGTCCCAGATCAGATGTTTCGCGGTCGACACCGACAAGGGGGGGATTTTCTATTAAAAACAGCTTCTTGTCGAATAGTCGCTCGAGTGAGTAAAGTTATACAGCGAGTTTGAAACTACCTAATTGAGAATACACGCCCTAAAATTATGTTTGTACTCTCTGATGAGACAACTGAAAGTCGTCAGCTAATAACTGGTCCGTCGAGTTGTAAAGCGAGTTAATTAAGAGAACCTTCAGTAGCAAAGCGGCACCCTGAGAAGAAGAGCGTGCATAAGTAAATACTTACTCACCGCAAATTTCAAGTATAAATAAATACTAATTTCCCACGAGCAGTACTTGGCCCTGATTAATCTTTTATTTGTATTTCCAAAGTGAATAACAAATACGATTAACGTTAAAACTCATTTAGACGACCTTATCGCTGTAGAAAGTAAATATATATACTTTAGAAAAATGTCGTATCTGATATTTCGAGATGTATGAGTTTGAACTTAATTCTCTTCATGTTTAAGTTTAAAATCGTGCCTCACGAAATACGAGATACGAGGTTTTTTCAAAGCAATGACGATATGTTATGAAACTTCAATGGGATGTGGTAGAAAAATAAAGTTAATCTTTGCCGCGAGGGTTTATTGCAGACCGCTGGCCGAAAGTAAATAAACCTCTTAATGGATTACTGTGTTTTTAGCGCTATGTTATAGACGGCCGTATAATATTGATGCCGACACCAACTCTATTTTCCATTCAATTCAATATCACCCACGGACGAAATATATATTTATTTAGGAGGATTGTAAAGCTGAAATTTCCAAACAAAATGCGATGTTCCTCACTCCGTAAATCAAGGCCGATTTTTCAGATTTTTTAATTTATAGTGAATATTATGGAAAATTAGGGCTGTTTTTCAAAAAAATATTTCTTAGAAAGAAACATTATAAAAAAATTGAAAACGGAAACATACAATTTTTCATTTCATTATAAATAGCTACAACATATTTAAAAATTGTGAAAATTGGACTAGATCTAGGGAATGAGAAAAGTTTTCGCCATGGGCTAAATTTGTATAAAAAACATTGACGGCGACGGATACGCGTCGGTACACAAATTTCACAATTTTCTTAAACAAAAATTCATTAGACGTGACGAAAAAACAAACAAACAAACATTCACATTTTTAATAATAAATAATAACTTAAAAAAAAAGCATAAAACTTTGCACGACTTTTAAACGCGTTCAATCAAAAATCAAAATCAAATTATTTATTAATAAAACAGTGATAGTGTGTAGTTACATAGGATTATGTTCAAATCAAAACGTTAATTACAAACATCACTCTATACTTGACAATCCATTTCATAGACAGAACTTCCTGCAAAGGTCATCATCATCATCATCATCATCATCATCAAGTCAGCCGAAAGACGTCCACTGTTGGACATAGGCCTCCCCCAAGGCTCTCCACTCAGACCGGTCTTGTGCTTTCCGTATCCACTGCGTTCGAGCGATCTTTACAAGGTCGTCACTCCATCTTGTTGGAGGCCTACCTACAGCTCGTCTCCCGGTCCGCGGACGCCACTCAAGAACCTTCTGACCCCATCGGCCATCAGTTCTGCGAGCAATGTGCCCCGCCCACTGCCACTTAAGTTTGGCTATTCTTCGCGCTATGTCGGTAACCTTAGTTCTACTGCGGATATCATCATTTCTGATTCTATCACGCAGAGAAACCCCGAGCATAGCTGCAAAGGTCGCGGAAACTTAATTAGTTAAGTTATAACTAGAATATTAAGCAGTTAACTTTGAATTCCATTAGGAGTACAAATAGGCTCAGCGGATTCAGATCCATTCGTGTTCGACAATATTTGTTCAAAACTTGTATTGATTGGCTGGATTCCTTTTGTTTCCGGCAGAAGTTTTCACCTGAATCCGCAGTAGGTAACTGGTTAACGAATACGCGAACTCCGCAGAGTTTTACGTGCATGTTTTAACAACATGGCATTTTTTGGTGACTTTTTCTAAAGTTCCTGGCGTGCGGAAATCCAGTTCACACACTTTTTTATGATTGTTCGCTGTTTCACAGCCCAGTTTCTGCGCAAAAATAGTGTCACGTGTGGACAGAGTGAGCAGCGGCGAAAATGCATGCGGCTTACAAAATGCATGCATTGACAAATAATTGTTTAACATGGAATGTTAGGTATGTACTCTAATCCTTATTTGAATTATTTTCAACTTCTCAAAAAACCGGCTTGAACAAAAGAAGTTTCATATAAAATGGTATATCAACACATTCTTTTTACTCACACGGTTATTCATATTCTAACTATCGTAAGCTATTTTTGTTTCACTGCCTAGCTAAGGCCTGAAATAGCAACTACTTTAAAATACATTAACACCAGAATTTATTCTACGGGCAAAAACATGTGGCCCAGGATTCACTTTGTCTTTAGGATTTTAGTTTTAATTTTTCGTATCTCAGATACTCAGATACCTTTATTGATAATGTCAAATTACACGTTAGATTAGAATTACATTTAATACCCACATTGTATAAATAATTTATAAAACAGATACATTTACGTTTTATATCCTATGTTAGTGAATCAAACTTTGAGGTAATTGGTACCGTATTTGAATTCCCTTTCTTACACACGTTGATAGGAGAAACCATTTTCTCAACCAAAATCTGCAGGAATACTTTTGCCGCACCCTTGCATTTGTTTAATAAGATCTCCCATAACCTTCGCAATATAACCAAAAACTATATGGTTGAAGGAAGACAAAGTGAAGGGGAAACAAAAGCTAATTTTAAATAGCTTAGTAACATCGATACATAACTCAAACGGATATGCGAAAAACCTTCCAATATTGTGCAAAATGTGTCGTATATATTCATTTTAGTGCGTTGTTAAGGTGCTGGCGCGAGTATCGAGGAGCAATAAATTCGTTTCCAGCTTCATACAACTAAGAGCTGAGATTATTTCACCCCATTTACTCCTTTCATCTACCATCTTCATAATACGGGTTCTGTAAAAGGGATTTTTCGCACGGAATTGAAGTTTCCACTGTAGGTACTTTGAACGGATTCCGCGGGAAGTTTTCCACAGCCCGAATTACATTTACCTACACATTGCCGTACTCTCGAAGTTTGGTAATATGCAAAAGCGCGAGTTGGCCTCGCGCACTGAGGGTTCCGTACGTTATACCCAAGATTTTTTTTCAGAATTTGCGCATTTGATAAAACTAGCAATGTTAACCTATCTTCATTGGACAGATTAAATTAAAAAAATACCGCGACTTCTTCGTGTAGCACGCATCGCTCTTCTCTCAGAAAGTAGCAGATTTTTCACGAAATAAAAGTTCACCATGTCCAGGATGTATAAACTATCTAGTTATTAGATTTCACGTCAATCGGTGATATAATCAGTAGGATGAATTTATGATAATAATAATCGACACTATAAAGTTTGTGCTAGATATAGCTACCGTCAAAAATAGTAAAAAAAAATACAAAGACTTCTGGGAGCTTGTGACCGTAATTAAAATAATAATAATAAAGTTTCAAGTACCTGCCTGGTTTTATGTGAAATCGTGTCGCGTATCTAAAAGGAAAATGCCACAAAGAGACTGCCACGGCAGCCCTTTGATAGTTAACCAGTAACTAACTCGTGGGCGAAAGACAGGGTGCTTAATTATTTACAAAATGAATTTTTAACTGCGTTACACCGTTGAGGACACATTTTCCGTGATTCTAGAATGAAAATTAGGCTTTGTTTGACTTGTACAGCCAGCTTCCTAGTAGGTGGCCATCGCGATCACCTTTGCATTCGCAACTGGCAGTAACTATATTTGACGCCCGTGTATTATAAAAAAACGAAGATGGCCGATATTTTGGGAACGATGGCCGATATTAACGTATCTAACGTTTTGTCAAAGCAAAAATGCATATTTCCCACCTTTTGCCATCTACACTATACCTTTGATACCTTGATAGGATACCAGCTTTTTTATCGGAGTCATTACATAACTCCAAAGAGTCAAAATGCCAAATGATTCAAACGAAATTTGATTGAGGACGTTATTTTTTATTTTGTTTATAGTTCATACCTAACCTGACCTAAGTATAGCAATTAAATAACGTATTTAATGTAGAACAGCTCTATACTCGAAAATCTAATTAAAGACCACAATCTGACAGTTCCCATCTTGATTATTTCGTTATTTTAACATTATTTCATAAAAATATGAATGGGAACTCGTGTGTATATTAGGGTAAGTTTTATTGATAAACATACCTACACTTAAACCAAAATGCAGTAATCACAGTGAATGTGCGCCGGTTGAGGTCAGGATTTTGGTCTTAAATTAGATTTTCGAGTACAGTTGAACATTGATTAAAACTTAGGAAAGAAAATAAATACATTTTAAGGTGTTTCCGTTTCTTCCGCTCGGTATAAGAACGCATGTGCCCTATGGGATCTTTCGTGTAAAGCCCGCTTTAATAAGTTTCGCTTTCATTATTTCGTTGTTAGGAGTGAATTCAAAGTTCATGCAGTAATTAAGTTTTGTAAAATCAGAAACTAAAATTTACAAAGCTAACAATCTACTCTCAAACTGGTTGCATACTTTGGACTATTATGTGTCTGTAAATTTTAAGAAACACAATTATTAAAAGTTCTATGCTTTCGAATAAGTTTTAGCCACTCTTGAAAGTAAAAACACTTGTAATTGATACTTAAGTAGTACCTAAATTTTTTTATATATACGAGTAGGTACCTTTATGTTAATCTATTTCGCTCTCCCAAGATTCAGGCTTTGCCTTGTTTGTTGACGTCTGTTTGTTGTCTCCGTTCTGTGTTTTTTCCGCGTGTGTGTACTTCTGTTAGTGTACCAAATGTTTTTTTAAGCAATAATGTAATGGTGTACACATTCAAATAAACAATAAAATTTTATTTATTAAAAGCAAAGTAAAATAGCATGCAAAATGGTTAAAATAACCTGCACACGTTCTAAACATCTATGCATACAGCGAACGAACAAATACAATCGTACCATTAGTTTTCCAGTCGAAATAAGCCCGTTGGTGGAAGAGCGAAACTACGGCTCTCGCACAGAAATGTAAAAACACTATGAATCCATGCATTTAGCTTTTGATACTGTGGGCGTTCACGGTCCAATCAAGACGGGGTATGCGCCTGACAGCGAATTGGGAGTATTTGGGGGTATTTGGGGGTATTTGGGAGTATTTGGGAGTCATGCCGGACCCGGCTTTGTTTTGCCAACGCTGCTTGTGAAAATGCAAGCTATGAAATTAGATTGTAGTGTTCAATAGCGCTTTAATTTATAAATGTGAAATAACAAAGTTGCTTATACATCAATGTAATTATATTTCGTTCTATTTAAACGTGTTGGTTTAGAATAGAACAGAAAATATTCATTTCGCTTATTTTTTACTTGGACAAGTTGTATTAACAACTGCGAGAAATACAAAAATTAAACATGATTAGGATTTTAAAGTAAGTTGTCGTGACTTCGCCCTAAGTCAATTCCATTCCATTCCATTCCATTCCATTCCATTCGTAAGACAAGGGGACAAATGCAGTTTGTGTCATAGACATTGTGCTCTTGTTCTACCAAACGGCGATATTTTGGTCAATGATTTGTAAAAAAATGCGATGACTTAAAAGTGTCATCATTAATTTCAGCCCACATCCACCCACTGTATCCACTCTTTCCCAACTGTCTGCCAAATGTCATCAGACCAACGAGCTGATGGTCTGCCCACTGATCTGTGACCTAATCTAGGCCACAACTCTGTTAGCGCTCTGAGCCACCTGGGGCACGTTTTATAAAGTTACAAGTTACAATTTTACAGGTCTAAACTGGCAACACTGCTCAAATGGCTGGTCGTCATTGGTCGAGGTTGTGTCAAATGGAAACTTGTAACCTGTAAATTGTAATTTGTAGCTTGATAAAACAGACCCCCGCCATCGTTTCGCCTAGCCAAGTGTTCCGCCCATCTCCACTTGAGTTGCGTTATTCTTTTAAAAGTGCATCTGTATATTTTTAAGAATATTAGTACATATAACGATTTATTCCAATATTCATTGTAATAAATCTATTGCCAACTTGCCCAAAAATTCCATCTACATGAAAATTTTAGTGCAAAATATTTATAAAAGGTGCGCGTAAAGCAGAAACGTTCCCGTTTAAAGTTGGTTGATTTTTTGCCGCGTGTGGATGAGTCGTTTGGGCCATTCCATTTTATTTATATGCTTGCCTATCGGGCTCGGGGGCGCTGGCAACGCATACACGCCTTTACACTGTAGCCCGATATTAATCCACCCTTCATTGGAACGGACTATTTAGCGGTATTTTTTATTTTTGTTTGTGTCATTTGATTCCATGAAATGTGTAAAGCTGAAGCGAGAGGAAAACAATTTATTTTGTCCATTGTTGAATAGTTTTTTGAAACAAAGCCATGCGTTTTCGATGTATTTTTTGCTAAAGTCATTGTACCCATTAAAATATTTTATTTACTGTTAACAGGATATCAAGCGTTTGCAGTTTGAATTTAGTTAAAATAACGAATGAAGAGTATCATTTCGAATTTACGAAAGGTACAAGGATACCACGGCGTTTTAACCGCCGTCATTTTCGTTTGGGTATATTATACATATATTCAAGATAGAATTAACATATTTCTAAAGTAAATGACCTCGTGCATGTAGTTAAGATCTAAATTAACATGTTTCTTGTTTTAAGGATTCCGTAACAAGAAAATCGTATAGTTTCACCATGTCGTTCTGTTCGTCCGTCAATCTGGGATTTTACTATAAGACTCCTTCTTTTTTTTATTCATAATGGATTTGCTCTTGTTCTTACTACAAAGCTGTAATTTTGTGTGGTTATATACCTAGTCGGGTCATAAGTTCTGTTACTAAGATTTTATACAATTAAAAACATAAATTAAAGATTTTTTTCATATATCTGAATATAAATCAAAACTTTGATTTATATTAAATATAAATAAAAAAAATGTATTCTAAACTATTGCAATTATTTGATGTACGAGCTTGAAGTATTCCTATTTCGGACTAGAAAATCATAGTTCCATTTACGCACGACGATGATACTGATAACGGCCACAACTTTTTTAAGAGTTCTTGTAGAGAGTTCAAATTTCCGTGACATATTGATCAGACTTTTAGCTTTAAATTCTGATACAAATGTATTTCAAGCAACTAAAGATCCACTAGGACACCGGTCAATCTTGATGTCTCGTTAAATCGACTTTACGATTTCACATGAATTTTGCAGCCATACGAAAACACACCACGTCTCTTGGTTCTTAAGTTGAAATTAAGTCTTGTTGAGAAATATAATTTTGGTCTCTAAACATACACAGAGATAGGACGTTTTATAATATTAAACAATAAACTTAATTCTTTGGTAAACAAAGACTATCCTGTTTAGCGTTTTCAAAAAGTTAAATTTACGGAAAAGTCATGCGTAATTTCATCGATGCCGGCTGTGAATGTTAAAAAATCGTCTCGGAAATTGCGGCGACTATATGGAACGATTATTTGTTCTTCAAAATGTAGATTAATTGAGCTTTTAATTTTTATACGTAATAAAATAAAAAAAATAAGCATTAGTTCGGTTTATTTGACTCAACCTTAGTAACAGAACTTACATCCGGACTAGTTATAATAAGCAAAATAAAATCTTGAAAAAATATATGTTTCGTGCACCTCCCTTATACGTAAAACGTGTTTTTTTTTCTCATCTATTTTATTGGTTGGGTTGCATTTCAAAGATATGCTATACATACTATAATGGTATGATCTACATAGATAGCATTTTAAAAATGTGAAGAACAATTTTCGATTCCGTTTGGAAAATGCTTTATTGGTAATTTTTGCTAGAGACTGACTCTGCTCATGTTCAAACTTCATCATTATCAGCCGCAAGACGTCCACTGCTGGACAAAGGCCTTCCCCAAGGTTTTCCACAACGATCGGTCCTCTGCTGCTGTCATCCAGCGGTTTCCCGCGACCTTTATCAGATCGTCAGTCCACCTTGTGGAAGGTCTGCCAACACTTCGTCTCCCGGTTCGCGGTCGCCACTCTAGAACCTTTCCGCTCCAACGGCCATCAGTTCTACGAGCAATGTGTTCAAACTTAGAAGAAAATTATGTCTGAACTCCTTTTCTACCAAATTTAATTAAGATCAGATCAACGATACTCATTTCAAGCTTAGCCAACCAACAGAGATTATTAGTTAACAAAAAATAAATAAAAATAATGGTTATTGTATTACGTATATCAACTAAAGCTGATAGTAACAACAGCAAGTTCTTAAGAGATTTAACTAACATCTTAGTTGATGAATGTATTTTCAGTGTACGAATGCCCACTGAGCTGGTTCCAATACTTCTCTTCGAATGTAATCGATCTGCGCACCTTCTACAGATGCAATAGACCAATAAGGATGTTCTAGACCATTAAACAATAGACATTAAAGTATTTCACTTGGAGTTTCTAACTCACGATGAGCCAACCGCGGCTGTCGCGCGGTCGCCTGGTCCCGTCGCCTCGGCTAATCCCGTAACTTAGTCGTGTCATTGCGGTCGCTTTATGCACCCATTCGTCGTCATGAGAGCCTGGTCTCGACAATCCGCTGTACGTTCTAATTACTATAACATTATTACATTTACGACTGCCGTTAGAAATTAGGGAATTTGATGCGATATGTTAAAAGGGCTTAAATATAGAATTTAATAAACATGAGACACAGCCGGTGAAAAACTAAGGCCTGATTTACACTTTGCGAAGAGCAAGTGCGAAGTTCATACATTTGCTTTCAAGTGGCTAGTAGAAAATATGGACTACGCAAAGTGGTAATCTAGTTTAGCTAGGTAGCTTTCTATCTTGGAGGAGAGAGAAATCTCAGGTTGGACATGCATGGCCTCGGAGCCTGATTACTATCCCATTTTTCCCTCTCCATGCATGTGAGATGATCCATAGCTAGTTTTAAGATATTACTTTTAGCAAATAAAAACCTCGTACGGTCGGCCAAGAAAGTGGTATACCAGTTTTGACAATAGATTCTGTGAGATCTAATTATCGCTAAGGTTGACACTTGTCACTGTCATATTGTTATTGCAAGTGAAAATCGAACTTATTGTATCATGACGTGCAAATCAACTTGAACCGTAGGGTGGTAGATCATACCTAGACGAGTGTAATCGGAGCTATATTTTTGCTTAGCTCATTCCGTTTAATCAGTCAATTTTACTTTTGACGTGAATAAATATAATAAATATTAAATAATAAAAAACTCTGAAATAAAATTGTGACCTCTATTTTCAGAACAATTTTGCCTAGCGCACTCGCAATCGCAATCGTCTTCATTTTAAAAATCGAAGGCTTTTCTGCATACAAAATGAAAACAATTGTTCAGCTTTGAAGCCGATTGCGATTGAGAGTGTGTTAGACAATAGCGACGCTGATATCTCTTAAACGGCTCAACCGATTTTCATGAATCTTAACTAAGAACCACTTTAGTTAAACAACCTTTCGAATAAAAAAAAAAACAAAATCGATTCATGAGTTTGAGAGCTACAGTGCCAAAGACAGATACAAACATGTACACATATTGTCCCTTTACTTTCTCATATCTGATCAAATAGATAGGAAAAGCACTCATATTTCCTAAAGAATAAAGGCTACTTTCCTATCTAACTATTCGATCAGATACGTTCAGAAAGTTAAGGGACGATATACACACTTCAAACTAGTAATGAGCATCTATTTGCGACCATTTGAATTCCAAATGATAATTAAATATTTATAGAGCAGTGAGGTCAGAGGGCCTTGCCAATATGCATTGCGCAAACTAGCGTTTCTATTCGATTCGTTTTTAAAATAATCGCTTCACTGGTAGATGACGTGATACGAAAAGTCACGTGATCTACCAGTGACGCGATTGGTTTAAAAGCAAAACGAATAGAAACGTTAGTTAGCGCAATGCATATTGGCAGGGCCCTCAGTAAAACCATATGTGACGTTATCTATGAAAACGGACCTTATTGCCGATGGCGCTTCTGCCATTATTAAAGATGCTCCGATATAAATACAACGTCGCGTGATGCAGTGCGGCGTAAGCGCCATCGACAGTAAGGTCTCTTTACACAGATACACCCACATACTGGGGTGTCCCAGAAGTAAAGAGACAAAATTAGGTTGGAAAAAATTATATAAAGAATGCAATAAAATTGAGGTTTATTGGTTCATAATAAATCTTGTTTTATTAAAATGAAATAAACTATATCGAATTGGCGCATACTTCAACTTGGTTACCAATTTTTGAAGGTTATTTGCAGTCTGTCTCATCACAGATTTTCAAGATCTCAAAGCTACAGTTTTAGCCAATCTAGTCCACCGACGGTTAAATGCAGTGAACGATTTGGGTTTATCCGCTTGCTTTTTAACCTTTTCAACGCCACAGTCGGCACTGGCCGTCAACTAAAAGTCGTGCCACTGACGCCACGTCGGCTACAGCCGACAAGAGTTCAAGATTAAAAGAGACTTTGTTTGGTAGCAATAAGGTGTAATTTGCATAGCATAACAAACATGATTGGCGTGTGGGTGGCACATTTTGTATTCGACGTATGGCGTTCAAAAGGTTAACATAATAACCATACCTATCAGCCTCAACTTAAAGCAATACAATATCGCTTGCCAGGAATACAACATGTATCAACAGAAGGCAGGGCTCATCATTAATAATGAGAACTTTCTATGTTTTTTCGTAAACTTTATCACAATCTGTTTAAGCGTGCTTCTCCTGCCCTTTTATATATTTTTGCTCCAATAAATAAACAAACATTTTTAAAATTGGCTGAATCATTAACCCCCATCCTGGCCACATTAGATCTTGATATCTTTAATTTTACTGCTGTAACACTAACAGACGTTAGTGGAACTTGCTCAAAGGTTTTTTTAACTTATTTTTGAACGGTCGAAACTGTACGTTGTCGTCCAGTAATCTATTTAAAATATCGGTTTTCTTTACATAAAACATATTTATATTTCTGTTATTACTCGTTCTCCTAGCTTATTTATTTATTTTATTTATTTATTCATAAAATTTGCAACATAACATTAACATAACCAAATCGTTACAAACACAGTCATTAATATTAACTTAAAATAATTTGCATTTATAAATATAAATGTACAAATTTAGTCATTTCATTATTATTATAACAAAAAGTTAAATAAATATTATGTAAATAATAACAATGTCAATCTATTATATAAAATGCTAAGCTGATTGTTGATATATCAACGCACAGCCCAGACCGCTGGACCTAGAGACTTGAAATTTTGCACATAGATACCTTATATAGTGTAGAGATCCACTAAGGAAGGATTTTTGGAAATTCCACCCCTAAGGGGGTAAAATAGGGGAAAAACATTTGTATGAAAGTCCGTCAGTTTTGAAGTTAGACGCTTCAAATTTTGCGTTTAGGTTTGCGATTGAATTTTAACTTATACGTGTCTCAGCGTTTATGATAATTTCAACCCCGAAGGGATGAAAAGGGGTAAAACGGATTGTTGATATATCAACGCACAGCCCAAACCTTAGGACCTAGAGACTTGACATTTTGCACATAGATACCTTATATAGTATAAAGATCCACTAAGGAAGGATTTTTGGAAATTCCACCCCTAAGGGGATGAAAATTTGTATGAAAGTCCGTCAGTTTTAGTTTAAGTTAGACTATTCAAATTTTGTGTTTAAGTTGAAAATTGAAAATCAATTTATAAGTGTTTCAGCGTTTTTGATAATTTCATCCCCGAAGGGATGAAAAGGGGTAAAACTGACTGACTTATCAATCAACGCACAGCCTAAACCGCTAGACCTAGGGACTTGAAATTTGAAGGGTATATTCCTTGGGTACCCTAAGGGTACACTAAGAAAGGATTTTTGGAAATTCATCCCCTAAAGGGTTAAAATAGGGGGTAGAAATTTGTATAGGAAATTAGTTATTTTTAAAATAAGCAATTTGGAAATTGGTATTTAGGCTACTGTTTATAAATAAAAAATACTTCTTTCAGCGATTTAGAAAAAACTACCCCTAAGGGTAGCTAAAAAAGTACTCCCTTTTGTTCCTCCTTCACGCTGCAATGGCGCTGGATGGATTTGGATGAAATTTAGAATGGAGATAACACATAGGAAAATCCCATCCCGGAAAATTTAAAGGTTCCCGAGGGAATAACGACAATATCTTTGGTGTTTTTTGAAAAAGTCATCATGGGTGTCGTTTTCTTAGGTTGCGTTGACGCATATTTCGAAAATGATATCAAATTAGGGATTCAAAATGGCCGCCATGATGTTTATTGAAAAAGTCGTCATTGGTATCATTTTCTTACATTTTGGGGACGCAGATTATGAAAATGATGTCAAATTTAGAATTCAAGCTGGCGGCAATGATGTTTTTTTGAAAAAGTTGTCACGGGTAACATTTTCTTAGTTTTTGGGGACGCAAATAATTACTAATATAGAATAAGATTAGTAATTATTTGACAAAATTGCGCAATTGAATAATTTATTTCTCCTATGGCTTTTGCCATCCAGTGTGACAACATGAGACAGGCTTTGTACCTAAATTCAGTTTTGTTAGTCTATATCAAAAGGAGCGGTGTCAGATTGAAGTTGTCAGCGTTGACATATCCAGATTTTAACATTTTTTCCGCTATTTTCAATACTATTCACTATTCACGGCGTATTAATTCTACGGCTGTCATTTAATATTAGGGCGGTTATTATGAACACTTGAAAATAATTACGGACAGGCATTTAATTTTTCGGCGAATTGATCGGTTATTTAATTCTAAAATGTCGTTTCAAAAAATACTCATGTGGTAAAAAACTATACATCGATAGGTATACATAATATTGCTGTAGAAAGAAAATCCATACTAATATTATAAACGTGAAAGTAATTATTTCTGTCGTCAGTCTGTTTCTTATGCATTCAAGAATAATACGCGGAACTGAATTAGATTAAATTTGTATCTCGAAAATCACCCCTAAGGGGATGAGATTTGGGATGGTAGTTTGTATGACAATTTGGTCATTTATGTTAATTTTTTTAGTTGGAAACGTGGTAATTGGTGTTTAAGCTACTGTTTAACATTAAAAAAAACTTTCTGTGATTTCGGTAAAACTCCCCCTGAGGCGATAAATGGGGAGTAGAAATTTGTATGGGAGATATCGAAATGGCTACATTAGGAAATTGATATTTAGGCTACTGTTTATAAATAAAATATACTGCTTTCAGCGATTTAGAAAAAACTACCCCTAAGGGGGTAAAAGGGGGTTTTAGTTAGTTACTCCTTAACGCTGCAACGGCTAGATGGATTAGGATGAAATTTAAAATGGAGGTAGCACCCTGGATTAACACATAGAAAAATCCCATCCCGGAAAATTTAAAAGTTCCCGAGGGAATAACGACAATGTTTGGTGTTTTTTGAAAATGTCATCATGGGTGTCATTTTCTTACGTTGCGTCGACGCAGATTTCGAAAATGATATCAAATTTGGAATTCAAAATGGCCGTCATGATTTTTATTGAAAATGTCGTCATTGGTATCATTTTCTTACATTTTGTGGACGCAGATTATGAAAGTTATGTCAAATTTAGAATTCAAGATGGAGGCCATGATCTTTTTTAAAAAGTGGACATAATTGTTATTTTCTTAGATTTTGAGGACGCAGATTTCGAAAATGATGTGAAAGTATAGGCAGAAATTCAAAATGGCAATTCAATTATGTCTGTCGTCTGTCTGTTTGTTACGCTTTGACGGATTAACCGCGGAACCGAAATAGATTAATGGGCATTGGGTAAATTTGTTTGAAGAATATTGTCTTTTTTTTTCAGCGGCCACGGATGATGTTTGGGTTTTCCGCCATTTATAATGATAGATACCTACATTATAATTAGTATTAAGACTCATAATATAATATATGTAATATTGAACTATGTTGGATATTTTAAGAGCAACCAAACTATCATGGGAGGGATGGTGCTTTGAGACGGCGAATTTAGACAGATTCTCATCTACCGGTGATAACTAGGGGCACACCAGCGGATAAAATAAATGCATTTCGGCATCTACGATATGGGTATATATATAAAAAATATACCTCACTACAAATATGCCAGGAACTACGAGTATACCATGACACACAGTCGGGGCAATATATGCGGCAGCTGTACTAAAAATTGGCGAAGATCGTATGGCGAGAGATAGTAACGATTTGAATACATTAAACCGCGAATTCTGTAATATTGTACAAAACACAGATGATATAAAAAATAACGTGTACCCCGATCTAAAAAACAATATAAAGAATAGAGAATGTTTGTGCGAGAGGGCGATATTAGCACCGACAAACGAAATTGTCAGGAGGATAAATATAAAAATATCTCTCATGTAGAAGGCGATGTTGTGGAGTATCTCTTGGTAGACAATGTCATAGACACAGAGCAAGTCACGTCCTACCCTTAGAGTTCCTGAACTCTTTCGAGGTGTCGGGAGTGCCCTCCCGTAAGAGTTAATGGTTAAAGTTGGTGTCCCGGTAAATTTCGAGCTCAATATTACATGTGTTTGAAAGATCATTCTTGCCAGGGAGGACGTCAAACTATAGAATTACTTAAACTATTAATTTACTTAACTGCGATAAACGAGTTCTACGCGGACGAAGTCGCGGGCAAAAGCTAGTTTATTTATATTCCATTATCATAATGGCACACTAGTTTCTCTGGCATTCATCTCATACATTCTCTTACACTCATTCATCAGACACGCTATCCCACTCACGAACAAGTCACACTGTGGCGCTTGCGCGAGCACCGAGCCGAGCAGGTCGCGCGCGCGCTCCACCGGGCTCTGCCGGCGGTGCACCGTATGCCCCTCAGCAGGGGACAGCACGCACTGAGCGCGGGGACGAAGTCTGGATGTAGTGTATGCATTGGGTACAGATAGTCTTAGAAACACTTCCACAAGCGCTGTGCAGTCAATCTTATTCCTAATTATTCCTAGCGTAAATTTACTCAGCGCGAGAGACCTCCTAACTTCTAACGTTTGGTATCCTAATTGACCCTGAATGTACAAAGTAGGATACAGGTAGGGGTAGTACGCAAACATCTTCCTGTAAAGATTCCGTAAAAACTTCTTTTGGATCCGCTCCAGCATGAGAATATATTTATCCTCATGTGGGCTCCAGACTGCTGAGTTCGTTTCGAGGACGCTGCGCACGAGTGCGGCATACAGTGCTCGAGTCGCTGGTGCAGACAGCGGGGCCGCGTTGCGCAGCAGGAAGCCGAGCCGGCGGTGCGCCGCGTCTGTCACGCGCTGAGCATGCTCGCGCATCGTCAGCTCCGGGTCGAACCACACTCCCAGATCGCGCACGCGCTCCACGCGAGCCACAGGCGTGCCGCCCACTAGGTATTGGTGCTGTCGAGGGTTGTGGCCTCGCGTGTAGGTCATCGTCTCGCATTTACTGGGATTGAAATGGAGCCGGTTAGTCATACTCCACTCAAAGACAGCGTCAATGTCACGCTGAAGCGCGTCATGATTTGCAGGCGTATTGCAAGCCTTCACCAGTTTGACGTCATCAGCAAACATTAGAATTGTCGACTGAGAAACAACATCGGGCAGGTCGTTAATAAGAAGCACGAAGAGAAGAGGCCCAAGATTCGAACCCTGACTAACGCCCGAGCGGGTAGGATAATAATCGGATATATGCGTACCATACTTTACATATTGCTCCCTGTCAGATAGATAATTAGCAAAGAGTTTTAAAAGTTTAGGAGTAAAGCCCATATTACTTAACTTTATAAGTAGAATGTCATTATCGACCCTATCGAAAGCTTTTTGGAAATCGAGGTAAACAACGTCTACCTGATTCCCGGAGTCCAATTCGAGGGATATTCCATCTACCAGTGTCACCAAGTTTGTAGCAACAGAGCGCCGCGGCAAAAAAGCGTGCTGTGCACCTGTAATATACGGCAGGCACTGCGGTAGCAGGCGGCTGTGTAGGGCTGTCTCAAACACCTTAGCTAGTGCACACAATATTGCGATGGGGCGGTAATTTTCGACCTTAGACCTGGAGCCTGACTTAGGTATCGGCGTAACTCTTGATTTTTTCCACATTAACGGGTAATGACCAGTGTCAAGTATTAGGTTAAAAATATAAGTTATCGGTTCAGCTAGTTCATCGAGGCAACCTTTAATAATATAAGCCGGTAGACCGTCAGGTCCAGGTGACGTACCAGGTTTCAGCTTTCTGACCGCAGCGCGTAAATCAGCAGTACTGAGAGCATGTATGTGCACGCGACGGCAGTCGGCGGGCGGCGCGGCGGCGGCGGCGGCGGGATCCAGCGCGGGCTGGTGCGGCAAGAACACCGAGCTAAAGTGATCCGCGAACGCGTCCGCCATGTCGGACCCCGTGTATTCAACGTCTTCCCGTGTCACCTTGGATTCTAGCCCGCCTGTGTTTCGAAGACTGTTGACATATTGCCAGAACTCTTTAGGATTGTGACATAAGTTTTTAGAGACAAGTTTTGTATAGTTTGTATGGGCTAATTCTACATCCTCTTTTATTTTGCTTCGCAAACGTTTAAACTCATCCCGACATCTGCTATCACCGCTGGATTTCCAAGCACGATGGAATTCGGCCTTGCTTCGTATGTCATGAATTATACTTGAGGTATAGTAGACCGGGTAGGTACGACTACACGACGACTTTCGAATTTTTTTCAGTATACAACAGTCAAACATTTCATAAATTTCTTGATAGAAATAGCGTAACGCATCTTCTGCTTTCTTAAAGTTATTTATATGGTTCCAATCAAATTTTTTAATCATATTGTATAAGGTAAGAAAATCACCTTTAGCGAAATTCCAGTCATAATTTGACGGGATGTTAGAAGGGTCAAGTCTTGTTACCTGTTTAGAAAACCTGTACCCAATGCTCACAAGCAACGGGGGATGTTGATCATCCACATTGACAAGCTGCTCATCAGGCTCGGCAGCGCGCACGGAGACGGACTCGCTCAGCTCCGCACTCGTCAGCACCACGTCTAGCATTCTACCATTCACGTTATCCACACAATTGTATTGTTTCATATCACAAAGAGTACTGAAATATTTAAAATAATCATTAATGATACTACTAGCGCTATATAAATTTAAGTCACCGAATACTAATATTTTTGATGATGGGTGGACGGCACATACTTTTTCCACACTAGTAAACCAGGCAGCTTCCTCTTCAGTAAAAATATGTATCGTTCGCGTTTTCCCGTGACATTGATAGTACTGAAAAACCTTTTTCTCAATTAGTTATTGTTCTGCTCTCTTTATTATTGAAAACAAGCGAAAAAGTACTCGACTCCTGCCTTTTTTGAAAGATTTAACGTCGACTCTCGACATGAGAGTTGGTTTAACCTTTTTTGGATGTTTTCTCTTTGACCAATTTTGTCTATGAAAATTGTCTCTTTACTTCTGGGACACCCTTAGTTATTGATATTTAATTGGTTTTAACACGGCCGCCATTACTATTAAGTAAATAAGAGCTATATTAAAGCCAATACGATAACATGTTAAAAACAATATGGCTTTAACCAGTAGAATAGATCCCCAGATTTAAAAATTCTAAAATATTTTAGTAATTTCGCGTTTTAATTATCATTTAAATTGGAAGTGAAAAAGCTAAAACTAACATCCTTTGAGCAATGAGATACCTTTTACAACCGACTATAATTATGGGGTCATATAGAAAAAGGGTACAAGTCGGCTTAAGTCGTAATAAAAAGGTTATATACATGGACGGAGTATACTAGACTTAAACCCTTTTTCACTTGATCATCAGAATAATTATACCCTTTTTCACTAGGACCCTAGAATTACGGCATGCTTTCTGTTTAACTCGTACATTATTATTCTTCATGTTTATCTCAAAACACGGCTCTAATTTGGAAATGAGCATTTCACAAAGTGTAGTTTACGTTTGATTTTAACTAGTTGTAGAGAGTTAAACATGAGTTATTTGCACCGACGTGGCTTGTACAAATTACACGGATTTTGGTGCGTTAGGGCTACAAATAATTTCGTTCCTTTGTGTACATAGCGAAAACAATGTTCAACGCTTCGCTGATAGTTAATGTTACGTGTACTGCTACACATTAGTAAACCCCTTGCACAGAAAACGGGCACTTAATTTTTTAAAGTACTTTAAATACATTATAACTAAACAATATTTCATGCTACAAAATAAAGAAAGTATTATTTACGAAGAAAAATAAAGTAATTTTAGGTTAATGCACAAAAATTCATTTAGTTATAGTATGTTTAAATGGAAAGTGCCTTTTTTCTGCAAGGGCGTTAATTTAAACCGGCTAGGATATGAAAACAAGTTCGGTCCAAAATAAATGAAATATATGTAGGTATGTATAATTATGGAGCGTATGAAAGGGAGTGAGAGAGTAAATCCAAGCGCCGCTGAGCTATTTACTACACTGTCGTTGGCTTAGAGGGCAAGCCTGCCAAATCCATTTTTAAGAGTTACACTTTATATCATCTGTTTAAAGTGCAAACTTGCTAATGGTTTAAGATCCGAATAGGAGACGATTTGCACCGGGCTGTTATTCAATGAAAAGTATTTTATATCAAATTTAAAGCGCTAAATATGTCGCGAATAGGTAGGCTGAAAAACTTCAGTCCAGTACTTTTATCATTAAAAAAAATATCAAATTATGAACTTTTTTTAAATTGCAAATGCTTGTTTAATAGACAAATTACATACTACTTAATCGAAAGTATGAAGTCTATAGAATATGCAAACGTTAGGTTTGGTGCAAATTATTAGTACCGACTTACCTGTTTATACCTGCCTACCCAATAGTTTGACGGGAAAAAAATAGTCAACCTAACGTTTGCATATTGTACAGGCTTCATACTTTCGATTGGTATGTAATTTGTCTATTGAACGAGCTATTCCAAGTTTTTAAAACAAAGTTAATTTTTAAATTTTTTATTGATTATGTACTGGGCTGAAATTTTTCAGCCTACCTATTCGCCATATATTACTTAGCATATTAAATGAGGCATAAAATACTTTTGATCGAATAAACACCCCGGTGCAAATCGTCTCCGATTCGGATCTCCCACTATAAATCCAAAAAATAGATTTAGCAGGTTTGCACTCTAAGCCGACGCTGTGTCAAATCAGTGCTGTAAATACACCACAAGCGAACAGACACCCGTTTACAAAGCCGCAGCTCTCCTCGGTCAGCTGTTTACCCAATTTGGGGTTCTAATTAGCATATCTGAACTCACGGAGTTAGAACAACTGTGCTGACGGTGTGTTGCATACCTACGTATACCTAATATTGAAGCTCAATCGATTTCCGCGAAATAAGCTGCTTGTGTACATTCGATACTTAACACGCAATATGATTAGTGCATTCCGTGATTACAATTTCGGTACGATTATGTTAGGTTAACTTGTGTCAAAACTGTAATAAATGGTTCTCCTATGGAAGCCCTAATCGTCATTTGTCCTAATGCATCGTTTGTCGGAATTTTCATTTATCCTAACGCCATTTCCGCTTAAATTTTAAAACTTTTTAATATTATTATAATACAACCCTAACCTAACCGAACCGAAGATATGATTGGAAAACTTAAAAAGTTGCCTGACTCATCTGAAAACCAGTTTAGGGCAAATGAAAATTCGGGCAAACGGTGTGTTAGGACAAACGTTGTCAGGTATTGTGAGGGACACCCGTAATAAATACAATTAAATTGTAGACTCTGTGATAGCCACAGTAACTTTAGGAAATTGGACGACTTCTCAGCCATCTTATTATGAAAAAAAAAACATAGTTATACTCTTACTAACTCAAGTATTCGAAACATAGAAATGCGGAAGTTTCATCTCGACATCCCTTTCTTAGGAGAAGTGCAATGAGCATCATACATATCGTCATACTGGGGTGTGATTCTCTCAACAACGACGGAGGACGGACGAATGAGTGATTTTCCAAGCGGCGAGTTTAAGTAGTCCCGTCAGAGTGAACAAAACACATTTTAGCGCGTGTATTCAATTTGGCAGCATGACTTCTCGAACGTATAAGGCTGCCTAATTGACAATGCACGCGCTATAAGTGTTTTTAAAAACAAAAAATCGCCTTCAAAAACGCAAAAAATAACTTCTTTAAAATTGTAGGCACCTAATAGGTTAGTCCAACTGATGTCGGCTTTTTTGAAGGCGGTTTTTTGTTTTTTAAAATATTTATATTATTTTATACTTTTTAGTGATCATAATACGCTGTTACGTAGTCCCACTTCTAAGTTGATATGAAACTTCAAGCGCGCCGCAAGCAACGCCGCGGGAAAGTCATAGTCATAATTCAACAAGTAAATATTCTTCGTTGTAGTCGCTCAACTATCTTAATCGAGATATCTTATTGCCACTCTTGAAATCGGTACCGTTGAGGAGTTCCGGTGGCCATCCGTGGTCTTCATCATCAGTTCACTTCACCAAATGATACTTTCTGAATGCAAATGCTGGACTTGTTACTAAAAATACTAAAATCGCTATATATTTGCCTACAATATTTGAGGAGTTCCCTCAATTCCTCACTGATCCCCTCATTAGATACAGATTTAGTGACAATGGGACCACCTCGGAAGTATACTCTATCAAACTTTATTCTTGCTAACATGCAGTTGTGGAAGTATTTGGCGTGTGTCTAGTAATATAAGAACTTTTGATTCTAACTTTGATACCTTATCGCTTTAATACTTTTAATAATTTCATGTGACGGTTCAAATTAAACGTGACAGCGACATGGTGCTAAAATGAGTCCATAGCTATGATGCTTACCACTTTAAGTCGTTAATGTCTAAAGCGTATTATAGGGTCGAGGATTATCTAACAGACAAAAATGCATGGCCTAAACCCGAAACTTAGTCAATAATAATTTATTCAAATGCAAAAGCTTTATCTTGTCTAGGGGACACCGTTGATGTAGGAAAACATATCGAAACTTTTATGTGGTCGTCTTGTACCGTCTTATATATAAACATAAATAGGTGTTTTTTTTTCCTTTTCTCCCTCTGTCTTTCTCGTAAGCTTTTTGGCATGTTTTCCTGCTGAACTACGCATGTTATTTTTATAGTAATTTAATATTTATTGCTTTACATAATGCTAGACTAAATAGTAACCATTGTAATATGTTTAAAAAATGACTGACTGCTGAGTTTCTCGCGGCGTTTCTTCTCAGCAGTGGTCTCCTCTTGGGAAGCGCTGGTAGATTCTTGACGTGTAAAAGTGCCCGTACGGCCTACTTACTGAATAAATATCTTTATCTTTATCTTTAACTAGGTACTTAGTCCTCAGGTTGGCTACCCGTTAGCAGTCTTATAAGGATTGCAGCCTTGACATTGATGATTTCTTTAATATCAAAAGTGTATATAAAGCTAGGTAAGGTTAAGTTTGATTTATAAAACCAAAAAAATAATAGTGTCCAAAAAAAAACTTTATGACTAGCGACAATTAGGACCTAAAACATATGACTAAGAATCATTATGGCAGACAATATAGCCCCCCCCCCCTTATTAGTAGGTAACATCGGTACAGGAAATTGTATGAGGTAGAATTCTTAAACACGGACCTGCAGGCCTATTACGTAACTCGCAATCGCGATCGGCTTCAAAGCGGAACAATTGATTTCATTTTATATGCAGACAAGCATTCGATTTTCAAAATGAAAACGATTGCGATTGCGAGTACGTTAGGTAATAGCCCCTCGGACTGTATTTATATCCGCGAGCGCTAAAACATTTTAGGAGCGCGAAATTTTGCGATGAAATGTAAAATGTTTGATGTTGGTTTGAAAACCATACAGAGGTTTATAGTTTTCGGATTCTACTTGGCAAAACCATATCGCCTTTAGTTTAACCGTAATATTAGCTCTTATTTACTTGACAGTAATGACGGCCGAGTTAAAAACAATACGATAGCAAATATAGGTTTTTACAAAAGGCAATATTTAAAACGTCGTGGCGTTTTATGGTGCAATGAACCGTAGGTTGTTAAAAGAATATTAGTTGTCGATAACAGATGGCAGAGTTCTATTTCTTCTCGTTAACACAATACTGCCTTTGAAATTGTTAAGGAAATAATAACTTTTACTTTTATATTTGAATATGTATTATAAAAAACCTAATTTACAGAATAACTATATACATACATACCTATACATACCTTCACGCCTGTAATCCAGCGGGGAACGCAGAGCTACAGCATTACCTATAACTCACAAACTTGTTGTTAATTCTGTAACCACATTTTGCACAATAAGGCTAAGATTATTAACAGCGTATTAATGACAGGTTGCAAGCCCATCGCCTTACAGTACTACAAGCCTTTATTCCCTTAGTCGCCTTTTTACGACATCCACGGGAAGACATGGGTACACTACATAATTCCGAAGATTCATAATTCCAAATTGATGAAAATCCCGAATTTTCATAATTCCGAATGAAATGATGTGATAAAAGATTTTATTTTTTGATATCGCTTATAACCTAACCTATGCATAGTACTTATATTATAAATTTACCCTAAAATAGCTCCAGCATAACATAGATTCCGGAAAAACGAAAATTCGGACAAATGAATATTCTGAAAAATGTAATTCGGAATTTCAGTGTGTTTCCGGGTAAATAACTATACAGTATATAGGTCATACTCATCAATTTTTATTATGGGACCAACATCCAAATCGCGAAAAAAAAAACAGCTGTTCCATACAAACTTTGAGGGCTAAACAGCCGAAATGTAAAATAAAAGTTGATGAGTATGACCTACAGAGTTAGTCCCTGAAGTTTGTCCAACCTTCTGCATAACACCCTATATATATTTCTTTATTTCAGATAATTATACATCCATATTATGTTAGTAAAATCTTATAAAACTATAAGTCCTATCGTAACGTTAACAATAAGAAAACACGTCAAAGGCAATATGGTTTAACCGAGTTGATTTTGTTTCGGATTTACACGAACAAGTTATTAAAATGTATTTACTTTTGGGAACGTAATTTTCTATTTACTTAAACGAACGAGCGAATACGGATTACGAGTGGAAATATTTTAACTCAGACTGAAGCCGCAAAAGAAAACAATGCCGTTTAATAATTGAGAAATAATATCGTTCAAATGGTATTGAAACCAAACCAAAGCTTGATAAAATTTTATTCTTTTATTTTATTCTTTTTTACTTAGAGAATGAAGTAGAATTCAATTTTATAAACAGTAATTTAATATTTATCCGACAAATATAATAAATGAGCGACATATTTGAGCCACGAGAATGGAATGAAATCGCGAACGTCACAAATACTCAACGCGATATCATTTAAAGTGTAGGTGGCGACTGAAATAATACTTCGTTTTTTTTTCGAGTTTTATTCTTTGCATATTATTGGCTCTCTACTAACAATTCCATATTATTATTAGGTGATGTATGCTAAGAGTATTTTTTTCTCAGAACTAATTAAAATAATAATAATAATAATATTTGCCCGTGTGGTTTCCGGATTAGAATAGTGCCACTCCATGTCTTCCCGTGGATGTCGTAAGAGGCGACTAAGGGAATAAAGGCTTGTAGTACTGTTAGGCGATGGGCGTGCAACCTGTCACTAATACGCTGGTAAACATCTTAGCCTGATTGTGCAAAATGTGGTTACAGAATTATCAACAAGTTTTTAGAGCTGTTGGTAATTCTGTAGCTCTGCCTACCCCACTCTGGGAACGAAGGCGTGAGTTTATGTATGTATGTATGTAATTAAAATAATCTCAATTTTACGTTGGTCGTGCAATAAATATGTACTTAAGTATTTAATATAATAACTTTTTCTGAGGTGTGAACCATATTACGTAGGTACTCAATCCTCAATAATTTATTGCAATTCATAATGTGTACATGTTGGAATACAGTAAATTTATGTGCATTATGAACCCTGTCTGACACAGCAACGAGAGAGGAGGTCTTTATAATTAGATTTACAATGTCATGCTCATGCTATAACAAACTATTTACAAGTATCGTAACACATTCATTTTAATTGATTTTATATTTATTTTAGTATAATGTAATAATTATAAATTATATAATAAATAAATAATAAATAATATCAAGGGAGGTTCACCTTATTTACACATAATCATAAATTGTCCGAATGTATGATTTCGCAGAATACTAATTTCGCATAATTGTTATTCTACTGATACCTTTGACTTTTTTGAAAAGTTATAAAATAAACCTAACCTAACCTACTCTATTCTACCAGAATTACATAAAACATTTTAAAAAATATTTTCCGTTTAAGCTGGAGAAAAAATATACGAAAACAAAATTCTGCGTAAAAAGTTTCGGCGAAATAGAGGGAACCCATCAAGGGACGATCTCGCACAAATTGACCTAGCCACAAACTAAGCTCTAGGCTTGTACTTAAATACATAGAAAACATCCAAGACTCAGAAACAAATACTCGTGCTCATCATACAAATATTTGCTCATACCGGGAATCGAACCCGGGACCGCTAGCTTCGTAGGCAGGGTCACTATCAACTAGGCTATCGCCTCGCGTCGTAATGTTTGATTGTATTGTATTCAATTACATGAACGAAATTACAGAGTAATAGGTACATACTACGTTATATGTTATGAATTGCGATGCATTTGAGAGATTTTTTTTATGTGCAAGTTGCGGCTTCACTAAATTATGACAGATGACTGTATCTACTTGAAAAATTTAATGAGTGACTTACGTACTTCCTTAACCTCGTAAGGCCCACCATACTACAAACAGCCAGTTTTTTGTCAGTGGGACTTTGAATCTACCGTCAAGGCAATAAAGTTCACTTACGTTTGTTCGATAATGCCATTTTCAGTTAATGAACATAGGAAAATAAACCTTATTCTTTTTGCAACACAGTTCAAATTAAATTGCCTTGATTATTTACAACCTAATGCACATTGGGCCTTACGAGGTTAAATTTAATATTTTTCTCTTCATGCTTTAACTTTTTTCGATAAACTCTACCACATAACTCACAACAATTATTATTGAGGCCAATTCAGATCACTTTTCTTCTTTCTTTATAAATTTAGGTTTACAGACATTTTCATCAATTTCACGAGAATTAAGAATAAGTTTTGACTAGGTAGTGTAATGCAATAAGGTTATAGTGTCTGATAATGACCATATTGCATTGTGCTTATTATATATGTCCCGATTGCTTTTAAATTATTTACATTTAAAAGCAAATGATTTAATAGAGCGGCGACCGATTTTTTTATAGAATATTCGAGGGTCGCTCCCAGGCTAGCGTGCGAAGCACATCAATCGTATAGCTAAGACAATTTAATTAAATAATTAAATAAAACAGTTTATAAAGTATCAGCGTTTATTTAAGTAGCACCCTTTTCCACAGTAGATATTTAAAAGTAGTTAGTTTGAAGTAAAGTAATGATACGTGAAAGTTATCCGTTTTATGTAAAAAGTTAAAGACAGGACTAGCATCTAGCGAGTAGCGAACTTAGAACAAGTGCCGACGACGTGACATCTTCCCATCTAGTGCAAGACAAGACCAAAATTCTTATCTAGGCTTAGACAAAGTTCTAAAATTATGCAATGTCTCAAACTATGTCTTTAGAGTGCGGCGTGACGTAAAAGCGGATGTGATTTTAAAAACTGTAATAGAACTTCGAATGTGCTTAGAATTATGAAAGCTATTAGTATTTTTTGTTTTATCTACATCTATATCATAACTTCTCTACAATATGTAGAGAAACGATAAGTAAGTGGCCTATATTAATAAACCTGTATCTGTGGTTGTACTTTAATGTTAACATTAAAGTATTACATGTCATTAAAGTATCGGTTATTGATGTAGTTGCACCTTAATGTTCACTTTAAAGTATCGGTGACCTATACTTTAATGTCAACATTAAGATACAGGGCAACTACAGATACAGGTTTTTCACATATTGTAGAAAACTTATGACATGCATGTAGATAAAATTATGTATGCGACTGTACGCATAATTAGGCATTGAAACAAAACACTCGTGTGATCTTATTATGAAACTCGCCTTTCAGCTCGTTTCATAAAACCACACTCGTGTATTAATGCCTCTCATTATGCACCAGTCACATAAATAACTATTATGAGTGCATTTAGCGATGACTGAGCTGAGATTCTACACGGTAAAACCTTATTATTTTTGACGTGTTATCGTATTGTCAACGTTTTGATAGCTCTTATTTACTTGACAGTAATGGCGGCCTATCATAACATGTCAAAAGCAATATTGCTTACCATCTTGAATAGAGGCCAAACTGAAAAACAGAAAAATGCTAAACCTAGCGGGTCGCATGATATATAGTGATGACTGCCGCTCATAGACACCTGTGCCACCAGGAGAGGAAACGCAGATGCGTTGCCAGCCTTTGAGAAAAGAGTTTGCGCGTCTCTTAAAGGTCCCCAAGTAGTAGCGTTCCGGTAATACCAACGCAATAACCTGTTTCCATAAAACTATCTCGCGTGCATAATATCCCTGTTTTGCCCCGGAGATTAAAAATGTAATATAATGTAAGTGTATAAACACAATATGATTTTTCTTTGCCTAACCTAACTAACGCTTGAGTATCTAAACTTATGTTATATTATGGACGCAGTTTAAATAAATACACAGAAGGGTCGAGAAAGAGCAAGTTAATTAAGAGACACAACGGCTGCAGCTGTTCACGTTTTGGAAAAATAACGTCTTGCTTACCCTCATTTACGCGGATGCTAATCTCGCAGAACAAGGTCTACAGTTTTTTTTGGGCAAATTACAAGATAAATTTGTTCTTTCGCAGAGGAAAAATATTATAAAGCATTATGATGGTATCCGATCGCGAGTTTGAAGTATTGTTTCCCAACTGTATCATTTGTTCGAAAATCCATTAGATATAAAATATATTTTTGTCTGATTCTATCATATTATAAAAAAAAAAAATAGATAACCCTACAGAACCTGTATAGTTAGGTTGTTTTATAAAATCCAGAAATATTAAAACCTTTTCTAATTTATGGAAATTCTGAAAAACGAAACAATTGGTAAATTAAACTCACCTTGTGATAGGCAACCCATTATGATATTGAATGGCCATATGTTAAAATAAAGATAATTGACAAATAGATAGATAAGTAAAACTCTTTGTTTACAAACTACGTCATGGCCATTATTGAAACAATAATACCTACTACTAACAACAAACAACTAAACAAAATGCCTCCGTCTAACAATATGACTGTAGGTACTAAACAGAGTTTATAATGTTTATCACGATTACGTGACTGAAAAATAAAGTAGAGGGGTAAAACGACGTAGATTTAAAACACTATAACAACAAAATGCAAGAACTGAACAACAACAACAAACTTTAGAATGTACTAAACAATCCAACTGCAACATTTTCATCAGCAGAATCGCTACTAAAATTCTCATCTCGCCATAGCGTCATACCATAGCAACATTACCAACGAGCGTATTGGCATACAGAATACCAAACCAGTACACGGCACGTTCTTAAAATAGCGATGTTTGGCTCAATACAGGAAAGCGTTTATGGTTCGAAGCGATGCGTAAAAGATATACCTTTAATGGTTGTCTATTTCTGGACGGTATTATTTTAGATGCACCGCGACTAACGGGATTACGTTCATATTTCATAGTTTGATTGGTTATTCAAGCGTTAACGTGTAAAATGTTGTCGGAAGACGTGGAGTTTCTCTGTGTTTTGTTATTTTTCGTACGTGTTTACTATTTATCATGTTATGTTTTAATACGATTATTCTGCTTGGTCGGGGTCGTCAATCTTTTTTTTATGGCTACGAAAAGGTAAACGATTACACACACACACATCTTTAAGTAAGTGAGCTCTGAGGCGTGAATAGACATTTTGAAAAGTTAATGAGTCCGGAAAAAAAACGAAGTCATGAAAATTCGGACTCACGATCACCGAGCAAACGGTTTTCGGACTTGTCCTAGGTTATAACTAATAAACAGTGGTAAAACTCGTGTTCAACGTGTGTTTCATCCATCGGTTCACAAATAGAGAATACACGCAAGCCCAATCTGCTTCCTTAAGCCAACCGTATGTTCAGACGTGTTCATAAAACAGACGGACGGACACTAAGCCGTAAAGGAACTGTAAATTATTCAAGCAAATCCGCCGTCCACAGATTGCTTTTGGGCAGGGCATAAAATACAAAGCTACTCCCGATAAAATGCCCTGTCATAACTTTCTTCCCGGACGGTAAATTATGTGGTTTACTTAAAAACCTTGCGACTTTCTAGAAGCTGGCTTTCTGGAAATAATTTATGTTTTGAACTTATATTAATCAAGCATAATGAAACGGTCAGATAAATAGTTACCTATTTATTGACGATTTAAGGTATTTATTAAAGAAGAGATCGTCTTATTTATTTACAAAATGAATAAATGAATATCAAAAATTTATTTATTCTGAAAGAAAATCTAAAAATGTGTTAAAATTGCACATTTACTGCACATTGTGCCTTTGTATTAATTACAAGATGTAATACCATGATAATGTTTCTAGTTATACTTGCAAAACGGCCGGATTATGGCCGAAAATCAACAGTTTTATTGTCAAACATCACTCACCTGAAAGCTTATATTTTGTGGATCATTTTCTTTATTTCCCATTCGGGATTTGCACCCACGAAACACACACGCCATTCCACTGAACCTATACTTTAATACTTCACTGTTAACTTGTCGAAGAAATATATTTTCGGAGAATTATTTTAAAATTCCGACAGATGGGCGCACAGATCGCGAACAGCAACAGTAATCCGACTAAATTAAGTGGCACTTTTTCTTAATTTTTCATTCGACTAGCCGCTTATTCTATCCATTCGTCTTAATTTAGTAGGGTTCACATGTCGGGTATTGACCAATAAAAATTGGCTACAAAACGCTTGACAGTTGGCTACACGGGATCTATGTTTTCCTTCATCTTTGACAAAACCCCATCATACCGTTCATAGATTACATCAAAAAAATAAAAAAAAAATAGGACATGTCTGTTTTGTTTGTTTGCCTCATGTAAGGCAAAGGAACTGTTGCCCATTCCACCATAATATAAAGACGGGCATGGAAGGCTTTGCGAATTTTTGAGTTTTACTTTTCTCATTGTATTATTTATGTTTTGTTTTCAAATAATTATGTGTGTGTAACCTTCCGTGGTTTCCCCTGATGTTTCCAACGGAAGACCAGCGCTGACTTTAAAGCCAGCATTACGCTGAGTTGGGACCATTTCGTGGCTATTTCTTTCTTGTGCGTTTTTATCTGTTCTTGTTTATGTTTGTCACGAATAAATGTTTTTGTTTCTTTCTTTGTTTCTTTCAAGGCACAACAATTTACCTAGTCCCAAACTAAGCTCTAGGCTTATACCTACTATGGATACTAGAGGTAGACAACGATGTTAATCTTGAATACCTATATAAAAGAAGAAACTGACTGACATATCAACGCACAGCCCAAACCGCTGTACAGTCAACAGCATAAATAAGTGATCATTTATGTACTTTGTCGCGTTCAATCGTTTCACAATTTTGTGTGACATTTCAAACACGACGTTAAAGTGACAAGGTACATAAATGATCACTTATTTATGCTGTTGACTGTACCAGGGACTTGAATTTGGGGGGGGATATTCCTTGGATATCGTAAGGATGTATTAAGAAGGGATTTTTGGAAATTGATCCCCTAAGGGGTTAAAAACGGGGTAGTAGCGGGAAAACAATTCTACGCGTACGAAGTCGCGGGCGCCCTCTAGTACTTATATAGAAAAATAAATACCCAAATACATATCAAATCTCACAAAAAAAAAACTCATGTCCATCACACGAATAATATTAGCGATCCCGAGTTCTATTCCTGGAATCTTTCACTACCAACTAGGCTAACGCGTCGTCAATTTAAAACTGAACTCCGCTTCAATAATTACCAATACAAATTGGGTGTCCCTCAGAATCCCTAATAACGATTCTCCTAACGCATCGTTTGTCTGATTTATCATTTGTCCTAAACTGGATTTCAGCTGAGTCAGTCATTTCTTCAAGTTTAAAAAAATCTTCCGGTTGTGTTAGGTTAGGATTGTATTTTATCGGTGGAAAAGGCAAGGGCTAGTGAAGTCCTGAAGGCGAGCCCACAGGGCAACCGCTATTGGGGGGCTACGTTTTGGCGCTATAGCGGTCCCGTAGCCCCCTCCTAAAGCGATTGGCGCAACGCCCCGGGGGTTTTAGTCCAGGCAAGTCGGACATAACCCGTCCTGGCCCCGTCGGGGCGGGTATGCATAGGCATCCCCCGGGTCAAAAAAAAAAGAATTGTATACAACACTTAAAAGTTTTGAAATTCATGCGGAACACACGATAATCCAGATAACCGATGTACTTATTACATAGTATAAATTAATGATTAGGGATTCCAAAGCCGAACCATGAAAAATGCACCACTGAAATGAATTTTATCGTATTTCCCTGAAGTCGATGAATTAAGGCTGTTATTAACCTGATCGTTGTGACGTGTTGCTAATGGAATATTTCGTTTAAATGGAATGTATGTGAAATTCTTTACCTTCTCATATTATGCACATGCTACATTTATATCGAGGAATACAATATGTAATTACTGTGTTTCATGATGTCGATATTAAATAACTCCATAACAAGCGTAACATTTAGAATTCCATTCAGAAATGGTAAATAGGGAACCCTGTGAATATACGGTGCATGTGCAGCTAAGCTGTTTTTCCCAGCAACTATAAAAGCTATCAGTTTGAAATATGGCATAGTTTTCAAAAATGTATAAAGATTATTGTAAATTAAAAATGGGGTACTAAATAGGGAGCTGAGTAATTCAAATTCAAAATTCAAATTCAAAATATTTATTTAGCAAATAGGCCACATTGAGGGCTCTTTTACACTTCGGTAATATAGAGTGAATCTACCACACTAATTCAACTAAGGTAAGGTAGGTAAGGTAAGGTAAGGTAACGTAAGGTAGGTAAGGTAGGTAAGGTAAGGTTGATTCCACTGTCTCGCATTTGATAGAACAATTTTTTCGATACTATTAAATGCAAACGAACAGGGCATTCAACACTGCAAAAACCAAATCGTTTTTGACCTGTTATCGTTTTGTCAATGTTTTGGCAGCTCTTATATACTTGACAGTAATGGCGGCCGACTTAAAAACATTACCATAAACCGGTCAAATACGATTTGGATTTTACCGCCTAGAATAGAGGCGTAGAAGAGCCAACTGATGGGAAGCGGTCATCAACATCATCATCAACTATAGACATCAGTAAAGCCAGGGGCACAGCCAAAATGCTTTCTATGACAGCCAATTTCAAAGGAGGACTTGTTTGATGCCATCTTCTTGGTGAGAAGAAAAGTAAAGACAGATTTATTCCACCAGCTTTACCTAAAAATAACCCTGATTATGAATATAAGGTGAAAAAACGAAAGACACATGAAACTTAAATTTTAGAATAAGCAAGTTCCACACACAGGTGACTTACTTTTATTTTTGAAAACAATAGATAATTTATTGTTGACTTTTTGAAAATCCATCTGTCCTAATTGGGAATTGAATCGGTCAAAGACGTCAAACAAAACATACTTTATTCAATAAGGACGGAAGAATTTTCAAAACTTGCCAAGTGCATTACGTCACATGTCATGTTTTACTTAATTAAGCAACACCTTTATGTTTAACCTTATTATAGTTAAAAAAAACTTGGCACTTTTTGTATTAAAAGACACAGTAGAAAGAATAAAGGGTCAAACTGAAAACCAGCGCTGTGTCTTCTGCACCAGCAGTAGCAGGTCAGTCTGAGTCTGACCCTCTTGCCACAGCTAAACGTTATAGTGCAACTTTTAGTTAATAACACAAATTGTAAAGCTGTTTGGACATTATTGGACAATAAAACGGTTTTCTTTCTTTCTTTCTATCTTTCTAATCTTAGGCAAACGTAGTGTAGGACGCCCCCCGTCTAGATGGACCGATGACCTGAAGAAGGCAGCTGGCAGTGACTGGATACAAAGGGCGGGAGATCGCGCGCTGTGGCGCTCCTTGGGGGAGGCCTATGTCCAGCAGTGAACTGCAACAGGCTGATATGATGATCTTTCTAATAATCGATTCCCAATTGTGACAGACGAATTTAAAAACAATCAAGAATGCAGAATTACTTAATTGTTTCTAAAAATGAGTCTCGTTTGTGTAGATTTGCACTTGCAGACGTCCACGATACAGGCCCAGCCTAGTTTGGAGTTTGACAGTCACGTAATGGAACCTGTTTTTTAATAAATAAACCATTTGATTTTATTTGATTTCGCTATTTCCAATATTCAACATATTTGACCTACATGCATGTGGCAAACGTTTTTTCCACTCAGGGGCTCTATTCTTTTCAGTAAAGCCAAATTGCTTTCGAAATATTATCGAATTGTTTTCAATAAACACTAGGCACCATCACTATCAATAAATAAGAGCTCTGAAAACGTTGATAGCAGTTTACTTTAGTTTATTTATTCATCAACATAAATTACATCGCATGCCAAAAAGTACGAAACTACATTGAGATCGTCAACATATTTAGTACTAACAGTAATAGAAAATAATAAACTACACTCAAATAATTAAAGCACATTAATAGCAAAGTAATAAATGGTCACAAATTCGATGACAAAATTAATGAATGTCAATGCAATTTTCATTTTACATTTTAAGTTCCATTCATCCACGGACCATAATGGAAAATAATTACTGTATGTAATGGTTTAAAACACATTAACTGTTCACAAAACGTTTATTGGTGTAACAATACACAAGTTTAGGCACAAATTGAACGAAGGCGTAGATCATAGAAGATAATTGTTGCGCAGCGAAAATGGCGCGTGCCGCGGACGGAAGTTATCTGTAGATCGCGGGCGGGGAGAGCGGGAAGCGCGAGCCGACCGCGAGCCGAGCGAGACCGAAGACGGGCGAGCGCGGCCGAACGCCTTTTCTATCGCACGCGAACGGAGAGATAGATGTAAACAACCTAACAAGTTACGTGGGTCCGCGCGTCACATTACATGATTAATACTTTTTAGGTAAGGTGAGTCGGGGCAATTGCATCTACGGGGCTATTGTAAATTTTCATACTAAAACGTGTTCTACTTTTAAAATTAGTAGTAGATGCAATAGCGACTCACCTTACGAATCGATTTATAAATACGACGTTGTGAATCTTTACTTGTAATCCTGTTCACACCACAACACAAAAAAGTGACGATATTAATAAATATTGACAGATAAAAATCGTCACAAAGATCGGCCATGGCCTGAATTTAAACCGAATTATTCCTGATTGATTTATTGGTTGACTGGTCGAAAAATGCAGTTAGGCTATGTCCGCCATTTTATTTTAATCATGTTTCAATTTGAAGGTTTTTTATAAGCAAACAATTAAAATTACTTGTAAATAATATTTATTATGTACCTAGTGACAGCGACTTAAGAATAAGTCATACTTATAGCTTTGACACTCCTCCCCATCTTTTGTAGTGATCTTATATATCAGTTAGTTCCGAACACATAAACAATATCCTAAAAACTCTATCGATTCTTCCCAAAGGTCAAAATCATCAAATACGCCGTTATTATTTCAAAGTTTTGATTGACAGACGTACAACATGGATACAGATATACTTAGCGTCTGAATATTTTTCTATAAACGTAATGAATCGAACTAGGCCTTTATTCTACACAGTAAAACAACATTGATTTTGACTTCGTACTCGTATAGCCAACGTTACAATAGCTCTAACTAAAATTATCTTAATTTAAAAACAATACGATAACTTACATGAATAAGGCAACATGGTTTACCCCTCACTCTTTTTCGAGGCGAAATATGTTTTTAAACAATAAAACATACTTATTACCAACCCAGCTAGGGGGCTTGTCACCAAAAATTCTCTCTAGGATTTTAATTTAAAAAGAAAGTACAAGCACCATTTTTATTGTATATAGTATAGTACTCGGCTGTCTATTGCTTTCACACTCCCGCTGAAATTACATTTTTTTTTAAATATATGTAGTCATAAAAGGCAAACGAGCAGATGGGGCACCTGATGGTAAGTCGCCCATAAAAATTAGCAATGCCAGAAGCACAGTATAGTTGTTGCTGTTCAGTGAATACTCTTTTTAAGCTGCGTTTTACATTCTGACAGATGCCAGAGAGTGTGACAGGGATAGACAGTCCGGTAGGAACTAATTATACTGTTACGCTGGTGGATTAACGCGTCTAATCGTGGTTGCTGGGGCTTTGGAAGCGTTTTCAGCAGGCTGAAATATCGTTTCAGTCCGATTCAGAGGTAGCTCTAATACATACTACATTATAAATTTTTTGACCAACTTGCCATTGTTTTCAGGTCCTTGAAATATGTTTTCAGTCCGTTTCAGGCCACTCTCTATCAGATTGCGGCATAACCTGAAAACCCATTTTCAGGCGTCCACAGGGCGAAGAAAATTTCAGCATATTTATGGCAATTACTGAAAGCGGTAGCATCATAAGAAAGAGACGGCAATACTGAAAACCTTCATTAAGCTTATGAAAGACATGACACTATCAGAAATGAGACAGCAATACGCGGAACACTCCATAAGGCATTCCGGAAAGGTCGTAGACAGGAACTATAAAATGCGGAACGATTGCGGCTACGATTCATTCCTTACTTGGACAGAGAGCTAACAGTGCGAACAAGAGCGAACTAAGCGATCATCCAAGTATTCGAAGCTTATTGTGCGATAATTGTTTGTAACGGTTAAGTGAGTGCATTAATAAAGGCGAGCAAATTATCGGTTTGTTTATGCATTTCTATTAGTTACCTACCCCTAGTACCCCTACGTACATAACAGCAATACTCTGGTTTTATAATATTAACTGTCCTCTACATTAGAGTGACGGCACCAATGATGGACACTTTTAGTTGACAGGCACCAGTAATGGACACTTCACTCTGAATTCAAATTGCATACGGTCCTAAATGAATTGTTGCAAAACAAATGAATAACCCTTATCTTCTGTAAAATAAGAATCAAGTGTCCATTACTGGTGCCTTGTCCATTACTGGTTCCATAACCCTACTAAGTAGTTATATGCACAACCTTTCACTTTTTTCATATCTCTCAATGGTTAGCTATAGATATCGCCTTTGTACATACATACATAATCTCACGCCTTCGTTCCCAGAGTGGGGTAGGCAGAGCTACAGAATTACAAACATCTCTAAAAACTTGTTGATAATTCTATAACCACAATTTGCACAATTAGGCTAAGATGTTTACCAGCGTATTAGTGACAGGTTGCAAGCCCATCGCCTAACAGTACTACAAGCCTTTATTCCCTTAGTCGTCTCTTACGACATCCACGGGAAGACATGGAGTGGCACTATTCTAACTCGGCAACCACACGAGGAAAAAATGTATAGTTTTTCTTTGTTTTGTACAGTTAAATGTTTACAAACAAATTATTGTACACGGACATCATGTTTATTGATAAGGTTTATTTCAATGAACATCTATTATGCAACGGAGGCGGTATAACAAGTTAAAACGAATTTTAAACTCTAAATAGACGCTCGAAAACTTTCGCCGCTCGTGGCAACTATGGCACCTGTATAGGAAAATTTTCTCTAGGATTTCAAACTAGCAACGTAAGAGTAAAACACATTTAGTACTTTAGTAGGTCATGGAAAAACCACATTTAAGTTGTATTGTTTTTAATTTTGAACACCTTTTTGCTTAAAATATGCTTCGTTCTTATCTGTCATTATGACATTTGAATTTGTCAGAAAGGGACAAAGACTACTTTAACTAAAATAGGTTTAAAGTGGGTTTATGAAAAAAGGAGTAAATGTTTAACATTGTCTAAGGAAGTTGGTTTGGAGCTGTTTTCTTCTAATAATAATGTATGTCTTGTTTGTTTCTCTCGTTGCCTAGTGGCGTAAGATCTTGTTTTGTCTTATGAATTTATGTGCTATGACAAACTTACAGACAAACGGACATGTGTGTGTAATTATTAAGCTGCCGTTATTGCCGTTCGGTTCAAGAAATCCGGTGAAGTGCGAGTTGGACCACGCTT
Source organism: Acleris literana (assembly GCA_946894065.1). Classification (NCBI taxonomy): domain Eukaryota; kingdom Metazoa; phylum Arthropoda; class Insecta; order Lepidoptera; family Tortricidae; genus Acleris; species Acleris literana. The sequence continues at coordinate 20,215,574 of OX335677.1, read as the reverse complement.
AGAGGTTCCTAATTTAAAGTTTTTTGGTGCTGTTTTAGATGTTTTGTAGTAGGTATAAACACGCTAGCCGCATTTTTCTCAGGAACAAATCAGGTTTACTTATTCGTCATAGTTTTCCTTTTTAGTTCATTAGTTATATGCGCTTTCATTTAAGACATTTTTCATTTTTTTATCACTTGTAGCTTTGGCTGTAGAGAGACGAACACACACGCAACTCCAGCGAAATTACACTTTTCGAGTTCGATATTATTTCCTATATCGTCCCCCAAATCTAAAATTTTATAAGAACTTGTTCATTGATTTTTAAGGTTTTATTCTACAATAATTGTCGGCGTAATTAAAATATATAACTATGCCGAATCATAGTATTTTAATACTAAGAGCATCTAAGCTAGACCGGACAGACGGACATAGCGAAAATATGAGGGTTCCTAGTTGGAGTTCGGAACCCTACCGATTTTCAAATGATAATAGGTAGGTCCATTTAAAAAAGTCCTGACAAAAAGCCTCGATAAAAGTTCGGACTTTTTAGTCACAAAATGGAAACCCAAATTAGTTACAGTGGTAGGCATTTACGAGTATATGTAGTTTTATTCCTCATATTCCATTTACTTAAACAAAACCGGACAAATTAAAGATCCGGACTAGAATCTAAAAGTCCGGACATGTGCGGACTTATCCGGACGGACGGTAACCCTAGTCACGAGTCGGATCGTCTCGTCGGTTTTTGGTTAAATATATTGTGGGTCGCCGAATTCACTTGACTCACTTATCATCAAAGAAATCGAGTAACATACACTCAACAACAACGACAACTCTTTTGTTAAAGTCAGTTTAAAATAATTTAAATGGAACACAATCCACAACCATTAATATTTGGCATGCTGCATACAAACACGAATGCAACGTTAAATTTCACCAAAACTGCGAATACTTAAATGGCTTAAACAAAGGAGTAGTTTCAGAGCTTAGGTTGGTTCTGGACAGCCACATGCAACGCTGTTGACGAGGCATTGTTGTGGTCGAATTGGGTCACTTGTGCTTAATTCGGTCCTTCTATTCCATATGTAAACACTTTTGGGCATGCAGGATGCAGTTTCAAAGGCCTAAATTAGTGTTTGCTAATGCCATTTTGTTATTTTTGTAAAAAAAATTTGTAAGAAATATATTGCATTTGAACAAAATTTTTTTTTAGGATTCCCTACCCAAAATGTACCAGCCTAAGCTATCCACCTATCCGTCCACCCATCCGTCTGTCAGTCAGCGGGCCATATCTCATATGAAACAAATTTTCTTTTGCCACTATAAAATAAATATAAAAATTAAACTAAATTATAAATTAAAGGGCCCTTTAAATATAAGAGTGGTACAGAGCCCTTCGTGTTCGAGTCCGACTCGCATTTGGCCTGTTTTTTGACGTATAAATCTCTACGTTGACCAACTGACTGACCTCCTCCCACTCTCCCATCGGTCGTCCAGACGCCGCCGGGAGGGATTCCATCCGCATGTAGTCGAATTTCCAATGGTTCGAAAGCAGCAATTTGCTACGTCATTTCTTATTCGCATTGCCAAGGAGTGAAATGTTCTCCCTGCGTCTATATTCCCGGAATCATATAACCTTTGTGTTTTCAAGTCAAGAGTAAACCGGCTTTTTTCTGGGTAAACGTATAAGTACCACCCTCGATTTCTACGTCACATAACATAAGGGGCACGTTTTAGAAAGCTACAAGTAACTATTTTACAGGTCTAAACTGGCAGCACTGCTCAAAATGGCTGGTCATTGGTCGAGGTTGTGTCAAATGGAAATTTGTAACGTGTAAATTGTAATTTGTAGCTTTATAAAACAGGCCCCAGTTGAGACTGAAGTCAAAAGCAAACCCATTTTTGATTTAAAAAAAGGACTGAAAGACAAGACACAATCTAAACCGCTGAGCTTAGGAACTTCAGAAATATTCGTATATTGACCCCCACGGGAAGAAAATGGGGAGACGCGGGAAATAATTCTATCTACAAAGTCACAAGCATCCTCTTGCTTGAAATAAAATATAATGAAAGCTTACATGAAACATATCAAGGTTTAAAGAACCAGGGAAAAATAAAACTGCACCAATTTTATTAAAAACTAGCGACTCGCCCTCGCTTTTCCTCGGTTTATGCGAGTCTTCTCTAACACTCGTACATATACCAGAATTTATTGTACATGAAATCTTCTGTGAAAAATTATCGAACTAATTATGAAAACCGAATGACAATCCATTGGGGACTTTGTTTTATAATTATGCAGTGATATACATGTTGCAGGTTATTTGTCCATTAGTATAGTTTACTAGCTGCTGCCAGTTAAGTGACGCTGTCCGCTTAGAAGTTGTTTATCACTATTCAATTAGGAACTATTCTATTTTCCACGATAAAAAAATATCCCATGTCCTTCCTCGGAACTCAAGCTATCTCCATAGCTTTATCGAAATCGGTTTAGCGGACACATTTATGATATTAAATATGGACACAAATTCTAATAGAGGCTTTTGCTTTCTGTGTAACACATAAATCTATTTGACAGTACCATGTGTCAGCTACTCGCACGTTCAGGCTCTTATTAAGCTCGCTCATGAAGCTGCAGTTTGTGCGAGATTAGTTGCACATCTGCGCATTGGATGCAGTCCACCTAAAATTCATTGGCCTCGTAAACAGCCAACACCTTTTTCATTACCCAGATTCTAGCATAAAATCATCGTTCTTCCTCGCTTTCACGCGACACTTTAAAAGCTAAGCCTTGTACTTTACTAAACCCCCTCTCGTAGGAAACTCTAAGTAAGTACCTACAACTGCATATAGTTCTGAAGCATATTTGCCATGTTTATACAGTTCTATAAAGAGAGATACCATGGTAACAAAAGGGAATCGATTTTTAAATCTCCTCCGGTGACTATGTTTCGCCAAAATGGCCGATTTTTACTAAATTCTAAAAGTATCTTTGAATCTAACAGATATAACAAACGCCCCGGAGACCGTCATAAATGAATTGATCGCGTAAATTAGTGTCAAGATTAATTATTTATAATCAGTCAGATACCAAAATCTACCCCCAGTTCTGTAATGGCGATTATAGCATTGATATTGCCATAGTTACACTCATTATGAATATCTGGGGCTTCTATTCTACTCGAGCTAAGCCTATGCTTTTGACTTGTTATTGAATTGATTTTAACTCGGCCGCCATTATTGTCAAATTATTGTCAAGTAAATAAGAGCTATCACAACGTTGACAATACAATAAAATGTCAAATGCGATTATTTTTAGCTCGAGTAGAATTAGAGCCACTAATCGTGTTTTGTCAAATATGGGGTTTCGATTGTTCGATCTACATTCTATAGAGATTATATGCAGGTTATAGGGTTATATACCCGTCATTTATCAATTGAAGTGGGCAGCTAAACCACTTACAACCGGATTTAGGCAAAACATTTCCCTTTAATTAATAAACGGATCACAAAGAAGGGTTCGTTATCGGCGTAGGAGTCGATTAATTAACTTAAACGCGTGCGAGTGGTTCAAAGGGCTTCTAGAAAATAATACCTCCTTGTTAATTAAACAGCAATTTTTCCTTCATGATCTCGGAAATCAATTGTTTTTTAAACTCGGTTTAATTAAATTTGATGAAATGAAATCGGGATGGACGTTTTTCGAGTGTTTGCCTTATGAATATGGGGATCATTCAAATTTTGCCAGCCGGGTTCTTGAATCCCCTAAAAAACAGTTTTTTTATTTATATGATTAAAGGGAACAGGACTTTTATTTATTGAATGTCTGTCTGTATGACTTTATGTCACAGTATTTTTTCTCTAAAACTGTCTAGGTAACAAGCAGATATAGTGCACTAAAATTACGATTTGCTTTTATCTTAACAAATCAAGTATTTTTAAATAGCTATAAAAACCATTACGAGCAAGTATTTTTTTAAATATAAATATTAAACCTTATAAGTACAGTCGACAGCATAAATAAGTGATCATTTATGTACCTTGTCACTTTAACGTCGTGTTTGAAATGTCATACAAAATTGTGATACGATTGAAAGCGACAAGGTATATAAATGATCACTTATTTATGCTGTTGACTGTACCAGAGTTACATGTCCCCATGCTTGGGCCCCATGTTTTAGGAAAAATATTACTATTGACTAACTGCTGAGTTTCTTGCGGCGTTTCTTCTCAGCAGTGGTCTCCTCTTCGGAGGCGCTGGTAGATTCGTGTAAAAGTGCCCGTGCGGCCTACTTACTGAATAAATATCGTTATCTTTATCTTTATCTTATCTTATTTTGTGCTTGTTGTCACAGCGACACCTGTAACCTTGACAGCATGGCCCGTTATGGTCTTAATCGCTTTTAATTGCGGTCTACAAAATACTTTCTCACAGATTCTTTTCATGTTACCCTTTAGACATTTTAACGATCTAGCCAATTGTTTTTATTCCACAAAGCAAAGCAGAACGGAAGGGTAATGATTTTGACAGTCTATGCATGCTTGTATGCATGCATAGATGTTTCATCGTAGTAACTAAAGATCTTGACAAATGAGGTATCATTTCTGATAAATGTGGTTTCTTTGGATTCATTATTACAGTGTAATAATTGTTATGGGCTATAAAAAACCATTTAAGTCCGAATCAGACTCGAGCACCTGTGTTTTACAATTCTTGTATGAAATATTTAAATCCTCAAAAAGCCCTGCTGCTACTTGGTGTTATTATTCTACAGACTTACATACAGGAAGATTTAAAGGTTCAATTATCTGTAAAATTAACTTTATCGTCATTGAAATATAGTTTAAACTAAATTATCTTGATTATATACCTCAAGTAGCACTCCGGGTCGTACGAGGTTATGTTATGAGGAGCTTCGCAAACAAAACTGGGTTGGGGATAGCATTGTAACGAAAAGTAAATTCTCAAATTGTGAAAAATTCTCGGAAATTTCTAAGAATATTCTTAATTTTTTTATGAAGAGAGAACATTCTCAATGCTGTCAAACGTTTCCGATAATATTCTCAGTAATTTCTTGAGAAGATTTTTAACTTCTGATAATGTTTTGCAATTTGTACATTGCTAGTTGGGGACAACCCACCGTAATGAAACATTAGGTCGTTGTTTATTATTAATTCAATTAGAACTTTCATTCCTATTGCTCGATTTAAACAACTCAATGATGTGCCCAGAAAAAAGTATAACTTACCTATTTCTACTTTCTTTACCGTCGTTTTCAGTCCCGCCATCCAAATTTACCACTTGGGAAATTTACCCGAACGAGTACGTTTCTCTTTAACGAGAATTAGAATTGGACTCGATTTTGACAGCGTTTCCTAGAATGAATCGTGTATAGTAGAGGGACATTTTACGAGATTACACCTTCACCAGTCGGTCTGTTGGAATTTTGGAAACCCACTTTAAAGGAATAGCAATTAGTTCAAATTGCTATATGAAAAGTTGGCTTTATAATAAGAATGAATAATTCCGTAGTACCCTTTATATCTTAGTAGGTACTTTTATTATAATACGAAAGTGAGATTGTTCTTTTGAAGGAGGAGGAAGGCCGAAGGATTTTTAAATAGACCCCGAAAAAAATTGTTAGTTTAAATAACTACCAATGCTAATACTTCAAGGGAAAGTCTACGTCGGGCATAATAACATCATTATCAGTGATCGGCGAAGAGGGCTGAAGTCAAAAGTCTTTGACCAGTGTGTGTTGCCCGTGATGACTTACGGATCTGAGACGTGGGCGCTAACAATGGGCCTTATAAGGAAGCTCAAAGTCACTCAGAGGGCTATGGAGAGGGCTATGCTCGGGGTTTCTCTGCGTGATAGAATCAGAAATGATGATATCCGCAGTAGAACTAAGGTTACCGACATAGCCCGAAGAATAGCCAAACTTAAGTGGCAGTGGGCGGGGCACATTGCTCGCAGGACTGATGGCCGATGGGGTCAGAAGGTTCTTGAGTGGCGTCCGCGGACCGGGAGACGAGCTGTATGTAGGCCTCCAACAAGATGGAGTGACGACCTTGTAAAGATCGCGGGAACGCGGTGGATGCGAAAAGCACAAGATCGGTCTGAATGGAGAGCCTTGGGGGAGGCCTATGTCCAGCAGTGGACGTCTTTCGGCTGACATGATGATGATGATGATGCAGTGATCGGGGAAAACGATGCAAAAACAAAACTTACATTACAGCCATGAAACTATTAATGTCCTTATGCCAAATCCGAGAGTCTGATATAGAGTTAAATTGAACACTAATCTGCCAATAATATTCTTTTTTTTCAATAATATATATATTTTACTTGGTTGCAAGTTCTCCTTTATGTCAGTTTTACAAGTTTTGTTAAAGTTTTGCACCGCTTTCCCCGATCACTGATCATTATACAACCAATTAAAAATACGTTTTAACGCTCTACGCAGAACAGAGTGGTTATAAGTGTGTCTCTGTGTTGTCATAGCTCCAAAATTACCGGTTCAAAGTGGTTTTTATTATAGGAAGCCAGTTTGATCACAGTGGTCCTTAGCTAGATTTGATGAAAATCGGTTGGTTAATTTTAAGGGATATCATCTCTGCACATAAGAGTCGGTATTATAACGCTGTTTTTATATATTTCATAGTTCTATTAAGTTGTTGCAGATATTCATACACTAAATTGTCCCTTTACTTTCTCAACTTCGTATCTGATCGTATAGTTACATAGGAAAAACACTCATGTTCCCTAAAGAATAAAGACTACTTTCCTATCTAACTATTTGATCAGATACGAGGTTGAGAAAGTAAAGGGACGAAATTCAAACCACTTTAAATTTAATACTTTATTGCGCAAAGGTACTAAAATGTACAACTACTAATAAATTCATTTAAAAGTAATGCCATAAAAATGGTCAGTGTATACGCAATTTACATTACCCCTATCAACAACTTTACAATATCGTATTATGTTCTTCTTATCGCTTTACTAAAGCCATCGAACTTTCCAGCAACTCATCCTAAAGGTTCAACTTAACGGAGTTTTCCTCGAGTCGGTAATTGTTTTCAACAATCATTATGCTCGAACAAGCTTCACTTATTTGTCTGTCATTTCTCAGAAGCTAAATGTCACTATACATTTTGTTACGGTACCGTCAACTCTGGAAATTTAAAGTAGAATAGAATAAAAAACGTTTAATTCAGCAGGCCTAGCTAAGATTCAAACTCTGCTATCGATTCTGTCTTCTATAGACTCGAAATGTTGACATAAATAGACGTGATCTGTCATATGCGACAACAAGGCCCATATTTATAAAGACGACATGTCCCAAAATCGTCAGAACACGACATCTTTCGCCCAGAAGTTTAGACTCTCGACGGTCTCCAGCATAAACCGCGGCACGCGCACTACAAACGAGTGGAAGTGCTCGTAAGGACTCGAACGCAGCTGGAACACCGTCAGACTGCATCCAACCTTCCGACGGACGTACCACCACATCGTTTACCGCAGCAGAGTGGTGCAGGCGCCCTTGAACATCGGCGCGCGCGGCAGCCGCGCTCAAACCGACAACGGATAGATCGCCACGCTCCATGTTCGAGCACGCCAGGCGCGCGTAGTAACCGGTATCGGCTGACCAGTCGATACGTATCTTAAAAGCACAGCACCTGATCGGCCTCAACTCGAACCGTTCAGTATTCTTCGTATGTAACTCTCAACTGCATCGCACATTAATCAGGACCGTAACGGCATCGCCTCGCCTATAAATGAGCCGAAGCGGTGTCGGTCCGTTGCCGAGAGGTTATGTCTTCTCCTTCTTTTTCTTCTTCAACCTTGATCTACCCAATGCTGGGTAAAGGTCTTTTCAATTTTAGCAAAATGGGCTAAAATGGAAAAGACCACCTTAAAGCGCCGAGTTCGGTATGGCCGCAGCATGGAATTAGGCTCCGTTACCACGGTACCACGCCGACTCTTATTAGGTTTCCTTGCTGTGCTGCATCAATGTGAATCCCTACTTATCCACACCAGTCCACGGAAGCTCCTTCAAGGAAGCTGGAACTCTCTTCTTCGACGCATTCACAGGGGCGCTAGGCCACTGAAGTTCAGCGGCTTTGCGGACGTGAATATTTTCGAAAAGCTCCTGTTTCTACAAAATCGTTTACCCGGGGCTGGTATTATCGCCCTTATTAGTTTAATATGTGTGCGAGTAGAAGTCCATGCTTAAAGTGGCCCAAATACAAATAATTATGGTACTTACGTCGCAGATGAGAGTTGGGCGGCGTCCATAGTTGCCAAAGTTTGGTCAAGTTGCCACAACTTACGGTCATTAAAACGTGCCCGCTAGGCTATTTAAGGTTTTAGATAAAGTGGCTTGGTTTTAATTAAATTTTATTTAAAATTGTTTTTGTACTACAAATATTGGCAAAGATGGTTTGGGTCAGGATCACAAAACATCACTTATATGAAGAGGCCAACAATATCTTTAACCATTGCAAACAGGCCAGCAAAGATATTGTTGGCCTGTTTTCATAATATTTATGAACAGGCTAGCACAAATATTATTAGCCTGTTTAATAATTATGTGCAAACAGACCAGCAAAAATATTCTTAGCCTGTGTTCATAACGTGGTGTTTTGTTGAATAGTTTTGTAGTATTTCCTCGCAGTAGTTGTTAAATGAACTATGTCAGCTTCACCTCGGCGGAAAAGGCTCGTATACTTGCTCTACATAACTTCTCCATCTATTGCATGCTATCCCGCCTTTGCAACAATTAGTGTTGCCGGATTTCCCAATTTCTGCGGGACGTCCCGATTTTCAGCGGTCTATGGATCATCCCGATTTACCCTTGATCGGGACACCAATTGTCCCAATTATTTATCAGCACATTGCCAGAGTGTTCATATTATGTAAGATACTAATTTATATCAAGTTAGAAGGTCAAAAATGGTTTTCCACTGGGCTGTAATTTTCGCGAATTTCGTACTGTCCCGATTTGAAAACCCAAGTCCCGATTTTTTTCTAGCACAGTCCCGATTTATGATAGATTAAACCTGGCAACACCGACAACAATGTATCATAATCAATTATGTAGATTTTTCCTTTGCAAATTATAATCGATGATTAACGAAATTATTACAAACAAAACAAATAAAATAATAGCAAACTGTACTTATATTGTAACACTGATATCTTTTAACGACATTGTATATTTAATATCCGAAAAGAGGAGATAGCCGAGACATTGTACTGAAGAGATAAAAGTATTGACGTGCGCAGCCAAATGGAAATAAAATTACAAACAAAGATGAGAACATTGATTTCAAATTTCATCTTTGTGTGGTTTATGACAGCGGATCAAATTACAGCGTAGGATTTTTGTTTATTATGAAATTAATTACAGTACTTTCGAAGCGAATTCATTTTAATCACTAACGCAAAAAGAGGGGTAATAGTTTATCGAGTGAATATTATGTCATTTGGGTCTAGAAATAAAGTTAGTATATTAGGGATGATTCTTACTAGCATTCATAAAAATTGGTTAAGCCAGATACGAGATATGAATTCTAAGAGCAGGGTTGCCGTTATATCGGATTTTTTACGTATAGAAAACAATTATTTAACTTAAATAACACCACAATTAACACTTACTTAAATAAATTAAACGCTAAATATGTCGCATTAAGGAGCTATTATAGTTATTTAAGGATCATTAAAGTTTTATAATAATTAATACCTTTGTGAAATTGTGATCTTTCGCGTCATGGTTGACAATATTATAACTTTCGTTTCAATTGTTACTAGCTCTTTCCCGCAACTTCGTCCTCATTAAAGTCTATCACTATTCATCCCTAAGAAACTTTTATTTTTTTGAGGTAATAATTACCCTATTTCCGTCTCCAGGCAGCAATCTATAACTATAATTATGAGCAGTTGAATCGTAACTAGCTGGGACAACCAAACAAACAAACAATTTCACATCGTTTAAAATAAGAAACCAAAATTCCTTCCTCGTGTGGTTGCCGAGTTAGAATAGTGCCACTCCATGTCTTCCCGTGGATGTCGTAAGAGGCGACTAAGGGAATAAAGGCTTGTAGTACTGTTAGGCGATGGGCTTGCAACCTGTCACTAATACGCTGGTAAACATCTTAGCCTAATTGTGCAAATTGTGGTTATAGAATTATCAACAAGTTTTTAGAGATGTTTGTAATTGTGTAGCTCTGCCTACCCCACTCTGGGAACGAAAGCGTGAGATTATCTTATGTTATGTAAGAAACCAAAATAAAGGATACAAGTGACCGCAGGTGATTGACGCTTCGGCAAGACTTAATTGCCGTGTTTGGCGGCGACCTGTCGCTGCCAACCATTATCCACGCCATGCTTAGCAGCGAGAGGTGCTGGGACAAAATGGCCTCTTTTTGTGAATCCGTTATCGGGCAAAAGGAGGCCGCTGAGCGAGAGCGTGAGGAGGACCCTAACACTGCTCCGCTCCGCAGAAGAAGGCAGGGAAGACTGCGGCGGCGATACGCGCACCTGCTCCCTCCGCCATAATGGTGCCCGAGCGCAAGGGTCGAGGAACCTTGTGCTCTCTTCAACGGGCCATTTGACTGGGGATGCCTCAGATCAGCCGAGGCATCCAATAGCTGAGAACAACGTCAGGGCGTCATCGTCGAGTGCTACAAAGCGATCCTGTGGCGCCCCAACCCAACACGACGGAGACGGCATCCCGTTGGTTTTTTAGACGGTAGTCTGAGCCTTCTCAGGAGTCCGTCACATCCATCCTAGCCCCCGACTAGAGGTGAGATGCGAAAATGCATTTCTCAAACGTTAAAAAAAATTGACGCTTCTATCTTTATCTTTCTTTACATAGTATATCTAAAACAAAGTTGCTCCCGCTGACTGGTCGCTTAAACTAAACAACGGAGTTTGATGCAGTTTTCAGTGATAGATAGAGTGATTCAAGAGAAAGGTTTTTATGTATAATAAATCCTGGATTATGTGCGGGTGTTACAGATAACTCACATAAACCGAAGCGAAGCGAGGGCGGGTCGCTAGTATATATTTAAAAGGTAAATACTCCTTTATAATGGCGATCCCTTCTTTGAGAGCTGAATTATGCCCTGCTTACACAAATGGCTGTATCTCAGTTAAAACTCCTGTAGCAAAAGGAACCTAACTATTATTAGTAACGAAAGATAATTTTTTGATTATAGCAAACGGGGCATATGAAAGGGCTCAATCTACATTCAAAACCATTTTTTTTTATTTTCCGTGACGTACTTTTTGATTTATAGCCAAAAATCCCCCCTTATCTCCGAAGTTTATCGACCAAAATATCGGAATAATTCCTGATTTAAAGATGATTATTTAAATTTTAGTCGAAAAATAAAATGAAGCTGCCAAATTTTAGTTTTGGAAAAAATATCAATAAAACTTTAAAAATGTATATAAAAAATTTAACTACCATCGGTGCGCGAGTCCAACTCGCACTTGACCGGGTTTTTTTTGTAAAATCTTGGTCTTCTAATAGTATTTATAAATTAAATCGTCGCCATCAGATTAAGGTGGGAGACTTATTACACACACATCAGAGCAATTTTAACGGGTCAGGTAACGTGGTAGGAGGCGTACATAGCAGTGACCCATTTTCTTGGCTCCTCGTGTAATCTTGAGAATCTAAGATGATAAAATGTCTTTAGGATCTAAAAAGATATGGCTATGAAAAAGTGTTAAAATACCGAACTTTAAAAAACTGAATGTATGTTGTTGTTGATGCTGTCGTCTTTATAATAATAATAACTTTTATTTTCGTCGTTATAGCATAGTTTTTAATACGATATTTTAAATCTAGCGACTCCTTTGTTAAATTGGGCTATTCGTTAAGGCTTAGCGATGGAACAAAGTGTTAAACATACCTACATACATACATACGGATAATCGGTTAGAAAAAAAACTTTCATGCTATGAATCTTTGGAAAAAATTGTTTGGACAAAATGACGGTGTTGGAAGAGATCCCTTAAAGGGATAAGTTCGCCTTTGTACATACCTTTTGTGTTACTGTTTATTTTTTTAGTTTGTTATTTTCTTTTTGTGCAATAAAGAGTTTACATACATACATATCAACAATATATGGATGGCGTTAGGTTGAATTCCGTTTGAGCTTTGTAAAACAATAAGGTCGATAATATGCGCCTGTCATTATTGAAGGTCCGGCTTAAATGACATTTTCATTTTATAGAAAGATGCGTTGAAAATTTAAGACCATCATTTTGGCTGACGTACATTGGCAGCGCTGTTCTATTTTTATAGAATCACTCAAGCTCAACATTGTGGTTGCCGCCCAAACACATACCACCTGTCACCGCGTTAAAAAAGAAAAAAGAAATTATAACGTGAGATATTCCTAAAAAAATACTTTTTATCTTTTTTGTTGTTATTTTAATTTGTATTAGCGCACTAAACTACATTCCTTTTTTTTGGGAAATTTTAATGCTATGTTGATGATAACAGTTTTTCCTCAGAATGCTTTGCAAATTACAGTGTTCCCATTCTGCATTAAGTTATATTTTTCATTAGATGAAGTAAACTAGCAGTTCTCGAGTCATTCTTTTGGTAAAAGTTAACAGAAAATATTATGTAACCAGAACTAGTTTTAACAACCGAGTTTCAATTATATTTCCTCGCTTCATCGTTCATTATACAATTTGTGTTGACATTATTCTAGTATTTTTTACCTGCTGAAAACATTTTTATCGATCGAACTTCACTCATGAAGTTCGTTAGATCATACATTATTTTTTATAATTACACAAGTTAGCATATATACGTAGTTTTATAATTAAAACGGCTATAATTGAAATAAACCAAACTAAAATTGACACTTTATCTAATAAAAAATCAAATTGTTCTTTTATGGTGGTAGTAATTTTTTTTTCAAGTTTTATTAAATCTATTGAGAGTTTATTTATAAGTCTAATATTTTTATATAATTACCATATATGGTAAAAGTAAGATGTACTAATTGTACTATTGTGGGCTATTCCCACCCTATTACTTGTATTTTTAAACCAAGTAACAAAGTAAAAAAGATCTTGTATAAGGTGAAAAAAGCCCTTCCAATATTGCAAACAGCCACATGCTTACAAAGTCAGCCTTTCTAAAATATTGTTTCCCTCTTGCAACTTAACAAGCTACATGTTCACAACTACAAGCTACCAAGCGGCCGTGTAGCGCCCGCGTGTGCTGACAACACCAGGGGCGATAACCGAATGGAATCAGCATTCAAGGCGAATGGATATGTAAGGCACTTAGCTGTAACACGACTGCTTGTGGCAGTTTTGCTCGGACAGCCTTTTCAAAAGATGAGAAATAGTTATTTTCTGCTCCCGGACCACCCGCAGCCATTAATCATAGTACTCAGCGGGGGCTCGGATTGACCTACGTCCAGTCCGCGTCACTTCAGGTCCCTTACCATGAGTTACAATTACCGTACTCGCTAGCGAGCCGAATGCTCTGTCCCTCGCACTCTATACGAATACTGCGAGGTCGGCGAGGGATAGAGCATTTGACTCGCTAGCGAGAACGGTAATTGTAACTCATGGTAAGGGTACAGACTTGCGTTTGTTTCTTTACACTACACGGGAGTTTTTGCGCAAGAGTTAATCCTCGAGTTTCGAGATCCTCTTGGCGGCGGGTGGACATGGTTGGAAGTTTTTGGGTGCGAATTTAGCTTTTGTTTATGTGGTAAAAAATACACGCAGAGCGCGTTGTTAGATGGATAATTTGTCTCTTATTTGTAAAGCTATCTTTTCCTTTTTAACACGTTTTTATCATTTACGACTGTTTAATTTTAGATAGTGATGTATCATCAGATATCTATATTTCGGATACAGTAATTAGAAAAAAAAACATTAAACAGCATAAACTAAATTACTAGGGTAGAATGAGGTAATGGGAGTCAGAGTGCAATAATAGTAGTTAGCATTGTAACATCCAGACGAAAGGATACAAACGAATATCAGCCTAGAAAACTCGATACGTGACAGCTTGCACTTCCCCAACTGGGCAGTCGTCACCGAAGAGGCCGATTTCGTTTGTTTAGATACTTTCATCTGAATGTTAGAACGCTGACCACCATTGCTCTCCAACTCTCACTACCCCTTTCTCCCGAACATAAATAAGTGTCATCAATAAAATTCATGTAACACAACTCAAATAATCTAGATCATCGAATACCACCTTAATTCACATGGCCAGTGTGATGGTAATTGTAACATAGTATCCAGTTGTCTAGCTAAGCGATATATGAGTCTTTTTGCACAATACAATGGCTTGCAACCGCTCGCCCGATACCCGCTTTTCATAACTTCACCAACTGGACAAAAGCGAGTTATTTTTTATTGCACTGCGGGACAAATATCCAGATCAAACTTTACTGATACGTTTTTATGCTCGTGTTTGGTTTTGTATTTTTCAACGAAAATACAATAAGTGTGAATGAAGCAGCGCATTTTGTATGTGAGGCCTACACCTTGGGGTTCTGGAATTTATTCCGTGGCGCGAACTTATTTGTAAGATAAAGAGAATTGTTCACCTCTATTATTAAGGAAACGTGAGTTTCCCCCGACGGAAGCCTACTATAGTGGTTAGGAGGGACTGACCAATAATAATAGAATTACATGTTTACGCAACAATCTAGGCGGCCCGAAGCATTCAATCCACGTAGGTACTTACTAGGATTTATTAAAAGAGGTCAGCTCGGTGAAAACGTCTGAAATATTGGGCACGTCAGGTAAATTTATAGGGATAATTTATTGTACGTGAAGCTCAATTTCCGTGTGGGTTACTGTGATTTTTTTTATCTAACAAAAATAGTAAAGAATAATATGAAAGTGCCCAAATTTTCCGCGCCTCAATCAATTCTCAGTTCGCTTTTCATACCATGGCTATTTTACCATCGTGAAGATGAACAAATTTGTTTACATGTTGCCAGGTGTATGACAATACTTTTCAAAAAGTGTTGTAGGGTTAAAAATATTTAGTCATCAGAAATTAGTGAATAAAAAAGGATACCTTCATAAGATACAATAATATAAGTCTAACTTTATCGTTATTAAAACTAAGTTTAAATAAAGAGATGCCCGTGTTATAGTACCACACGGATGCTGAAAGCATTGTTTCTTTTCGTCATGTTTATAAGTTAGCTGAGGAAGTTACCAGCTTTGCAATCTCTGGTTGTATCTATTATCTTTTAAGCTATTTCCTTAATAGCGCTTGAACACAACAGGCTGAGGGTCTCAACGCCAAACGGACGATATAAATTAAATGGTCACATTAGCCTGTATTCAACTGGATACATTTTCGCCAATACATTGATCACAATACTAATTACCATCACCCCATCCTCGACAATCCAATCAAAGTCATTACAACTTTTTTCCCCAACAGTGAAGGCAATAAACATTTATGACCAAGAGAATTCTATCACAACTCGTAAACGGGACACCATAAAAATGTATGCGTCGCGTCCTATCGATATTAACCAACAGCTGATGATGGTGATTATGTTTATGGGACACGCATTCCGTACGGAAAGCGGCCCCTAAGCCTTAAGCCCCGAGGCGTTCCGGGGCCCAAGTGCTGCTATGTATCATTTTTATAGCCTTAGCCAAAGTGAATTTGCAGGCCGAGATAACACGTCCGTGTTAGTCATTTACATCTAATGTGGTCACGAGTAGCACCGAGTATAATTTGTGGTAGACCGAAACGTCTGTCCTTGAATATTAGTGTTCACGTAATGTTGTTCATTTGTTTTCCAAGTAATGACGGTAATTTGTGTTTGGGTAATGTCCTATTGTGTATTTCGTGTCTGTGGCAGTGCTTCCAGACAATTATTTTCGTAGTACTTTATGACGATTTTATAGTTGGTTAATGTTATGTAACTAGGTCTTCTCATGGCATTTTCATCATCATTTCAGCCAAACGTGGTCCACTGCAGGACATAGGCCTCCCCCAAGGAATGTCACAACGCCCGAAGAATTGCCAAACTGAAGTGGCAGTGGGCGGGGCACATTGTTCGTAGAATTGATGGCCGATGGGGCCACAAGCTTCTCGAGTGGCGACTACGTGTCGGAAGACGCAGCGTGGGCAGACCTCCCACGAGATGGTCCGACGACCTCGTGAAGGTTGCCTGAACCCGGTGGATGCGGAGCATTTTACCCACCCCTAATATCTACAAGTACGTAGAAATGAATGATATTAGTTCAGACCTTGACTATTCACTTTGGTACAAAATATTTCTCATTGTTTACTTTTTATGATTATATGATGACGATAGGTATCAGCTTTAACAGTTAAATATATCTAAAACGTTTCCGTCTCAGGCTGACGCCATTTTTTTAGTATGTACTATCACGATCGTTAATTTGTGACCCATTTCAAGAAAAATAGGCTTGAAGTTGTCAATGTCATTAGAGATGCCAAATCATTTGTAATTTATAGGAGACTCAACCTTATTGTTGTAGAATATCAGAATGACTTTGGACCTAAGGTGAGTCCCAAATTTAAGTTCGCGACTGTACTTACCTAGTAAAGTACATTCGGTAGTTAGGACTACTGCTATTGATAAAACACGGGACTTATGAGGTTAAATTTTCTATGTTACTTAGGGTGACGGAACCAGTAATGGACAAGAACTAATGATGGACACTTGGTTCTTATTTTACAGAAGATAAGGGTTAGGTATTCATTTGTTTTACAACAATCAATTTAGGACCGTATGAAATTTGAATTAACCCGAATAATAGAAGAAAAGTGCTAATTAACGACTATTTTATTTAAGATTAATAATCAGAACAGAAGACGTCAACTGCAGACAATGAGGAAAACAAAGTTATAGAAATCATTATTATGACTCTGGTGTTACCATGACAATACTAAAGCAGTTCATTTAACGATGAGAGAAAGGAACAGACCTGTATAACTGCTATAGCTCTGTCCATTTCTCTCAACCTAAAAAGTACTTTGACTTGTTAGATTTGAGCAATAAAATATGGTGCAATAAATTTGTATTTTGGTAATTTAAGCATCCAATTTCCTATAAAGATTTTAACCATTTAAAAATAATTGAGTGACACGGTAATGATACTAACGAGGAACTGTAAAAAATATCCAACAACGACAATTAGGAACAAGGAAAGGCGTCATAACTGGGTCTCGCTCAATCCTAAAACATGCTCCGGGCGGGCACTGGATAGCAATAACATATTTTTCTACTTCAGAATATTAAATTGTTAGTTATCCAAAATAATGATGATGTTTAAAAACAAGTAATATTAGCTGTCGAGATTTTATCAACAAACTTCATAACAGTCACGATACTTTAGTTAAGTAGAAGGTCCGTTGATGGTAGAAGTAAATCTGGGTCAGTGACAACGATTTCATAAATCAACACAGCAAACACTTGCCATGAAAAAAAACATGGTTTGGATTTCTTCAAGAAGTTATGTTAATATCTGTTACCGTTTTCGGCTTTCTATGAAACAAAAATTCTCGTGTGGTGGCCGAGTTAGAATAGTGCCACTCCATGTCTTCCCGTAGATGTCGTAAGAGACGACTAAGGAAATAAAGGCTACTAGTACTGTTAGGCGATGGGCTTGCAACCTGTCACTAATACGCTGGTAAACATCTTAGCCTAATTGTGCAAATTGTGGTTATAGAATTATCAACAAGTTTTTAGAGATGTTTGTAATTCTGTAGCTCTGCCTACCCCGCTCTGGGAACAAAGGCGTGAGATTATGTATGTATGTAAAAATTCTGCAAAGTGATACGTTCTATGAAATGTGTGTCGGTGAAACAAGGGTAACCGGTAGCGATCCAAAGAAACCTATTACTAAATGTTTAATTATAACGGAAAACAGTGTTTGCTGTGTTGATTCATGGAATCGTTGTCACCACCGACCCTGATTTATTTCTACCATCAAAGGACCTTCTACTTAACTAAAGTATCGTGACTGTTATTAAGTTTGTAGATAAAATCTCGACAGCCAACATTACGGTTAACCCTTGTTACACCGACACACATTTCATAGAACGTATCACTTCGCAGAATTTTCGTTTCATAGAAAGCTGAAAACGGTAACAGATATTAACATAGCTTCTTGAAGAAATCCTATCCATGTTTTTTATATGGTAAGTGTTTGATGTGTTGATTCATGGAATCGTTGTCACCACCGACCCTGATTTACTTCTACCATCAAAGGACCTTCTACTTAACTAAAGTGTCGTGACTGTTATTAAGTTTGTTGATAAAATCTCGACAGCCAACATTACGGTTAACCCTTGTTACACCGACACACATTTCATAGAACGTATCACTTCGCAGAATTTTCGTTTCATAGAAAGCTGAAAACGGTAACAGATATTAACATAGCTTCTTGAAGAAATCCTATCCATGTTTTTTATATGGTAAGTGTTTGATGTGTTGATTCATGGAATCGTTGTCACCACCGACCCTGATTTACTTCTACCATCAAAGGACCTTCTACTTAACTAAAGTGTCGTGACTGTTATTAAGTTTGTTGATAAAATCTCGACAGCCAACATTATGGTTAACCCTTGTTTCACCGACACACATTTCATAGAACGTATCACTTCGTAGAATTTTCGTTTCATAGAAAGCTGAAAACGGTAACAGATATTAACATAGCTTCTTGAAGAAATCCAATCCATGTTTTTTTTATGGCAAGGAGATGGCACGCAAGCACTCAGGCCAACTGATGGTAAGTGGGATCTGAGACCCATAGATATTTGAAACCTCAAGACTACTATCTCAAAACTGCAATCCTAAGACTTCAAATGCGTTGCCAACCCTGAGGACTAAGATAGAATGCTTCTATGCTAGTAATTTCACCGGTTGTCTTATCCCCACACCGGAACACAACAATGCGAACACTTCTGCTTGGCGGTGGGTTAATGGATAAGATGGTGGTAGCTATCCGAACGGACCCTGCACAAGGTCCTACCACCACTAAAGCTACATAATCTTCCATTTTCAGGTTCTACCGTCGTCCCTTTCCTCTTTATGTGCAATTTATAGTTCAAAATGGTGTTACTACGGCTATTTAACTCTAGATAAAATAAGGCTTGCGTGACTGACGGACGAAACACGCACAGCCTAAATCACTGGACCAAGAGACTTGAAATATGGGGGGAATTATTAGTTGAGTACCTAACTTAATTCTCTCTTTGAAAACGCATTTCGCCCAGAGGGCCCTGCCAAGATGCATTGCGCTAACACGCGTTTCTATTCGTTTCATTTTTAAACCAATCACGTCACTGATAGATCACGTGACTTTTCGTATCGCGTCATCTACCAGTGAGGCGATTGGTTTAAAAAGGAATCGAATAGAAACGTTAGTTAGCGCAATGCATCTTGGCAGGACACTCTGGGGGCCTAATACGGCTGCGTTTATCGCGTGACAAAGTTTGGATAAGGCATACGTCACCTTTTGACACGTAAATAAGTACGAGAGTGATGGATGCTTTAACCACATTTGACACGCGATATAGAGCCAGCCATACTAGGCCCGCTGGTGGTAGTAACCCTGCTTACAAAGCTAGCGGTTTCGGGTTCAATTCCCGGTATGGGCCAATATTTATGTGATGAGCGCTAGTATTTGTTCCAGAGTTTTTGATGTTATCTGTTTAAGTATGTATTCCTCCATGTAAATATGTTTATAATTGTCTAGTACAGTCAACAGCATAAATAAGTGATCATTTATGTACCTTGTCGCTTTCAATCGTTTCGCAATTTTGTATGACATTTCAAACACGACGTTAAAGTCAAGGTACATAAATGATCACTTATTTATGCTGTTGACTGTACTTATAAGGTTTAATATTTATATTTAAAAAAATACTTGCTCGTAATGCCTCTAGCTTAGTTTGGGACTAGGTCAATTTGAGTGAGATTACATACAAGGAAGGAAACTCCAAACTAACGTAACTTTTATTTCATCCATCCATTTTAAATCACCAAACCATCTCACCACTCCATTTTCGATTATTTTACTTGTGTTAAACTTTCCCCTGTTTGATATTGAATGGTGCAAGAGATTTAAAACCCAAGGGAAATAAAATCCCCAACTGAAGGAAAAGGGAGAATAACAAAAAATGAATTCTATGCGAATGAAGAGGCGGCTGTTCTCTAGTTTTAATTATAATCTTTATGTAGTATAAAACAAAGTCGCTTCTCGCTGTCTGTCCCTCTGCATGTAGGCTTAGATCTGTCATACTACTCATACGCAACGGATTCCATTTTTCATCAATAGATAGTGATTCAAGAGGAAGACTTTAATGTGTAATTCTGGATTATGTACCGGTGTTACAGAAATCTCATAGGGTGATGGAACCAGTAATGGACAAGGCACCAATAATAATAATATTAATAATAATAATTTTCTTTATTTCAAATAACAAGACTCATAGGTACATTAATTAATTACATTGTTAAATAAAATAAAATTGAACTAACCTAAACTAAGCTTTGAAATCAAAAAATATTTGTAAAATTAAATCATGTCATGGATGTAAAAAACAATAATAATAATAACTTAATAAAAATAGTCAAAGTAATAATTATTTAATGAAATAAAATCATAAATATTAAAATTCCGACTGACACAATTTTACTTTAACATTTTACCGTACGATACCACTTGAAATCGCACGGCAGTAGTTCATGTACGGGCAATCTAACCTATTAGAAATCATCAGAACACTTGATTCTTATTTTACAGACGATAGAATAATGAACACTTGATTCTTATTTTACAGGAGATAGAATAATGAACACTTGATTCTTATTTTACAGAAGATAGAATTGTGAACACTTGATTCTTATTTTACAGAAGATAGAATAATGAACACTTGATTCTTATTTTACAGGAGATAAAATAATGAACACTTGATTCTTATTTTACAGAAGATAGAATAATGAACACTTGATTCTTATTTTACAGAAGATAGAAAAATGAACACTTGATTCTTATTTTACAGGAGATAGAATAATGAACACTTGATTCTTATTGTACAGAAGATAGGGGTTATTCATTTGTTTTGTAACAATTAATTTAGGACCGTATGAAATTTGAATCTAGTGAAGTGTCCATTACTGATATCTGTCAGATCTTCATTGGTGCCGTCACCCTATAAACCAAGGCAAAGCTAGTCTTTACATAGTATAAAATGAAGTCGCTTCTGCTGTCTCTTCGCTTCGCATCTTTTAAACTACTCAACGGATTTTGATGCAATTTTCAGCAATAGATAGAGTGATTCAAGGGAAAGGGTTTTTATGTATAATAAGTTCTGGTTTATGTGCGGGTGTTAGAGAAATCTCACATAAACCAAAGCAAAGCTAGGGTGACGGCACTAATGATGGATACTTCTAGCTGACAGGCACCATTAATGCACACTTCAACCTTAATTCAAATTTCATACGGTCCTAAATTGATTGCAAGACAAATGAATAACCCTTGTCATCTGTAAAATAAGAATCCTATCCACCCTAGTATTAATATAAATGGGTTTTCTTCCTAGGTGTACTCCAATTAGTCAGGTACTTGAGAACAATATCACGTAGCGGAAAACTAAAGCATAAATATTCCACTTTGTTCTTTCTGCTGCGCGAAATACGTTTGTAAGATTCAACTGTCCGCGTAAATTGCTTGAATAAATAAACGAAACTGTATGCATTCAGATGTTTTATTTTACGAATAAAAATAATTTATTGCACAAACAGCAGAACAGTAAAAATGGTGGAATTAATACCCAATGACATTTCCTACCAGTAGACCAAATAATCAATTGGAAATTAACACAGTTGGTGCACAAAAAAAGAAGACAGTCACAAAAACCCTACAGTATAAAAATGCTTTTAATCATAATCACAATCCTAGCACTACTTTAGTCCGGATGTGTAATGCATTTGCAGTCTTAGGATTGCAGTCTTGTGATTGTAGTCTTGAGATTGCGAACAATGGGTCACAGATCCCACTTGCCATGAGGCCTGTGTGCACGTTTACCTTCTTCAAGCAATAAAAAAAACACTTAATTCGATATAAGTAACAGCCAAGTTAGTGTAGAAGCAAAAAATGTTACTCAAGGCTGCTCGCGCCACTCGTCCGATTGAAGTATTGGTGTTCACGACGTCGTAAAAACGCCTTCGCCGACGTTAGCGTGTACGGATCCGGGCGATCCTAGAAACTTGCAAATAAATCTGAACGTTCACTTGAAACGAGTAAAAGAATAGTATTTCTGCCGCAATGACCATGAGACTGACTGTGTTCGGTGCAAAGCACCTTACACGTGTATTTTAAGTAAAGTTGTAAGTCAGCATTCTATCGGCGGCGCATCGAGCGCCGACATAGAGTAATTATTAGTTAGTGCATATTTCGGAACTGCCGCGACCGGGTGCATTCGATCATAACATTTATAACATTTTAACATTTCTTAACATTTTTAACTAATATAGTTTCTAAAGACTTTTATAACATCAAAACTTCTAATTCAATAAACAACTATTAAATTCCTCTCTTGTTTTAACATTCACCGCAAACCCAATCCGAACAGACTGACTCGTAACTGTTGTTTAGTTTAGTTTAGTTTATTTATTAATCAATGTAATATTACAATATAAGTTGCATTGCATGTCAAAAAATACGAAATTACATTGAGATCGTCAAAACATAAATACTAATAATCAAAGAATACAAAAATAATTAATTAAAACAACAACAATTAAACATCAAATAAATGGTCACTCGTCCGATGTCAATATACAAGGATTAATACCTGTCAACACAATAATAAATAAATTTAAAATTTTAGCTCCATATATTCATCCACAGAGTATAATGGATTATCCAGTAAAAGGTTTCTAAGCTGGTGTTTAAATGCTTCGTCGGAATGTACATTTTTAAGTTTGGCGGGTAGACGCTCATAGTACGTGGGACCGATGACACGCGGGTTCTTACCCGCAAGTGCCATGCGACGGGGAACTGTTCTCAAACGCCCGGTGTGGCGGAGCTCCTTGCCAGGAATATTGACGCGTGCGAACGAGGAAATATTATTTCTTACGAACATTAATATTTGGAAAATGTAAACTGAGTAGTGCGTCAATATGCGGTGCGTTACGAAAAGGCCCCTGCAAGAGTGCCTAGGTTTCACCCCAGCTAACGTGCGTAAGGCACGCTTCTGCATAAGCAGCACCCTGTTGGCATCCGTGGAGTTTCCCCATAGTAGCGTGCCATACGACATTAGGGAGTGAAAATGTGCAAAGTACACCTGTTTTAATGCATCATTTGCAATAAGCCTCCTCAGTTTACGCAACGCAAAAACGGCACCACTCAGTCTATCGCACAGTTTGTCGACATGGCACTTCCAGTTAAGATTGGAGTCAAGTGTGAAGCCGAGGAACCTACACTCATTGCATATCGGCATCGGACTGTTTGCCACGCACGTAGGAAGGGAAATACCTCGGCCTGAAAAAACCATGGTATTGGATTTCGACAAGTTTAAAATCAAACCATTAGCCGAAAACCACGCTTGCAATTGTTGGCACGCACCATGGATTTTCTCCCCGAGCTGTTCATACGTGCGCGCACTAACCACGACAGTCGTGTCGTCCGCAAAGAGCACTGACAGGCCAGCTGTAATGGCCGTCGGAAGGTCATTCATGTAAATTAGGAATAGTGTGTTTCCTAATGCAGATCCTTGAGGGATCCCTAGACTCACACTTCCGGTCACAGACTGCATCCTTTTGCCGTTTGCGGACAATTTGACTGCCTGTTGACGGTCGGACAAGAATGACGTGAGTAGACGGTGGCTGACATCACTGATGCCGTAGTGATGCAACTTGTCCAGAAGCATTCCGTGATTGATCACATCAAAGGCCTTGGACAAGTCGCATAAGATACCAGCCACCTTGTACCTCTCATCCAGGCCAGTGACAATGCAGTCAAATATTTTACACGCATACTAATATAATACTAATATATTGTATTGTAATACGTATATTTAGACACGCACACTACGGTGGCGCTTAGCGATGACAGCTACGCACTCAGACACAACGTGTACGTGCATCTACACACCCAAGTATGGCAAAACCGCTTTCGTGAAATAAAACAACTGTAGGTACCTACCATAATGGCACCAAAGGTCGATTCTTGCATGCACTTTCTTGCGGCGCTTCTTCTCCGCAATGATAGTCTTGTCCGAAGCGCTAGTAGATTCACTCCATGTTACCGACGTGTAAAAGAGCCCTCATGTGACCAATTTACTGAATAAATAATTTGAATTTTGAATTTTTCACTAAAAATGTGGTAAAATGTGGCACCAACCCCGCTATTACCTAATTTTTTTAATGAATTATAAATGTCGTTTAAAGCCATTAGTACTCTTTTGTGAACAAACTCGTTTTAGCGTAACAATTTAGGTAAACATTGTGTTTAGGTTAAATTATAATAAAAGTAGTGACACTAAACGAACGAGGGAGTAGGTATCATTATTTTTAATAGCCTAATAGAGACCGAACGTAAAAACGTACTATTCTGATTAATAACAAAATTCTATTTGCTCAACCTACATTCAAGTTGGTAGAATAGATGTATAAAATATTTTATTGGCTGATAATAATCTAGTTCATAATGTTCAACTCACGCTATAAATATTGAAAGCTAAAATCAACTCGTTCCACTTGAATATTGAAGGTTTTCATCGTAAAAAAGTCAAATAAATACTTTTACTTTAAGATTTAAACCGTCGTTTAAATTAATTAAGAACGACGCCGAAGTAAAGTATTTAATCAAAGAATCTTCGATGAATAGCTGTCGTTTATTTTATTTTTCTACTTGATTAGTTTAATTAAAAAGTACTCGACCTTTGTAACTACTTAAAACAACCTCTCTTATTTTCAATCGCTGAACATGAACTGAACCCGAATCTTTGTTTAGTAAAAAGAACCTTTTGACTACTTATTCACAAAGGAAATGGACATTTATTTAATTGGTGTTCAAAGTAAATCGGAATTCAAAGCAAGTTAATGACTTTTTTTTTATGGCAAATAGAAAGCACGGGTGCCCTTCGACTCCCATAATTTTATTGTTTCGATTTTCGAAATTCAGAAATTGGTATCCATATAATTTTTAGTCATAATAATCAATAGTCATAATCGTTGTTAGGTATAACGCGAAATAGATATAATCATTAAGTACTATAACGTCACAAATCATACAAGACAAAAGGCATAAAATTGATCAGCATACTATCAAAAGGCATACCGTTTATTTTTCATAAATATTGTAGGTCATATTTACATAAACAAATCACCGGCTTACAAAAAAATACCCCCAGCTGTCAGAAAAGTAGGTTAGGTTAGGTTAGAACTGTGACCCCTTCCAGTGACCTTGTGACAGAAAAATTTCAATATTGTAAGCGTTATTTAAAATAATAATATTCCTTTTGAAATTCTACCATTCAATACAATCAGCACATTGAATGTTATGACCAATAACGGTATGGCATTCGATAGTTATGACTAATGAAAAGGGGGTTAAGGAAATTATGACTATTGAAATTATGACCAAAGACAAAATGACGAGCAACGATTATGAAAAACAACGGTATGGATAAAACAAATCGAAAGATAAATGTTATGGGAGTCAATATAGACCCAGAAAGCACACGATCACTCAGGTCACATGTGGGCCCTGCCAAGATGCATTACGCTAACTAGCGTTTCTATTCGATTCGTTTTTAAACCAATCGCGTCACTGATAGATAATGTGATACGAAAAGTCACGTGATCTACCAGTGACACTATTGGTTTAAAAACGAAACGAATAGAAACGCTAGTTAGCGCAATGCATCTTGGCAGGACCCTCTGATGGTAAGTGGGATCTAAGTCCCACCGACATTTGAATTCTAAAGACTACAATCCTTAGACTCCGAATGCGTTGCCGACCCTGACGACTAAGATGGAATGCCTCTATGCTAGTTATTTCACCGGTTGCATTATCCACACACCGGAACACAGCAGTGCGAATGCTGCTTGGGGTTGGGTTAAAGGATGTGTTTTTTGTTTACCGTGTAGGGTGGTGGAACCAGTAATGGACAAGGCAAGTGTCCATCATTGGTGCCGTCAACCTATCATTATGCAGGTTTTTCATTTTATTTTGCCGCATGAGTTATTTTTTGGTAGTCGTAAGTTTTTAATAATTATGCTATATAATTTAATATTTAATATATTCTGAAAACTTCATGGTTTCAGCAGAAAATAGCGTTTGATGAAATTATACATCGATGGAATGATACGTCGACGAAACGATACATTGATGAAATGATGTATAAGGGTACAGAAACATAACAAGAGAAGTATAAGACGCGTCTTAGAATTGTTCTGTTTTTTAACAGTTTATTTTAGATGTCCTTTACAATTTAATGTTTTTAAATCTTTGTCTAGTACATATTTATAGTACATCCCTAGCCCCTTATTCATAAACACACAATAAATAAACCTATTTTAGTTGAACATCAAATGTCATAATGACAGAGCATATTTCAAGCACACTTTGGAAAGGGTTATTTATTGATTCATCGTGTATGCGAGTCATTTAGTTTTACCCGACTGCGTCGGAAAGATGGATGTTTTTTTAATATAATAAATGTTATCTCGACATAATTAAAAAAAAAACAGCAAGTTTTTTTTTTATTAATCAACTATGTATGTTCATAATTATGTTGAACCCAGTCGTTAAAAATATCATGCTACCTTATTGAATCGTTATCGCCTACAAAAAGAACAACTCATACAGAAACAAAGCTATTGTCGTATTTTTTTGTTCGCTTTTAAGAAACACGCATGAATTAATATACTTTTGTCGTGGGTACGGACTGAATAAATTTAATGAGGGTCTACACCATTCTTCGGGCCCTTTGTGTTTTTAATACATGTCATCCTGACTTGCTAGTGGTAGTATATTTTGTTCCGACAAAACGAGCATTTAGCTAGAGAAACGTGGAATTGAAATTCGTGGTCTGTTCTCTGTTATTTTAACTTTATTAATTCTCAACCCAAAACAAAGAGGTGTCTATGCCTTTGTAGAGTCAACGTCAAAGGTAATGTTTTCATTTTTACAAATTATACATACACATACATACGTGCTAATGCTAAGAACAATTTAGTTCAACCAGTATCCCATTTAGTGTTACATAGCTCTGGACCCAATTCTATGTCAGTTAAAATCTTTAATAAATTGCCCACTGACATAAAGAACGTGGAAAAGGATATATTTTTTTAAAAGCCTCAAAACATTTTTACCTCAGAAAGCATACTATACGGTTGATGAATACTTTAATGATTCAAATAACTAATATTCAATAAATGACATCCTCTCTGACATCTCCTCTCTTTCTTTATAACACCTAGTAAATGTAGTGTTTTATCTTAATTTTTGAGTATGTTTAGATGTTTACAAATTGGCAATTACCAATTATAATAATAAATCTTATCTTTGACTAATGTAATAGAATGACATCATAATTATAAATAACTTTTAACATCCGAATTAATTTTTACTATTGATTTAAAATAATCAGCATTTATATTTAATATTTAATTTTTTAGTAGATAATTAGTTAGTTGTAATTATGATGACATGTTTGAATTGAATTAGTTAATAACGTAGTTTCTTTGATTCGATTGCAGCGACCTTTCAGGGTTTATGTTTGGACTAAATACATTTTTAAGATCATGTATACACATAATGCAATAAATAAATGAGTATGAGTACATACATACCTTTATGCCTGTCTCTCAATGAGGTAGGCAGAGACTATGGAATACCAGGTACACCAGTCCAAACATACAACTTTTGATTCAATTCATCAAACGACGACGCGATAACCTGGTTGGTAGTGACCCTGCCTATGAAGCTGGCGGTCCCGGGCTCGATTCCCGGTATGGACAAATATTTGTGTGATGAGCACGAGTATTTGTTTCTGAGTCTTAGATGTTGTCTATTTATTTAAGTATATATTTCTCTGTATAAGTATTTATATCGTTGCCTAGTACCCATAATACAAGCTTAGAGCTTAGTTTGGAACTTGGTCAATTTGTGTGAGATCGTCCCTTGATACATACATACATAATCTCACGCCTTCGTTCCCAGAGTGGGGTAGGCAGAGCTACAGAATTACAAACATCTCTAAAAACTTGTTGATAATTCTATAACCACAATTTGCACAATTAGGCTAAGATGTTTATCAGCGTATTAGTGACAGGTTGCAAGCCCATCGCCTAACAGTACTACAAGCCTTTATTCCCTTAGTCGTCTCTTACGACATCCACGGGAAGACAAAGAGTGGCACTATTCTAGCTCGGCAACCACACGAGGCATCGTCCCTTGATATTTATTATTATTATTATTTTATAAGCTCTTCCTGCTCGTACGTCAGTTTCGGGTGCTGTTAATATGGCCTTTACATACATCGTGAATTTTATCACTGTATGTGCGTGTAGGGCGTCTCCTACCGATATCTTCACTCACTTTCACTCGCCATACCTCTTTCGTAACTCTTCTTTTATCCATCCTTTCTAAATTAGCGAACCATCGTAGCATTCCTTTTTCGATCTTTGTCACTACGTCTTATTACAATGAACATTGTACCTTACACCTTATTTCAACGCAATAAGCTAAAATATTGTAAATATGTCATTGACGTCGATCGAAATTTATATTGGCAGGTTTTAACGTTTGCAAAATACATCTTGTGTCGGCCCGCAAGCTTTTACCAAATTACTAAAAATATATTATTATATGCAAAAATAAGTTCTTCATCTTATGGCCAGCGCACTGTTACGGTGGGATCTTATGACCACCTAACCTAACCTAACCTAACCTAACCTAACCTCCATTCCAATTGACTTGTCTTATTTACTAAACAATTTTATAACCTTTTATAATGACAAAATTGTTATTTTAGGCGAAAAAGGAGCATTTTGAGGTTATAAAAGTGTTTACTAAATAAGTCAATTGGAATGGATCTCACCTACAAAGTTAATTTTTTTGCAATCACCCACTCCAACTTGATTTTAAAACGATAAGTAATAAACTACAAAAGCGCCGACGCACACGGACAATGCCACGTCTTAAAAATAATTTAAAAACCAACCCAAACTTTATATTCTCAAAGTTGTAGTGTTCATACAAACTTAAGAGCTTATCAAGCTCATGAATGAAACTGAACTGAAAGAACAAATTCCAAAGACGCAAGTACAATTCCACATCTGCCGGTAGTGGTCCAGTCTAGTATCCATGAATTCAGTGAAACTTCTGCTATGGCGTTATATTTACGACCGGAGTCACAGCATAAAGACGCCAGTAGAGCATCTTCGAATAATGATACATTGTCTGCCATTGGTATTACCAAAGAAGGCGGCTTACAATGTAATAAATATCAGGAGACATATTTAATAAATGGGGAAAATGTCACACAAATTGACCTAGTCCCAAACTAAGCTCTAGGCTTGTACTATGGGTACTGGACAACGATAAACTTACTTATGTAGAGAAATACGTACTTAAATACAAAGAAAACATCCTAGACGCAAGAAAGAATATTAGCGCTCATCAAACTGCTCATCTGCCCTTACCGGGATTTGAACCCAGGACCGCTAGCTTCGTAGCCAGGGTCACTACCAACTAGGCCAACGCATCGTTAATGTAGTAGTCGAAGCATTATGTACTTTATTGGTAACCACATTAAATTAAAAATGATTAAACTAATAATATGCAGTTAGCTCCCTTCTTTCTAATTACGGAAGTGTGCGGCTTGTATGTGTGCGCGCCTTACACGTACGCACTACAAGCAAATGACGCGGTGTGGCCGGGCGCTGATAAGTCTGAGCTAGTCGGGGCTGCGTCTTTGCCGCGTTTTTCTGCAAATTGACTATTACCTTTTGAAGTAATTTAGCTTTGATAGTAAACATACAGTATTAAATATAAATTAGATCTTTAATAAATGCAAAAGTAACTCTGTTTGTTGGTTTGTTACACTTTCACAGCTAAAAAGCTCCCTATTTTTCTAAAATTTGGTATGGAGATAGCATGAACCCCAGGAGAGGACGTAGGGTATTTTTTATCTCATTAAATTTGACTGTTTCCGAAGGGAAAACAGCTAGCGAAATTTAATGTAGATAAAATTAAATAGTTGATTTTCTTCAACTTTGGCGTATTCACACAAAATTCTGTGTTTGTTTGTTATTTATTTTTTGCGATTAAGTACAGTTTATCTACAAATATAAAGGTTAACAGTTAACAAATACAATAATTAAACTATACAATAATATTAACACAGAAATAAATTTTCATTCCACATAAAACAATTGTAGAGTGTTTGTACACCCCTAAATTCCCGAGTGTGCGTAGGTAACAATGGCGCCTAAAATGCCCGAAGTACAATTACATTTCTGTGTTTACTTTGTCAGTGGTCTTGTCTATCCATGAATCCAGTGAAACTTCTGCTCTGCCGTTATATTTACGGCCGGTCTGTACGTTTCCTAGACGTTTTGTCTGCGAGCGGGGATATTACTCATCGCAACGCGGAAGTGTCGACACCGACATCCGCGATTGCAACGTGCAGCCATGTTTGTCAATGTCCCGTGATTTATCGTTGGTAGCCGGTGCCAAAATTTTCGTGTGTGTTTACCTTTATCGCGCACTTTTGACGGTTGTTATCAGCTGTTTTTGATATAGTTAGGCATTTGTTTTGATTTGATCAATTGGGTCAATCAACTTTTTTACCCACACATTGCTGTCTGTAGCCCACCGTTCAGATTTTAATAAATAAAATAAAATCTGGGGACTTATTTTTAAATTGCAGTAATATCATTAACTCCTTTCATAAATCAAATTATAATGTATTGTTTAAAAATGTATGTAATAAAAATATGGTAACTCAGTTGACAATTCACTATTTATCACACAAATTCGCGGACGGTAACTCAGTAGACACGTAATTACCCAATTTTCACACATTTTAGAAATTAAGATATGGGTAGGTATTTGAAAAAGATAGATTGATAAACTAGTAAAATGACTACATCATTAAAAATTAAAATAAGCAGTGATATTATATTTAAATACAAACATGTTTGTTGAAATCCGGTAAAATAAAAGTGTGGGTAAAAAAGTTGATTGACCCAATTAATGTTGGAAGTGACTTTTGTTGCACTGCATGACCATGTTTACCAGACTGCTAAACATAGAAGGTAATATTTTTTAATTTATGCATGTTGATTTCATTGTTCTCTTTGTAGAGGCTAAGCGAATGGCCCGATTTTAACGCTCTGGGTACTTTAAAATGAAGAAAATGGCAAAATGGCGGAACTCAACATACCTTATACTCGTACATGATAATCTTACTATTATACGAGCAAGTATATAATATACAACGTGGAAAAAACGAACGCCACATGGACCGCAACTATCTTAAATATTGGAAATAGAAAATTCTACGTAAAGGAGACTGACTTTTATTTTTGAAAACAATTATTATTATTACTGCATTTATGGCTTTTTTTTTTATTTGCCCGCCTTAAATAGGAATCGAACTGGTTGAATATAACAAAATAATAAAGAAGGGTTTTTTACGGTCTTTATTTAATTTAAAGGTTTATCTGTTATAGACAAAAATGAAACACGACTTTATTTAAAGCATCCTAAAAAACATGTTCTTGTCATTTTAAATAAATTTTATTTAATCTACTTATCAATAATAAGTGATACTACACAAATACGGTGTGAACGAGCGCCGAACAGCGACAGATAAACCGTAAGCGGTTTTCGCTCGCTGCAATACTCCATGTTTTATATTTAAGTTATTTTGGATAAATAAATAAAAATAAAAAAATGTTTTGTTATATTCGACCAGTTCGATTCGCGGTTAAGGAAGAGGTTTTTTTTCAAAAATCCAATAATGCAGTATTTTTTGTTTTCAAAAATAAAAGTAAGTCTCCTTTGCGTAGAACTTGCTATTTCCAATATTTAAGGTAGTTGCCGTCCATGCGGCGTTCGTTTTTTCCAACCTGTATATATCTTCCATAGTACTTACAGTTCGGTCGTTCTAAGAGGGCCGATTTGACAGCTGTCAACTCAGTAAAAACTATGTGTTTGAGGTTATATTTTATACTGCGTTGACAGCTGTCAAATCGGCCCTCTTAGAACGAAAAAACTGTAACATTAAACAGACAATATCAAAATATGTAGTCGGGTTTTTAAACCTTACTTTTTGTACATGTTTTTATCACTTTCGTTTACTTAAAAACGAATGGATTTTTATATGGGTTGATAGTAATTTAACTTAAATAATCTAAACCCGATGACCTGGGCCGAGATTCAAGGCAGTAAAAACCATATCGTCTTTGACATGTTATCATATTGTCAACGTTTTTATAGCTCTTATTTACTTGACAGTAATGGCGGCCGAACAAACAATACCATTAAAGGTGGCTAGGATACATGCCCTGATGGAGTCGTCACAATGGATTCCCCGAATAGACCCATCGAATTCGGATTCGTTAATCGAATAATTTACGGTTTTTTTCCAGTTACTTATTTTATTTTATTTATATTCGGAAAACTAACAGCCTTCTTGTCACTAAATAAATTTTACAGTGTATAATAAATTAGGCCATTTACAAGTTTTCACCTAAACAAACACAATACTTTTACTATTTATGATTTTAATGCTAAATATCAGGCTACACATTTCATTTTCTATTTAAGTTCAACAGAAGTTGTATTCAAAATATAACCTTCTGTAGCATTACCGCTACAAATCGCGTTGGTTCGCGTTATTTATTGTTTATTTATTTCGCCTTTTTCGTTTCTCAGCCTTTTTGGTATTGCGGACTTGTTCATTGACCGGTTAGAGTTTGTAATTTCTACTGACAGTTTTGAATTTTGAATTCGTTTTTGTTAGATCCGTTCCTTGTTATGGGAATGTCATTCATTCTCGTACTCTTGCCTTGATACAACAGAAAAATTGGATAATTTCTAGTCATCCCAAGTTTCTCTATAACTGAAGCCAGCTTCGAGTGCCGCGTCCGGCCGTTAAGTTACGTGAAGACCTTAGCTATTACGCCGTAGTCTCAATGGTGGGCTGGACGTTTTAGTGCTGTTGTCTTCTGTGTGTCCGGATAGCGGGTGAGTTGGTTTTTGTTGCCGAACAAGTCTTCACAGTCCTCCAATCTAAGGAAGCCTTTCTTCCGTCCTTTTCGTTCAATTTTGTTAGTAAAGGTGTCCTTTGCAGCACCTCCGCTTACCCCATATCTTCCGACTCATCGCCCCGACTGAAGGTTTGGACGACTGGATTCAGCGTGTGGTTCGCCATCGAGTTCGCTGGCAACGGGTTGACGTCTGCGGCAGCGCCCGCAGATTTTTCCCGTTGCAACAGTTGCGACGAACGCTGCGTGGTTACATCTTCACACGGCGGCTGAAGACGACGGATGTTCACAGGACAGTTACTATTTCGTTGATTTTTATTTTCTAAATTCCAACCGAGTCCGCGAACTCACCCCTAACTTACCTAAGGTTATTCATTCGGTATCATTTTGGCAATAAATGTTATTAGATCCCTAGACCTTTTTTACCGATCAAAACCATAATTTGTTATCCCTGTTTCATAATACTTCGAACATATCAGTTTTAATCATGAAGCGCTTCTTGCATTTTAACAGATTCTTGTTGTTTTAGTTCGAATCAGAATTACCTTTAAATTGAATACAAGTTTTGGCCTGACCGTGTTCTAAGGTGGTCTTTCACCCTTTTTTAGGCAATGTGTTTTAAACTAGAAAAACTTTATTAATGTGACAATCCGCAGACCGTTTCGTGTTAAATTGTTTTGATACTTAAGCTAAGTTACGTAACAGCCTAGTGATCCTGTTTTTATAGTTACATTGTATGTAGTTTGTTTTAATTTTATCATTGTGTGTTCTCCTTATTATATAACCTTGTTGAATTTCTTTCGGTTTTATTTTACTTATACAGGTCCAAATTTACGTGCTGATGGTTTTATCACAACCATCCCGTGTAGTGTTCCGTACCTTTTATTTTTATGGAGCGCTACACTTCATAATAATTCAAGCAACAAGTTGTACATTATTATGTATTGTATTTGGTAGCTAACATATTCAATACCGTAAAACCACACAACTAATGGTCCTGGCCTGCAACAATTGCCCAATTTTACTTATAACATTATTCTAAAAATGTTATAGCTATAGCTAGAGTTTAAAGCAAACGATTTTAGGCCAAACTGTACATAAACTCAGCAATAATAGAAGTAAGCTATCATATTTTACAATATTGTAATGAGGACAATTGGACTATTGTTGCAGGCTAGGACCATAGTTGTGTGGTTTTACGGTAAACAATTATTTTACAAAGATTATAGAGGTAAAGTTAGACTTACTTTAACACAGTGATATTTTTACAGAATAAGAATAATGTAGATAACCCGAAATTATAGAACATTATTCATAAAGATTACCGCTTACCGTAATTTTCCTATCTAAGAACATAAACTTGACCATTTTTGAGGGAAAAAGTTAGGAGTTTCATGGCCGGAAATTGTTTCAAAATGAATTTTCCAAGTAACAAGGGTCGTTCAAAACTGGAATTGCCTAAGAGAAGAAATACGAGCGAACTTCGATCATAGAGCCGATTATACCCATTTATACGGCCAAATGGCTAAAACGTATGGAAGACCGACCACGCTGTAAAAGTTATTTGACTTCGGTTCACTTTTCCGTTGAAAATGTTTTATACTTTAAGTGGCATGATTATTTCTCCTAAAAATGGCTTTCTTACCTTGTTTTATAAGATCTATTTCGCACATGTCAAGTTCTCGACAATCACTATGGACTTATCATTTCCTCTCTTGCATAAAATATACTGACAGACGCCAGGGCGCCTAATATGGCGTCGATTATCGCCCGACAAAATGTGGATAAAACATCCGTCACTTTCTGACACGTATATAAGTACGAGAGTGTGTAACAGCGATGGATAGTCGATAACTAATATTACTATGATTTTACTGTACATGTTAACAAGGTCCGGTAGATGCTCTGCAGTGCAACAAGCATTGCCCTTTCAGCTACAAAGTGACAATCCTAATTTAATTTGCGGGGTAAGATGAGCAGAAAATCCGATCAATTCGTCCTTTGGCTTCGTGGGACGATTCTAAAGTGAATTAGACGGTTGAATATATTTTGAAACTCCAGTTTCAAATGGAGTTTATTTTTATCCATGAAAACATATTTAGTATAGGAGTAAAAGATACGCTTACTTTCATGATGTTATGGTAAAGTACAGGTTGTAACAAATAGACTGTTTAATAATATTGATATAAAAAACCTGCAGAAAAAAATTCCACTTGCTTTGTGCCATTATACCTCATTGTAAGGGTCATTACCCTCCTAAAGGTTTTTTTTAATAGACCGGAGTTTTAGTACATCTTGTATAATTCTGGGGACCTAGTGAAAAAGGGGTTCAGTCTTCTGAGGTTCAAGTGAAAAAGGGTATAGTAGTCTCCGCATATTACTTACACCCTTTTTTATTATGAGCTAAGTTGACTTAAGCCCTTTTTCACTAGGATCCCAGAATTAAGACAGGTAACTAAAGAGCCGAAATATCAAATATATTTACACCGTAAATCGCTTCATTGCGCTATTTGTTTCAATTTAAAAAAAAACACTGACCGTTTCATCATTGCTCTTCTATACTTAGTTACATTAACACTTCCTAAATTAGTTTTGGTAAAAAAGTTAATCCCAAACGCCATTTCTCATCTTGATTCTTTTTAAATCACTTATTTTAATCATACTATGAACATAATTAAGTATATTGTGGACTCCCGTCAATTTCCATTGAATAACAGGAATGGAGCTATAGGAGTCATATATTACTGTCCCTTTCACTATTTGGAAGTTGTTGAAAACCAATACGGCTCCTGCTCTCAGTATTAGAATATCTAATCAGTATGTTAGCCAAACACGACTATGAATAAACAACAAAAAATGGCTTTTACTTGTCACGATTTGCCAGGTTACAAAATGGCTACAAATTTTGGAAAGTCATTACTTTTCGGTTTAAAACCTTTCTTCTTCTCAGTCGATGCACTCTTTACAGAGCGGTCGTGGTCAACTGCTAGTACTATCCGGCACAGATGTCGCTCGCCGTATGATATCTCGCCACTTCTCCCGGTTCGCAGACATTCTGGTACACTCATGCAAGGGTCCGCCCACAGCAGATTTGATTTGGTCGGTCCATCGCATGGGTGACCTCCCACGTGGTCTTGTTCCTTCCACTTTGCCCTGGACGACAAGACGTTCAATGGAGTCATTGCTACGCCTTGATAAATGGCCGAAGAATTTAAGTATTCGAGTCTGAACTAGTGTAGATAGACGCTGCTTGATGCCGAGCTCCTCAAGGATGGACACGTTGGTTCGGAATTCAGTCCATGATATTCCAAGCATTCTTCTCCAGCACCACATCTCTAGAGCGTCTATCATTTTCTTTTCTACTTCTCGAAGCGTCCACGTCTCTGCAGTATATAAAAATATGGGGAAGATGAGTGTTCGGACTAGCCGGATCTTAGTATTTTTAGTAATGTTCCTGTTCTTCCATATTTTTTTCAGCTTGTCCATTGCAGTTCTCGTCATACCCATACGCCGCTTCAGTTCATCCACGCAACCGCCACTGTTTGATATTAAAGTTCCCAGATAGATGTAGGAGTGGACCACGTCACAGTTCGCAATCTTAGTCACTTCGGGCGAGTTGTCATTGACGCGGTCAACTATCATCATTTTGGTCTTTTGACGGTTGATCTTTAAACCAAACTCCAGACTCACGCGTTCCATCTTCAGAAGTAACATTTCCATACGGCGTGGACAAGTGGCAAATAGGGTGGTGTCATCGGCGTAGCGCAAATTCGTGATCCTCTGGCCACCAACCATTATTCCATCATCCCAGTCCTCCAGGGTTATCCGCATTATCAGCTCCGTGTATACGTTAAACAGGAGCGGCGATACTATACACCCTTGTCTGACACCTGCACTCGGGTGAAAGTCATTTGACAACACATCATCTGTCCTCACCGAAGCTGTTCCTTTTTCGTATAGCTGCCTGAGAAGATGGACAAGATGTTTGGGGGTTCCCATTTCGACAAGTGCGTTCCATAGTTTAGGCCATTTCACCGAGTCGAACGCCTTGGAGAAGTCGACAAAGCAAATATAAGTCGGCTTGTTAAATTCTCGTGCCTTTTCGATGATCTGACGAACTATGATGATTTGTTCTCGAGTCCCTTTCCCCTTTACAAACCCGGCTTGCTCTGGTGCGATCTCCCCAGACAGATACGACTTTAACCTCTCATTGAGAATATGAAGCATTATTTTGCTTGCGTGCGATATCAGTGCAATCAGACGGTAGTTGCCACAATTCCTGGTGGAACCCTTTTTATTTATTTATTTATTTATTTATTTATTTATTTAACAATTACAATAATAGGTAGAGGACTGAAGACTGTGTGAGTCCACTCCCTAGGCCACACCCCCGTCCGCCAAATCCTGTTGCATAGGGTGTAAAACATATAGATGCCGTGTTCTCCCAAGGCTCTTATAGTTTCAATCGGGATGGCATCCCTACCTGTAGCCTTCCCATTCTTGAGGTGTTTAATGGCAGCTTCAATCTCAGACTTAAAACCTTTGGGTAACATCAAATGAGCGTCCCTTTGAAGTCTTAGGATCGTAGTTTTGAGATTGTAGTCTTAAGATTTCAAATGTCTATGGGTCTCAGATCCCACTTACCTACAGGTGGCCTGAGTACTTGCGTGCCTTCTCCTTGCCATAAAAAAATAAAGAAATGAGTGAACATCTACTTATTGTTTTTTTTAACTTAAATGAATGATTATTAGTAAACCATTTATGAGCACGATTTTCTTTGAATTCATTTGAGTATAATTTAGCATTCAATTAACATTAATTATTTCATAATTTAATTTATAAAAGTAAAAATATTTTACTAATAAAATTACGCTTGTTAAAATCATAATTTGGCAAGATAAAAGTTTGCCCCTGTAATTATATTTAAATTTATATTTTAATATTGCTTTAAATATTTAAATCACATGTATCATCCATAATTTACATCATTTTAAATTAAAAAAGGATTAAATTATGAGTTTTTTGTTAGATATTATTTACAGACAAATTTGATGTTTTGACTCAGTAGTAATATGCCTATATTGAAGTGTTCAAAACTGTCTAGGGATAAAAAATATCCCTAGGCACTTTTGATGTGTGTAGTATAAAACGAAATCGCTTCCGCTGTCTGTTCGCTTAGATCTTTTAAACTACTGAACGGATTTTAATGCAGTTTTCAGCAATAGATAGAGTGATTCAAGAGGAAGATTTTTATGTATAATAACTTCTGATTAACAGAATAACTTACATATACCGAAGCGAAGCGACGGCGGGTCGCTAGTAAGCTATAAAGGATCATCAATATCATCATAATTTAGTTAATAGCTAAACTCTTGTCGGTGTAGGAATTTCCATTAAATATTTGCAGATCCAAGCCTTCTTTTGAACACACTGATTCAGCACGAACCTATTTTTTTTATTTTTTACGAAGGAGTAAGGTAATGTGTTTCACAGCGCCTATATATGTACGTTTGTTCCTTTGTGGCACTATAAAAACTAAACCCGTTGTCCGAATTTGATGATTCTTATGTCAATCGATTTGTCTTAATTTGGTGAGTGTCACTGAAGATATGACAGTAATCAAAATTCAATATGGCGGCAACCAGACGCCATAATGTGCAAATAAAAAAAAAGTCGACGAAGTATGACAAGTGGGGTATCATTGAATAGGGATTTAAAAATCATCTTTAGGTTTCTTTCATCATTTTTCATTTTGAATGATCATTTAGGACTTATAACGATTTAAAGTTGGTTAGCAACAGTCGGGTTTTGAAAGCTTGCTTTTTGTTAAAGTTATTCTTTAAATTGGTCTAGGTAAGTTCTTCTTGGTGTCCCTCTTTTCCTTTTTCCTTAAGCAGTGATATTATATTTAAATACAAACATGTTTGTTGAAATCCGGTAAAATAAAAGTGTGGGTAAAAAAGTTGATTGACCCAATTAATGTTGGAAGTGACTTTTGTTGCACTGCATGACTATGTTTACCAGACTGCTAAACATAGAAGGTAATATTTTTTAATTTATGCATGTTGATTTCATTGTTCTCTTTGTAGAGGCTAAGCGAATGGCCCGATTTTAACGCTCTGGGTACTTTAAAATGAAGAAAATGGCAAAATGGCGGAACTCAACATACCTTATACTCGTACATGATAATCTTACTATTATACGAGCAAGTATATAATATACAA
Organism: Acleris literana; assembly: GCA_946894065.1. NCBI lineage: Eukaryota > Metazoa > Arthropoda > Insecta > Lepidoptera > Tortricidae > Acleris > Acleris literana. Next base: position 20,176,068 of record OX335677.1, on the reverse strand, counting down.
CGTGGAAAAAACGAACGCCACATGGACGGCAACTATCTTAAATATTGGAAATAGAAAATTCTACGTAAAGGAGACTGACTTTTATTTTTGAAAACAATTATTATTATTACTGCATTTATGGCTTTTTTTTTTATTTGCCCGCCTTAAATAGGAATCGAACTAGCTGAATATGACAAAATAATAAAGAAGGGTTTTTTACGGTCTTTATTTAATTTAAAGGTTTATCTGTTATAGACAAAAATGAAACACGACTTTATTTAAAGCATCCTAAAAAACATGTTCTTGTCATTTTAAATAAATTTTATTTAATCTACTTATCAATAATAAGTGATACTACGCAAATACGGTGTGAACGAGCGCCGAACAGCGACAGATAAACCGTAAGCGGTTTTCGCTCGCTGCAATACTCCATGTTTTATATTTAAGTTATTTTGGATAAATAAATAAAAATAAAAAAATGTTTTGTTATATTCGACCAGTTCGATTCGCGGTTAAGGAAGAGGTTTTTTTTCAAAAATCCAATAATGCAGTATTTTTTGTTTTCAAAAATAAAAGTAAGTCTCCTTTGCGTAGAACTTGCTATTTCCAATATTTAAGGTAGTTGCCGTCCATGCGGCGTTCGTTTTTTCCAACCTGTATATATCTTCCATAGTACTTACAGTTCGGTCGTTCTAAGAGGGCCGATTTGACAGCTGTCAACTCAGTAAAAACTATGTGTTTGAGGTTATATTTTATACTGCGTTGACAGCTGTCAAATCGGCCCTCTTAGAACGAAAAAACTGTAACATTAAACAGACAATATCAAAATATGTAGTCGGGTTTTTAAACCTTACTTTTTGTACATGTTTTTATCACTTTCGTTTACTTAAAAACGAATGGATTTTTATATGGGTTGATAGTAATTTAACTTAAATAATCTAAACCCGATGACCTGGGCCGAGATTCAAGGCAGTAAAAACCATATCGTCTTTGACATGTTATCATATTGTCAACGTTTTTATAGCTCTTATTTACTTGACAGTAATGGCGGCCGAACAAACAATACCATTAAAGGTGGCTAGGATACATGCCCTGATGGAGTCGTCACAATGGATTCCCCGAATAGACCCATCGAATTCGGATTCGTTAATCGAATAATTTACGGTTTTTTTCCAGTTACTTATTTTATTTTATTTATATTCGGAAAACTAACAGCCTTCTTGTCACTAAATAAATTTTACAGTGTATAATAAATTAGGCCATTTACAAGTTTTCACCTAAACAAACACAATACTTTTACTATTTATGATTTTAATGCTAAATATCAGGCTACACATTTCATTTTCTATTTAAGTTCAACAGAAGTTGTATTCAAAATATAACCTTCTGTAGCATTACCGCTACAAATCGCGTTGGTTCGCGTTATTTATTGTTTATTTATTTCGCCTTTTTCGTTTCTCAGCCTTTTTGGTATTGCGGACTTGTTCATTGACCGGTTAGAGTTTGTAATTTCTACTGACAGTTTTGAATTTTGAATTCGTTTTTGTTAGATCCGTTCCTTGTTATGGGAATGTCATTCATTCTCGTACTCTTGCCTTGATACAACAGAAAAATTGGATAATTTCTAGTCATCCCAAGTTTCTCTATAACTGAAGCCAGCTTCGAGTGCCGCGTCCGGCCGTTAAGTTACGTGAAGACCTTAGCTATTACGCCGTAGTCTCAATGGTGGGCTGGACGTTTTAGTGCTGTTGTCTTCTGTGTGTCCGGATAGCGGGTGAGTTGGTTTTTGTTGCCGAACAAGTCTTCACAGTCCTCCAATCTAAGGAAGCCTTTCTTCCGTCCTTTTCGTTCAATTTTGTGAGTAAAGGTGTCCTTTGCAGCACCTCCGCTTACCCCATATCTTCCGACTCATCGCCCCGACTGAAGGTTTGGACGACTGGATTCAGCGTGTGGTTCGCCATCGAGTTCGCTGGCAACGGGTTGACGTCTGCGGCAGCGCCCGCAGATTTTTCCCGTTGCAACAGTTGCGACGAACGCTGCGTGGTTACATCTTCACACGGCGGCTGAAGACGACGGATGTTCACAGGACAGTTACTATTTCGTTGATTTTTATTTTCTAAATTCCAACCGAGTCCGCGAACTCACCCCTAACTTACCTAAGGTTATTCATTCGGTATCATTTTGGCAATAAATGTTATTAGATCCCTAGACCTTTTTTACCGATCAAAACCATAATTTGTTATCCCTGTTTCATAATACTTCGAACATATCAGTTTTAATCATGAAGCGCTTCTTGCATTTTAACAGATTCTTGTTGTTTTAGTTCGAATCAGAATTACCTTTAAATTGAATACAAGTTTTGGCCTGACCGTGTTCTAAGGTGGTCTTTCACCCTTTTTTAGGCAATGTGTTTTAAACTAGAAAAACTTTATTAATGTGACAATCCGCAGACCGTTTCGTGTTAAATTGTTTTGATACTTAAGCTAAGTTACGTAACAGCCTAGTGATCCTGTTTTTATAGTTACATTGTATGTAGTTTGTTTTAATTTTATCATTGTGTGTTCTCCTTATTATATAACCTTGTTGAATTTCTTTCGGTTTTATTTTACTTATACAGGTCCAAATTTACGTGCTGATGGTTTTATCACAACCATCCCGTGTAGTGTTCCGTACCTTTTATTTTTATGGAGCGCTACACTTCATAATAATTCAAGCAACAAGTTGGACATTATTATGTATTGTATTTGGTAGCTAACATATTCAATACCGTAAAACCACACAACTAATGGTCCTGGCCTGCAACAATTGCCCAATTTTACTTATAACATTATTCTAAAAATGTTATAGCTATAGCTAGAGTTTAAAGCAAACGATTTTAGGCCAAACTGTACATAAACTCAGCAATAATAGAAGTAAGCTATCATATTTTACAATATTGTAATGAGGACAATTGGACTATTGTTGCAGGCTAGGACCATAGTTGTGTGGTTTTACGGTAAACAATTATTTTACAAAGATTATAGAGGTAAAGTTAGACTTACTTTAACACAGTGATATTTTTACAGAATAAGAATAATGTAGATAACCCGACATTGCAGAACATTATTTATAAAGATTACCGCTTACCGTAATTTTCCTATCTAAGAACATAAACTTGACCATTTTTGAGGGAAAAAATTAGGAGTTTCATGGCCGGAAATTGTTTCAAAATGAATTTTCCAAGTAACAAGGGTCGTTCAAAACTGGAATTGCCTAAGAGAAGAAATACGAGCGAACTTCGATCATAGAGCCGATTATACCCATTTATACGGCCAAATGGCTAAAACGTATGGAAGACCGACCACGCTGTAAAAGTTATTTGACTTCGGTTCACTTTTCCGTTGAAAATGTTTTATACTTTAAGTGGCATGATTATTTCTTCTAAAAATGGCTTTCTTACCTTGTTTTATAAGATCTATTTCGCACATGTCAAGTTCTCGACAATCACTATGGACTTATCATTTCCTCTCTTGCATAAAATATACTGACAGACGCCAGGGCGCCTAATATGGCTTCGATTATCGCCCGACAAAATGTGGATAAAACATCCGTCACTTTCTGACACGTATATAAGTACGAGAGTGTGTAACAGCGATGGATAGTCGATAACTAATATTACTATGATTTTACTGTACATGTTAACAAGGTCCGGTAGATGCTCTGCAGTGCAACAAGCATTGCCCTTTCAGCTACAAAGTGACAATCCTAATTTAATTTGCGGGGTAAGATGAGCAGAAAATCCGATCAATTCGTCCTTTGGCTTCGTGGGACGATTCTAAAGTGAATTAGACGGTTGAATATATTTTGAAACTCCAGTTTCAAATGGAGTTTATTTTTATCCATGAAAACATATTTAGTATAGGAGCAAAAGATACGCTTACTTTCATGATGTTATGGTAAAGTACAGGTTGTAACAAATAGACTGTTTAATAATATTGATATAAAAAACCTGCAGAAAAAAATTCCACTTGCTTTGTGCCATTATACCTCATTGTAAGGGTCATTACCCTCCTAAAGGTTTTTTTTAATAGACCGGAGTTTTAGTACACCTTGTATAATTCTGGGGACCTAGTGAAAAAGGGGTTCAGTCTTCTGAGGTTCAAGTGAAAAAGGGTATAGTAGTCTCCGCATATTACTTACACCCTTTTTTATTATGAGCTAAGTTGACTTAAGCCCTTTTTCACTAGGATCCCAGAATTAAGACAGGTAACTAAAGAGCCGAAATATCAAATATATTTACACCGTAAATCGCTTCATTGCGCTATTTGTTTCAATTTAAAAAAAACACTGACCGTTTCATCATTGCTCTTCTATACTTAGTTACATTAACACTTCCTAAATTAGTTTTGGTAAAAAAGTTAATCCCAAACGCCATTTCTCATCTTGATTCTTTTTAAATCACTTATTTTAATCATACTATGAACATAATTAAGTATATTGTGGACTCCCGTCAATTTCCATTGAATAACAGGAATGGAGCTATAGGAGTCATATATTACTGTCCCTTTCACTATTTGGAAGTTGTTGAAAACCAATACGGCTCCTGCTCTCAGTATTAGAATATCTAATCAGTATGTTAGCCAAACACGACTATGAATAAACAACAAAAAATGGCTTTTACTTGTCACGATTTGCCAGGTTACAAAATGGCTACAAATTTTGGAAAGTCATTACTTTTCGGTTTAAAACCTTTCTTCTTCTCAGTCGATGCACTCTTTACAGAGCGGTCGTGGTCAACTGCTAGTACTATCCGGCACAGATGTCGCTCGCCGTATGATATCTCGCCACTTCTCCCGGTTCGCAGACATTCTGGTACACTCATGCAAGGGTCCGCCCACAGCAGATTTGATTTGGTCGGTCCATCGCATGGGTGACCTCCCACATGGTCTTGTTCCTTCCACTTTGCCCTGGACGACAAGACGTTCAATGGAGTCATTGCTACGCCTTGATAAATGGCCGAAGAATTTAAGTATTCGAGTCTGAACTAGTGTAGATAGACGCTGCTTGATGCCGAGCTCCTCAAGGATGGACACGTTGGTTCGGAATTCAGTCCATGATATTCCAAGCATTCTTCTCCAGCACCACATCTCTAGAGCGTCTATCTTTTTCTTTTCTACTTCTCGAAGCGTCCACGTCTCTGCAGTGTATAAAAATATGGGGAAGATGAGTGTTCGGACTAGCCGGATCTTAGTATTTTTAGTAATGTTCCTGTTCTTCCATATTTTTTTCAGCTTGTCCATTGCAGTTCTCGTCATACCCATACGCCGCTTCATTTCATCCACGCAACCTCCACTGTTTGATATTAAAGTTCCCAGATAGATGTAGGAGTGGACCACGTCACAGTTCGCAATCTTAGTCACTTCGGGCGAGTTGTCATTGACGCGGTCAACTATCATCATTTTGGTCTTTTGACGGTTGATCTTTAAACCAAACTCCAGACTCACGCGTTCCATCTTCAGAAGTAACATTTCCATACGGCGTGGACAAGTGGCAAATAGGGTGGTGTCATCGGCGTAGCGCAAATTCGTGATCCTCTGGCCACCAACCATTATTCCATCATCCCAGTCCTCCAGGGTTATCCGCATTATCAGCTCCGTGTATACGTTAAACAGGAGCGGCGATACTATACACCCTTGTCTGACACCTGCACTCGGGTGAAAGTCATTTGACAACACATCATCTGTCCTCACCGAAGCTGTTCCTTTTTCGTATAGCTGCCTGAGAAGATGGACAAGATGTTTGGGGGTTCCCATTTCGACAAGTGCGTTCCATAGTTTAGGCCATTTCACCGAGTCGAACGCCTTGGAGAAGTCGACAAAGCAAATATAAGTCGGCTTGTTAAATTCTCGTGCCTTTTCGATGATCTGACGAACTATGATGATTTGTTCTCGAGTCCCTTTCCCCTTTACAAACCCGGCTTGCTCTGGTGCGATCTCCCCAGACAGATACGACTTTAACCTCTCATTGAGAATATGAAGCATTATTTTGCTTGCGTGCGATATCAGTGCAATCAGACGGTAGTTGCCACAATTCCTGGTGGAACCCTTTTTATGTAGAGGACTGAAGACTGTGTGAGTCCACTCCCTAGGCCACACCCCCGTCCGCCAAATCCTGTTGCATAGGGTGTAAAACATATAGATGCCGTGTTCTCCCAAGGCTCTTATAGTTTCAATCGGGATGGCATCCCTACCTGTAGCCTTCCCATTCTTGAGGTGTTTAATGGCAGCTTCAATCTCAGACTTAAAACCTTTGGGTAACATCAAATGAGCGTCCCTTTGAAGTCTTAGGATCGTAGTTTTGAGATTGTAGTCTTAAGATTTCAAATGTCTATGGGTCTCAGATCCCACTTACCTACAGGTGGCCTGAGTACTTGCGTGCCTTCTCCTTGCCATAAAAAAATAAAGAAATGAGTGAACATCTACTTATTGTTTTTTTTAACTTAAATGAATGATTATTAGTAAACCATTTATGAGCACGATTTTCTTTGAATTCATTTGAGTATAATTTAGCATTCAATTAACATTAATTATTTCATAATTTAATTTATAAAAGTAAAAATATTTTACTAATAAAATTACGCTTGTTAAAATCATAATTTGGCAAGATAAAAGTTTGCCCCTGTAATTATATTTAAATTTATATTTTAATATTGCTTTAAATATTTAAATCACATGTATCATCCATAATTTACATCATTTTAAATTAAAAAAGGATTAAATTATGAGTTTTTTGTTAGATATTATTTACAGACAAATTTGATGTTTTGACTCAGTAGTAATATGCCTATATTGAAGTGTTCAAAACTGTCTAGGGATAAAAAATATCCCTAGGCACTTTTGATGTGTGTAGTATAAAACGAAATCGCTTCCGCTGTCTGTTCGCTTAGATCTTTTAAACTACTGAACGGATTTTAATGCAGTTTTCAGCAATAGATAGAGTGATTCAAGAGGAAGATTTTTATGTATAATAACTTCTGATTAACAGAATAACTTACATATACCGAAGCGAAGCGACGGCGGGTCGCTAGTAAGCTATAAAGGATCATCAATATCATCATAATTTAGTTAATAGCTAAACTCTTGTCGGTGTAGGAATTTCCATTAAATATTTGCAGATCCAAGCCTTCTTTTGAACACACTGATTCAGCACGAACCTATTTTTTTTATTTTTTACGAAGGAGTAAGGTAATGTGTTTCACAGCGCCTATATATGTACGTTTGTTCCTTTGTGGCACTATAAAAACTAAACCCGTTGTCCGAATTTGATGATTCTTATGTCAATCGATTTGTCTTAATCTGGTGAGTGTCACTGAAGATATGACAGTAATCAAAATTCAATATGGCGGCAACCAGACGCCATAATGTGCAAATAAAAAAAAAGTCGACGAAGTATGACAAGTGGGGTATCATTGAATAGGGATTTAAAAATCATCTTTAGGTTTCTTTCATCATTTTTCATTTTGAATGATCATTTAGGATTTATAACGATTTAAAGTTGGTCAGCAACAGTCGGGTTTTGAAAGCTTGCTTTTTGTTAAAGTTATTCTTTAAATTGGTCTAGGTAAGTTCTTCTTGGTGTCCCTCTTTTCCTTTTTCCTTCTAATTTTCCTTCAATTATCATCTGAATTTACTCTACGTGCCGCAACAGGTGACCAAACATCTTCTCGTCTATTATCTATTGTCTGCAATAGATTTCTCTTTTCCGTCACAATGCTAAGTACTTCCTCATATAAAGAAGAAGTACGTAAAATGACAAACGTGTTTGTTACACTAAGAGTTACTCTAATAACATTGGAATACCAAGTTCTAGAAATTTTCCCCGCGAATTTCTTGAGCTACTGCTAAAACTTTCAAAAATATGGCGTGGATTGCAATTTTCGTTCCACTTTGTCATAATGTTGAACATTCCAGTTATTTCCAAGCGTCGTTCGACAATCATAGGTCCAACGATGTCTGAAAATAAAAAAATCATAAATTTGGAATCGGCCCTTGTTAATGGAAGCAGAAAATGATATTGCCAGGTCACAAAATACGATTTCTTTTTTCAAAGACTTACCCCACCCTTGCATAATTTGTACACTCCTGAAATACGAGCAATTTTTGCATGATTACTTTAACATAATAAATACATAAAATAACATTTGATCATACGGTCAGTATTAGGTTAAGATTTTTAGTGCGTCAAAAATGATATTGCCAGGTCACAAAATGCTATTTATTTTTTCAAAGACTTACCCAATAATCTTGCATAATTTGTATACTCCTGAAATACGAATTTTTTTGTCATGATTATTTTACCATAATAAATACATACAAAAACATTTGATCACACGGTCAGTATTGGTTAAGATTTTGAGTGCGTCAATATACGCAGAACCCTATTAGTGAATTTATTTACGTAATTTATTCCCGGGTTTCAAGTAAACTATCACAGGGTTTAGATATGGATCTAGCACAAAGCCTTTTAATGAATAGAGTAAAGTCAGAATATGTACAAATTGTCTAATAAGCTCGGCCTGGCCGGCCCATTACGTTTCACAAATAGACCATTAGGTCCCAACCCCTTTGCTATTTCAAAAGGATGAAGGGTTAATTTACGAGCTCAAAATTTAAATCTACGAGCAACTTGTTTAATAGCAGCTTGAGGGTTAACTGTGTTGTTAAGCCGTATTATTATGAAGTGCCCTTACGCGATTACCGTGCCTCCAGCGGTAAAACATTCCGAACATAAAGTAGTGAGCGTACTGCGGCCGCGGAGAAACTTTGCCCGTGTTCAAAAATGTTTAATTAAATGAAACGTTTCATATTAAGAGCATAGAAGCACATGGTGTTGCGAACAAAACGCCCCTGTGTGAATCAATAAACAAAGTAGAGCCAAAAGCGCTTTAGAACCTCTATTAAACTTGAAACACCGGGCTCGTGGTTTGGCCGGGCGAGTTCGCACGGCTCCCTCGCGTCAGTTGTCCACAATTAATAATAGAGGTCTGCAAGGAGAATGGCACATGATGTTGCATGGGCGCCCACGCTGCATGCTGAATACAGATGAGGTTATTTATGTAAATCGCGGAGACTGAGGCGACGGCCGGTCTCGGTAATCCCGGACGTCGTTAGTGATTGATGCCGCCGTTGACGTTCCGCTTTGCCGCCGATACCGAACACTCATAAAGAGGCCACATACAGCGTGGGTATTCCATATGATCCTATATTTTAAGGGCAGTTATATAAGACCCTAATTAACGTAAATTGTTACATTAAGTTAACAAAAGAAAACGTATTTTTTTTCATACAAATTAATTCGGCACGCAATGTATTCAAATAACCAAGTAGGCTATACTCGAAATCGTAATTAAAGACCAATGTGGGATGCCACTAAAAAAAACTATATTTGCCTTAGTATATTTCCACTTTTTAAAAGACCGCACTAAGAATATTTATTTGTAGGTAGTTTTAAACCTTCGATTTAAATAAACAAGTTTATTCTAGTTACTTACACAAATACAAGATGGCCTATTAAATATTTAACCATAGAAGATTTTTGGTAGCAAAACTGTTATTGCACTTGTAATACTTCAGGTATTAATAACATTTGGTACGATAAATAAACAATAGTTGTAAACAACGTTAGATGAAATTTAAATATTACATACGTTTAGCTATTCAACAAAATAACAGGCCAAAAGTGTGTAGCTCACTTTATATTGACAATCATCGGGCATTTTACCAGCCATGACACGAAAAATGGGTACCTGTTAAGTTTAAATTAAGCATAAGTGTAAGGCATCCGAATTTAGCTTGTCATTTTGATTTAGCTGATAAAAAAATCGCCATTGAACACACACACACACCCGCCATTTAATGACTTAACACACTATATGAGAAAATATTTGTTTTGGGATATTTTTATGTTTTGAATATCGGGTAGAAATGCATATTCCCTATTGTTAAATATAACTTTTGATATTAAAAATGGTAGTCATATCTACAAATATTTACAACAATTTGATTATCAATGCAAAAAGGTTGGCTAACTCTGAAATGTTCCATTGACACTGACATAAGTGACTTTGACACTTATGATAGTGACGTATCTGTCGTAGTTTTTTTGGTCTTAAATTACAGTTTCGAGTATACGTAAGCACTTTGTGTTCATTGATTTATTGACGACGTTATTGTCAACTCAATATTTGCATTACATTGCTGGCCGGGAAACCTTTAAAAAAATCACTACGCTTAATTATTGAGAGTATTTGTTAAAATTTAATACTGTACCTCTTAATACTGCTTAAATCTATCGTATGTTAAAATTTAGGATCGAATGGAATACACACGCTGTATACCTACAGTTTCTCCGAAACAAAAAGCACAAGTGAAACACAAGTGTCGCCTTTTAAGCAAATAATAGAAAGACGAAGAATAGAGATAGGTGCGCGCTTTCATGGCAGCGTCCATTCCCAATAATTGCTATTTACTTTAAAACTAAAATATTTACAAAAAAAATGGTTTACCAGAATTGAGAAGTTATAATTACTCAACTATTAAATCAAAAAACATCGTTAAAGATCGCAGGGTTTCGAAGATTCAACCAATAACGATCGAAAAAGGTGTTAAGTTTGAAAAAAAAAAGTATCGAGTTAGAGTTTTTATGTTTAGCAGTTTCTACGAAAATTTATCAAGTTTAATTTATCCAAAGAACAGATACATAGGCCCTATTGTTATTGAGATCCAGATCGTGGAACACTACCGATTTAAGCACAATGGGCCCTCTTAAGGCTCCTACCAATATTTGTCATGTGTTCAAAGGACTTTGAAAAGGGTGTAGATTGTTACGCCGATGTTATACGGTTCGGCGAAATTGAATCACGTGGTTAAAACGTGCAGAAGTTTAGTATGCTATACTTAAATAAGCATAGTCGACCAAGAAGCTGCTTTACCACTTTTCGACTCTATTTGTATGGTATTAAGGTCCAAAAGCGGTAAAGGACTTTCTCGGTCGACTATACATAATTGAACCATTTATTATCTTCAAAAGGTTTCTTAAATGAATTAGCATCTCTTTTATGGTGGTTGACAAATGTCACAGCATTCGAAAATAGAACTATAATTAAAATTCATAATATTATTTAATTTAACTTTTAATATGATGTCCAATATCTTGCCGTTAACCGTATAAGGATATTAAAAAAAAAAAAAAATTTGCACATGCCCATTATGTTAGTATTAGTTCCTAACAATAAAACTTAAACCTTTGTAAGAATTAATATATCACTTCATATACTATTGTTAACATTATTATTATTATTAATTACAAATAAACAGTGACAAATAATTATAATAAAAAATTGGTGCATCAATAAGTCAAAAAATACGGTTATTCATGACAAATGAAGGTAATTTTTTTTCAACTTAATTGAATAAGGCGTGGTTTGTAAGATTTTTCTTGGTTTCAAACTCTTTTATTTTCTCTGTTGTTTTATCTACAGAAAAACCCTTTTCTTTCCTCAAACGGACGTTTTTTTGTGTATTTTTTTTAAATTAATAGTTTAATTTGATTTTGTTGCTTCATTACCCAAAAGTAAAAGTGTAATAATATAGCTATAATATCACTGTTGTATTTTTTAAATACATTAATACTAAATTTAGAAGAATACTGCTTAGCAGATAGCTGGATGGATGGTGAACGGAGGTAAGGTTAGGTTTAAATTAAATTAAAAAATTAAAATAAATTAATTTCATGTAACTGATGGAACATACACAATAAAAAAAAAACAGTAAATTTTCATAAGATCAAAAAAAATATGTTAAAATTATTAAATTTGAATTTGAAATTATTAATATTAGTTAAAAATAAAACAGATTTAGAAACAAAATGACAAAACAGTTAGATTTATATAATATAAACAACTTCCAAAGCACAACACCGCCAAAACGGACACTAAACAAAACAGAGAAAACAAAAGAAGTACTAAAACTTCTCGGCAATGTTCTTTTGGTACAGTCAGCATGATAAAAAGCTATAAACTTTAGCACCGTTGCTTTTATACCATGTTTAAGCGACAAGGTGCTAAAGTGGTAATGCTGTTTTAGAAGCTGACTTTACTGACCTAGCCAACACATTGCGCTACTACCGACAGGAAAAGATGTCATATTTTTATTTTAAATCTGACTTAATATCATTGACAATTTTTGTTTTAACAAGGAGAGTTACCACGAAGGACTAAACTCTTAAAATTAAAACTACGTATCATTTCACGTAGCTAAAAAAACACTACTTACTTGTACTAGACAAAACGAATGATCGAACGAAATTGAATAACATAATTATCATAAATCATAATACAAGATTCCTCTTTGAAAGTCTCGGTCTTTCGTGTTAAATATGTACTTGTATGTTATTTTATCGGTAAATTATCTTTCTGCCTATTTTTAAATAGCTATCAGGGGCCCTAATATGGCGGCGTTTATCTCGTGACAAAGTTTGGATAAGGCATCCGTCACGTTCCGACACGTAAATAAGTACGAGAGTGACGGATGCTTTATCCACATTTGACACGCGATATAGACGCAGCCATACTACTTAGGCCCGCAGGAGCTCTTTTTACCTCGGTAAAACTATATTGTTTTGATAATTATGATCGTTTTATTTTTAACTCAGCCGCCATTACTGTCAAGTGAATGAGAGGTATCGTAACGTCGACAATACGATAACATGTCACAAGCGATATGATTTTAACGAGTTGAATATTATATAGCCCCTGGGTAAAATTTTTCAAGGGTAACCTTATTTTCCATAGAAAACATCTACGTGTATGAATATGTATGTGTAATTGAATTCCACTTGAGTATTGAATCAAATAAAGTTCATCCAAAAACCTAGTTTTATACGTAACACTTCAGTTCTACTGGTTCTTGTACCAAAATTCCTACAAAAGTGCCTATTTATTGATGTAAACTTTATTGCACAATGAAGAGATGAACCAATTGCGGACCTAACGCATTAAGCTACTCTCTACCAATTAACCAACGTGCCAAATAAAAACAAGTAAAGGTTGGTGCTTACTTTAAAAGAAACCAGCTAATAAGTGTAGCATAGAATAATATACATACCATAAAAACGGGCTACTCCGTTACGCCAAATTATTTTTGGTCAAATTTATCATTTTTCAAATTTTACGTACCTACATACATACACTCACGCGTTCATTCCCAAAGTGGGGTAGGCAGAGCTACAGAATTACCAACAACTCTAAAAACTTGTTGTTAATTATATAACCACATTTTGCACATACAGTCTAAGATGTAATTTGCTCTATAAGAATCACCTCCATCTTCCGCGTTCCCGTCTAAAATTAACTTCTGATGGTCCTTTGATACTGTCCATAAAAAATTACAATAAATTACCGGAAAGTATAAAAGAAGAAAAAAAGAAAAAAATATTTATTAATAAACTAAAACAGGTGCTAGTAAACACAGCATATTATACAATAAAAGAATATACTGAAGACACATTACGATAATTCATAACGGTTATAATATACTACCTAATTAATTTATGCCTCCTCTCTCCTAGTGTCGCTGTGCCCTCCAGGGTTCATTTTGTTATTACTTATTTATTAGAATAAGCTGTACCATAATGAAAAAGCAATAAAGATTTGGATTTGAATTTGATGTTTACCAGTGTATATTAGTGACAGGTTGCAAGCCCATCGCCTAACAATACTACAAGCCTTTATTCTCTTAGTCGCTTCTTACGACTTCGACGGGAACACATGGAGTGGCACTATTCTAAGCCGGCAGTCACACGGCCTATTTCACTAATTTTCATTTTCCAAAAAGTTGTTTCCCGAAGCAGTTTATTTTTTATAACCTAACCCAACCTAATAGACGTAGCAAGCGGATTCGATCTGCTGGATATAAAACAAAAATAATACAAAACGCTTATTAAGACATAATAGTACATTACTGCACAGACCGGGAAATAGGCCGTTGCGGGACGAGTAGAGTTAACGTAGCCGAGACACAGTCGAGGCCGCGCTATATACGAGTCCAGCAACCGCCCTTCCCGGTCGAGGCTTGTATAGTGCTTTTCTGCAATAATGTGAGGAAATTTAACACAATTGTTAATAATATTAAACACAGTCCCAACATTTCCTTGAAAAAAAGAACAGAAACGTACGATTTAGTATGACACTGAAATAAAGCATTAAATAAAATCACAAATTTAAACGTAATAAATTCAATTTGAATAAAATATAGTTTAAACTATAACATTTTTTACGCATTTGTTATGTATGCAATTTTTTTTTTTATGAACGCAATTTATATTTAAAAAAAGTCAAACTATTTGACACACTTTTAAATACGTTGTAAACGCTGTTTGAAAAGGCTTAACTTTTTAGTCTATGACATTTAAAAAGTAAAATATACGAGGAAGAATTTTAATTGCACGAGTGTTTGGCTGTTTGGAGATAGTTATCCTAGTCCAAACATAGTTTTAAAAAGTAAAACACCTGGTACTTAATGAAATTCCATACATTTTCACGGCCGTTGGTATAATTTGTTTTTTTTTTAATTTTGCCTGGACCTGGAACTTCGCGGGCTGATTTGACAACAGTAAGGTTAAGATTTCCGAGCATGTGGGAGTAAAAATATGGAAATATTTAAAAAAATTGGCCAAACGGCAGGCTCCCATGAAAAACACTAATTAATTATTAATCAAAATTACAAATAGAATAATAACACAAAAAAGCATACAAGTGGGAAGGACCTTTTAAATATTGTACGCTAAATTATGTGTTGTTAAATAAAAATATGTCTTCCTATATCTATGTCTTTGTCTTGTCCAATATAATAAGGGAATCGAGGTAAAATATTTATAAAGCAAATTAGCTCGAACAAAGATGGCGGTCCCCGAGGTCCTAACCTCTATTCCGACGAGATAAGAATCCCGCCGGAAGCTCAACAAGGATACTACAAAATAATTAAGTCGACTGTGTCGAGTGATTTTTTCTGAATAACTTTTCTCTTAGGTCAAAGTAAAATTTTCATACAATTTTCTGAATTCGATGCTGAGTTTTGTCGTCAAACAGCGGTAGGTATAGGACACAGTCTCATTATAAGAGTCATTTTGTATTATGTTTTGTACTTGAGAACGGACAATATTTTGCATTTGGCCTAAGTTGAAAAGCTTTTTGACGAAGAATACCTAAATAAAGTATTTTTTTTTCCTATATCTTACAAAATATCTGTCTGAATTGGTTAACCGAAAATTGAAGATATTTCTGAAATAAGTGACCTATGTCAAATATAAATCGTGCGTTCAAAAGAAAAGCTACACTATTCAAAATTACTTAATTTTACAAGGCAAGGATTTGAAGTTTTGTGTAGGTTATAATTTCTTTAGGCGTTTTACTGTCTACATGGTGGTTGTAAAGTTTAATGTGAAAAGGCATTATACGTAAAGCCTTATTGTACCACAAAGTGTCACTATTGTACATAATTTCTAGATTTATTTTATAGACTTTTTATTATACCTATATATTTACTTATTATATATAAATATGTACCAACATTTTTTTATTATTATTATTTAGTTTTCAGATTATCTTAAGCATGGGTTACGTAGGTTAGGTTAGGTTAGACCTGTGACCACCAAAAATAATCTGAAAACAATAAGGTTTCAGCAGGAATAAGTTTTCTATGAAATTAAAATTCAGCGAAGTGATAAGTTCTAGGAAATAAGTGTCTATAAAACTTTTAAACCTATAAAAACATAAAAAGCTGAAAACTGAAACTGTGAGTTTTACGTAAATGAGGTTACATTTACGCCCTTGTGATAAAACAAAACTACCTTGTCAGTTATTTCAAGCGGCATCTTTTACATTACCACATTGCACGCAATGCTCAAAAAGGCGGGCATGCACCTGCAGAAAGATTTTTAACAAGCTGCGATAAAACGCAGATTCCAATTAGGGTTGCATTCTGTCGAGATGCAGAAACCTGGCGACTGGAGCGGCACGTGATCAAGACCATTTCCTCCATTTACCTCGATGGCTTCATTTTTTGTAGACAAATTGCTAGTTTTATGTCATGATTAGTGTTAGGGAATGTATTTAACTGGGACCCTAATGAAAAAGGGTAGCTATAAGTCTTCTGAAGATCAATTAAAAAAGGTTTTAAGTCTAGTATACTCCGTTCATGCAGGTATATGTATACCCATTTTATGACGAGTTAAGTTGACTTATACCCTTTTTCACTAGGATCCCAGTAATAGAGTATTTGCCTAATTTTTTATTAGAATTTAAATTGAAGCTGTTTTACCTTCCGAATAGCCTAGTATAAATAGTTTTTTAATATCTTTAAAAATAAGACAGATATAAATAATTAAAAACTTGCTTTTAGACAGAGAGGAAAATACAGTAATATGACGTCATATTACTCAACCGCCATATGAAATACACGCAAAACATCGTTTTGTGAGAACGAGTTAGACAAAAAACTTTAAAATGCTATAACTTTTTTATTTTATGACCAATTTAAAATTTGATTTTGAATTATTTTATCATACTACGTATATTGATATATTATCCAAATTAATATATGAAATTTAATATCAGGCAAATATCCTATTATCATATTCAACGTATATCTTATGCATGATTCCGTATCTAAGCATACGGAATCATGCGTTGTAGTTTATCACTATTCCCTCTGAAATTGTTTGTTGTTTGGGCTATGAATCATAATCTGTACCAAGTTTCACGTCGATTGGTGGACGCATTGAACCGTTGAGAAGGAACAAACAAACGAACAAACACAAGCATTTATAATATTAGTAAGGGCTTATTTACGGAGACGCGGAGCGTCGCGTGTGGCGTGCGGCTGGGCGTAGCGGGTTGCGTCGGGCGTTTTTTCCGTTTACAGAGAGGCGTTGCGTGAAGCGGACCGCGTCAACACACGCGCAAACACAAACATATGGCAATGTACGGTGTTGCTTATGAAGATGCGGGCCGTGGTGCGGGGCGTAGAGGGTAGCGGTGCCCACCGCTGCATCCGCGGCGGAATCTCGAGCGTGTAGCGGAGCGCGCGGCGGAGCACAAGACTGTCAGAAGGTTGGCTGCGGGAACAGTGGCGAGAACCGCTGTTATTGACGCGTGCGACGTTGCGTGCAACGCGGCGGTGCCATCCGCGGGCTCCGCGGCAAGTAACGCTGTATTTGAAGTAAACGTGCGTAAAACCGCTTCTCCGTAAACGCTTTTATACAACGCCATATGTTTGAATTTAGTGCAGACCGCTCCGCCCAACGCTACGCGCTACGCCCCGCGTCTCCGTAAACAAGCACTAAGTAAGTAAGGATAAGGATGACGATCATTCAAAATGTTATCTAGCAACCACTATTTAAGTTATCAATCCTTAGATTGACATCTAAGGATTGATAACTCCTCAAATATATGATGTACTTTACTTGTTTGTTTAGAATCTTAAAAAATATCCATTCAACGATCAGCTCTGAGCAAATGTAGCTTATTTTTTGTTTTTCAAAATTTATTTTTCGGAACTCAATCTTTATTTATTTAATTTAAAATCCTTTTTTTATTTTAACTAGAGGACGCCCGCGACTTTGTAAGCGTAGAATTAGTTTCCCGCTACTCCCCCTATTTCCTCCCGTTGGGGGTCGACTTTCGGAAAACCCTTTTTTAGGGCACCTCTAGACCTCATAAGGGACCTACGTGCCTAATTTGGAATCTCTAGGCCGAGAGGTTTGGGCTGTGCGTTGATATGTCAGTCAATTTCTTCTTTTATATATACAGGATGTTAGGCAGAAGGTTGGACAAACTTTAGGTACTTACTAACTCAGTCTGTAGGTCATACTCATCAACGTTTATTATGGGACCAACATCCAAATCGCAAAAAAACTTTTTTTTTCGCGATTTGGATGTTGGTCCCATAATAAAAGTTGATGACTATGACCCACAGATTTAGTCCCTGAAGTTTGTCCAACCTTCTGCATAACACCCTGTATAGATAAGGCTAAAATTACGCGCTATATGTTTTCAAAAAGAAAAACAGAAAAAATTAACACAGCATCATCAACTTTTACCACCACCGTCTAACCTGCAAACTTATTTCTGATGAGAAAATTGCTTATATTTAATGTTCCGCGACTTCCCTATTAAACTTCTTGAAACTCGAGTGGAGTATTCAAGAAATTTCAAAGGAAAATGTACAAATTCAGCGCTAAGTCCAGTCGGAAGCGAAGGTGTGGAGTCATGAATAACGCAGCCAGTCGCCAGTCGCCGCCTTTGCCGTGTTCTATTCTTAATAACGTCAAATATTTTTTCACACCTCTGTTGACTTACGGCGTAAAAGGCTGTTTAAATCAGCTGACTAGTACACACGTCTACTTTTGTTGTTGGACGTCTATTGTCAGCTGTTTCGGTCGTGAGTACACTTTTAGTTATTAAAAACTTTATTTACCTCTCGCTTGGTTTTAGACGCAATAACCGCGATATTGCTCGCAGGATTGGGCTACTAGAAAAGTTAGACGATTTTTTATGGAATGATTGCGAAGATTGTGAAATGATAGAATGATAAAAACGTTTCATTATTTTCTTTCATACATAGCTACAGACAAGGTTGAGGTCTCCTTTTAAGTACGTATGAGAATATTTGTGTCAGAAGACCCCGCTCTCCCATGATTAGCATACGTACATTTTAGAAACTTAAATAGAGAAAAAGTTTAACTCTTAAGTAAAATATAACTTCAAAAATTTCGCACGTGTGTGTGTATGTGTGTGTGTGTGTGTGTGTGTGTGTGTGTGTGTGTGTGTTTGTGTCAGAGTGAGAGAGTAGTTTAGACTGGCATAATAATGAAAAAAATGTCAGTAGGTCTTCTGTGTCATCACAATCTAGGCTTTTAACCTATTTCGTTTTTATTCTTGCATTAATGGTAGGTTAGGTTAGGTTAGGTTAGGTTAGGTTAGGTTAGGTTAGGTTGTGCAGTATTAATTGTGTTAAGAGGAGCAACAGAGAAGTTCTTCCTCTTACGTATGTTGGAAGGGTTAGTGGTAGCCTTTTGTGCGTTTCAATATTGTACGGACAACATACAGGTTTCTTACTGTGACCCACTCAACTCGGCTGATTACCTAGTGGGAAATAATAAATGATAGGTATCGCATTTCATGAACAGTTTTTTAATGACTTATCTTGCGGGTTCATCCGTGTTTAACTCGTTGTGAATGTTCCATTTCTCAGGGTTAAAAAAAAAACTATTTAGAAAATAATATATTACACGTGTACCTAATGCAATTCCATTTAGCCGTCTAAGCGTTATTTGAAGCCAAACATGCAAATATCTATATTAAAATCCTGACAATTTTTCACATTAATATTTCATAACATCTGTTAAATTGGATTATTAATTAATATATTTAATGAAACTTTATCCATGCAAATATTCACTTTTGAAATTAATTAAAAATCAAGGCACAAAATGTTTTTGCTGACAAATATTATAACCCTGTTTCATGCAAATAGTTACATTATAATGAAACATCACTGGAACACACAAAACTTAATTTTTAATTTGGGAGGCTTTCCAAGTACATTAATGACGCATAATTTTAAGTACAAAACATGAATCTCAGTCACGTCAATTTATGAATAACTCGGCCGATGTAAGTATGTCACCGTGCATTATGCTAATAATATACCAGAGCGTACAATCAGAGCCGGACGCGTTGCATCGCCTGCATATTCAAAGGAAAGCCGCTTTAGCCTTTCATGCTGCTACTATCTATTTATTATTACATACTTATACTGTCATTATTTTCATTTAGGACGAAGATGCGGTGAGCCTAATTGGTAGTAAGGGTGTATAGTCCGCCATTAAAATTAAATTTCCAATTTTTACAGCACATAACTTTTCCCTCATAATTAGGGTCAGTCATAATGTTTAAAGTCATCATAATAAGAGGTATAATTTGGAGTTCCTATTTTAGCTGGTCATATTTTTTGGAAAGTCATAAAATATATAATAACTTTTTGTTTTAATGTATCACTTTATATTGTTAAAGGTAACTAAATTAAACATGGACGTTAAATACATAACACTTAAATCAAAACCCAGTATCAATAAAATTAAATAAAGGAAGAAGACCTTGCTTTTTTACAAATCGACCCGATCTGTATCTAACTCACCTATAAGCGAGAAGATTTCGCTTGCCAGGAATACAAATTGAATCAGCAGAACGCAAGTATCGTCATTAATAATGAGAACTTTGTATGTTATTTCGTAAACTTTACAAAACCTGTTTTAACGCACTCCTGATCTTTACTATACTTTTGCCTAGATAATTTTACAAAATCTTTAATATTAGATCATTTCTTACCCTTATACTGGTCACACCAAATATTTATAAGTATATTGTAAGTATATTTAATTTTACTGCTGTAACTCTAACTGATGCAAAGTAACTTGCTCAAATGTGTTTTACCATATTAATGTTTTGAGCGGTCGAAACTGTAGGTACGTTTTCGTTCAGTTATCTGTTTAAAATCTCGTTCTCCTGTTTCTTTAAAACATTGTAATATAATTTTGTTAATACTTCAAATTCAAATTCAAATTATTTATTTCGTTAAGGTCAAATTCAAATTATTCAAATTATTAAATTCAAATTGTGTGTTGTTTACAATATTGTTGAGACCTCCTATTTAGTAGGTACGAAGACCTGTGTCAGGAAGCCTCGCTCTTCCAAATTTAGAACATTTGAGTAAAATAGTAGTTGCTTATTTATTTATTTATTACAACTTATTACTTAACATAACATAGTGTGTGTGTGTGTGTGTGGGTATTTGTGTGTGAGTATAATATGTTGTGTATATGTGTGTGTGTATGTGTGTGTGTGTGTGTGTGTGTGTGTGTGTGTGTGTGTGTGTGTGTGTGTGTGTGTGTGTGTGTGTGTGTGTGATTGTGAGTGTGTGTGTGTGTGTGTGTGTGTGACATTATCTAATTGAAGATAGTAGTCCCTCTGTTTCTTCGGTTGAAGAGGTTGATATATATGTAGTCTCCTAATGAGATAGTCTCTGCCTTCCTCATTAGGAGACAGACCGCACCTTCAGAACAATAGTGACCTAATTCAGAAATTTTAAATTTCGAGTTAGGTCTCTATAATAATAAATTTATGACTTGAAGTTTGAAAGCTGAAATTTTGAATTAGGTGTCTTTTGTTCTGAAGATGCGAGACGTGAAGGTATGTCGGTATGTGTATGTATGTGATTTCTCAATAAGTTCTTGTTCCGACTTTATTATTGAAACACGCGATACAGTATGGTCCATTCAAATAGACTTGCCTTATTTAGTAAACACTTTTATAACCTCTAAGTGCTCCCTTTTCGCCTAAAATATCAATATTGTCGTAAAACAAACTATCCATGATGTAAAACCAGGAAAATGGTGTGCAAAATGTGGTCTCTAGTTGCTTTATTCAGCTGAAAACGGGCATTTATCCAAAAATGATGCATTTTGAGGTTATAAAAGTGTTTACTTAATAAGACAAGTCTATTGGAATGACTTTCAGAGATTTGACATTGACTTTCGACATGAGATTTGGTTTAACCTTGGAGGTTTGCTCTTTTACCAATTTTGTCTATGAAAATGGCCTCTTTACTTCTGAGATACCCTTTATTGGTTTCTCAGTCTTGGATATTTAGGAAGCATGTATTTCTCTGCATAAGTATGTTTATCGTTGCCGGTATAAGCCTGAGCTTAGTTCATGATTTGTGGGAGACATTAAAAAAACAGAGAAAACATACATACATACATAATCTCACGCCTTCGTTCCCAGAGTGGGGTAGGCAGAGCTACAGAATCACAAACATCTCTAAAAACTTGTTGATAATTCTATAACCACAATTTGCACAATTAGGCTAAGATGTTTACCAGCGTATTAGTGACAGGTTGCAAGCCCATCGCCTAACAGTACTACAAGCCTTTATTCCCTTAGTCGTCTCTTACGACATCCACGGGAAGACATGGAGTGGCACTATTCTAACTCGGCAACCACACGAGAAAACATTTTAGAGACAAAAGAGAAAACATAATTTGATGATTGCAAAAAATATCACGTTAAAGGCGATGGAAAACATCTCAATTTACGTTGCTTAGTTGTCAACTTGAATATATGAGGTTCAGAGGGGATCTAGTTGGTAACAGTCATCTCTTTTGAACTCCTGACGCAAAAATATGTATGTCATAAATTTTACGTGTGTGTGTATTTGTCTGTGGCATCAAAGCTCTTAAATGAATGGATGGAAATTGATGAAAACCGGTTAAGCCGGTTAAAAAGTTCACAGTAAAAATCAGCTCTGAAAGCAAAGTTGTAATTACGTTTTGGATTTTTAGGGTTCTGTAGTCAAACTAACCTCTATGGTCCGCAGGTAGCTCAGAGACTCTTAGTTCTAGAAAGCTGTTATTTGGGATGAATACATAGTCACGTCAATAAAGTGGTTAACAAAATATTGGAAAAAAAATATACCTACCTCTACACGTTACGTGGGGATGTTTTATTTTTTTCTCGTCTACGCCATGGTTTGGGGTGTCTTTGGTGTCGTTGGATAGGTCTTTTAAAAATATTGCAGGTGCGTGAAATACATTTTACGATTAAGGGATCCGTTTGTGAAATAGTAAGATTTAAAGTGCATATTTTAGTTAGAGTCAAGTGCCCCTACAGCCAAAACTACAAATAATACTAAAAATCTGAAAAATATCTTAAATGAAAGCAATATATGTGCGAATTTTAAAGGAAAACTATTACAATTGAGTAGAACTTATTGGATCCTGAGCTACAGGCGATTAAAGTGTTTATACCTACTAAAATCACCTAAGATATTTGGAGTTATTTGGTGCTGCCAAATAACTTTAAATAGAGGATTAGTTCATACTTGTTGTTTTTAGAGATATTTTTGTGCAGTAATAGTTTTGGGATTCACTACACTGCGCATGGTGAGACATGCTCTTGCCCGGTTTTTTAAATATTTCATGCTTGCTTAGTAATTATATGAATAGCTTTAATACATAACGTAGGGACTATTATTCATGTCAAGTATTCTTTCTGTATCAAAGACGTAATTAAGGCTTAATGGTTAGCTTTCCGAGCTCTGTTATCAAACGGCTAGCCTTGAAGATAATATCCCTGATCGATAAGTCTGTCTCATATGAACAAATATTATATAATTCATATGAAGAGAATTGATACATTATTTTACTAGTCATTGCCTTGTAATTAAGGCGTCGTGAGATATATCATGAGCATGAGTAAATCTATTATGTTTTTTTCTCAAACATGCAATGAAATATTGATGTTATGTTCCTTATAATAGGCTGCGAAGTATGACGTCTTAGGTGCGGCTAGGACAAGAGGTCGTTAATGGAATTTCATACAAATCGTTCAGGCCTCTTTTTTAATTTCCATTCCACATAAATTTGTAGCACAGGCATCATGACATTCTGCCAATATGCATATTAAAAATTTCTCCAAAAATAAAACTTTGATTTTTTTGTTCTTTATTACATTGCATGTTTGAAAAAAACACTATACCTACTTCGGCGGGAAATATGGGGTTGCCCGCCTTCGACCTATCCGGCCTCGCTTTGCTCGGCCGTCTATATGTCTCCCATCGGCAACAGCTTTTCTCCCGGCCTCTGTAGTAATGTACTATTATCACCCACCCGTTCACATTATTGTTTATTCTTAACAGTTTTAAGTTAGTTAGCGTTTAGACTTAAGATATGTCCCAAAAGTGCTTAAGTTGTATTTTCTCGCTTGTCACTCAGTGCGTCTCTATCGTCACAGACTAGATAGAAAGGGAGACCCGAGCGACAAACAAGTCGCGGACAACATGAGGTAGCCCTCCTGAGCCCGTATTATACTCGCCTTTACGGGTGATAAAACAACCGTCACTCTCGCACATAAATACTGGTCAGAAAGTGACAAATGATTTATCCACGTTTATCCACATCGATAAACAGGACAATAATTTTCAGTCTCATTTTATTATAAAGCATTTTAAAAAGATCGACGAAGTTCGTTCATTTTGACCAAAAATACGTTGGTCTGTAGCTTTTTACAAATATTAATTCGCAAAGACGTATTTGTGCTTAAGCCGTTACATATAATATTGGGTACGTTATAGTCTTGTAACATAGGTTAAGTTATACACGAGACCACAAAAATAATGAAACGCTATTAAAGTATCTACCCATTTGCGAAATTAAAGTTTACAAGATATAAACAATCATTACTAGGCACTACGCCTTTCACTGTTGTACGTTTGGCTATTTGTTATTTCAAACATTTCCCAATCGCTCAAGCGTTAACTGGAAGAGATCCCCTAAAGGGAAAATTCGCCTTTGTACATACCTTTTGTGTTACTGTCTATTTTTTTGTTTGATATTTTCCCTGTCTAATAAATTATTTACATACATACATTCGCTGGAACATAAGTTAGCAAATATCAACACTCCGCAATGTTTATAACACGACATAAACTGAAGAGCATTCACGTCGTGTTCATTGATGTGGATAAACTTGGATAAAACATCTGTCACTTTCAGACCAGTATATAAGTGCGAGAGTGACGGATGTTCTCCCACATTTATCACCGTGATAAAGGCGACGATAACGCTGCAAACGCACTGAGAGCGTAGGCGGCGCGATGCGGCGCTTAAGGTTGGCGTAGACATAATCACTCGGCACCGGATCAGCTCAAAGTGAAACATTGAAAAGTGAGCTTTGATTTGTGGTAGTACGATATATTTTTCAGTGGACGACGCGTAGCCTGCGCCCGGCTATTGTTTGTACTAACACAAATCACTTTTCCCTGTTTCACCTTTACAAAATACGCCTCCGATTCGCTTTGGAAACGCTTTTTAGCATAGAAACGCGCCGCACTGCCGCCGCTCTCAGTACGGCGGGTAACGGGGACTGAGGAAAAGTCAAGGACCGTGCTAAACTCAAACGAGTTATGTTTCAATGAACATCAAAGCTAGGTTCAAATGGAAACTCTAGCCTCGTAGCGTTTTATATATTATTTTCCTGACTGGCCATAAGGAAAGGTCCACATTTGGTCTTCGCCACGGTTGGAAAAACTTTGTACCCGAATACCCTGTTTTCATATTTACGATATGTTTTTCCTGCTTAAACTTACAGCGAACGTACCTGACTTTTATAATCAAACTAGCCTTTGCTTCTGACTTCGTTCAGTAAGTCGTTTATCGCCAGTCCCAACTTCTTTTCGTGCCAAAAGTACCTATTTCTTAGTCTCTATATCTACCAAATTTCACATCAATCGGTTGATGTGTGAAAGTGGAACAAACAAACAAACGCACTAGGGTGGCGGCACCAATGATGGACACTTTTAGCTGTCAGACACTTCACTCTTAATTCAAATTTCATGCGGTCCTAAACATGGTACAATAATATACTTCGCCTGGTATTCTCTTCCGAGAAGCAGAGGACACATGAGTGGACACGTACTACGTCATATCCGGCCACCGAAAATTTCCAAACTTTAAAATCGGGGTAATTTTAAAATAGATGCTCGTATGTATTAACTTAAGACTATCATTGTATAAAAGTTGTACGTTTTTACCATTTACTGTTCTCTATAAAAAAAAACTTATAGAAGTGTTTCTGCATTTGGGCATAAGTTCTACGAGCAATGTGATGTGACCACCGGCACTTAAATGTTGAACGTTTCGTGGTAAATAAACCACTATACTCATAACAAAATAAAAAATAAGTTCTAAATATTAGAGCTATGGATTATGAAAAACTTGAATATTTATCAGCGCTTTTTTATTAGGCGCTTCCTCCCATTTAGGTACAACAGAACATAAAAGTCTACTCAAACCGTGGTTTAGGCTCGCAATATCGTAACCACTCCTCGGCAAGCGATCGTTTTGGTGGAAAAGTATAGAAACCGACTGTGCCCTACCCTTTTTGCTCTTACAGCTTTTAATAGAGCATTTAACCATTTACATACATACATATATACATACATACATACATAAACTCACGCCTTTATTCCCAGTTTGGGGTAGGCAGAGCTACAGAATTGCCAACAACTCTAAAACCTTGTTGATAATTCTGTAACCACATTTTGCATAATCAGGCTAAGATGTTTACCAGTGTATTAGTGACAGGTTGCAAGCCCATCGCCTAACAGTAGTACAAGCCTTTATTCCCTTAGTCGACTCTTACGACATCCACGGGAAGGCATGGAGTGGTACTATTCTAAGCCGGCAACCACACAGCTTTTCAGCTCACCATTTACATTTAACAAAAAAATGTCATCGACAACTTTTAA
Source organism: Acleris literana (assembly GCA_946894065.1). Taxonomy (NCBI): domain Eukaryota; kingdom Metazoa; phylum Arthropoda; class Insecta; order Lepidoptera; family Tortricidae; genus Acleris; species Acleris literana. The sequence continues at coordinate 20,149,687 of OX335677.1, read as the reverse complement.
AGCGACAGTTTGAAAATCATTGGCGTGTCATTAGAGTAATGATACCGAGCGAGAGCGGAATATGATATTCCCATAGGTTCGAATAGTATGACGAGAAACATCAAGTTGACAAATTTGTAACCGGCCAGTTTGATCTGGTGAATCCGGTGATGCCTGTAGTATCAGGTTGTAATTCCACATTGTAATGTAACCTTTATGTTTTAAAAAAAATGTTAGTTATTTTCATGCATAAATGTAGTAATGCATAAAAGTAAATATGTAAATTATGCTCGTGACTCGTGATTATTCGAGATATATATATTTTTAAATTAAATCGAACACCAACCAAAAATATATTTTTTCCTTATTTTTGGGTATTGGTTAATCAAGTGGCAACTTTGTGATGTGATGACGTAGAAAGTGTCCCTTTTCGGAAGAGAAGACCTTGTTTTATAAGACCATGGTCCTAAATTGATCGTTGCAAAACAAATGAATAACCCTTATCTTCTGTAAAATAAGAATCAGGTGTCCATTATTGGTCCCTGTCCATTACAGGTTCCGTCACCGTATAAAATTTATAAGATTAGTAAGAATAAGGATAAGGATATGGATAAGGACTAGACTAGATTTGCCCGCGACTCCGTCCGCGTAGCTGCTTATCGTTGTTCCTCTTGGACCTGTCCTATTTTTCGAGATAAAAAGTATCTTTTGTTCTTCTCCGTGCTAAAAACGGTCTATTTAGCAAATTTAACATCGAACTGGGCCTCTATTCTACCCGGTAAAACCATATTGCTTTTAGCATGTTATGGTATTGTCAAAGTTACGATAGCTCTTATTTATTTGACAGTAATGGCGGTCAAGTTAGAACAAGACCTTAACACCTCAAAAGCAATACTATTTTACCTTGTTGAGTAGATGCCCAGTTGATGCGTAGAACCGTAAAACGGAACAAATATAAATCATACTCAAGCAATTATAATATGAATATAGTAATAACATACATACATATATTATATTACGCGTGTTTCCCAGAGGGATAGGTAGATACCACTTCTTTCAACCTGCTTCGATCCTGACAAATCTCTTTCGCTTCTTCCACATTCATACATCGAGTCATGCATGCACGTCGGTTTCGGGTATTTAAAATTCGGCCCTTTTCCAGTATTTCTCCGATTTGATTCGAAAAAGTACGCCTAGGACGGCTCCTTCCGACCCTCCCACTCACTTTCACTCTGTATATAGTAATTATACCATTCCTAATTTAAAAAAAACGTATCAACAAAGTCTTTGTCAGTCACAGAGCGTGCAGTTTAATTCATGTTTCACAAACTAAACGAAACAGTTTTGAAATACGTCATTAAATATAAGAGACGTGAGAAAACACGGCGCCAAGTTCAAATTTAGCGAAGAGACGACAAATTTTCATTGCACCCGAAGACGGCAGGTGCGCTACGCGAATAAAGAAAACCTTCCGAGAATATTTTTATAAGGAAAGTGTATCGTGCTCCGTTGCGCGTGTGGAATCACTGCTTCCATTTCAAAGCACGGTAAGCATTTTATAGGCCGCTGCTCTTAGCGTGAGCTCCGGCGCTTCTCTCCAATTGGTTTAGCGATGTGGATGAAAAATTGCGAGGTTTCGTCCGTTTTTGGCTTATATTTTCAGATGGAATAACATTAATACTAAATGGAGTTCTTTTAGTATTTGATATCCTAGATGTGGAATAGTTTTAACATTTTCAATGTTTAAAGGAAAGGGAAGCATAAGTTGAAATGATGGACACTTTTAGCTGACAGGCACCAGTAATGGACACTCCACTCTTAATTCAAATTGTATACGGACCAAAATTGTTTGTTATTCATTTGTTGCAAAACAAATGAATAACCCTTATCTTCTGTAAAATAAGAATCAAGTGTTAATTATTGGTGCCTTGTCCATTACTGGTTCCATCACCCTAATTGAGGTAATAGAAGTGAATTCTTAAATATTTATGTTTATTTTCTTCAATCGCTGACGAAAGATGTTAATTCTTATAAGATAACTACCTACATGACAGTAGGGTGACGGCACCAAAGATGGACACTTTTAGCTGACAGGCAGCAGTAATGGACAGTTCACTTTTAATTCAAATTTCATACGGTCCTAAACTGATTATTCCAAAACAAATGAATAACCCTTATCTTCTGTAAAATAAGAACCAAGTGTCCATTATTGGTGTCTTGTCCATTACTGGTTCCATCACCCGTACTTTAAGCACTAACTCTTTCCTTCTTTCAAGTACCTCAATAACGTTAACGTGAAGTCATCGACACAATTTATGTGGCGATTAGAGAAGCACTAAGCACGCAGCACCGAGTAGTAAAGTGAGGAAAAGTTATATAACATCATAGTAGGGGGTAGGTTCCATTTATTTTAATTCTGTCAGAGCTTCCCAAAACCTTCTTTTGTCAGTCCCTTTTTCTTCCTCTAAGTTTTACTCCAATTCTTTCACAATCCAGGCTATGGAACGCTTTGCCTGTAGATGTAAGGCGTGGTCAGTCTATTTCCATTTTTAAAAGTAAGCTAAAAATTACGGAAGCGATAGATAATGATCCCATTATCTATCGCTTCCGTAATTTTTTTCTATCATTTCCTTTATTTTTCTTACTATCATGTGACCTCGTTTGTTATCTTTGTTTGTGTGTTTTCTAGAATTTATGTATTATACATATATATACATATACAGGGTGTCTGGAAAACCTTTGGGGAAATTTTAACAGTAGATAGGGTGGGTGATTTGGATCATCCCTATATTGGTAACTTTTTTTTAAGTTAATATTTGACTGAGTTACAGACTGATTTATCATCGCCTTTCCTGATGATGATCTCAGTGTGCCCCATCTTAACTAATTCATTCATTACATGTGTCACAACGTAATGTAAATAAACAAGTTGTGCCTTATATTGAGCTATGTTTCTAATCATGGTTAAAAGCTCCATGGTGTTTAGAAAACTGACACATTATTCTGAAATGAAAAGACGGTCTCTGTTAAGGGCTATTATGTGAAATAATTTAAAATTGAAACTTACGATTCCGATTTTTATGTCCCACTCTTCGCACACTCACACAGCTAAAATAGCACTTGTACTCGTAGGTACATTCAACTTCTTTTAAGAGATCATGAATCATGGATTTACTTTATTGATTTGTACCACTATCGGGGATTATTACGAAAAAAAACCATAATTAAAACGAATCATTAAGTAAAGTTGTGATTTTGCTTTGACAATTTGACATTAGTATCTTTTTAAATCTTGTGCCATTAAAACTCTTTATAAAAAGAGTTTTAGGTGTTTTTTGTGAAAATAAATTCGTCCCTACACGTTACGTTTTATCAGAATTACATTTAAAGCTGGCATCATACACGTGGTTGAAAGATATTCGTATCCTAGAAAAACATAGGCTAGCTTCTTAATCTAAGGGCCGTATTAATAAACTCATTAACAGCTAACAGCTACAGCTACAGCTTTTTTGACAGCTAAGATGCTCGTCACAAGATACGTCAAAGTAACTGCCAAGCCATAGAATACTGTCATGTTTGACGCATCTTGAGACGGGTATTGCAGTCGAGATTAGTTTATTAATACTGCCCTAAGAAGCGATCAACGTGGTGAAACTCTGTGGTGACACTACAGTATTCTTAAGTAGCAACCATTGTTTACTCAGAGGCGTCAATTAAATTTAATGCTTGATTCAAATTGCTGCTGTCACTTTCTTTGCTATAGCGATAAGAATAACTGCCGCACTCAGAGACGTCAATTAAATTTAATGCTTGATTAAAGTTGCATCTGTCACTTTCTTTGCTATAGTAATAGAATAAGACAAAACATCACTAAACTAGCATTAAACTTAATTGACGTCTCTGAGTGCGGCAGTAAGACAACACTTCACTAAACAAGCATTAAACTTAAATGACGCTTCTGAGTGCGGCAGTTAATGGTGGTTATTTAGTTGGAAGTAATAGTTTATTAATCAGAATGTTTTGGGCCAAAATTGAATCATGTTACCAAAGAACAATGCCAGATCCTGGCTAAAAACACTTTAAAAAAAGGCCGCGGATACTAAGGAGATTTAAATTCAGTATTTTATTACTTACACATTTAGGGAACTAATACGAAAAATATTTATAATAATTATGTATGGAAAGATCAATATACGGAAACAGTGTCGTGGCGAGACGTAAAACGCAAACTTATTTTTGAAATGGAAAAAAATAAACTATTTAATAAAACACAAAAATAATGTACCTATGTATGTTCTGGAAGTAGCCCCCTCGGGCACTTCTACACGTTAATATCTATCAGCGCTTCAAGAGGAGACCACAGTGAAGAAGACATCAACGTCGTAGTATGTACAATCATTGAATTAATTGGGAACACTTGCTTTTACATTTTTGACCAGGAGATACTGACACTAAATTTCCGGTCATTTGTACCAAGTATGGCGACCCTTCAAGGGTCTAATTACGTAATGACGAAAAGGAAAATGATGGTCATAGCGCTGGTACCGGCGGCCTAAACGCGTGGACGTTAATCGAACGTGTCGGATAAATTACGAAAGTCGAACGATTTGTACCACTAAAATTCTTGTATTTTCCAATAGTCGATGAAAAAAGAAGTAGGCGGTAGCGTAATGCCATACTTCTCCGGTGTGGCCCGCAATACCGACGAAAACACGTTAATTAAAAAAAAAAATACAACCATTTGTACCAGGCTAATTTTTGCACAGCTAATCATCGTCGAGTAGCCGTTCACGAAAATCACCATGCCATACTTTTCCGACGGTTCCAAATGGCCGCCCACGCGTTTGGGCCACCGGTACCAGCGCTATGACCATCATTTTCCATTTCGTCATTACGTAATTAGACCCTTGAAGGGTCGCCATACTGGTACAAATGACCGGAAATTTTGTGTCAGTATCTCCCGGTCTACAGTCTTTTGTAAGGATCTAATTGGAAGCAATAATGTGAAGATATTTAAGATATTTTGGTATTTAGAATTCGTTTTCGTGATTTTCGTTTTCGCCATTTATATTTATATTTTATTTACTTAATGTCAGCTATAAGTTCTAAAGCTTGACTGATACCAACAACCATAATATCATTCGGCTTTAGAGGCTTTCATTGCGATCTGAAAAACCTGTTTAAATATACAGAACATGCTTACCTTCCAGAGGATAGATTCAAATTATTTATTTTTGGTCGTTTTGAGTAAAAATTGGGTCATGCTGCCAATTTCACTCCAAGCTGCGATTTATTATGTAAAACGGTATTAATTAACCTTTTTCGAACGATGACTCGGTAGGCTATCAAGTTCAAGTTCAATTCTTTGATATATGGCTTCTGTCCAGTGGGACAATTCTGCCAGTGTCAAGGTTGGAAGTTACACGTGATCGGTGTAAATGATATCAAAAAAATCATATTTCGACGTTGTACGGTGATCCTCTAGCCTCCGTGAAGCGATGTAACTTTACGAAGACCAGATGGGATTTTCTTGGAGCAATCCTTCCAAAGGCGAAACGTGTTCAAACTTGAATTCTTCATTATACTGCACATTTGAATGTTAATTTACTGCATATTAATACATCATTACTATCCATTAAACAACAAAATATGCAAAAAATAAATTACAACTAAGAAAGCGACGCCATCTTGTCGAAAACCCAAAGAGAATCCCGGTAGGCTATCAAGTGCTATAATGTCTTTGACAAGTATCAAACTTATGTCAAACTATCAAATGTCAGAAGAAATAATTTTGAAAAATCTGAAAGACATCGTAATAAACGTAAAAGATATTGAAAGATATGTATGGGGCAAAAAAAGTGGAGCTATTTTAAACCAGATCTTAAAACTAGTAAGTATTTCTGCCTGGTTGTACGACTAATTTTTCTTTAGAGATATAGTGATGATCCAATTGTGTTTAGAGTCCCGGGGAAAAAGGATAATATTATCTCCTCAAATATTGTAGGAAAACATATAGCGATTTTAGTATTTTTAGTAACAAGTCCAGCATTTGCATTCAGAAAGTATCATTTGGTGAACTGGAACTGATGATGAAGACCACGGATGGCCACCCGAACTCCTCAACGGTACTGATTTCAAGGGTGGCGATAAGATATCTCGATTAAGGTAGTCGAGTGACTACAACGAAGAATATTTACTTGTTGAAATATGACTATGACTTTCCCGCGGCGTTGCTTGCGGCGCGCTTGAAATAACTTAAAGTTTTATATCAACCATGAAGTGGGACTACGTAACAGCGTATTATGATCACTAAAAAGTATAAAATAAAATAAAAGTTTTTGGAAACAAAAAACCGTCTTCAAAAACGTAAAAAATACCTTCTTTTAAAATTGTAGGTACCTAATAGGTTTGTCCAACTGAAGTCGGCGACCACAATATTTTCAACAAAAAAGCCGACATCAGTTGGACTAACCTATTAGGTACCTACAATTTTAAAATAAAGTAATCTTTTGCGTTTTTGAAGGCGGTTTTTTATTAGGGTATGTTACCCAAAGGGTAAAAACGGGACCCTATCACTAAGATTCCTCTGTCCATCTGTCTGTCTGTCTATCTGTCCGTCCGTCCGTCCGTCCGTCCGTCCGTCCGTCCGTCCGTCCGTCCGTCTGTCTGTCTGTCTGTCTGTCTGTCTGTCTGTCTGTCCGGTCTCATGAACCGTGATAGCTAGACTGTTGATTTTATTTGTATTTTTACTGCCGCTATAACAGCAAATACTAAAAACAGAACGCCAGTATTATCGTGTCAATACATCAGAAGTCATAGCAATAGCTGTACAAGATTTTGAAAATTAGGTACGTAAAGGTTTCTTTTTAACCGACTTCAAAAAAGGAGGAGGTTCTTTGTTCCACTGTATTAATATTTTATGTATGTTCACCGATTTCTCCCTCTATTATGGACCGATTTCAAAAATTATTTTTTAGTTTGATAGAATATACTTCCGAGGTGGTCCCATTGTCACCAAATCAGAATCTGATGAGGGGATCCATGAGGAATTGAGGGAACTCCTCAAATATTATAGGCATACATTATAGCGATTACATTACAGGCTCACCAAGTTTGGATTTGTTAGTTTGGGTTCGATAAGCGTATAATGACTGTGTACCTGTCGTAGAATTTTCCTTATTCGTTTTTTCATTACGAACGAAGATCTTAACGAATCGAAAAAAAACGGTCTTAGGTATTTAGTACTGATGTTGTTTTTATTATGCCCCAAAAATCGTAGTTTTCAAGGGAATAGTGAAAAACAAATTAATCTTCTATTAGATAAAAATCACTTGCCTCATGTATCATACTTGAGAACGGTTTAACAAAGTTTGTGTGTATAAATGAAGAAATTCATAAAAGCACGAATAAAATACCTAGAGTAAACACTAATAAATGATATCTAATATTCTCAATGTATTTTTATTGACGTTTAAGAGCTGATCTGATGATGAACTCGAAACGTGGCCAATATTACGTACGTTGTGGCATTTTATAAATAAATAAATACAGATGTAGATACTAATAATAGAGTCTGATTTTAGGTTAATAAAGGCGAGCAACACTATGACTTTTACATTTTAAAAAAGAAACAGAAGAAAGAAAACAATTATTAAACGGAGCTAAAACTCAAAGTTCAAGAGAAGACTGATGAATAGTAACCTTAATTTTTTAATAAGTACTATTATTATAAATACGTCGGTCAAAATGCGAAAGATTGCTTTTTTTCAAGCTTTTATTTAACATGCATTGTTCGTATGTATGTAAGTTGTCCGTTAAAACACGCAAGTTCACTCTAATTCACAATGCGGTCATGTTTTTTCAGTTAGATTAGATCCTATTTACCTACTACGTCCGTCCATATGTCTGTCAGCGGATGTTTCTCATAAATCGTAATAGGCAAACGTTAAGTCAGTGGTATAATGTGATGATGATGATGATGATGCTGATAATGATGATGCTGATGATGATGATGCTGATGATGGGTAGGGACGAGGGCAGTGTTCATGTATTTTACATTAACCTGTTTACAATACAATAATTATTAATAATTATTGAGGTTAATCTGATGATGGAGTCGGAAGGTGGGTGCAGAATATCCAGTGTACCTAATGTATAGTCTCACTGAGTTTGAAGTAGTTTGAACTTCTTTTAAGTATTCCTGTATGCATGTTCGTCTGTTGCTTTAATCCATCATAACTTCTATAAGCTTAGCCTAAGTACTAATAAGCAAGCAGATAGGTTTATAATTTGTTTCCTAGTTTGATCCTTATTTATATTGTTTCTGTTCCAGCCAGCTTCGTCAGTGTATGTAACAAACGGACTCTACCATTGGAAATGTATACATGTTCACAATCAGTCTTTCTGCATAAATCAGTTGCCTTTATGCATTTTTTCTCATACGTTTCAAATTGCATGCTGTAAATAGCATGATGTCAAGCCCCTTTAGTCTCGTAAGGCCCACGTCAAATTCCGTTAGTTCGAAAAAGGATCTTGTGTCGGTCATCTAAAGACAAAAGTCACTTTGACAACATTCTACTTAAGAAACTAGAATGTTACGGTGTGCGAGGGCAAGCACTAGATTGGCTGAAAAGTTATCTTACTGGTAGACAACAATGCTCAGAGGTCCGATTCTATTGTAATAAAACTAAGACTATGAAAGTTATGAGATCAGGCTATAAGGTAAATGAAAGAGGTGTCCCTCAAAGAAGTATTTTGGGCCCTCTTTTGTTCCTTTTCTACATAAACGATATTCCAAAATGCATAAGTAATCAGATGGTACTGTTTGCCGATGATAGTACGGCAATAATTAAATGCACTTCCACTGTTGATAAATACGAATTAGACATTAATAAAACACTTCATGATATTATTGAATGGTTAAATAATAATGAACTAAATATAAATTTATCAAAAACACATTTAGTTCAATTTCATTCTGTAAAAAGACCGGCAATGCCACTACATATTACATATAAAACGGAAGCTATTAAAAAAGCTGAAAGCACAACATTCCTAGGTCTCATGATAGATGACAACTGTAATTGGAAAATGCACATTGACGGGATGTGTTCTAAATTGTCTAAATTCATTTACCCTTTACGCCGCATAGTGCAAAACTCATCAAAGAAAGCTGGAATAATGACGTACTTTGGTTACGTGCAGTCAATTTTATGCTACGGTATCATCTTTTGGGGCAACTCTACAGATTGGCAAAAAGCATTTAAAATGCAGAAGCGTTGTATAAGAGCGTTAAATGGCGCCTCTCAACGAGACTCATGTAGACCCATATTTGCAGAGTACAATATACTACCACTCCCGTGCCTATATATCAAGGAGGTAACTATGTTTGTTAGGAAACACATGACTCTCTTTGAAAAGGGTGATAAATATAAAAAAAATCTTCGTCATGACAATAAATTAACACATGTTCATCCTGTTCGCTCAGCATTTTATAGAAATAGTATTTACTTCATGATAATTAAGATATATAATAATGTACCTGACATATTCAAATCCCTAGACGATACTAAATTTAGAAAAGCCCTTAATGAATGGTTGTTGAATAAAATGTTTTACAATATATCTGACTTTTTAAATAATAAAGGAAAAATATAAATATTAAATTGTTATGTTTAAATTTTTTGATAGTGATTTAGGTTAAGACTTTAAAATATTGTACACCATTGATAATGGTAGGCTATAGATTTAGGAATTTGTCATTATTACTTAACATCTTATCTTTGTACCTATAGTCATGCAATAAAGAATTTGACTTTGACTTTGACAAATGTCCTAATTTTAGGACGTCGGGCTTTACGAGGTCGCACAAAAGAGAGGTTATCTGTGAGTTCTACGTACCACAGATTAAATAATAGTAACTACGTACCAAGTTAATTCGACGTCTGAACACGCAGCGAACGCGCATAAGCGGCCGGTCTTTGGCTGGTGATCACGCGACGTAAAATTCTTCGGTAGGTACCCAGATAGATAGTTAGTATAGGGAATAGCGATAAACGACTTGTATGCGGAGGGAGTCGCAAACTAGTGAGCATAAGCTAGTTGTTCATAAATTTCTATCGACATTGACAAACGAGTCCATTCGGCATCTCGCTCCTACAAATGTTTACTCTGTATACTCGGCCGCTATTACTGTCAAGTAAAAAAGAGCTAAGTATAGTAACGTTGACAAAACGATAACATGCCAAAGTTGATATGGTTTTATCGTGAAGGACTTAATAGGTATAGTCGTGTTTATCGATGTGGATAAAACGACTATAAAAAAGACTACCCCAAAATTATTTATCCCCAATATTTGTATTTCCGTTTGCGTATTTCCCCATATTTTTTACTTCCCGGTCGTTTATTCTTTTCCTTCTTTTTCCATTCGCATTTTTCCTAATTAATAATTTAACCACACACATTTTATTACATTGTAGCTTTTTCCGACTGGCATGTTTCAAATATCAATTCCACAAAGTCGACGCGGATTTCCTATTTGTAAGCGCTGCTGCAAAACGAACATAATTAACCTAAACCTACCTACGCCTCTAGTAAAATTAACAAATGGGGAAATCCGCGAATGGAAAAGGAGAAGAATAACGATAGACTGGGAAAAAAATTATAGCGAATGGCATGGCAATACAAATTTTGAGGGAAAATAATTTCGGGGTAGTTTATTCCAACGCTGTTGCTGTGGCTGTTTTAACTCTGCCGCCATTATACTGTCAAGTAAACAGGTGAGCTATTTTTAACCAAAATCTGATGCTTGATATGGTGGTTGCTACATGAGAATATTTTTGTTCCGTCAGTCAATTCACCATGTAAACTCTTTTTTGCCAAGGGACTGCGTACAATTTTCAAACTGTTTGTGGAATTTGGCGGAGCATTGTCATGGTCCTTATGCCGGTTTTTTCAAATAAATGATTTACTTGTTTATTTATTTATTACTTTCAATGGCCGTTTTCTTGTGGTCCTACTATATTTGTCCTACTCAATTCCGCTGGAGCCCCGCCCGTCCTGTTTCTGGGTGGTTTGCCCTTTGGGCATCAGAAGGTAACTTTCAAACATAACCTACCTACTTTTACAAACACAATTAGTATTTGGTGATCAAATCTAGGTGTACTTTTTGTGCAATAGGACAAAAATGGCAGGATCACGAGAAAACTTCTCTTTCAATCGCATGTGCAAGAGGTGTGCTTAAGGCATATTTTTTTGTGAGTATCCAGTCCGCAGATTAGAAGACAAGGTGCAACAGAATAAGTAGGTACTAGCATAGAAACCAGGCTATAAAACTGTTAGACGTATGTTTGACCTTTTTATTTATGGCATTCATAATTAGTTAGAAAGAGATGGCCTTGTAGTTATGGTATGCTTTCGTTATTACGTCACGTAAGACGTCACAAGGTTTGAATAGATCCTTATCTGTCTGGTCTAGGGCATGCAGTACCGGGCCCGGTTCCAAGACATCAATTTCCCGGTTCTAAGCAGGGACGGTACCGGGATTCCCGGTTCTCCCGGTTGTTTATTTTTTACCTCAAATCACCGCAATAATAGCCATTTGAGATATAAAACGATTGAAAAACATTAGGAAACTTAATTTTTTATAAATATGCAATAAAATCATGCACGTTTTCTTCAACAAAAACATAATTCTTGATTAAGTCAAATACTTACTAGAAAGTTATTTTTTCTTCCTTTTTACAAATCTAGAGATCAATTATTGCAAATACGCCGCAAAATATGATGGATGTTGATGCGATGTTGCCGGTTGTGCCGGCTTCGTCGCTCAGGTGTGAATTGGGTATATGTGACATGCGCGACGATATTTGTTTGGTATTCATGGAAAGAACCGGGAGAACCGGGATGTAATCTTCAGTACCGGTTCTTTAGGCACTGTGAAATTCCCGGGATTTCCCGGGAATTACGGAACCGGGATGTCCCGGGAAGATGCCCTAGTCTGGTCTGTCTGTAAAGCCCGAAGACGTACAAGAGGTCCATTCTCACAGTACACGTTGAATTCGACGTTGTGACCGAGACATTCGAAGGAGAGAAAACCGCCTAGTTTTTGTTTCATTTCCTCTTAAGAAATATGTAATCTAAAACAAAGGGCCTGTTTCACAATCGACAAGTAAATTTATCTGCCATTTAAAGTTGGCTCCCTCCTTGTCTATTATTACTGTTGTGAAACAGGCGGTTAGAGAAGTATACCTGTTGCGAAGTTCAACTTATAGTCCGGGTTCTATGTCAGTACTAATTCTATGTACCACGTTGATTAAGGTCTATCAGAAAAGTAACGTTTGTCAATGGAAGTCTTTGATATCATAAACACAACACATCAAATTAATTTTTAGGGTCTCGTACCCAAAGGGTAGAAACGGGATCTTATTACTAAGACTCCGCTGTCCGTCTGCCTGCCTGTCTGTCTGTCTGTCTGTCTGTTCAGCTGTCTGTCTGTCTGTCTGTCCGTCTGTCTGTCAGCAGGCTGTATCTCATGAAACGTGATAGCTAGACATGTGAAATTTTTACAGAAGATGTATTTCTGTTGCCGCTATAACAACAAATATTACAAACATTAAATTAATTATTTAAGGGAGGCTCCCATACAACAAACGTGATTTTTTTGCCGTTTTTTGCTCGATATAACGGCAACAGGAAGCCACTTGAAATATTCACAGAATATTTCGTTGTATATTCACTTTAAAAAGAAATAATTTAATTAAAATAAAATAAATATTTAAGGGGCTCCCGTACAACAAACGTGATTTTTTGTCGTTTTTTTTTCTAAGTACAGAATTCAACATTAATACAATTAAAAATTACACTCTCACACGGCTATTGCTATAGCAGGGCATTTTCTTGAAGCTTCTTATGTTACGAATATGAGTAAGAATAATGTCAGGTTATTTTATTGACTTATGAGGATTTTATTTGTTATCGTGTAGAATAATTAAATTTTGATCTTATACTCCGGTACAGGGGAAAGTTTCTGTAAGGCTTCTTACAGACGAGCGGCATTTTGGCCGTCAGGTGGCGACGGCTGCAGTAGCCTCTGCCGTTGGCAAAATGTCGCTCGTCTGTAAGAAGCCTAAGACGACTCCAGTAACGGTCATTAAATGCTCTAAGCCTCGAACATGAAATGAATATGTACTACGTACGTATATCGATTCCAATGCCGGGAAGGTCGGTCATTTATTTATTTCTCTATGACAAGTGCGATATCATCATACAAATTATAATCAATTATGCGACGGCCTTTATTAGCTAAACCGCCACGAATACAATACCATACAGACCAATACGGACAGCAATAAACGGATCGTCTATTTCATATTCATCCGAACTTTTAGAAGTCTATGAATTATGGTTGTCATTAAATGTCATGTTAAATTAATTTCAGATTTTCAAATATGAATTTAATTTTTACTAGAAAACAACTTTGATGGGCTATTTTAGAGCAGAAAACAATGGTAAATGTTTAGATCTCGACATTAATAATAAAACGGACGGTATGATCGGGTCTCGGCAGTGCGTGTTCCAAGAAATCTGGTAAATATTTCAAAACCCGCTAAAATGTTCAATTGCAAAACGAAAATACAGTAAGTTGCATTAAAAGTAATAATTTTTTATAACGTTAACTTGATTTTTGTTTACATGGGGCGAACTGTTTGTTTACATACCATGTAAACAACGTATGGTCTCAGGTCATTGACCTTGAACTTGGAATTTTGACGTTAGTTACTACGAACGTTTGCAAAATGTCAAGGTCAAGATATCGGCTGCGATACATCAAGTAACAAAATGAATATAATTAAACCTTCTTTTTTTTTTACATTAACAGAAACAAAAATGAACCATACCCCCGTGATCAGAATCGTGCAAACTATTACCGCGCCAAATATCTCCAAAGGTTTTCCAGACACCCTGTATATGTAAAATTATATGTATTTAGTGTGTATTTAGTATGTATTTATTTTACTGAAGAAATTAGTTTACACCGCCTGCCATGTGTTTTTTGTCTTGTATTATTTCTCTTTCCAAGGTTGTCTGGAAGAGATCGCTATTTAGCGGTAAGACCGCCTGTTGTATACTTACAGTTAAAATGTACTACGGTTTCGTGTTTTGTTTTCTGGTGTTCAATAAAGAGTATTTGTATTGTATTGTGCATTGTAGGATTCTGATGGAGAAATATTTTTTCAAATCGGTCCGGTCGTTTCGGAGCCTAATCAATGCAAACAAATATTTGCTCTATATAATATTAGTGTAGATAACAACAACCCAAGAGAATACCTTAACAATCTAAATTCGAAAACTAGTATGCAAACCATTAGCTAAAGCCGAACATGAGGTGGAAAACTTTGTAAAGGAGTTGCCGGAGAATCTATGCTCGCGTCAACTCGGTACAGTCACCAGAGATAATATATTATCCAACATTGCGCGCAAAAATATCTGACACTTCTTTATTACTAGAGGTATAAGAGCGTGTCAGATATTTATGCGCCAATTTTTGGATAATATATTATTGCTGGTGACTGTACGTTACAAGGAGAGTTTTATTTTAATTTTGAAGTGAAATAACCAAGGGAAGTGAAATTTTACACTTATAATGAAATACCAACCAATGGAACCTGTAATGGACAAGGCACCAATAATGGACACTTGATTCTTATTTTACAGAAGATAAGGGTTATTCATTTGTTTTGCAACAATCAATTTAGGACTGTAGGATCTTTGGATTAAAAGTTAAGTGTCCATTATTGGTGCTTGTCAGCTTAAAGTGTCGAACACTGGTGCTAGATTTTTAAATCGCATTTTCAACAAAAAAATAAAATACTGTAAAAGAGTCTAGGGTAGTAACGCTGAGGCCCACACAGAGAAGTTGTATTGAAGTAGTAAATAAAAAAAACACTTTTATAAATTATGTGTTTAATACTTTTTCTAATAAAAAGATTACAGGAAGATATGTAAACAAAAATAAAATAATTAATTTTAAAGAAGCACCAAGACACGAGATCCCATGTCTGGGTCTATTGAAATTTTCTAGAGAATGAGTTTATGGATCGATATCCGAATAGATCATAAACAATATTGAATTTGGAAAGATTTAGATTTAGAGAAATGTAAGAGTGGCCAGGAACGCAAACAAAGGAGGTTGTAACAACCTCGTTACAAGAAATCACCAAAATTTAAATTAAAAATTAAAATCGATCAAGAAAAACGGATGGTACAAGTATTTTAAACTGTTCATTAGATAGAGATTACACAGAGAGATCCGATATGCACTGTCGGCCATATTTCCATGTTAAACTCTGTTTTATAATATCTTCTAAAAACGTAATTTTAGTTTTGTAACTGTTAATTTCATTAATAAATATTAATTATCTTGGTTATTTATAAAGCTATTTAAAAATGATTGTTCTTTACTGTTTGTTACATGCATTAGCTTTTATTGAAGCTTTTATTATATAAAATCATATACGGGGAGTCCCAAGACTATGGGACATGAAGGGAAAGTACCTTAAATATCGTAGATAGGATATTTTGCTGAAAGAAGACCTGAAGAATTATTATTTTTTGTTCATTCTTTCGATTGGCATCATAAAAATACGGGTGACTTTTTTTCAGATTTAAGTCGGTCCGATTCCCAGACGAAGCAAATAATTTTTAGAATATCTTTGAATGCAGTATTACTAACTTTTAAAAATAACATAAAGTCTTCTTTCAGTAAAATATCCTATCTGCGATATTTAAGGTACTTTCCCTTCATGTCCCATAGTCTTGGGACGCCCTGTATATTCCCTATTGTTAATCTCATTGACTCTATAAAATTATACGGTCATAAAAATACCGACGATAAAATAAAAATATATAATTCATAATTCCATTTTGGGCTTACTGTAATTAAATTATATTATCACGAATAAGTTGATTTACTTAAGCAAATTGTATTATTTTTTGTCTTAAGTGCTTTAATTGCCAAATAAATTTCATTTTATTTTAAAATACGAGTAATACTAGGTACGAAAGCATAAAATGGCGTCTCTTTTAAAAATAAAATAATCTTTACAAAAACGAATTTCAAGCAAACGACACCCAATGACAAATTCAAAATTAACATTCGAAAAATCGAGAACGCTTTCGAGGGGGGCGGAATCTTAACTTTATTTTAATCACGTTTAGCAAATATTAAATGCATATTCCCAATCGCCTCACGTAACAGACGCGACGGTGGTTTAGTGGGTTCCTGCAATCACATCCACACTTCAGAAGCTTCTCGTTTACTCTTCCGTTCTTACTCATTGGAAGGAACGGGACAGGGTTACGTTACTTCGAACTTCAGGGTAGGACCCCTGAAATGGCGACATTTGTCGACAAACTTTGGCCAGCAGTTCCGGATCGCGTTACCGCCGGCCTCGGGGACGATTAGAACCAAATGCCTGCATGCTAGAGTTGTTACCTTGTTGCTGAAATTTAAGCGATAATATCCCTTATTTAAACATCTATTAGTTAGGTATTTGTTATCCCAGAGGTCTGGCACACTACTGGGTAAAACTTTCGACGTCGCGCTGGCCTAGTTGGTAGTGACCCTGCCTACGAATATAACCGCGAATATTTGACCCTGAGTCATGGATGTTTTCAATGTATTTAAGTATATATTTCTCTTTGTAAGTATTTATATCGTTGTCTAGTACCCATAGTACAAGCCTAGAGTTTAGTTTGGGACTACCTAAGTATATATTGGTGTGACATTGTCCCCTGATATTTAAAAAAACCATACTTATTGCTTTTCACAAGTTATCGTATTATCAACGTTACAATAGCTTTCACTTACGTGATAGTAAGGGTGGCCGAGTTAAAAATACAATAACAAAGTGTCTATAGGTATTTGTACTTATGAGCCTTGTTGCTCGAAATCAAAAAATCTTATTCCTATTCTGATTCTTTTATAAGAACAAAAGTATAGTCAAATCGAAGGAATGCAAATATAAAAAATAATAGTAGGTAGGTACGCTAGTTACAAACTTTCAAGTAACATTAATTAAAAAAAAAAGGTTTTGAGTAAACAACATCTGCCCTCTTAAGAAGCCACATATTATAAAGTTGGTGGTGTTCCGCGATCTGAATCTCAATAATTATAAAGCCAATGTGTCTGTTCTTTGTATATATGAAACTTGATAATATTTCCTTGAGACTCCTAAACGAGAAAAAACGATTAGAAATAAAATCCTCAATAGTTTTATTTTTCAAACTTGATACCTTTTTTGCGTGTTCAATTGAATCTTCGAAACTATACAATCTTTAACGATGTTTTTTGATTAAATAGTTCATTATTAAATAATTACGAATTTGTGGCGCTTGCAGTGGAAACCATGGGACCTTGGTCAGCTGATATTAAGAGCTTTATTAAGGACCTGTCATCCCGGCTCATAGAATCCTCCGGAGATCCTAGAGCTGGTTACCTCTCCCAAAAGATTGGGCTATCTATCCAGACAGGTAACGCAGCCAGTGTCATGGGGACCATGCTGCGAGCGGACCTGCTAGAGGGGGTGTTCTTTTTATAGTGGTGATTTTTATTTATATCTTTAATATTTGAGTAGCTTAGTTTAATTTTAATACGTTTAGTTTTAATTTTTAATTGTACTAATGTTGAATTCGTACTTATTTGGATGTAAGTAAAGTCTTAATTACAAATTAAATAGTTAAGTATTTATAAATCCCTAATCCTGGTGAACCATGTTTTCAATAAATGTTGTGGTTTTAAAATAAACCGAACTTATTTAAATTTGACTGCAATCAAGGCGCGCGCTAACTACCTCCTTCTCACGTCCTTCGTGCGGACATAAAGCCATCCTTTTTTTAGGGTTCCATACCAAAACGGTAAAAAAGGAACACCTATAATGACACCTCTTTGTCTGTCTGTCTGTCTGTCTGTTTGTAACAGTAGGTTTTCTCAGCAACGTTACAAATGCTATCAATTTGAAATTTGGCATACTTGTACAACTTGTTTTTTAGTAAAATGTGCCCGCATTTGTTTTTTAGTAAAAAAAAAAACAATTTTATAAATAATTGAAAAGGGGTCTATAATAGGGGGTTAGTTTAAAGTGGTTTGATTATAGCAAATCGGGTCTCATATTACAGGGCTCAATCTGCATATTTCAAAACGAATTAATTTTGAATTTTCTTTGATGTACTTTTTGATTTATAGCTAATTATGTACAAAAAAATCACCGTTACCCTCTTATCTCCAAAGTTTATAAATTGAAAAATCTGTAAAAATCCTGACTTATAGGTAATTACTTATATTTTATGGGAAAAATAAAATTAAGTGTTCATTACTTACAGTTTTTGAGAACAAGGAAACTTTGAAAATCTGTGTTAAAATTTAGTCTAGTCAAAATGAACCTCATTGCATAGAAAATAAAGTTGACACAATGAGTATTTTCTTTTGCGGTTACCAAGCATATTATCTTAAATACGGGACCCTCGATGCGCGAGTCCGGCTCGCACTTAACCGCTTTTCATTCTTGTGCCGCATAATGTAGCTTCTTAACTCCACTCAATATAATTCAATTCGAATATTCTGTTGGACCTCATCCCATCTCACGTAGGTAGGGCAATCCCCCGAGAAACCTTGAGTTTCGTTCCATATCTGTAGAAAGATATAGTATTAATATTGTAATGGGATGGGACAGTTACTCTAAGGTATATCGGTATCACAATCTTACAATAAAAGTGAATTCACCTCTATTCTAGGCGATAAAATCCAAATCGTATTTGACCTGCGCCTCTATTCTAGGCGGTAAAAACGATATAGTAGTTTGCCTGTTATGGTATTGTTATGACGTCAGCCGCCATTACTGTCAAGTAAATAAGAGCTAACAAAACGTTGACAATAAGATAACAGGTCAAAAACGATTTGGTTTTTACCGTGTTGAATAGAGGCACTGGTATGACGACAGGTGGAACTATAATATTTTTAACTGGCACATTTAAAACAGCGATTCGCACGCAGAACAGATAGCCGATGGGGTCGTAGAGTTCTTGAGAGTGTCTTCCGTACCGCGAGACGCAGCGTGGGTAGACCACCAAGAAAGTGAAGTGAGGAGGTATATTCTATTTCACCCTAATTTGATATCACACGCGATAGATTCAACGGTTTTTATCAATAGTACATTGTTGCCGAGGATAGAAAGTACGCGATTTTTGGACGGGTCATATAGAGGGCCGAAACGAAGATTGCACTTTCTACCGAGGCAGACATAGTGCTTTTCACAACTACTGAGAGGAAATAAAATAAAAAATCATATTCAAAACTCAAATTTTAATTCATGTTAATGTGACATCACCGCCAATTTTACCATAGATATATTTTTTTTAATCTGGACCCCTATTCTCGTGGCACTCGAGATTAATAAACTAACATGCGAGATGAAGATGTCAACTCCATATAAAATTGTATTTGTTTCGCCATATCTCGCATGTAATTTCATCTCTATTCGAGATTAGGGGCCAAGTTTGAATTACATTTAAAAAAAAAAAAGTGACATAGTTTTTAGTCTGTGTACTTATCTTTCAGCAAAAATACACCTAATATTTTACGACACGAAATGGTGTGTTCTGATTGGTCGTTTTCAATTTTTCATTTTAAGGAGCTATGACACAAAAATTGATTGATTGATTTTCATTGGTTCTTAAAGTTGGATAACAATGTTCTCGACCAATCAGCAAACACGCCGACAAAAACATTCTTGGTCTGTCCTTATAAGTGACGTTTTGTGACCCCAAACAAGACCATCTATGGCCATATTTCCGAGCACTGTTGTGAAAAAACACATTATAAGGTGTTACATCAGTCTTTTTTTTTTTTATAGGAGTCTAACGACACGTCGTTTGTTACATAGCTACATAATTAAAATAAAGTGATCAGAATCGTTAATATTCTTCATAATAATAATGCTGCCAACAAACTCCGAAAAGCGGCCTCACCATTTCTCAAATATTTATTTACACTTTAGCTACTACACAAAAGAGCTAAAGCTTTGATAACTTTATTAATTACCCAAAAATCTTTTCAAACAGAATCAACAAAAAAAGCTAAGTAATCACTACTTTGAACCCTATTCAAACTAACGCAGCAAAATTCGTAGCGCTTAATGCCTATCAGAGCCCACGCCAATAACGCGGAGACGGCTAATTAGAAGAAAAAATCGTTAGACATTGGGGTCGCGTGTCAAGCGCGCGTTTAATGCCAGCTCGGTATTAGCGAAGTAATAAAAAGGCTAGTTAACTCCGATTAGCGATTACGCTGAACGTTTATAGCAATGGGTACATTATACAGGGTGAGCAGTCAAAATGGGTCACTGAGAAGTCTCAAACTATAAGAGAGTGGCTTTTGTAAGTACTCTACGCCGCCGCCCGTATAGAAGTAATTTGAGTGAATGTTTTTGAATTAAATTTGTCGGTATTCTCTCGGAATATGTTTGTTTTTTTGGGATATAAAGTATCATATCGTCCAATTACTTTCCTAACATCTTATTTGATCAAATTAGATAGAAAAAACACTCATGTTCCAAGGGTCATAACGACTACTTTCCTATAAAAATATTCGATCAGATAAGAGGTTGAGAAAGTAGAGACGATATGTCTTCTTGCTATAGACTTGCCTACTTATTAATAAACGCACTATATACATATTTTAGTTAAAGTATGCTTTGCCACTTGATGTCTGATACAAATGTCACAATGACAGCTAAGGAAGGAGAAATATATTTTTCTCAAAAATGTACGGAAATGTTGACATTCCTATGTACATATTGAGACGCGAAGTACATAGTTTACTGACAGTACTCAAATTTAAAAAAAAAAAACATTGCGTGCTCGCTACACAAGCCCGCAATGTTGCATACAAATTCCATTACTATCTAGCTTGTAACTTTTTAAAAAGTGAAAAGGGCCATAATAAAATGAGGGCACGAGTCTTATACATCCAAATTTTACTCGAAACATAACTTTTTTATTTGTGGCTGGAATAGCTTATGTTTTTTTTTTAAAAACAACAATTGCGTTTCTCCTTGTCATAAACAAAAAGGCGGTAAGGAGTGATGGTTTTTTCACATGAAGTTTCTGTTTGTATGCAATTCAAAAATGAGTTCATGCGATGAAGATTTGACTGCAACACAAATTTTTTCTTGCGATTTTTGAGAAAAACACTATATTTGAGTCGGCAGGAACAGCAATTGCGGGCTTCGTATTTTTAAACGGACTCGCAAGCTCGTCCGTTTAAACCAATACTCGGCCCGCAATTGCCTACTTCCAAGCCTAGGCAATAATGTACTATTAAACCTATTTGGGGACTTGACAGAAGCGCGTGGAGCTAACCTCATGTGCTTCTGTTTAGTCCACCAGAGTAAATCTCTTTAACCGAACAATTGTCCTCGCGTGTGATATCCATGGACTTGTTTCTCTAATAAGTCCATGGCGATTGTCTAAAACTCGATACTGGCGAAATACACCTTGTTAAACACAAGGAGTGAAAGCCATTAATTAAGAAAAAAAAAAAAACCTATTTGGCTATTGTAGGTTTATGAATAATAGGGTATCTGTTTACCAATTGTGACGTTGTTTGATTGAAGCGTTAAACCATGAAGACCTTATTTGTCTTCATGGTGAAGAAAATCTTTGGGTACATCTGCATTGTCCACGATAGTGGTCCCTTAGACCAAATTTCCCCATCTCTGATGGTTTTAGACTTAACCTATATACCTACTATTACGGTCACCAGCAATAATATAATATAGTAGAAAGAGGTAGATATGTTATACGCACTTCGATAGTGGCACCCTAAAATCAAGCCAATTGGTACACCTTTACTTAGTCTTGCGCCATCAACGGAACCGTGAACTAGTCTGCAGAGCAACATACACTCGTCTCTGTTTCGCTCCCGGAAATTAGCATACCATCCTGCTTTCACTTGTCATTTATGAATTAGTGATAATGGCAATATTTACTGAATCTTATGTGTGCGTAAGTCGGGCCAGGAATACCGTATAGGTAACATATCTTCCTCTTTTTATATTATATCATTGGTCACCAGTCACAATTATGATATTCAACATCAAAATAAAACTACTATAATTAATCATTCATATTATGTCTAATATTAAGGCATCAGATATCATGTAGAATACTCATATATCATTACTTCGAGTACAACCTTGTTTTCTAAATTTTGGGACGGAATTTTGATGTGAGTAGATCGCACGCTATATATCAATTAGTATGAATGAAACAGGTGTGTGATGGCATTTAGGGGTGGAATAACGCCGCGTCATGAAAGCAAGAACCCCTTTATCATTGTAGCACAATCATACTTTATCTGAATTGTTTACTCGACGTGTATTGTACATTTAGGCTAGT
The DNA here is from genome assembly GCA_946894065.1 of Acleris literana. Classification (NCBI taxonomy): domain Eukaryota; kingdom Metazoa; phylum Arthropoda; class Insecta; order Lepidoptera; family Tortricidae; genus Acleris; species Acleris literana. The sequence continues at coordinate 20,127,253 of OX335677.1, read as the reverse complement.
CTTTGCTCCGCCTGGCACTGGTTCAGATGTTTATTATTGTATTTTTGTTTTTGTTTGTTAATTTATTTTTCTGTACTTGTGTTAGATGTAAGCAAATAAACGTTTTTTCTTTCTTTCTTTCTTAATGGTCTTGTCCTAAGCGCTAATAGTTTCACACTATATTATCGACTTGTAAAAAAGCCCATGGGCCAATTTACTGAATAAATGTTTTTAATTTTGTACGACCTAGTTTGGAGGGTTGGATGCATTTAACCGTGTATTTTAAAGAAATTACACTTTTTTCCCTTGCAATGGGTTTTTCTTCCAATGACTGTATTTCGCTCAGATTATTTTGCACAAGGGGCCTTTGGAGGTACAAATTGTCAAATTAAAGTATGTTGAGTTAATTGACAGCATTTCATATTTTACATTATGAATGATAACTTAAACTGCAAAATTACACACACTAATGCGGAGGTGACACACACTAATAAACCTAAAAAGTGGTACACTGTTGAAAGAGGTCATATAATAGTCGTCTCTTTTTAACGAAGGGCATTTGTAACAGGTGCGAAGAGTATTAACGTCATAGATAACGTCACTGTAATATCGTCATAGACGAGATGTTATCTTACATCCAAAATAAAATCTCGGTAACTGATGACGAATCTTTAGTGAAAATTTGTGTATCTGCATTTTCGAGTGATGAAATAAGGCTATCGAAGTCGTTATTATTCGAATCACTACCGACGGATCAACGTAAAATTGTGAGAAAAAACAAAGGCAAAGAACAACGCGACTTAGAAGATATTATAGCCCTATTTAGAGTGACGGATTCTGAGGACATTCCAGTATTTGTAGCCAGGCAATTGGAAAAATTGCCGCCGATCTCAGTTGACCACTTGGATGTAACTAAACTTTTAAAGGACTTGAAGCTGCTACAAGCTGAAGTAAAAACCATTAAGTCTAGCTACGCAACTGTCCAACATATTGAAGATATTCGTTCAGAGATGCACAACCTGCAATATGCTTCTTTACTTACTCCGAGTTGTAATGTAAATATGAGAAAAAGAGGTGCATATCTAGACAGTGGCCCTATGGGGCTTTCTCATATAGACAACTCAACAACGACTTACCACGTTGATAAATCATCTACATCCAGTGGTGTAAAGTTGCATGAAAAGAAGCAAAAGCCTGATAATTTTGACTGCGAACAATTAAGTTTCCAATCTACCGACCTTTTTGTTAAATCTACGCAACGGTCGCCGGCGCTAGCGATAGCGGCGAGCCGCGATGACGTCATCGAGTCAGTAGCAGAAACCAGTCCTGCGCCTGTGAGCGCACCGACAACAAAAGATCAGCTGTGCAAGCGTAATGAGCTCACGGCCACGGTCTCAGAACAACAGATTGATGATATAGTTCATACAGTGCAGTCAAGGACACAAGGTTGCAAGGAGGACATAAATGGCCACGATGGTGAGACAGAGGATGATTTTGAACTGGTGAGAACACGAAAAGCGAAATTAAAATACCGGTATTCTGGGAAGATGGGGATAGCGCGAGATGAAGAGGGTAAATTCAGGGCAGCCGTCAAGAAGAGTCCTATTTTTATCACTAACGTCCACAAAGATGTTTCACAGATGGAAATAACTGATTACATACGACAAAAAACTGGAGAAACTATTAAAGTACAAAAGATAACAACAAAAAAGCAAACTGATCATAATGCTTACAAGTTTTTCGTGCCTGAGGAGAAAATATCACAGTTTCTAAACGACAGTATGTAGCCCCGCGGAATTATTTTCAGGCGTTTTGTCCATTTTAACCAAAGGTATGCGGACAAAGGTAACTATAAAGACGGCCAGTTAAATAGAAATGGATAACGGTACCTACGAAATAATAAGTTTCAACTGTAAGAATGTTAAACGGTCAGTGCATTGCGTTCGAAATTTGTGTAAGTCAGCGGACATAGTAGCACTACAAGAAACCTGGTTGCTGCCGGAAGACATTTCGTACCTTGGCAATATAAGTATCAACTTTGGTTACACTGTTGGTGTGTGTGCCATTAAGGTTGTGACTAATGACAGGCCAATATTAGTGTTTAGTGTTTACATGCCCACGGATAATGCAATAAACCTACCTGATTTTACGAATTGTCTCGGAGCGGTGAGTGCCATTATAGACAATATTAAAATACCGTCAGTATTTATAATGGGCGACTTTAATGCGCACCCACACGAACCTTTTTACGAAGAACTTATGCAGTTTAGTAATGAACAGCGCTGGAGCTGTTTGGATGTAGATATGCTTGGTTTACAGTCGAATACCTACACTTTTATAAGTGAGGCTCACGGTTGGCTGGATCATTCCTTAGTAACGCACGCAGCCCGTTGTTCTGTTGTAAATGTTTATATAAAATACGATACTTATTGGTCAGATCATTTTCCTTTGATATTAAAATGTAGTTTTGATTTAATTCAGTCCAAAGTACTTCGTACTCAAGACACATTTTGTAACGCCATTTTATGGGGAAATCGGAACCCAGACCAAATTAAAACCTACAAAGAAGAATGTCATAAAAAGCTAGGATTAATTGATTTTCCTATAGAGTTGCGAAAGTGTTGTGACAAGTCTTGTAGTATTCCGGACCATAAGTATATAATTGATAATATGTATAGTAACATCATATCGGCCCTGACAAGCTCCTCGACCGTAAAAGTGCAATTAAAAACAAAACCATGTGTCATGGGGTGGAATAAACATGTCGCCGCCGCTCACAGGGAGGCTAGGTTAAAATTTCAAAGTTGGTTGCTGTACGGGAAGCCATCATCAGGTGCTCTATACAAGGAAATGTATGAAAGTAGGAAGGTGTTCAAGTCACGATTAAGCTGGTGCCAAAAGCACCAAGAACAAATAAAAATGGACATCCTTGCTACCCATCATGCAAAAAATGACTTTAGCGCCTTTTGGAAGGGTACCAGGAAACTAAGTAGCAAGCCGGGCCTTCCTGTGAGTGTTGGTGGTGTTTCGGACCCCAAGGCCATTGCGGACTTGTTTAGGGATGGTTTTCATATCGGTTCCACTCTCGGTCCATCGCTGGCGGTGCCCAGTGCTGAGAAGCCGAGATCGACCTTGGAGATTCGATTTACTGCCAAAGACGTTACCCGGGCTATTAATGGTACAACAAGAGGCAAGTCTCCAGGTCACGACGGCCTCAGCATTGAGCACCTTCAGCACGCTGGCCCTCATTTAGCGAGAGTGCTAGCAATGTTTTACTCCTTTTGTATGGGACACTCCTATTTTCCTGCAGAGCTAATGAAAACTGTTGTGGTACCTATAGTTAAAAATAAAACGGGGGATGCATCCGATAAGACTAACTATAGACCCATCTCATTGGCCACAATCATTGCTAAAGTATTTGATGGTATGCTTAACTCACATTTAAATAAGTTGGTTAAACTGCACGACAATCAGTTTGGGTTTCGTTCCGGTTTGTCGACAGAAAGTGCAATTTTAAGCTTAAAGCATACCGTCAGATATTATACCGACCGAAAAACACCTGTATATGCCTGTTTTCTCGACCTATCGAAAGCGTTTGACCTGGTTTCTTATGACATCCTTTGGACGAAACTTAAGGAGCAGATGGTTCCTCTAGAAATAATAAACATGCTTAAGTATTGGTATGGAAATCAGGTCAACGTAGTTAGGTGGTCGGGATCATACTCGGAACCATACAGATTGGAGTGCGGGGTGAGGCAAGGGGGGCTCACCTCACCCACGCTCTTTAACCTGTATGTAAATGAACTCATCGTCGCGCTCAGCAGGCAGCATGTCGGCTGTCACGTGGACGACATTTGCGTCAATAACATCAGTTACGCAGATGACATGGTGCTGCTGAGCGCCTCGCCGTGTGGGCTCAAGAAACTGTTGCGGACGTGTGAGGAGTTTGCAGTCAGCTGTGGCCTGAAATATAATGTGGCAAAAAGTGAAGTCATGGTGTTTGAAGCCATTGGTAAGTGCCCATCTAGCGTGCCTCCGCTTAAGCTACACGGTGTCCCCTTAAAAAGGGTATACCGATTTAAATATCTGGGGCACTGGCTTACTAAGGACCTCAAAGATGATGACGACATGGAGAGGGAGCGAAGGGCGCTGTCAGTGAGAGCTAATATGATAGCCCGCAGGTTCACTCGTTGCTCTGGAGCGGTGAAGATCACCCTGTTTAGAGCGTACTGCACGTCTCTGTACACGAGTAGCCTGTGGGTAAAATACACCCAAAAAGCATTCAGCGCCCTTCGCGTCCAATTCAATAATGCGTTCAGGGTGCTGTTGGGTCTGCCTAGATTCTGTAGTGCGTCGGGAATGTTCGCGGAGGCAAGGGTTGACTGTTTTTACGCAACACTCCGCAAACGATGTACTTCTCTGGTGCGCAGAGTGCGGGCCAGCTCCAACAGTATCCTCGCAATGATCGCGGACAGGTTTGACTGTCCCTACATGAACCGTTGTTGTAGTTTGCATGCCCCTTACCACAAATAAATTTTTAATGTGTGTTCTAACAACTAGATTATAAGAATGTATATGTATACCACTAACAAATATGAATCTGAGACATTCGAAATAAATTAATTTGAATTTGAATTTGAATTTGAATTAATCTATAAGCTGGTTTTATACTCCCTCTATGCTTTCCTACCTCAATACCGTAACGCGTTACGTAACGAAGCGGTTTACCCTCTCATAAGAAGTTATCACTTCAAAAAATATTTCTTTAGACCTTACTTCTACTTATATTCGTTTCTCGGCAATGGCTCTAAAGATTGTGTTGAAAATAACGGAATAGGGGGTTTTTGGGTCAAAAAAACGATCTGAAATGTGTTTATTTCTTGCTTTAAAAAAAAGTATACAAACGGTTTTAGACTTTTTATGTGCATCACAAAAATATAACTCCATTTAACATCACAACATAAACTTCAAAAATCCAAATGCACAACTTTTTATATCATAATATTACAAAATCAACGACGTATTTCCATTCAAATTAGTCTAATTTCAGTTTCGAAAGTAATTTAAACTTATGTCTATGATGTTTCTGTGGGATATTTACCGTTCCGCATTTCATTCCATTAGGGTCAGAATCCAGTGAATATTCGGCTAATACCTGCGCAATAATGCCGCTAATTCGAATAGGCACGTAAAAGGGAAATTAACCCAGTGTTCTTAATTACATTTTCGCATGCTTTACTTTCGTTTTAAAGGGTCGCTTTGTACACTGTTTGCCCTTCCTCCACATTAGAATAGCCGAGAACTTTTAATTTCGCATGCGTGAATTTAGTTTATGGTTTTTAATGGGAATTAAAAGGGTTCATGCAGCCGAAAAATTAGGGGTTTTAGTGGTATTTCAAAGATTGTAGGTAACATTATTGTGCGTAATAATTGCTAGCTGATCCTGGCTGGCTGTATTACCTCTGCACTCGGTGGATGATGATGAAGTATCCCCTGTCCCAAGAGCCGTTCGGCGGCGGTTTCGAAGCGTCGTTTTAAGGGCTCCTGGGTTGTTCACATTGAAGAAGATTGAAGAGATTAACCTCAAAGCAATGACAGCTCTAAACTCTACATAAACTAGATTCCCTTAGTCTATGATTATTAGGATGGCGATAGACAACCACAAATTATTGAAACATTACACAGTCACATAAAATAAAAGAAAACATGTTAATTTTCCGTTAACATTCATTATGATTGGAACCAAAAGTAACATTTTATATAGACGGCTGTAGGAAGAGGTTTTACTAGAGAGGGTGTTATTCCTGAGGACCAAAGTCCATTGGGATGAAATAGGAAGTCGTATATGGGTCAACTGACTGGGGAAACTTCGTTAGCGTAATGTAACGCACTGTCAGATTTACTTGCGCGGTCTGACGCAGATGGCAATAATGTCGAGTTAGTTGTTACGAGATGTCGCTAGGTTGCCACAATGACCTGTCATTTAAAAACTGCTACCCATTGATTTTTAAATGTACACTAATAATATAAAGAGGAAAGATTTGCAGTTTTATTTATTTATTTATTTATTTATTTAATCTTTATTGCATATAAATACAAATTAGAGGACAAAATGTGAACTTAATGCCTAATAGCATTTGACCTTTGTGCAAATCAGAAATGTTGTATGTTTGTAACGAATAAACCTCCTAAACGAATATATCCTCGTGTGGTTGCCGAGTTAGAATAGTGCCACTCCATGTCTTCCCGTGGATGTCGTAAGAGACGACTAAGGGAATAAAGGCTTGTAGTACTGTTAGGCGATGGGCTTGCAACCTGTCACTAATACGCTGGTAAACATCTTAGCCTAATTGTGCAAATTGTGGTTATAGAATTATCAACAAGTTTTTAGAGATGTTTGTAATTCTGTAGCTCTGCCTACCCCACTCTGGGAACGAAGGCGTGAGATTATGTATGTATGTATGTAGATAACACGTGCTAAAGATATTTACAATGCATAAATTATCATTTTATGTAACTTTAGAGCTTGTTAAATATTAAAGTGTGTTTTTTCCACCCTGTATATTACTGCTCAAACTAAAAGAAAAAATATTTTTTTTTAGTCGAGGTTATAATAAATTGGTTTTCAACGGCTGCACGATCATATTTGATGAAGTTGAGTACGCTTTCCATTTCATCTGCACTAATTATTTCCTAGGAATATCATTTTAATCATGATGAATTATTATTACGAGAAAGTTACTCCACGTTAATAATGTAAAACCAATCGATCGAATTGAATCGATTAATGGATTGACTTAACTTTGCAGTAAATTAGTTCTCAATTTCTTATCTATTAACCGACTACCAAGCAACAGTGTTCACATTGTAATGTTCCAGTGATATGACAATAGGTGAAATTACTAATATAGAGCCATTGCATCTTATTCCTCAGGGGTTGCAATGGATTTGGGTCAATCAACTTTTCGTTGCACTTCGTTGCCATGGCGACGTCTCTTGGGTCACTTCTTAAAACCATGATTTCGAAGGATATTAGTCCACTAAAAATCAGTTTTTTTGGCAATTACACACCCATTCTTTTATGGGTTTTCTCCTGAGTGTGTTAGAAGTAACATATTATAACATTTTTCCTATGAAACTCTATCACTATTTTCCCCTGGCTTAGGCTGCGGCTCCACTGAGGCGGAGACGAGCGGAGCTGTGCCAATATTAACCAATAGAATCTAAACTAACGTGCGCAAAGCGAGCTCCACGTGACCGCATGCGCCTTCTATTGGTTAATATTGGCACAGCTCCGCACCGCTCCGCTCGTCTCCGCCTCAGTGGAGCCGCAGCCTTACGGGACAGAAACACAGCAACAAAAAGTTGATCCACCCATTTGCAGTCTTAAGACCAATCTTTTTTTCGAAATTAGTGAAATAATTTAAAAAAAATAGAAATGTCTACAAAAGCTGGTAAATGATCAAATTATCACAGCAATGTGTGGGTTTTCGTATGACAGAGAAAGAGGGCCAAACTTTACTGAAACAAAAAATGGTTCACTAATGTTTTACCAAATCATCATTTGACAAACTTTCAATTCGCAAAGACGTACTTCCCGCCAAATATTTTTTTTAATTTTTTGTGGTCATTAATGTAACCTAACCTAACTTATTTAATTAGCCCATTTAACTTATGTAATATGTAATGGTTTAAGCACAGTTATATTTTTGCGAAATGATAGTTTGTAAAATGATATATTTTGTCAAATTATGATTTGGTAAAAAGTCAGGATACCGTTTGCCGTGCACACATTGCCGTAGAAATGTAACTCTAAGATGTCTTTGGCAACTCTCCTAAAATATAGCAATTTAATTTACAAACATACCTAGAACCAAGCTATAAGTATCCAAAGAAGCAGAAACAACTACATATTTCTGTGTAGAAGTCTCCATCTCATAATAAAGTGGAAACGGGGGCGTTGCCAAGGCGGTGTCAACTCCACCTATGATTTAATTTTTGCTGCTGCTCAGTCTAATAAGAAATTGCATTATAAGTTAAAGTATAAACACTACGTCTATTATAGTAGTTTATGCAACTGATACATAATAAGAGGCCTTAAAATACGAGTGTGGTTTTATGAAACAAGAGTCAGCGAGTTTCATAATAGAATCACACGAGTGTTTTAAGGCCTAATTATGTACAGTTGCATACACTACTTTATCTACCCACATATCATAAGCCCCCATGATGCATTCAGGAGCGGCGTATTAAATTTTAACCGGTAATGGCGGTAATGAAAAGTTTGAATAGATTTCTGGCAGCTGTCATAGTTTTTTTAAATTCAGAGACAAACTAGAGTCGGCTCCACCTATCATATCGTTCGATATCTTACTTACGTGCGACAGTTGTCAAATTTGTATGCAAATTTACAATTCATTTCGAACTAAACGTCATCTCGACTTGTATTAGAATAGAGGTCAAATCAAATTTCTTTGTTTTTCAGAGATGTTCCAAATTTGAATGTCATAAGAACATCGAAATTGATGTACTTAAGAATCCATAAGATTACTGCCGCAGATAAAAAACTTTGCTCTAACAACAGAGTTGATTATTATGCTGGTCATAATTTGCGGTTTCTGAACGCATCATAGAGGATTTATGATATGAGTGTAGATAAAATAACTATTGCAAATATAAAGTAGGTACTTATAAGAAACATATGCACCACGTAAGCTACCACATTTGACTCAACAAGATTCTGCCGAAACTATACTCTGACTATTCTAACATGATGCCTGTAACAGCCGTGTTTCGTAATTTCAATCACTTACTATACCTACTCACAAGCAACAATAGTAGTATTTATGTAAAGTTAAAGAAATAAGTGTAATAAGTGTTTATAAAGTAAAGTAAAGTAAAAATATGTTTATTGCCACTTAATATTTAACAAAATCATATTTGTAATCGTAATTTAACAAAAACAAGAAGAACATAACAAATACAAGATTACCTTAAAAAACAAACTTAGAAACTAAACAAAAAGAAAAAATACTCTAAACGTCTATATGGCAATGGGTACCAGTCTCAGCATGAGCCAGGTGTACCTGGCGCTGGTTTTCAGCCTGGCCCCTTTTTGAGTGTAGTAGGTATCTGCTTACCTACTTACAGTTCAGTTAACTATGCGTGGGATTTGCTCGGTCAATAATATAACAAGAAAGAAACAGTCCTATTTGCATACAAACTAAAAAAAAAAACTAAAAATTGTACCTAACACCAATAAATAAACAAAGTGATTGGAAAAAAAGAAGTCTACCAGACTAAAAATTATAGGTAAATAAGTGAAATTATTCTGATATAAATGTCTGTTCTCACGGACGTGCTGCGGACCATTGTCAAGTTTTTTTCTTTTATGATCTGTCACAGGCATTATCTTAGAATAATCAGAGTATACGTGTCATATTGATTACTGTAATGTATCTGTGGATAGTCGTTGCCATAAATGTGGGTATGCCTTATAATTAAGTCCGATGTTGAAGGTAGTTCATACATGTGCCATATGACAGTTGTTAATAAAGCAGTCTTGCATAGAACCGTCTTTGATTCGACTCCCTAATCACTACACTTACAAACCCAGAAGCGCGAGACGCTAACCCCCTGTGCTTCTGTTTAGTCCATTGGAGAAAATACTCTTTTACCGAACAATTGTTTTCGCGTGTGATATCCATGGACTTATTGCTCTAATAAGTTCATGGGAGTGTCTATAAATAACTCGACATTGGTGAAATACACCTTAACAGGAGTGAAAGCCGTTAGAATTATAAGCCCAGTTTAAAACTCTTCTTTAAATATAAAATTACAAATCGCAATTGCAATTGTATTTAATATAAAACCCGACTCAGATGGAAGAAATAACATTTTTCACAGTTCTACGAAGAAAAATGTGCTTCGTAAGAACCTATAGAATTTTACTATCACTTAAGTATTTTTAAAAGAATTTCCCAGAAGTAGAACTAGTTATAAATAATTATTTATAGCTGCTGCTGCTTTAAATGGCTTTTAATACTTGGAATAGCCATTATATTACTTCCAGTCATATATTTCTCAACACTTACCCCCTTACTAATAAACGTTGAGTAACGGTGGTATAGCTATACAATGTTTTATCCTTATCTGTCATTGTGACATTTGAATTTGACAGATAAGGACAAAAAATTGTATAGCTATACCACCGTTACTCAACGTTTATTAGTAAGGGGGTTAAAGTATAACTTGGGAATAAAGGCTCTTAGGGCCGTATTAATAAACTCATCTTGCATCATGCCCGTCACAAGATACGTCAAAGTAAACGTCAAGCCATAGAACACTGTCATTTTTGACGCATCTCGAGACGAGTATTACAGTTGAGATTAGTTTATTAATACGGCCCTTAGTATTCTTATGATATCCGCAGTAGAACTAAGGTTACCGACATAGCCCGAAGAATAGCCAAACTTAAGTGGCAGTGGGCGGGGCACATTGCTCGCAGGACTGATGGCCGATGGGGTCAGAAGGTTCTTGAGTGGCGTCCGCGGACCGGGAGACGAGCTGTAGGTAAGGCCTCCAACAAGATGGAGTGACGACCTTGTAAAGATCGCGGGAACGCGGTGGATGCGAAAAGCACAAGACCGGTCTGAGTGGAGAGTCTTGGGGGAGGCCTATGTCCAGCAGTGGACGTCTTTCGGCTGACATGATGATGATGATAGTATTCTTAGGCGATGGGCTTTCAACCTTTCACTACTTAATGTACACTGGTAAACATCTTATTGCCGCACTCAAAGACGTCAATTGAATTTAATGCTTGTTTAGTGACGTGTTATCTTATTCTATTGCTATAGCAAAGAAAGTGACAGCAGTAATTTTAATCAAGCATCAAATTTAATTGACGTCTCTGAGTGCGGCAGTTAGCCTGTTTGTGCAAAATGTGGTTACATAATCATCAACAAGTTTTTAGAGTTGTTGGTAATCCTGTAGCTCTGCCTACCCCACTCTGGGAATGAAAGCGTGAGTGTATGTATGTATGTAAAGTATAACTTTCTGCACGAATTGCTTTGTTTTTTTTTATTAAGATTTTATTTTTGGTCTCGTTACTTATTTTATAGTTTACTAGCAATCCGTCCTGGTTTCGCGGGTGTAATTTAGAAAAAAAGGGTTGAATTATGTATGTATGTGTACGAGTATAAACCTTCCGTGCATAGTCATCTAACTGCACGGGTAGCACAAGTTGTATTTTCTCGCTTGTCGCTCAGTGCATCTCTATCGTTACTGACTAGATAGAAAGGGAGATCCGAGCGACAAACAAGTCGCGGGCAACTTCTGCTAGCCGTGCTGATGGTAAAAATTCCATCAAAATGTGCTACGTGGTTAAGGAGTTAGCGGATATACAAACAGAGGCCCTGCCAAGATACATTGCGCTAACTAGCGTTTCTATTAGTTTCATTTTTAAACCAATCGCGTCACTGGTAGACCACGTGACTTTTCGTATCATGTCATCTACCAGTGACGCGATTGGTTTAAAAACGAATCGAATAGAAACGCTAGTTAGCGCAATGCATCTTGGCAGGGCCTCTGATGCGGAAAGTGATTTTGTGTTATACTATGTTGAGATTAATTTATCAATCAACTTTAGCTTTGTTTTAATATAAAATTCCCTTACATATTTATTTTCACAGACGCCATTTTTAAATTTTATATACCGTATCTCACTTCCATAATTAAGACGAATCGAATGACACCTCATATGTTAAATCTGTCAAGCCGGTAATGCTGCACAGCCTGCCCAGAAATAGACATAAATACATACATACATACATAGGTACGCTCGAAAAATATACCCCTCCTTCGGTAAAAATAAAAAAGCCTTCCCCATAGATTTCCACGAGTCAGTTTTTTGCTACTCTTCTTGGTTGTAAAAGGGAATATCTGTACCATCAAAGACTTTAAATATTGATCCACCATAGAACCTTGTCATAATGACAGCGTTAAGTAACAAGATAGAAATTACATAGGAATTAATCGTTGGTTTTATAAGACAAGGGGACAAATGGTTCATCAATTAAAGCCCGTGACCGTACACGCTAGCGTTTGAAAAAAATGTTTTTCATAGGCACCGTAACACATGAATAGTCAAAACCGTTCATGAAAAAGTCGGTTGCATGTGTTGTAGGGTGATTGATGGAAAAAATAAAGGTCTGTACTAGTCCATCAGGGATGTATTCCCTGCTCGCCTGATACATGCGTGTAATAACGGTGAAATTATGACGAAGCGGAATAGAAAATATTTATATGCATCAGGTGATGCAATATATAATAAAAAACAAAGATAAGGATGATTGTGCTTTTCTAGAAAAGTATGAGTTTTTTGAATGTACAGTCGCCTAATAAGGTCGAAAAAACGATAAAGTCAATAAGATGCATCTGTAAATTTTAAGGTGGCTTTAACGACAGTTTTAATAGTCTTCAAAAAAGGAGATACCTACATAAAGTTTTTTTTTGTTTTTTTTTACATATGACACTTTTAGGGGATCAAATAATATGTATTGCGTTTTTGTCATATGAGCAGCATTTAAACCATAAATTGTATTTTCTCGTCATCTCGCACGAACGATATTCTCTAATAAGCATTTTTCTAAGTCCCGCTTTTATCTTGTAGTGGGATACTTACACAGGTTAAAAAAATACGTTATCTCAAACATACTCGGAAAGAACGGTTTTGAGATTGAAACACAAGGACGGAAAATGCCTCTTTTTACTCCTAGGAGTAAAAAAACCATATGAAAACACTTTCCGTCCAGCATGTCCATATTGTTTTTCAAAAGTGCTCTCTATTGCGTATAAAATCGTAAGGAGCATGAAAAAAATCCCGTACACCCAACTAGTGGGGGGCTCTGTGGAGCGGCGGCGGCGACGGGTAGCTCGTTGTGCGTGAAACTATCTTAACTAATACTCGTATGACGCAAACAAACATTCTCTCCAAATTTTTCAAAGGTTTTTAAAAATACTTATAATCATGTATTTGTATAATTTCCTCGCATTGTTTGAGAAAAGCATTATGTATGCCTCGGCGGAAACGAAGATTTCCTGACTCGTATTTTAGCAACACCTCGTCAGGAAATCCTTTACTTTCGGAAAGTAAGGGATTTCCTTATATTGACAAGCAACAGTCATAGACCACGCGTAATATATAACATTAGCGAGATGCCGCATGGCGCGCTAACACGGCCCCTGATCCTAATGCAGTCTATATTAAGCATTCAGAATGCCCCATACATCCAAGCCGTAAACCCGTACATGGCCCAGGCTTTATCCAGCCATATATCTCAAGCTGGGTCCATTAGGCTCATCTAGACGTTAGTTAACCGAATAAATCAATTATCTGCTAGTTTTGCACCTCAGCAAATTGTTGCGTGCTCGTGCAACATAAATCTGAAACCACCCAAACTTTGTCGATGGAAACTTCACTATATTAATAATTTTGGGGTAAACGGTTGTAGATCGAAATCGTATGATGTAATTGGGAGATAATTACAGTATCGTAAAGCGAGATTCTTTAGTTTAACTGGCGCGGAAATAAATTAAACGTAAAAGTACATAAAGCATCGGAAACGGAATAGAGAGATGATTATTTTGTAGTTGTTTTTCTTATTAGGTCCGAGGTAATAACCGAGCTGTATATTGATATAATTCGTTTATAATCGAGTTTGTGCTTGAGCTAAAATTAACCACGAAGAACAATCGCGTATTTGCTTCTGGAGAGTAATTATTGTAACATTCCTGTTTTTACAAATGTTACAGTGATTTAGGTGTTGAAATGTTTTTAAATTATATACAATTTTTGGCAATTTATACAAAAAAGGTGATTCAATTGTTTATAATTCATGGGTATTAAAAGATTTATTTCTCATGGAACTAATTATGCATAATTTAATTCGATCTTATTTTTTTAAACGGTTATGAATCTAGCCTGAGTAAGTTTTATAATACAGATTAAATACAAAATAAATGTAAATATATGCGTGATTAACTATTTTTAACAGTGGTAAAACCTTTTGGGGTGCCTGTCGTATCGCATAACGTTTTTTGTCCTAAAAATGTTTGGCCGAGAATGTTTGGCATACTGTTGAATGGCATACTACTCGTTTGTCCTAATAATTTTTGCGCATACTCATTTAAAGTCCTAAAGCAAGTTTGTCCTAATATTGATAACTCTAAAATCGAATTACCTTAAGCATAATATTCCTAACATGAATTAACCTAATAATTATTTTGCCTATTGTTAAATTGGTTACAATTACAGCACCTAAACTAAACTATGGTAGGCGTGAAGTCAGAATCGTTACGAATTCTACCTTCATGCAAGTCAGATTTCGGTTAGGTTAGGTACGACGACGAGCGAAGCGAGAAGGAGTGTTAGGTAGAACTGTGACTCTCACGAGTGAGCGAAACGCCAGAACCAACAAGGTTGACAAGGTTAGGTTTGTAAATAAAACATTTTAGCACATTAATTAATTTTAGCACATTAAATATTAGGAATATTACAATTATGCACATCAATCATTCTACAGTTGAATCTTAGCCACATCAATCGATAGGACAAATAATATTTAGGACAAACGATAATAGGAGCAAAAATATCGGACAATCAAAAATATGCGGAACAAAGTGTATGCCATACGTTATTAGGACAAAAGACGTTATGCGACACAAAGATAGGACTAATAATTGTATGTCATCCGATATAGACCCTTATTTATTTTTATAATCAATCTCTAAATGTCCCTCCGATATTAAAATTTCGGCGTTGTCATTAGTCTTTAATACTTACATCCATAACGATGCACTCATCTTATCGCATTTAAGCGCTCGTTAACAGCATAACAACACATTAAGGGTTATATAAGCGATAAAGGTTACCTATCAGCCTGAAGTTGCACTTACACGGGCAACTTTTAACGTCAATTTATAGCCGGCAACATCTTACTCTAATTTTGTACAATATAATGGCAATGGCAGTGTTTTGTTTAATGTAGGTAATGTGTAGTGTATTTTGTGTTTTTTGTGTGGTTCTATGTCTGCTTTATTCGATATAAACCATTATTGCTACTATATTACTATTGGTGGTGTAATTGGCTTTCTGAATTTATGTAGGTCTCTAAGGTATTTGTGTTAGCTGTTGGTTTTCCCTAAATAAATAAAAAATGAGACAACCGTACCCGTTCACGGGTAATAGGGAATATTCATGGATTTTTTACAGCTTCAGTAAAAGCTCATTCATGTAACAAACAGCTGAGAAAGATCATTTTTTGAATAGCTATAAAAATAACCGAGATATGAGCCAACGAAGATTTGTTCCTATCTCTTTATAGCGAAACAGAATTTAACACGGAGTTTATATGGCCGACCTGTTACATGACGTCACAGTGCATATCGGATATCTCTGTATAATCGCTTTCTAATTAGCAGTTTAAAATGCTTTCGTATTTCGTGGCCGATTTTATTTTTAATTTCACTTTTGGTGATCTCTTTTACGGTATTTTCATATTTTGTTGAGAAATGAGATTTAATAAATCCATGCATCATAAAAAGACCATAACTTTAGCCTCGTAAGGCCCAGTGAGCAATAGGATGCACATAATCAAGGCAATTTAATTTGAACTGTGTTGCAATAAGAATAAGGTTTATTTTCCTATGTTTATTAACTGAAAATTGCATTATCGAACTAACGTAATTGAACTTTATTGCCTTGATGCTAGACTCAAAGTCGCACTCACAAAAAACTCCCTATTTGTAGAATGGTGGGCCTTACGAGCTTAGGGAAGAAGTAAGTATTGCCGGTGATTATACCCGTGCTTGCGAGGAATGGAATGTCATTTGCATTTGTGGCGTTACCTATGAAAAGGGACCTTATTGTCGATGGCGCTTCCGCCATTATTAAATATGCTCCGATATAAATACAACGTCGCGTGATGCAGTGTGGCGTAAGCGCCATCGACAATAAGGTCCCTTTTCGTAGATAACGCCACATTTAAGAAATTAGTCTTAACACAATTTTCACACCGAACTCACATCTTATTACTAAACATCTTATTATTATGCTGATTAAAAATTTATATTCAACTCAATTCTGACAAAAATACGAGTTACTGCACTTTTCGTAAGGAGGGCAGAATTAGCCTGCCTAGTTCCAGACTCGACTCAAGACGTACTATGAGTACTTGGCAACATGGTACGAGTATATATTCATCACACAAAATTAAATGAATTTGCCTTAACAAACTAGCATTCATAGCCAAAGGCTGTAATTTAGGAACTCTTTAACCTCCTGTGATGTAACGTAAGTAGTGATTATAATTGTATAAATAAATTAATTGCCTTATAGTTTCGGCATAACAATATGTTATGCCTAAACTATAAGGCAATGAATTTGAAGGCAGTGTATTTAAAAAAAATCTATTTTATTATTTTTCCCCCAATTAAGTAAGTCGGGGTAATTGCGCCTACGGGGCAAGTGCACCAAACCAACAATATCTCCTAGAAAATATATGGTACCTACGTCGCACTTACCCCGTTGACGCTCTTGCCTACCTTGGGGTAAGGGCGTCTACGGGGCATACGATACGATACTTAGTTTTGCGGGCCAGTGTATTTCGTATGTGTATATTTCACCTGCCTATTTAAAAAAACTGTGAAGCAAATCCGGGAGTGCTAGCTTCGTAGGCAGAGCCACTAGTATACTCGGAAATGGAATTCGAGATCAAAATCCTAACCTCAACTTTGATTACTGCATTTTGGTTTAAGTGTAGTTATTTTTATCAATATCACCCAAAAAAATGAGAGCCAACAAAGAGAGATTTTCACTTACATAAAATGAATACAATAGTTAAGATATTAGTTATATCAACCAAAGCTGGTAGTAACAGCAGCAAGTTCTTTAGTGATTCAACAAACATCTTAGTTGGTGTATCTATCGTCTTGTTAGGCTCGTAAGGGTGCAAGACGTTTATCAAAAAAATCAAATCAATTTTATTTCAGACAATGTACGTACAGTCCATACTTACACTAACAACAACACTAAAATAACATAAACTAAACTAAAATTGAAGTTATACATTGCAATGAGAATGTCAAATTAATAAAATTAAATCAATAAAATATACAATTCGCTTAAATCAGTGTCATCCAGTATAAATACACTTCGTGTTTAAATGTATCAGTGATTTAGATACAAACCATCAAACCTGTCAGCAATCATACCCAGGACGCTATTGGCGCTGGCCCGGACCCTGCGCGCCAGATACGTACATCGCTTACGCATCGTGGCGTAGAAGCAGTCTACCCGCGCATCCGCGAACATCCCTGACGCGCTGCAGGACCGGAGCAGCCCCATCAGCACCCTGAACGCGTTGTTGAACTGAACTTGAAGCTCATTAAATTGCCTTCGCGTGAAATCTGCCCATAGGCCACTCGTGTATAAAGGCGTGCAGTAGGCTCTGAACAGAGTTACCTTTACCGCAGCGGAGCACTTCGCAAACCTACGGGCGATCATATTTGCTCTCACTGACAATGCTCGTCGCACACGACAATCACAATCTTGTTTCAAGCGACCAATATTTTTTTTCTTTGTAAAACTTATCCTAATATTATTGGTTACACGAGATCTCATTCATGCTTTTATGAAATGACTAGCTTTCGCCCGCGACTCCGTCCGCATAGAAGTCGTTTATCGCTGCTCCCTCGGGAACTGTCAAATTTTCCTGGATAAAGACTATCCTTTGTCCTATTCCAGGACCTAACCAATATGTGTGCCAAGTTTCATCTCGATCCGTTCAGTGGTTGAAGCGTGAAAGACGGACAAACATACATAGTTTCACATTTATAATATTAGTAAGTATAAGTATGGATGTTAAAATAACTAAATAATCAAGATGGGAACTGTCAGATTTTGATCTCGACTTCGATTTCTGAGTAAAGTGACTTTCAAGTCTTATAATCTGTACTATTATAAGCTTGCCGCTACAATCAGCCTACACCTAAACAAATCAAGTTACACACGATATAACCCAAGACAAGTTACTAACGATTTAGATTCTACGAGCGCTATTTTTTATTTCAAATTCTTTCTCGCCTGCACTCAAACGTGGATACGTAACTTTATCCTTTTTCCTCGAGAGTCGTTTCAGAACAGCGGAGATCGCGTGTTAAAACTGCTTGAGTGGTGCCACATAACCTACGATTATAGCGTCACCTCGGGTTAGCGTATACCGAGCATTTATATGACTTAAACGTTACTTATAAAGCTAAAAGGATATAAAAAAAACATCGGTTTTTTTTTCTCAGACTGATAAGGGGTTTGTTTTTGATTAATTCTTGCCCTTGAAGGACGAAGATTTTGTTGACGATGATGCGAGCTCACCCAGAAGATCCCTGTTCACCCTTGCTTTAAACAGTGGACAAAAAAAAACATGTTTTTTAAAATTGCGTGCTCGAACGGTACCAACGGGACCCTATAATTTAGCCTCCGCTTTCCACCTGTCCGTCCGTCATCTGTGTGGCATCGGGCAGGATCTCATGAACCTTACTAACTAGAGATATGAAAATTTCACCGAGTATTTACTATAGCTGCTAAGTAAACAAAAAAAGTAACAAGCTTAGAAGTTCTCCCATTCAAGAAACGTGTTTTTTTGGCGTTTTACGGAGCCTTTACAGTGCGAGTGTGACTCGCATTCGATTTTTGTAAGTTTAGCTGACGTCGATATGCAACCAGCACCAGATTTTTCAACTAAGGGTCAGACAAAACTATATTGTCGTATAGGTCTACCAGAATCTCATGAAAAATTTAAAAGTAAAAAGAAATCGATTTTTATATGGCAATGTTGCCTTACGCCTGTCAATTCAACTTTCACCGCTTGTCAGGGTTTGTTATTTTTACACAAATATAACGTTAGTTATCAGGCAAATGTCCTAAAAGCCCTTCGATCTCAAGCGAAACATATCATTAATCATGTGTACTGTAATATTTGTAAGGAAGAAGATGTGAATCAAACACAATCTTTGATTTAGTGTCGTGTTTATAAAAGACTAGTAAATGAAGCCAAATAATATTGATACTTTAAGGTCCGTTGTACATTTGCAGGAACTTTACTTATCACCCCATTTGGCTTTTATGTCTGACACGCAAAAGTCTATTTAGCACCCTTAGTAATTAAGTGCCATTTAATTCCAGGATTACCCATTGCCTCCATATGGCGAATCGTGGCGCACATGGTTTTCATGATACTTTCATGAGGAATAATTTTTTTTATCTCGCACCTCCTCAGAATACAACATTGATTTAAGTTAAAATTGCATAATATTGTCGCATAGCTAACAATACTGCGTATGTCAATGATTGAACGCGAATTAAGAGTTAATTTAATATAATACAAACTTCAATTTTGACCTGTACGGTATTGTTAGCTAAGCGACGATACGTCATCGAAGTTTTGAAGTAATTTTGAACTAAATCCTAATAAACATAAGTACAAATTATTTGCACACGATTGTTTCAATTTATCCTCATCATGGTCATCATCATCATCACCATCATGTCAGCCGAAAGAAGTCCAATGCTGGACATAGGCCTCCCCCAAGGCTCTCTACTCAGACCGGTCTTGTGCTTTTCGCATCCACCGCGTTCCCGCGATCTTTACAAGGTCGTCACTCCATCTTGTTGGAGGCCTACCTACAGCTCGTCTCTCGGATCGCGGACGCCACTCAAGAACCTTCTGATCCCATCGGCCATCAGTCCTGCGAGCAATGTTCCCCGCCCACTGGCACTTAAGTTTGGCTATTCTTCGGCCTATGTCGGTAACCTTAGTTCTACTGCGGATATCATAATTTCTGATTCTATTACGCAGAGAAACCCCGAGCATAGCCCTCTCCATAGCCCTCTGAGTGACTTTGAGCTTCCTTATAGGTAAGGCCCATTCTTAGCGCCCACGTCTCGGATCCGTAAGTCATCACTGGGAACACACACTGGTCAAAGACTTTTGACTTCAAACACTGCGGTAATTTGGACGAAAAGGTGCTTCCCAAACGCTGCCCAGCCGAGTCGGAGTGACCTCTTTCTCAAAGTTGGACCTACCTAACTGGACCGTTTGTCCCAGGTAAATATAGTCGTCAACAACTTCGAGCGCAGAGCCTCCGACTATCACGGGACTTAATCGTTACTAATATTATAAATCGTAGTTGCACAAACGTGATATTTTAATGTTATCCTAGAAAATTTAATAATTCCCAAAGAAGTAAAGACTTCTACACGGACTGAGTCCGCCACACCATGCTTTTAATGAACGCGGAAAATAAAGTCGTCATATCCTACGATAAGAGCCACAATCGCAAAATACTTACTTTTCAGGAGAAGCATTTTTGTGTTTCTTTTAAAAGACATAAAAAATATATAATTTTGCAATTAGGTCATGTGGAATTGTGTTCTAGGGTCCTACTGAAATTGAATTTACGTTCGTAATGGTATTTTATAATAATATTTTGTCCCTTAAATCCTTATTCGTCGGAGTAAATATGTGTAAGAGAGCCATTACCTACATTGTGCCCCTTATCATCGGAAAATTCAGGGCCACTATTGCCCTTAGGACCAGTTTTTAAAAATCGCGCTTCGAATACATATACAGGGTGGAACAGGAGGAGTGGATCAAACGAAGCACGCACTTAGTATCAAGACCGTTAAATCCTATTACCCCAGAGCTGCAAGCCCTAAATTTAAATTTCCCTTTTTTTCATGAGATTCTGGTAGACCTATATCATAATTCATAATTCATTTATTCATTGCAGTTATGGGTTTTACAAGATCTTAATAATAACGAAGTATACAATACGTCCCAGCATAAACCCTGTTAGGGCACAGCAACACAAAACTTATTCTACATATCCTTACCTATATCTAACCATATTCTTACTCAGTCATACATTGTTGTCTTTAAAACTAAAAAAACTCTTGAAGGCTGTAAAAGCAATTTAAAATAAGGAAATCCTTCAATTTATTACTAAAAATTTAAACCTTTTCTATTTTTTTTATTTCTACAGGTCATTATTATAATTTTTTATTGACATAATATGGTGTATCTTGGATGGTATCTCATTCGTTTACATAATAACAAAATGTTCTTTAACATTAAACTCAATAAGTTGCAACTATTATTACGACATTATTATTTGCAAAACGGACCGTTAACAGCTCTACTGAACATCGTTGAGACAGAGCTTGCATCAGTGCACTTCGTAATATGCATGCGGTTTAGTGCCTATGCATAACATGCAACTATTATGACAGGCAATCCATTACAATGTTTGTGGGATGTCAAATACACTTCCAATGGTGAATAATAAATCAAAACAAGTTAGGCAAGCTCGTTCACATCTTACCCCATGGTTAGTAAGAGTCAAAATTACACCAAAAAGTCTTGTAGCAACAGATTTTCCAAGATAAAGTTTTAACTAATTGGTACCCAAAAAAATACTTCGGTTACAAGTAAGGATGACCACTCACTATCGATTGTCGCTGATGTTTGTGTCGTCATCCCTTTTTGTTTTAGATATTTACGTTAGTTTTTAAGTCGGGGCCCACTGAAAACCAGCGCCGCGGCTTGCTGCGGAACATAGCTGAGGGGGCCCTTTTCAACGCCTTGTTAAACGTTTTTTTTATTTTAGTCATCTATTTTTTTTATGTGTGTATGCGTTGAATAAATTATTTCTATTTAATAAATTCAATGTATTGAGGAGTTCATGCATAAGTATAGGTGAAAAACTTAAATGACCTCTTGCATGTAGTTGTAACACATCTGTATAGACCGTTCGACATTCTATATTTGAAATTTGACGTAAATTCCATATTAGTTTTGTACCCTTACTTAGTTTTTCACGTCTAAAATTGAAAATTAAAAAAAAAAACTGGTTTTGATTATTTTTAGGTTTTTAATAATTTATTTTATTTTATTTTTGCTTCCTATAACTCACGATTTATATTATTTTCTTTATATTGAGTAACGTGCTAGCCTGTTAGTTGGTGTCCCCTTGTTTTACAGACAGAAAAATTACAGAATTTTGTTTCACAGAAAATGTTTCATATACTATTTGGTCCTTGTATTTTTGCTTCGAATATTATTATTTTTTAAACTATTCACTTGAAAGAAACACATTCCACAGAAAATCAATTCAATGAATTTTATAATTTTATTTTTTCATTACACAAACTTATCAAACAAAATATTTGTTTTTTAGCGAATAGCGACCAAGACCTCTCTGGGCAGAACCGACTTGAATAGGTTAGGTTAGAAGGCTATGGCGGGAGCGAAGCGAAGCAAGCTCCCGCCTTAGTCTTCGAGGTTATTTTTTTTATATTTTAAATGAATAATATTAGAACAAAGAATATTTAATTTGCTATTCTATGATATGAAAAAAGAAACATTGATTTTTATTTGAAATAAAAAACGATGATTTAAATGTCTTCAAAGTAATTATTCTACATATTGATTATTCTATGAAATGATAATACGAGAAAAAATTTATATGAAATGAAATTCTAAACAAATTCAGTCTGTAAAATAACGTACAACCCTGTTAGTTATATGTAAGCGTACTCGATACGCAAAATGTTCACGTCTTACCCTTTGTAAGGTTAGCTAAGAGTCGCAATTACACCAAAAAGTCTTTTAGCAACATTTTACAAAGCAAAGTTGTCTCTTAAAACTTGAGTGTTTTTAACGGAGTCACTGAAACGTTATAATTATATTTAAAGTAAGTTAGCGAGGGTACGTTTTCACTCAAGCCTAGCTTAGCGGTGGTAATGAACAATCAGATTATTTAGAATTACTTTACAACCTTATTGGAGTAGGCTTTATTCCGACTGAATTGGATAGTGTCTTGATATTTCATTGACCTAACACCTAAAACTTCAAATTGTCATAATTGTTATAATACCCCAAAATTTCATCATGAGTATAATCCAAAACGTCTGATTTACAAAATTCCTAAATTCTAGAATGAATCTTAGAATGACTTAAATCTAAAACATCTGAAAAGAGAAATGTCAATCGTTTCAAAGTGTCAAATAAATAAATAATCTTAATAAACTTGTCCAAATATCGGTTTTTTGGTATTAGGTAATTTTGAATTTCAGGTATTTTGAGATAAATGTGTTACATATTTTAGTCATATTAAGGATCTGGTGTTTTGAGACAAAAATATTGGGTATTCGGGTATTTAGGAATTATGATAGAAAGTCGTTTTGAAATTTAGACGTACTGGTACATATACACTGGTACATACTGTTAATATTCAAAGTGCTCAAATAGTTCCGTACCTACACCATATTAATTGTATGGCGTCATATACATATAAGGTAACATTCAAAGTGCTCAAATAGTTCGCCATATTAATTGTATGGTGTACCAAACTATTTGAGCACGTTACCTTATATATGACGCTGACTGTACCAGGGTATTAAAAAATGAAGTCGTAATGTAACACCCTTATTGGTCATTTCCCCCGCGTCGCCCAACCCCTAAATAAAAAACTTACCTTAACACTTCTTTAAATTATTATTTTCTTTCGTGCCTAGATAACTGTCCTCTAACGCGTTGTTAATGCTGACGTGATTACATGTATTATCACCCTGGGAAGTGTGCCCGTCCTCCGACCAATCCCAGGGTGCTCCGCGCTGTGTGTATCTGTTATCCGTGCTACACACGTGTGTGTCACCAGACCGAACAAGCCGCGGCTCCAACTGAATAATTCATGAGACATATGGACCTAAAGCAGACTGGATTTCAGACGGGAATTTTAAAATATCTATATGGAGCTTTAAAATTGAAAATTCTCTTATAAAGAGTAGTATACCATTATGTCTTACCTTCAAGTTTATACCAAGCCGTGTAGTTGAAAAGATTGCTGTTCTGAAGTAGCGTAAATACGTGTCCTTACATACAAATTCGCTGTTTACATTAACTCGTTACAAAGGCACAGGGATTTCACTCAGATATATTTCTGGAAAGGTACGGGCGTAGACATTACATTAGCTACTTAAGTAAAGCGAATAATAGCACCGTAGATTTATTTCACAAAAATGTTTGCCCTTTGAAAATAGAGTGATGTAAGGGCATCTTTTTTGTGAAAGGGCAGTCTCTTTTACTTTTGAAGAAGGATTATTTTGTATGTTAGCCCGGTTGGGTATTTAGGAGCAGTGTAGCGTGAAAAAATTGTTCACTGGCTAACCTCTCTATGATAAATTCACAATGGGACTTTTTAAGGATTGATAAAAATGGAACTTACTTGAATGAAAGGTTGAATGGGGTTTGTAAAGTTTTTGTCATGCTCGGCGACTTAACTGCCTTTATTACTAACCAATTCTCTTTATTATACAGCCTTGGTCAAAAGTCTTGAGCACCAATGCGTTTTTCATATAAAAGTCAAACTTTAAAAGGTGCATTTATATCTTATATTATAGAAAGTTGTATATCTGTCGGAAAAAAATATTTATTGACGTTACAATTAATCATTTTGTTGTAAAACCCGATTTTTTCTATCTTCAGATTTCACACGAAAATAGTTACTTCAAAATGATAATGTACTAATAATTTGCAGATGTACCAACACCTTTTATATTTTACATCTTTGTGTATTTTTGCAATTAGAAAATAATACTTTATTTATAAGTTACAAAGGAAAAACTGGGGCTCAATACTTTTGGCCAAGGCTGTATTAGTGTATCTAGATTAAAGTAGCAGAATGAAAATATCGAAATATGTTTCAAATAAAGAATTAAAAATGGAAAAAATAATGTAAACGAGCTTTGTGAAAACATATTAAAATTATATTAAAATGTAACAATGAATTAAGAAAATCTGACAGCGAAGCTCTGCCTCGACCTTATTTTAAAGTTACTAACTCTTCACTGACTAAAAAAACAACTTTCTTTTTCACTCTAAATAGCTCTTGAAATATTAAACAATTATGTAACCAATTTAAAAAGGTTTTCAATTTCTTAAAGGGTCATAATATAATTTGTCAAGAACGTGTTAGCCTATTACGGTCATGTACAAATGATAAGACGACAT
This sequence comes from Acleris literana, assembly GCA_946894065.1. Lineage (NCBI taxonomy): Eukaryota > Metazoa > Arthropoda > Insecta > Lepidoptera > Tortricidae > Acleris > Acleris literana. The sequence continues at coordinate 20,102,147 of OX335677.1, read as the reverse complement.
ACTAGTCGCGTGAAGAGTTGTAGTATGTACTTACTTAACTGGGTAGGTATAATAAATAAATAAATATATCTTATGATTCCACCATTTTCAGGTATAGTCCATTAGCTTCGATAGTGTCGCTACACTTGCGCGTACTTGTGGTTATTGTAATCAAATACGACTATAATTCGAAGTAAACTATCCAATTCACTGGCAGCGTAACACCAGCAAGGGAATTTGGCAGTTTACATCAAAAAATATTTGGATTTTATTAAAATAAGTACGTGCGAGTGTAGTGACACTATCTAAGCGAATGAACTATACCTGAAAATGGTGGAATAATAAGATATATTAGTTTATTTATTTATTTATTAGGTTCGCCAACAGATATAACATTATTAACTTAAATTTAAAATTATATGTGTAGGGAAGACTGACAAGATGTTTACCCAATTATAGGCAAACCCTGATTAACATGGGTATTAAAAATTTTATAGATAAAATTATAAAAACATGATATTTTTTAAATAAAAGCTGCATTTAACAACGCTCCTTATTGCAATATTTTCGAAGGGCTAATATATAATTTTCATATATCTTACACTGTTAATTCAACTAAGCTAAGACTGTGTCCATATTAACACATTTCTTACCGTCTCTTTTAAGGCAAAGGCACTATTTTCTTTGGTTTTCCGTACATTGCACTAATGACTGCACTATATTTGATGCACTAATGGTTTTCTTCTTTTAAGTCTTCTCACTGTGCAAGATAAAAACATGCAGTCGGTTTTTTAAAGCCATATTTTTTGTTACACTTGGTAACTTTGTGATCCAAGAGTATTTTTATATTGGTCATAATTAATATCATTTAAAACCTGACAGGGCAGTGGACCGGTGAGCGGAATCAGGCAGGCGGACGTCGCAATACCTCGCGGGGATTTCATAGCTCGCAGCGCGTTGCTAGCCAATTTATTTTATTTTTTCTGTCAGGGTGGTCGGTGATAACTTAAATAGGAGAAACATGAGTTTTCGACCTAAGAAAGTGAGGTCTTAGGGTCGTATTAATAAACGAATCTTGACAGATTCCCGTCACAAGATATGTCAAAGTAATCGTTAAGTCATAGAAAACCGACATTTTTGACGCATCTTGACACGAGCATTACAGTCGAGATCATCATCATCATCATCATCATCATCGGTCCTCTGCTGCTGTCATTCAGCGGTTTCCCGCGACCTTTATCAGATCGACAGTTTTTTTTTTATCTTATTATCTTTATCGTCACCAGTCGGTCAGTCAGATCAGTTAATTATTAATAGACAAATTACATACTAATCGAAAGTATGAAGTCTATAGAATATGCAAACGTTAGGTTTGGTGCAAATTATTAGTACCGACTTACCTGTTTATACCTGCCTACCCAATAGTTTGACGGGAAAAAATAGTCAACCTAACGTTTGCATATTCTATAGGCTTCATACTTTCGATTGGTATGTAATTTGTCTATTAAACAAGCTATTGCATTTTTTTTAAAGAAAAGTAAATTTTTAAATTTTTAATTAATTATGTACTGGACTGAAATTTTTCAGCCGACCTATTCGCCATATATTACATACATACATAATCTCACGCCTTCGTTCCCAGAGTGGGGTAGGCAGAGCTACAGAATTACAAACATCTCTAAAAACTTGTTGATAATTCTATAACCACAATTTGCACAATTAGGCTAAGATGTTTACCAGCGTATTAGTGACAGGTTGCAAGCCCATCGCCTAACAGTACTACAAGCCTTTATTCCCTTAGTCGTCTCTTACGACATCCACGGGAAGACATGAAGTGGCACTATTCTAACTCGGCAACCACACGAGGTTTATTACTTAGCATATTAAATTTGATATAAAATACTTTTTATCGAATAAACAGCCCGGTGAAAATCGTCTCCTATTCGGATCTCCTACTATAGGTACATTTAAATTACCGACAAAGTTGTGGAATTAGGTTGTGGAATAAGTTTGTACCTTTTTTGGGGGATTACTTGAGGAACGCTGATTTGATCTTTATGGAATTTTGTAAAAGCTTAGTCAAGGCATGAAATAATTTTAGTTGGAACATGGACAGGATTAGGTAGGACTAATAATTATGTTAGTATATTCTATTTTGGAAAGTACGAATAATAGTGAAAGTTTAAATGCAATCCGATTAACTACAGATATACAGCCAAATACGTTTCGGAGAATCGAAATCATGCTAAACAGACAGCACCCTTTTCATCCATATTTTTTACGCCACCTGTGAAAAAAAAAACATTCCTTAAAAAAGCCAATTCAAATTCAAAATCAAGTTCAAGTAAATTATTGCATATGGCATTACATTAAAATAGGTTAATAATTTAGGGTGCGGCTCCACTGAGGCGGAGACGAGAGGAGCGGAGCGGAGCTGTGCCAATATTAACCAATACGCAATAAGGCGCATGCGGTCACGTCGAGCGCGCCTTGCGCACGTTAGTTTATATTCTATTGGTTAATATTGGCACAGCTCCGCTCCGCTCCGCTCGTCTCCGCCTCAGTGGAGCCGCACCCTAATGGGATTGTAAGTAGACCGCTATCAATCCAGGTGACGCCCTGCAAGGGCATAGCAACATGACAGGGCTAGCTTAATCTTAAGTAATCTCTACAGCTATCGAAGTACTGTAAGCCCAATGGAACCCTGATCCACCATAGGACTATGTCACAGTGACGTTATGATTGAAGTCGTAAGAAGTGTCAATCAAATTGTTTCATGATGTCACTGTGACGCCGTTCTCTGGCGGGTCAGGGCTCCATTGGCCTGATAGTACAATTCAACTAAAATTATTGTTTCAGTCCCTTTTGTTGCTATTCTTGTTTACAAAAACAATTCAACTCAAATTAAATTACGGTTATTATGGTGCTCGGCATACCTTGTTATCGCGCACTCGAATCCTTCTGACCGCTGAAATTTTAACGAATGCCCACCGCAAAGGAAATTGCAACGCTACACATGGAACGTGAACCCTTCACAATGAAACTACCCGCGGACGAAATCACCTGGCGCCAACGGAAAAAGGAACAAAGTGAATCCTTGGATTTAGATATTAATAAAAGTTTCTCGTTTTTTTCTAGTTTTGATATCGTTACCGCGTGTGTTGTGAAATAATACCTAGTGTAAAGATTCTATATACAAATCTGTAGCTCTTTTCTACATGATTCGACCGCCATTACTGTCAATTAAATAAATAAGAGCTATCAATACGTTGACGATACGATAACACGTCAGTAACAATATTGTTTTAACGTGTTGAATTGAGGCCCTGTGTGGAATTTAATTTTGGAAACAAGCTGTTTTAATGACTGTACTTTTAAGCAAAGTCAGGGCTATTTATCGTGACCAATTAAATGTGTTAAAACTCGGCGGGTTTATTACAGCGGAGATCATGTTGCCACCTTCTGCTATACATCATCTCGGCTAGAGCTAACTCTGAAAATAAAATTAAATTAAAAGAGTTGATCTGATACTTCAAGATATTGCAATAATGGAATTTACATTTATACAAATTTTAATTTAAAATTGTTATTACTTGATAGTTTCAGTTAAAAATGTTGGTAAATGAGCAAAAAAACGACAAAAATAAAATTAAAAGGGTTTGTGAAGTACTATCGCGATCGTTAATTTGTGACCCATTTCAAGAAAAATAGGCTTGAAGTCGTCAATGTCATTAGAGACGCCAAATCATTTGTAATTTATAGGAGACTCAACCTTATTGTTGTAGAATGTCAGAATGACTTTGGACCTAAGGTGGGTTCCAAATTTAAGTTCTTGACTGTACAAGCAAAGAGTCAAATTGTAAATAAAATAGATTACTGTGCAGAATAATTTACTACAAACTAAACAGAAACCACGTTTATAAAAGCATAAACTTGATAAAAACACGCATCCCTTATATATCAAAAAATATTTACCTATAAACATTTACGTAAACTGCGTGCTCGCTTGGAATATTCCGCAGCCACCCGGCCCGGAATAAAGAAACAAAGTGATCCACCACTGTTTATTATTACTTTAAGGATGTAAACATGGAACTTTTACAACAGTACGAAGCAAAACTGGATCCGAAAGAGGCCTTTTGCAGGCACGTGACGGAACAAATAAAACGCCACTTATTCACAGCTTGAACTGGGAAATTTATGCCGCGTAGGATCCCTTTAATGCGGGGGCCGTGACAACGCGTACGCATCAACCTGTCTTTACTCTGGAATCACTCTGGAATAAACCCGACAACTCGTTAGAATCAACAATCCGTGAACTGTTCGATGACAGCACTAAAATGTTACACGCGCTCAAAGCATTTTATGAATTTTATTCGCGAAGTGGATTAGTGGGGAATGGGGATTAACGGATAAGTGGACCTTGTTAAATAGACCAATTACATACTAATCGAAAGCATGAAGCCTATAGAATATGCAAACGTTAGGTTTAGTGCAAATGATTAGTACCGACTTACCTACCTACCCAATAGTTATGACGGGAAAAATAGTCAACCTAACGTTTGTATATTCTAAAGGCTTCATGCTTTCGATTAGTATGTACTTATCTATTTAACAAGCAATAGCAATTTAAACAAAAAAATACATTTTCAGTTTTTTTTTAATCATATAAGGACTGGACTTAATTTTATCAGACAACCTATTCGCCATACATTACTTAGCATATTAAATTTGATATGTAATACTTTTTATCAAATAAACAGTCCGGTGAAGGTCGTCTCCTATTCGGATCCCCTACTATAAGGCCTTCAGCCTTGACGCAATACTAACCTAACCTAACCTATTCATCTAAATTTATCGTCTATAGCAGTGGTTTTTTGATTAGGCGGGGGCTCCGCCCCCCGTAATCCCCTCCGCTTCCATTGAGTGTTGCCTTTTAATGATTATAATTATACATATAGATATGAATATTAAAACAAAAATTAACGTATGATTAAAAATAATTTAACGTATAAAAAATATGTCCTAAAATATTTCTGACTGATTATCAGAGCTCGGAATAGGTAGTGCCTTTTTACCTAAACTTCGCGGGAGGAAGTAACTAAGAGTGGTTACAACCACCAAAAATATTTATTTCTTATTATTGAATGCGGGATTTCCCGTCCAGTCATGTATTACTCTAAAGGTTTAATACTTTTAACTTTACTTATAAATCTTGCTATATTGTAAATTATTTATTTATTCGTCTTGAAATAACAATTAGTCATAAAACAATATAATATAGATCAAAATGAATCAAACGGAAGCCTGAAATTTGATCTTTTTAGTTGATTTAAATAGAATTATAATATTGTATAGAATGTATGCAACAAAAACAGATGTAGCCGACACTTTAGCCGTGTACTTACTACCTGCAGTTTGCGACCCTGATTTATAAGTAAAATTAAATGTATTAAGTCTTTAGAGTAATACAATCAATCCCGGGAAATCCCGCATTTAATAATAAGAAATAATTATTTTTGGTGGTTGTAACCACTCTTAGTTACGTCCTCCCGCGAAGTTTAGGTAAATAGGCACTGCCTATTCCGAGCTCTGCTGATTATAAATATGCCTTTGAATGTTATAGGGTTTTAGGTTATGACTTTTGTATATTATAATCTTTTACATTATGGATCTTAAATCACGCCTGTTTCCCAGAGGGGTAGGCAGAGACCACTTCTTTCCACCTGCTTCCTGACAAATCTCTTAATTATAGATAGTTAACATTCCAATTAAAAAGGAAATGTCCTAAAAAAATTATGACTTCCGATAGTTATGAATAGTGATGGGCGATTTCTAAAACATTGCAAAACTTTCCTTAACTGCGAATATTACAGCGTATGAAAGTTACATATTTAGATGGAAATGATTCTGACACAGCTAAAGGGGTTTGGGTAAAAGTGTTGTCATTTGTAAAATGCATACAATTTCAAGGTGAGCGGCCATTCGTAAAAAAGGTAAATTATGATAGAATAATTAAAAATAAACATATTTTGTCATGTAATGTAATACTCTTAAGTGCATCGGAGCCGAGATATTTAAATATTCATACTTGGGCGTACTTTTGTACTAAAAACTGAATACTTAAATCTTTAAAATCTCCGCTCCGATATTATTTAACGCCATAAATCGTATATATCTATGTGTATTAGAGGTCCTCTAAATTACTATGTAAAAATCATCCGTGGCCGCTGAAAAAAAATATGTCAATATTCTTCAAACAAATTTACCCAATGCCCTTTCATTTAACTTTAATGTAAAGCTTCCGTTTCTTACGTTACATGTCAAAACTATACTAATTTTCCGAAAAATACCGATTTCACTTTGGTAACTTTCAGAATATTGCATGAAATTTTAGGTGAAAGTCTCAATTTTGCAACTTTCACATTATTGCAGAAATTTAAGTGAAAGTTTCACTTTTGAAACTTACAAGCTGCCCATCACTAGTTATGAACATAAATAATATGGGTATAAAAGTCTGACTTTCAATAACTGAAACAATAAATGTATGGCAGTCAAAGGGACCCCATTAGTGACGCGTATCGGCAGCATATTGAACAGTTCGTTGTTGATCCAGTTGATATAATTTAATCATGAATAATATTTGGACGGTTTTTTGGAGGTATTGTGGGAGTGAAATAAGTTCCCTTTTTTGTTTTTTTATCGCCTGAAGCACCTGACGGTTTCGCTCTCGTATTATTGTCTTTAATAAATTTGGTTAAAGCGACTGTCGCTCTCTGATAAAGTGTTCAGAAAAAGACAGATAATTATTTTACCTTTGTATATCCACAACAATAAACACGGGCTTAGGGACTGAGTTGTCATAGTACCCAAAGCAATGTATTTGGTAGAATTTTTGGTAGAATTGTTTGTTTTTTTGTCAGAAGTCACAAGGTTCAAAGTTAAAGAATTTATAATTACACTACTTTGAATATAAACTTTAAACTGAATATCAAACGACAATTACTTAATATCACAATTGTTTGTTTTAAACTTTCGCAACGTTCACACATACTGTTATAAATCTAAAACGGGAAAGGTCGAGGTAAGTATATATAATGCTTTTACGCAATTAAGTCCCGTTTCACATTTATAATAGTATGACAATCAGAATGACAAGGTTCTAAGTATGCTCAAAATGTTCACTGGGCGGCAGCAAAAGTCATACATACACCCAAAATAACTTGAATTCAAAAGCAAGCTTTAAAAAACGCGACTGTTGTTGCTAACCAACTTTAAATCGTTTTAAATCCTAAATTATCGTTAAAAATGAAAAATGATAACAGAAACCTAAATATGATTTTTAAATACCTATTCAATGATACCCCATTTGTCATAGTTCGTCGACTTTATTTTTTTTCTTTTTTACAATATGGCATCTAGTTGCCGCCATATTGATTTTTAAACTCTGTCATATCTTTAGTGACACTCACGAGATTAAGACAAATCGATTGACATAAGAATCATCAAAATCGGTAAACGCGTTTAGTTTCTAGAACGCCACAAAGGAATAAACATACATATATAGGCTGTGAAACACAATACCCTCCGGCAGTCGGGTAAAAATGGGGAGCCTGCCGTTTGGCCGAAATATGTTCGCCAAATGTATCGTTTCCCAAACGTTTCATTTGCCAACCTCATTTTATTTTCCTGTAACTGTACATATTTCAGGATTTATTTCCTATCGTGTAGAACTCTATAGGTTAGGTTAGGTTAGTTTTATAAAATACTGAAAAATTTACGGTTACAGAAATCAAAGCTGGTTGGCAAATGAAACGGTTGAGAAACGATAAGTTTGGAAAACACATTTCGCCGAAACAAAGGTAAAGAAAAATGGCTTCTTGTCGGTAAAAATGAACTTTATTGCAATACCATTTACCTACGACATGCAGACTTCATGACCGAACGCGTCATTAAGGGGTAGCGCCGGGCCGTGTCGGCCATAACAAGCTTGTCGAGATTCCCTGGATTGTAAACATGCATGTAACGCGGCCAGTGCACTAAACTTGCTGCGCCGGCTAATGGCGTGCACACTGCACAGCGTATTGGTGTTATTGGTGTTGGTCGCAAATACTGCCGTCCTACCAAAGGCGATACGCATATTAATGGTACGAGTGTTTAGCAAGACTAGGCTATCAAAAGATAGTCAAAAGTAGGTTTTTCTTATTGGGCAAATCCGGTTTCCCTTCGTGAAATCTTATCTTTTTTTCCAAACTAAAAGAGTATAAGCATTTTAAATTTAATGCGGTTACCAATAGGGTGTAGAATGGTGCGACCACTACATGGCAGTTAGCCACCTTCTTTGGGAGGACGGCAGAATAAGATGACACACCAAACTATAGCTAACGACATTGACCAACCAATATTACAATTATATTGATCAAGACCCCATTGATTGGTGAACTTTACTTTTAGAGCTGACAACTCTTAAATGGCCAAACCGATATTTATAAAACTTAGCTAATCACCAGGGTCCGTACTTTTCATGCCGCTGACGCAAAAATGACGTCACGCTACATAGAGTATGATTCCAAATTGTTTTATTGTAATTATTAACCATTAGTCGTCAATCATTTAATCATGTAAAAAATAGTTAAGAAATCTATAGAGGCGTAAAAAAAAAAATACCTACTTCATACCTAAAACGTAAATTACACTATTTGATTGAGAAGGACAAAAAATCATGTGGCAAAAATCATCGAGTAACATTATCATTTCAAAAACTGATTTATGTTGTAAAAAAAATTGTTATCGTTATAGTCATAATTGAAATTATGGCATTGACGTTCATGAGAGAAAATTGTCACCGTATTTTGATTGCGATTAAGCTGTATTTAACTAAAATCATTTTATCGCTTCTTATTTTACATTTCTTTATTTGTACCAGTTAATACATACCTAAACACCTGCCAAATGAAAGCAGAGCACCCTGTGTGCAAAATTTCGTCATTTTGACGTCATCGGCAACAAAAGTATTACCCCTGCTAATCACTTTGATTAATTAAACTAGTTTTATATACAGGGTGGAAAAACCGAACGCCACATGGACGGCTAGATTTTTTTTTTATAGAGCTGCACAATTTTTTCTGTGTTTCGTGATTGAATAAGAACAAATAAAAATAGCCGTGCTCCCTAGCTCTAAAGTGAAAATTGGCTTTTAAGGACTAAAATAGCTATTTTCTCTTATCAAGTAAGTGCAAAATTGTGGTCTGGAGAGGTTTCATTTATAACATAATTGATTAAACATTTTGACATTCTATGAGTTATTGTTTTTTTTTTGTGATAAATATGAAAGCCAACCAGTTAAAAAATATATTAGATAATGATAAAAATAGGCCCGTTAGGGCGGAGCCAACGACCTATTGTGATCGTTGCCAACTTTTTAGCTAGTGGGTGGTGCCTACCCATTCAAGTTTTCTTTAGGCTAAAGATTTCTTTAGGCTAAGCGATTGAAACAGGGTGTGTCAGTTTGCGTGACTGAACACTTTTTGTTTGTTATAAATATTTCTCCGAATAACATTAACCGAATTAGATTACTATCGGAAGCAGCCGCAAGTTTATTTTTTTAATAGTTTATTAGTAATCAACTAGGTTATTAAAAGAGTTGGCATAAACATTTTGTGCGAAACATAAACTTATATTCATCGAATGCGGCGAGCGCCACTGACCGAGTCGCCCTATTGCGGCACGGTTCGTTAAATCCGTTTTTAATTCTTTGCTTACGAGTTTCAGAATATTCTGACCATTAATAATGTAGTTACATTTCGGCAACGCAATCAATGTGGACTCTCAAAATATATAGGGTGTTTTAATGAATCTATGCGTCCAGCAAATTGCATCGAATTGAAATCGTTTTATTACGTTTTGCCACGCAGCGTGATAATAGACAACAATATGATCTTTTCTCTAAGAAACGTTAATAAAAGTTAAAAAAAGCAAAGTTATTTTTGATTACAAAGCTAATGTAATAATGCTCTACGGAGCAGTGATAAAATAGAGACTTAACCACAAATAAAGTATCAAAAATCGGGACAAACATTTTAAGTCCTGTAGATACGTTTTATAATCCAAAATCGCCGCAATTTAAGTATATGTAAACCACCATCCAAAAGTTATCCAAACCCCATCCCTTTAACCGCTAAAAGGTTTTGTTTAACCTGCTAATGTAAGCCTCACTAATAAATAGCGGCAGTACTGTATCACCATTAACCAGAGCAGAGACCCTTGCTGATTGCTTTCGGTGTTATCAGTCTAGTCACGTTAAGGGTGTAATTTCACAAAAAGGGGTGATTGTAAAGTAGTCCGGAATTCTGTCCGTCTGGTGGACTGCTGAGTACCGGCTCGCAGACGCGAAGGAACTCCTAAACGAGTTAACTTTTCCCATTTATACCCACATTATTCCTATTAACTTCGTCGTCGGGAATATGTACCCACTTTTGAGTGTTCTTGCTAATTACAGGTACTTTCTTTAACGAGTATCGTCAGGACTAATCTGATCTTAACAACTTGTTTGAAGCGCGACTTACGGACTGTGAAACAGCGTTTTGGGGAATTAATCAATTATTTAATTTGATTGTAGGGTTGAGTGAGTTAACACGTACCTACAGACAATTTAGTTACTTAAGGTAATTACAATTTAATAATGTCCTCATTAGTGATGTTTAAAATTTATTCAAAATATATTTTTTACTACGTATAAGAAATACTATGAGTATGATAATTTTACTGGAAGTATACCTCTCAGCTAAGAATGAAATGGAGAACTTATAGGCAGGTACTTGTATGTAAGTAGTAACTGAAAATTTGCACACATTTCTTGACTTTCATCCAAAAAATATTGGTCCAACTATTAATATTTAATTTGCTTAACGAATTAAAGAAATACGACTGCCGTTAAAAAAATTGAACTGAAAAAAGTATAATATATTTTTTTATGCAATCGGGGGACTTTTAAGGACATCGTTTCAGTAGAAAACATTCCCCCAACTGCATAAAAAAAATATACTAACAAAAACTATTTTCCGTCCTATTCGAAAAATAAAACTTATTTTTTACTTTTTTGTTCAATTTTTTTAAGGGCAGTCGTGTTTTTTAATTTTTTAATTATTAAATTTTATTTTAATTATTTTTAGTGCCTTGTTAAGCCTAGTTTTAGTAAAAATGTGTTTTTAAACAACCCAATTTGATTTCTTATATGCTTGAAGTAATCAATGTAGGTATTTTCTAGTATTTATCACGTTTTACAGGTAAACCCGTTTATTAATGCTACTTTATTCGTATATATTTGAAATAGGCACATTAAGACCTTTTAAATGATAGCCATATTGTAATAATTAGAAGGCTTAAATTTTTTCTTGACATAAATAATAGACATTTTGCCAGTCTTCTTATTTAAATTTTAACTGTTTAGGTATCCTATGTCACCCGAGAAGATGAAAGGATTCTAACGATACCACACACATCTAAATCCGCTCAGGCGTTTAGAAGTTGTGGTGGAATAAATAATCATACATACATACATACATGAACCCTTAAAACATTACACTCCTTTTTTTGGGCAGTCGTGTAATAACGAACATTTATTGATAATTGAAACTTTAATTTTAAACTCATTCAAACTTCTAAAGTTGCCACTGTGAGTTACATTTTAGAAAATAAAACACTCCGTATATAGTCTATAAAACGACAACGAAAGAATTTTATTAATATTCACGAACAGAACGGAACGTGCATGTTTTAATTGAATTGTGTCCCACAAAGCCTCAAATAAATTAGTAAAACAGTTTTATTGGGTTTTGCCAGTTGTACTGACTATTGATTTCGTGACTAGGTATCTCGTAAATAATCAATTAACCTCAACAGACGTAAACTACATCCTCGTGGGATCTAGCATTGATATGTGGCCGGGGGCAGTAGAAGGAGGAATTTACGATTGAAGGACAAATAGCCTCTTTGGGCGATTGGCCGATTATAGCCGTGTTGTAAGTGAAAACAATATTACTTTTAGATGAGTCTAGATGTTATTTATGTTTGGACACGTAATAATCGTAAATAATCAAATAATTTATTTCATATCGTCGGCGTAGATGTGACACCTCGTAACTACCATTTTAATGTAGGAGACATTTACAAGTTAACACTTAGAAATACTTTTTGACACTTTCTGGATAAAGTCTAATTCTACAAAAAAAAATACTAACGAGGTGTCAGATCTCGACCGACGATATTAAATCATATTATTCTAGAGAGGAATGGTTGAAGGTAGGTAAGTACAAGTTTAATTAAAAAAATGAGATTTATTATGTTAACTATTACGGCAACATTGCCATTTTAGTTTCTTACTTTTAATACGTACCCACCTACTTAAGAGCACACTGCACGCGCTGGTAATCCAGTTGTAATTTTTATATATATTTATTAATTTTTTTTTTTTTTTGGCGGTTTTTTTTTTGTTTTTGGTTTTAGAAAATGTTTAAGTTTATTGTTTTTTTTTATTCAGTGTTGTTTTATCCAAAAATAGAAACAATCGCCAACGGCAAAAAAAACATCGGCAATGGTACAAGTTTTTTTAATCCTGTACTATTGCCGAATAAATGTTTCTTTCTTTCTTTCAATGCCACGCCCTATAAGGTTACAGCTACATGAGGGGGTTAGCTAATAAAATGAAGTTTTCAAAAACTTAATGTCTTCCGCCACCTTGAAAGCCGAGTAGTTTTTAAAGTAAAAATTACCATTCTAATTCTTCATAAAAAACGCGGTAAAATGAGATATTTTAAGTGCTTTCCCGGGACTAAAGCTCTCTGCACACTTTTTTCTTAATAAGTAATCTTTGTAGATTAGCCGTAATGGAGTAACAAACTTTTTTAGTATTTTTAGTAGTTCTTTTTTGTTTTTTAGTACATTAGTAATAGTAACTGATTTTTTTTAAATTAAATAGTAAAGCAGCAAGAGCAAAAGTATTTATCACTCGTACTAATATTTAAATTTAACTTACAGAATCAATCTATCAACTAAAACTAACTAAATTTCGAGTAATAGTGACATAAACTATAGCGAGACATAACGGCATTTTAGTAAACTGGTAGCAATCAAGCTGGGCTTGTTTATCGCGACTGTCCTGAATATAGTCCAGGCAATATGTTAAATTTATAGCCGCCACGAGCGTTTTGGAACTAAACGAATCAGCCCCGTCGAACGTTCCTAACATTCGTAACACTGCTTTTGCGAAGAAAATAAATAAACCGAACCGAAAACACCGGTACACCCTGTAGATAAACTTGTCAGCTTTTTGGTTTAAGAATTTTATAGTCTTAAAAAGGATTTTTGTGAGAAAGATGTCTTTTTTTCTAGCATACAGCGGACCGATTATGGTCGTGTTTATCGACGTAGATAAGCGTAGATAAAACATCTGTCACTTTCTGACCAGTACATAAGTGCGAGAGTGCCGGAAGCTTTATCCACCGCGATAAAGGCGACCATAATACGGGCGCAGGTATATATTCCTGTGCGTATAGTATGTCATACATTTTACTTGACTGCTTTTAAGTTTTTAAGAGAGTTAATTTCTTTTTTTTAAATTTAAGTAATGGACTTTGGACCTCATACGACGACCTCATACCATGGAAATTTCATTTTTTTTAAATTATAAATTGAAACTGCTGTGAACATTGTTTAAATCAAGTTGATCAAGAACTAACATAATATAAAAAAATTAAAAAAGAATATGAACAAAATAGCTAGCTGTTCTGCGAATATTATAAGTAATTCCAGCTGTCATAATGTAAAACTAATTTATGACAATTTCACTAATTCTATATGCAATTCATTACATGCATCCAAAACATGCACAGGTTATCGTATAAACTGAATTTCAGCGTGTTTTCCTGCATAATTAAATATTCGTCAAACCTAAACTTAAGCAGTATTAACCCACAGTTTAATCCATTTAAGCAGGGAGCTCTAATGCAGTTCTACTTCGTCTATCACCTAGTTTGCAACTTTCAGCCACTACGAGATACTAACTTTAGAAAATGTTAACACTATTTGAAATAATCCGAGTTGGCATATATCTCTAACGTCGAGCTTTAACTATATTGGCGTTCGGTTTGAAAACAAATAGGCTGTGACAGTTTAAACTAGTTTGTTAAAATTCAAACGAAAAAAGTTTTTCATTCTGTTCGTCAGTTTATTATTTTTATTTTATACCTTGTACACGTATATTTAATGGTGGATGCTTATTTCCTATAAAATGAAAATATATAATGGTTCATTTGCCATAATGGTTTATAATCTATAGTGGTTTTTTTCTGAAACCGTAAACTTTTCAGGATTTTAAAATGCCATGTAATAACAATTCTGAAAACATTACGGTTTCAGAAAAATACCATTATAGATTATGAACCATTATGTATTTTCATTTTATAGGAAATAAGGTAGACCCATATTAAATTTAATACTTATTCAGAGCTAGATTTTCGCTACAGCAGGATCATTTTAGTTTAACGCATATTTTAACTCGTGTCACAGTCAAAGACATACATCACCCTGTATCTCTCAAGAAAATTTCCTTTTCTATCAGCCAAGGTAAGCTGAGAGGCTCTCGATAACCTAAATCCCAAGTTTGAAAGCGTACGAGTCGGTGCATCCGTTGATCCGCGCTGCAGTTTCTATTCAAAAGAACCTACATATCGTTACTACTTTGGAAAAAACTCGTATCTGATATTGTGAGATGTATGAGTTTGAACTTAATTTTCTTCAGGTTTAAGTTTAAAATTGTACTTCACGAAATATAAGATACGAGGTTGTTTCAAAGCATTGACGATATGTATGGTATGTACGTATGTATATAAATATTTCCCCGCTAACCGCAGTTTATACAAGGCCGATCGAGTACGCTTTCTTTTATTCACAAACTGAGTATAGTCCAATTTGTACAAATGGAAAATGTTACCAACCCCAAAAAAAAAACTAGACGTTTTTGAGACGTAAATAAACCCGATATGGGCAAATATTTGTCTGATGAGCGCGAGTATTTGTTTTTGAGTCTTGGATGTTTTTTATTTATTTAAGTATTTATTTCTCTATATAATTATATATATCGATGTGTAGTAGACTAGATAAAATTAGGTTCGACATTGTCCCTTGATGTTCATTTATTTTATTTGCAAAACCCTTGACTCGTTATATTTATACGTATTTGAGAGCTGGTAATACTACACGTAATCCAATTTAACTACATCATGATTTCGTGTAGTGAATATCTCCCCTTTAAAATAAAGGGTTGAAAAAAACCGCAGAAATACTTTTTTGATTGGATACTACATAACCTTTACTATAAATAAGCTGTGGTTAACGACAAGGCTTATTATTACAATTTTTTTCGTTTAAAAATCAGCCTGTATATTTCAATAATTCTGTTATGTAACGGATAATACGTACGTTCAAATATATTCGTACATAATGCTCGCCGGGAGGCGGCCATATTGGCTTATGGGTACGGCCAGAAATGAAGATTGGTTACTTACTTAAATTTTTATTGTAAATATTAGGAACGTGGTATTAGTTAAAGATAAATATCAAAGGGATTATAAATTAACCTGATCCCAAATTAAGCTCCAGGCTTGTACTGGGTATTAGACAACAATTAACTTACAATTACACAGAAACTACACAAGTCTCAGAAACAAATAGTCATGCTCATCTCAAAAATATTTTGCTTTATCGAAAATCTAAAAGATGCTGCAGTCTTTATGTATGATTTCCAGTGTTAACGATGCTGCAGTATTTTATATTTGTTTATTTCCTAAAGTTTTTGTTTCTCTAAGCTAGATTTTACGTGAATATTATTATTTAGCAAGTTCAAGGAAATCCTTATACTCAAATAAGTTCACATGCTTGAACCTTTATAATAATGAAAAACATACAATACATAAACTAGGTACTTCTATTTCACTAATCATTAAAAAGATTTACACAGCAAAATAATCCCCGGTTCACAGTATCATTAATATAGATAACGTCACAATCAGAACAAAGAACTCTAACCGCTCGGCTGCAATACAAACTGGAAACAAAACATCATTACGAATGGAAACCGAGCACAATGATCCATTAATAATTCGTTACCCGTAAGATAAACTCGGGTATCGCTATCGCAAAGGGTGTAACAAAATCCGATTCGTCATAAAAGTATAATAATAGTGGGTCGGGGGTGCCGCTGCCGCAACGAGCGGTGACCTAGCGAGCGCGCGCCGCCGCGGCAGTCTTCACTCGAGCCTTCTAATGACCTCAAGCGTACACTGTTGCGCTAAACACAATTATAAAACCCCATTACAACGTTACAAACTTCTAATACCAAAAATATCCATAATTAAACGCGAGTGACTACACAGGCGCACTTCGAGTTCGACGGAAAGTGTCGCGAAAATGAGCTCTAATGCAATAGATATAACCTCTATTCGCAATTAGCCGCAGTCGGCTGCATGTTGAAGCAAACGAACCCTTAAAGGTAAGTTTTTATAGGTTTTAAGTGAATTGTGCTATTTTAGGCTGTTGTTACGTGAGGATATGCTTGAGTATAGTCACGGATCGAATATATAGTAAATAAATAAGCAGAGTGATGTTTTTGGAGCGTACTGTATATGCATGCGGTTGTTAATTTTAAAGGTTACTGTTTAAAACTTTGCTTGTTTTAAATTGTGCTGCTTATTATAAAAGTGACCATAAAGCTTTGTCTGTCGAATTAATTAGTACTCGATTTATCCTTTCTTGTAAATTATTGATAAATGATTGAGATTTAAAGCCAGTGTCTTAAGCAATATTCCTTTAATCATTCTTTGTCAGTGATTTATATACAATCTTCCAATTGTTCTGGGCAGCCGCGTTCGAAATAAATTCAAAATTAATTATCATTTATTAACTTTTCAGATAAAACGTTCAATGGAGTGTAAATAAAATTTAATAATGAAACTATGAAAAATATTTTATGGCTTAAGGGAAAGAAAAATGATCGTGATATTTTGCAAATTATTTCATTACTGTTGGTTCTACCCTCCGTTTCGCGAGCTCAAAATACCCTGGCGTGCCCGGACTTAATGAGAAGCAGCAAATGTTCGTGCTATACGTTCGAGGACGGTGAGACTATTTTATTGGATAACTTAGCCTGCTTATAAATATGATTGATTTGGCCTTATTACCTTATTTAAGTATTATTTTTTAAACCGGCGTCCGGATGGGTATCACATCTAGAGTAAATAAATAAGATTGATTTGTGCTTATTACCCCGTTTTGGTAATTGTTTATTTATTTATTTATTTATTTATTAACTAACTTATATTTACAGTCATGCCACACATTTCAGTTATGGGTCACATACTCGTTGTATAAATAAAACAAATAAAATTAAACCGCAATTTTGAAATAAAAAAAAAACTTACAATATGGCCTATAAAATTAACAATATGGCCTAGGGCACTTATTATTATTTCTGTGAATTAATAAAAAATACCCTTTATCAGACCAAGGTGTCAGAATCGGGATTTTTAAAATATAAAGTAAAAAATGTGTCCAATTTACCAATCCAGCATTTTGAACATAATTCAACTGAACCAAATATTGTAGAAGACGTCTCAAGCGATTTGGGAACAAGGGGCGAGAATATGACGTCACCGGGGAGCCAATATGAGAAAGCTACGCGGCGTATTTTGACACACGGTTTTTTGGACATATTTTTACGTCGTATAAAAGGGTTCAGTGTGCATAGCAGTCTGTTTTTTTACGTTGTGTTATTGTTTCCTGTGGATTTTTTCTTTTGGTATTTACACCTTATTTCTTTTGTTACACCTGGCTGGGACAATTTTAAAAGTTGGCTAGCTGTTTTAGCGTTACCAGACTTCGAAATTTTAATGCTATGCAAAAAAATCAGGCTTTATTTCTTTGAGTTTAAATCTGACGGGTGCAATAAGTTCTTAGTATCAAATCAATTTATATATCGATGTCTTAATCATTTTCGTACCTTGCCGTGCGGCAAAGTACAAAATATAAATATAAAATTATATGACGTTGATTTCGGGACGGTCTACTGAAAACTGAAACTTAAGTTTCAGACCGTGGAACCATGAGGTTGAATTTGGCTAAGCTTTGTTTAACTTATACGCCGTGCATTGTAAGATAAAAAATAAAAATATTGTTTATTTACATAAAGTAAACATTGGAATAATTTAAGATTTCCGGGGTACAATTTTTAACTTAAGAATAATGATTTCAAATAGATTTGTACAGCCTGTATTTTGTATAATGAGTTAGTAAACGACTCTTATTTTGCAGGTGTTTTCCTCGATTGCCAAGACACCGTACTGAAGGATGTAAAAAATGCACTGAAAGTCATATCGCATATCCATTCACTGTCTGTGTATGACCTCGATGAGAACGAAGATGCCCTGGGGTCCCACTTCATACCGCAGGGAATCTGCGTCAAACATATACATGTGTCGAGAACAAGTATCAGAGACATCGGCGACGACACGTTCATGCCGCTCAGAAAGTGCCTTGAAACTCTCAGCATCGTATCGAGCAAGATTAAGTTTCTACCACAAAAAGCCTTCTCCGGCCTCCTTAAACTTATAGCAATCGACCTAAGTTTTAATTACATCGAAGATATTCCAAGCTACAGCTTCTACGGCCTCCCACTAATGAAACTAAACATGAAAGGGAATATGATACGTGATATATCGGAATCGGCTTTTTCTAGTTTAGAACTTTCCCTCTCGGAAATTGATATAAGTGAGAACAACCTCACAACATTTCCAATAGCGGCTGTGGCGAAGTTGAGGCATCTCCGCTCGCTCAGGCTAGCTTGGAATGAAATGTCTTTTTTCCCCATCGTCGAGGATTCGGATTTAATATCGCTGGAGTACCTAGACTTGAATTCCAATAATTTTGAATTCCTTTCCGAAGACTGCCTCAAATTTAGTCCGTCCCTTAAAACATTGTCGTTTCATTTTAATTTCATTCACAGTATACACTTCAGGGCCTTTTACTCTTTGGTTAACTTGGAATTAATTGATCTGAGTCACAATAGATTGAAAGTTTTATCTTCAAATATTTTTGAAAATAATAAGCAATTGCGGTCTGTTGAGTTGAGCTTCAATCATTTGCATCATATTCACGGTTTGTTCTGCAACTTACTGTCCCTCAGCGAGGTATTTCTGAGTCACAACAATATTCTAGATGTGCCAATAGATTCATTCCTTAATTCAAGTAATATAAGCGTGATCCATTTAGATAATAATTGCATTAGCAATATTCATAGCGAGAGTTTTCATAACTTAGTTAATCTTGCAAAGCTACAATTAGAATATAATTATCTAAATAAAGTGCCACATGATACGTTTAAGAATAATAAAAAAATAACGAAATTAAGGCTAGACAATAATAAATTTCTTAGTATAGATAACAGCACATTAGGGTCTTTGGCGAGTCTGGTGGAAATCAGACTGAACAATAATAAACTAACGACGATCACAAAACACCAATTTACTGAATCTTTACTCGTTGAGGAGATTCATTTGGATCGTAATGAAATAAATTTCATTGAACCGGGAACATTTATTCATATGACTAGATTAAAGCACCTCAGCTTAACCAATAATTACCTTATAGATTTAAACGATGTTCTGCCTAAACTAAATTCCAATTTATTAAAATTATATTTAGATTATAATTCACTTACCTCAATCAACAACTTCATGTTTCAGTCCCAAAAACGGCTTACTAAATTAAACATAAATTACAACCATGTAAAATTTTTGAGAAGAAATACCTTCCAGAACTTGTCTCATCTCACACACATTGAATTACGAAACAATGAATTTTCTTTTATAGAAGACCACTCCTTTCAGTTCTTGAACTCAACACGTGGTTTAGACATGAAGCATAATTTATTGCGGAACATAACAAATTTTACGTTTTTCGGTTTAACTGAGCTGGAAGATTTAGATCTCTCGTACAATAAAATTGCATATATATTCGACTTGGCATTCCACACGTTGAGAAAACTGCGAAGTCTGAACTTGTCGTATAATCCTTTGAAGATCTTGCATAAGCACATGTTCCAGCAGGGTCTACCTTTAAGCTCACTATATTTAGATAACTGTGAAATACAATCAATAGAAAATGAAACATTTCAGGGTTTGAATAATCTTAAGACTCTTGCTCTTAAAAATAATTCTCTGAAAGCTAGCGATCTTCTCTCTATTGAAGTTCCAGGGTTAAAATATCTATCGCTCTCTTTCAATGTCTTAGACTATCTACCAGTAGAGTCTTTCTCTTTCCTGCCACTTTTAGAAGTGTTATTATTAGAACATTGCAATATAGAACATATTTTAGAAGGAACGTTCAGGTACAATAGACATCTTTTCAGGTTAAATATCGCTCAAAATATAATTAGTGTGATACCGTCAAAACTATTCGAATTGCACAACTCAGTCTCAGATTTAAATATGAGTAACAACTTTCTAGATTCTGTTCCTTATAATACCATTCACAATTTGACTAATCTCGAAACTTTGGATATTTCTGATAATCTCTTGCCAAAAATAGAACTGAGTGGTTTTGAAAAATTAACAAACCTAAAATTTCTCATTCTAAGAAAAAATGAAATAAAATCTATCACAGCCAAAAAAAAAGTAATTTTCCATGATTTAGTATCTTTAGATTTCAGTAAAAACAAATTAGAATACCTACCACTTATTCTATTCGAATTATTTCCAAACTTGCAAAACGTCAACATTTCCGGAAATAATATAGTTAACTTTTATTTCTTGTCGTCTTTTAAGAAGTCTGGAATAGCGCTGATAAATATTGATCTTAGCAACAACCCGGCGGTTTCTTGGACCACTTCCAATAAATCTGACAACAATGCTCTTATAGCTAATGTATACGAACTACACGTCTGCACAACTAATATCTCTAATATCGACGATATCAAATTCGATTCGTTCAGTAGTTTGCAACACTTATACCTAAATTACAATAAAATAAGACGTCTGACAATAAGCCCATTTTCAAAGTTAAAGTATCTCGAAACATTAGACTTGAGTTTTAATAAAATTTCTCAAATAAAATCAAGTAACTTTCGTGGTCTAACAAAACTGCGATCTATATGTCTCTCGAACAATAACATTGAGTCAATAGAATCTTTTAGCGAAGACTTAGGTAATTTAAAACTTTTAGATCTATCTTATAACAAATTGCAAAATATTCTTAACGAGGATTTAGTTAATTTGAAAGAGCTTTCAGTTTTATACTTAGGTTACAATAACATAAAATATATATCAGCAACAGCTTTTAGAAACTTGAATAAAGTTGTACAGATTGATTTCTCACACAATAAACTTCAGACGATCTCTCTGGAACTTCTAGTTTCAATTGAGAATCACGTTCAAGACATATCAATACAAGGTACTAGCAAATTTTGTTAGAAATAAATAGTTCTTACGCTATTGTTTATATTGATGACTCTATACATGATCTTATTTCAGATAACGCTTTGATTTGCAATTGTGAGAAGGATAACACTTGGATATGGATACAAGATCATCCAAAAATAATAAAGTCTAAAGCAGCGACATGTCTTGATAATGAGTATCCGAAAGAAAAATGTGACGTCCCAATAATTTCGCAACTATCCGTCGACAAACATAAAGACAACTCCGTCTCGGTGTCATGGTTTATCAGGAATCGAACGGCGATAAAGGCCTTGCAAATAATTTATTACGCAGAAGATATCAAATCTGATGTACGTATTTATAAATGCTACGGAGAACAGTTACACAAGAGATTAGATGCATGAAACACAACTAGCATTCCGTTTTATTAATTGTGCTTCATATTACTAATTATGTAACGCTCCTATTCATGAACACGCAATAGCTAAAGTGTGTTTGATATATGTTTTGTCCTTATCTGTCATTATATCATTTGAATCGGTCGGAAAGGTACAAAGAATAATTTAACTAAAATATGATTATTGTGCGTTTATGATAGTAATTATTTATTATTAATGTATTTATTTTAATTCTTGCTTATTTGTTTAAGTGAATGCTTGAATTATATGTTTTAATAAACAATAATGATTTTAACACGCATCACTAGTCCAAATGCAAGAGGCTTTAAATAGTCTTTAGGGTTCGGTTAGAGTCGGGAATATACGCATAAGAGCGTCTATAAGTGGGTTAGAGAAAATTATGAGCCTTTAAGCCGCTTTTAAAGCTTTTGCGCTATAATTTCTTTATAATTGATTTTAAAAATCCTTTAGAAAACCTTTAGAGAAAAGTTTTTCTTTCAATTTGATTCTTTATGTTGCCTGTGTTTTCTGTATATTTTTTTACGAGCATCCATTACGCACTAATTTTATTTTTACTTGTGCGTCAAGTAAATGTCGATTAAAGACTTTTTTTTTAATTTTAGGTCAAATCTAAGTTTTTGGAAAGGACAGAAGTATCCATCCACATCGCGGATTTAGAGCCAAACGCAAATTACGTTATTTGCATCGTAACGCATCACGACGAGCCTCCTGTCGACTATGACACCAAAATCAATGGCACCATTGACATTGATTCCAATGCCACGGCTAAACTGACGCAAGACATCGCAGCCACGATCCTAGAGCGATCTCCTTCCAGTGAATGCTTGTCCTTCAACACATTTCGAAAACAAATGACGATAAAACCGAGGCCTAACAAAGTGTTTGATATAACCTTAATCTTAAACCGTCGAATGGGATTAATCGTTGGCTGCTCCCTCGGCTGTATAGTTTTCTTCATCATGGTCACCATTTTATTATATACCAAAATTAAAGAAAGAAAACGCATCGCTAAAGCAGATCCGACTTGGTCAGAAATGAATGATTTCCACTCTATCCACAGTAAAGACGACGTCATTCAGGATTCTACTACGGCATCTACGGACAATATTTTACTAGGAATGGGCAAAATTAAAAAATAACTAGGTCACCTTTGAATTCTAGGCTTGAATCTTGTAAGTAGTTATTTAGAATAATAGGTTGAGTGTAAAACAATTGGTAAATGAAGAGGAACAAACAATTCTAAATTGAATTAATTAATTAAAGTTGATCAGTAGTTGCTTAGCCAACGCGACACTATAGATAAGCTTTATAGGTAGATAGTTGTAGTTATTTTTAGTTTTAAGTAGATAGTTTATAAAATATTTTAGTTACATAGATTTATATCGTTGGCAGGTTAACCTTATTTGTATATTTTATCCGTTATAAAATAATCTTTAATAGACTGTTATTCTAGTTACAATAAATGAATGCAAAAAAATAACAATTATTTTATTAATATAGCCCCAATTATTTTTTTACTTCAGAATATACTTTTGCAAATAACTACAGTGTGTTTATAAGTTCATTCGGGTTAGTAATTATTTTCTCTTTCATTCGCTCCCACAGGTACGTTCTTATTTTCAGTCTTACCAACTTTACTCGAATCGGAGAGACTTTTTAGGACCTCTTGCACTGTATCTTAATAGTTATCTTTACTGGCATATCATATAAAGGTCAATGTAGAAACCGTAAAAAATATACAATAAATATTAACCATCTTATTCATAATTATAAATTAATTAATTAATTAATATCAGGGAATGTCACACCAATTGACCTAGTCCCAAACTAAGCTCTAGGCTTGTGCTATGGGTACTAGACAACGATATAAATACTTATATAGAGAAATATATACTTAAATACATAGAAAACATCCATGACTCAGAAACAAATATTCGCGCTCAACACACAAATATCTGCCCTTACCGGGATTTGAACCCAGGACCGCTAGCTTCGTAGGCAGGGTCATCACCAACTAGGTTAGCGCGCCGTCAGCTAAAAGGATAAAGCAACTTTAACTAAAATAGGTTTATAGTGCGTTTATGAATACGGGGAAGGTGTTTGGTGTTCGTTATCACTCGCCGCTACTCGGCCCCGCGCGAAGGTGTGCTACCTTACTTAGTATTATAATCATGTTTTCGTATTTTCTTTTCTGCTCGAAAATGCAATCGAGCTCACAAATCACCTGATTTACAGTCAGTGGGTCATCACTGTCAACCATGAACACCTGTAACACCTGGAAAGGAATCACAGAATCGATACGTTGGTAGCCTTTTAAACGCATATGCGATTCTGTAAAGACTCTGCAAAGGCTATGCTCGTGTCTTGAAGATTCCCACCTCATAGCGGTCCGGAAATACCGCCGCAATAAGCTGATTCCATAAAACTGTCGTCATGCTTGGTAAACAGCTCCGAAAAACATACATACGCTATAAACAGTGATCGGAATAGGTAGAGTATATTTACCTAAAGTTCGCAAAAGGACATAATATAGAGTGGTTATCACCGGGTGAAATATTAATTTTATTTTATTGAATTCCGGATTTTCGGTATTTTTCTGGTACTAGGAAATGTAGTCGCAAGGAAATCTGTAGTTTATGTCTCTTTTCTACGAAGTTTAGGTAAATATGCTCCACCTATTAATTAGATACTTAAAAAAAAAATAAGTTACATGCCCGTTTCACCACAAACTAACATAAAATATCCCATTACGTGAGTAAATATTACGTATATTTAGCATTAAAAATACCGGAAATCCGGAATACAATAAAGATTAATTAATATTTTATCCGGTTGTAACCACTCTATATTATGTCCTTTTGCAAACTTTAGGTAAATATACTCTACCTATTCCGATCACTGGCTATAAAACATAACCCTCCTTTGGGCAGTCGAGTAAAAACGCACAGCTCCTATTCACTTGACAGTAAAGAGCTATTATAACTTTGACGATATTATAGCGATATAGTAACAAGATGGCTTGAACAAATTGGTATAGAGCGCCAGGCCGTAATTCTCTGCTAAATGCAGTCTATTCCAATACACGCTCGTCGCACAACCACAATTCTGCCCTGCTAATCCAACACGCAGTATCTCAGATAACACTCCTGTAGCAATATCAACCTTATTACTAACAGAAGAGAATTAAAACTGCTTTGGTTATTAATTTGGGATACTGCATATTCTGCAGAATTTCATGAAGGAAAATTATATTTAGCCTTCACCTTGGCCGTTAGGGATCAAGTAAAGCCCTGCTTCGAGGCCGTAATTATAGATGTCAAAAGCTGACAAGTTCCTGGGAGTAAAAAGGAGGGCTATATATGGCTCATATATCTACAGGGTGCCTCTGACCTTGGGGCTTTAAATGCATGGATCGTTCCTACTCCTGAAACTGAACTTCTTTTGTCCTGTAAGTTGTTAAAAATATGTCCAATTTAAATTTTATTTTTTTCATACATGTTAAATGTAATTTTCAATGTACGCGATCCAATTCTCCATTTTCCTTTAGCCCTCGTACCAAGTAAATGTCGCGCCCGTACCATGAGATCGTGATTTTGTGGCCATGATGTAATACACTGATTTTACAACTAGACTTTAACATCAATTAGTTATCTAAAGATAAGTTATTTTTTAATGTTGCAGAACAAATGTAGTTCAGTTTAGCGAGTAAAATCGATGGTTGCATTTAAAGCCCCAAGGTCAGAGGCACCCTATACATCCCCTTCACTGACTTTGACAAGTTTTAGCAGGCCATTAAAAGGGCCTCAGAAAGTTAATTCCTTGAAGTTTGTTCTTCAGGACCCGCTGGGGTTCTAGTGAAGAAAGGTGTAACTATTCTGCAGATCAAGTGAAAAAGGGTTTAAGTCTACTATACTCCGTTTACGTATGTACCCTTTTTTAGTAAGAGTTAAGTCGACTTATCCCCTTTTTCACTAGGACCCCAGTATTATGGTGGCTTTTATCGCGATGGACAAAGTATCCGTCACCCTCGCACTTACATACTGGTCAGCGGGCCTAGTATGGCTGCGTCTATATCGCGTGTCAAATGTGGATAAAGCATCCGTCACTCTCGTGCTTATTTACGTGTCAGAAGGTGACGGATGCCTTATCCAAACTTTGTCACGCGATAAACGCAGCCATATTAGGGCCCCAGAGAGTGACAGATGTTTTATCCACATCGATAAACATGACCTAGCAGGGGCCCTAATAGTAGGAGATCCGAATAGGAGACGATTTGAACCGGGCTGTTTAGGTAGGCAGGTATAAACAGGTAAGTCGGTACTAATAATTTGCACCAAACCTAACGTTTGCATATTCTATAGACTTCATACTTTCGATTAGTATGTAATTTGTCCATTAAACAAACATTTGCAATTAAAAAAAAAGTTCATTTTTAATAAAAAAAATAATGATATAAGTACTGGACTGAAATTTTTCAGCCTACCTATTCGCCACATATTATTTAGCGTATTAAATTTGATATAAAATACTTTTCATCGAATAAACAGCCCGGTGCAAATCGTCTCCTATTCGGATCTTAGACCATAATACGGCTTCGTTTATCGCGTGACAAAGTTTGGATAAGGCATCCGTCACCTTCTGACACGTAAGTAAGTACGAGAGTGACGGGTGCTTTATCCACATTTGACACGCGATATAGACGCAGCCATACTAGACCCGCAGGTTTGAACACTGTGATCATAACATCAATTTACTTTAGAAAAATGGTAAGACGCATTTTATTGCCGGCAACTAGGAATGTACAAGTTGCAGACAATCTCAGAAGTTAAGAAATCTTCTCAAGAAGTTACTGAGAATATTATCGGAAACATTAGAGTGCATTGAGAATGTTCTCTATCCATTCAAAATTTAAGTATATTCTTAGAAATTTCCGAGAATTTCTCATAAGAAACTTTCACAATTCGAGAAGTTACTTTTCGGTACAATGCTACCGGCAACACATTTCAGCATCTGCCAGTCTGCGCGTTTTTACAGTAAGTATGCAACCTTAATTGAATATAAAAGAAAAAAACCCATCCAAAATTCATATAGGAGACAAGTTTTGTTGCACACTGTACATTTTTTGGACAAATTTCGTCTGCTCAACGTGACCAAACTACCCAGTCCCAAATCGGTGGATCTACGTTAAGTATGGCTGAAATCCGGTTGACACCTTCCAATCCATCATTTGATTAGCTCTAAAATACCATAATTGCATTACGCTAGGGTTTACTTTTGTCAATACCTTTCAGCCAATTACGATAGGTGGTTCAAATTTGTTTTGCTAGACATGAACCAGAATAATAGACATAGGAACGAAGCAAGTTAAATAAAGTCTTATAAAAAGATGCAGTATCTAGATAAACTACATGATAAGGGAGTTACAGACACTGCTATAATATATTTAAACATGATGATAATGAAGTAAGGCATCCTGATAGTAGTTTATGTGGCTGGTGCATAATAAGATCACACGAGTGTTTTAATGCCTAATTATGTATAGCCGCATACATAACTTTATCTACATGCATATCATAAGTTTTCTATAATATGTTCAGATATGGCCTGTATTTATATTAAATTAGTGTTACTGTTAACTTGTTTGTAGTACCAAAGCTTAAATATTTTTTTTTTTTAATAATGTACATAATATATATGGCTTGCATTTTCAAGTTAGTGGTACAGTATTACCGATACTTTAATGTTTAAGTACCGACACTTTAATATAAACATTACGATGCACTATACTTTAATGTAAACATTAAGATGCAACCACAGATACAGGTTTCTTAATATAGGCGATTTGCTTATCGCTTCTGAACATATTGTAGGGAAGTTATGATATGGATGTAGATAAAATGTATTTTTTGATTTACTTTTAAGGAGACCACACAGTACGTACACTCACAGTTCAAATATAATAGTGTCCTAATACAACACACATGAAGAGGTTCAGAATTAACCAATTTAGACAAGTCTTAACCGTATCTAAATAACCTAATATGGGTCTAGTAACCCATGTTAGGAAGAAACAGATACCCTTAAATATAGGACATCAATAGTAGTTTACGTGACGGTTGCGTAATGACAGGCATTACAACATGAGTGTGGTTTATGAAACGAGCCGCAAGGCCTAGGTGCGTACGTGTTTTGAACGCATAATAGAGGACTTATGATATGAGTGTAGATAAAATGAATTATACACATGTCATTGTAACATATGACCAGTGTAATTATTGTCTATTTCTATATATTTTGTGGTCGAATGTTTAATTTGTCACCGAATTTCACTTCATCGAAATCTATTTTCTGCTAAATTCGTAGTGTTTTCAGATCTTAAATAATACATACGTCACAAAATAATCCCTGCGCCTAAAAAAAACTGTAGATGAAATTAAAATTCTTTAAAGTAATACCTTCTATGAAACGTCAATACGTCAAAAAACAACGGTAAATTATGTCTGTCCGAAATCGCGCTTAAACCATCAACGTTATTTTTAAATCAATTTCCCCAAGTGATCAGATATCGGTAACAAGTCCTTAGGGTCATCACAATTATATTAAGTGGCTGACCCATGAGAAATGCGCTAATGCAAGTACACTATTACACTATTGATACTAATGCCGTCCCGACACAACGTCTCCAGGGCTCCCGGCTGGTGTGGCGTGGCTAGACTAAATTACTGAATTACAGAGTAATCTCGAGATATGACCGCAAGTATTAACAAAGTTTGCAGATGAATGTGTGTACTTAGTTATCTTGTATAAATTTGAAACAGCAGAGAATGTTATAGGGTTCAACAAGGGTGAAATTTCTGTGAACAAGATGAAATTTAGTTAGAATCAGAATGCCAGAATATACTGTATAATCATGAATTTATTTTTAGAAAAGCGAATAAAAATGTTTTTTTTGGTATCTACTTTCTATGGTGTTATTGTATGTGGTATTCAATAAAGAATATTTGTATTGTATTGTAATACTGCCACGCTCAAATAGGAATGAGTTGGGCATGTCTGCCGCATTCCGGAGGAATTGTGGGCTAAAGTGTGTACTAAATTGGTCCCACGGGATAGAATTCGGCGTCGCTGCAGACCAAGGCGACGTTGGCGAGATGAGCTTGATGCCTTCAATCAGGGCTGGTGCGAGACTGCCCAAGATAGGGCTACGTGGAAAGAAGGAAGGGGGGTTTTGTCCAGCAGTGGGATATTATAGACTCTTAAAAAAAATGAAATACTAGCTTTTCCGCGCAACTTCGTCCACGTAGAATTAATTATTCGGCCATCCCATGTTGCGGAGGGTTTTGATTATCGTTATTCTCTCGGGAACTTTTAAATATACCGGGGAAAAAAGTAGGGTAATGGGTTAATCCAGGGTATAAATTTCATCCAAATGCGTCCAGCTGTTGCAGCGTAAGTAAAAAATGAACACACACAGACATTCGCATTTGTAAGTTCTTATCCGGGACCCAAGCTGCAAGTGGTTTAGCTGTGAAAGCGTTACAAACAGACAGACAGACAGACAGGGTTGCTGTCTCATTCATAATATAAGTATGGTATAAAAATAAATGTTCTCAAAGTCAATAAAACCATTTATCGTCTACATAAGGAACAAGTTAATAACAAAATTAATTAGCTCAAGTAAGGTGTAAGGCGAATTGGCTTTGTCACATTAACGTCATGTTTAAACTGCTGAGTTATTCCGTCAAAGGTCTTAAAGCGATAAGGTACATTATAAGTAGACTCTACAGATTGGTACAGTCTACTCATAAGACTGTTCAAACTTTATTGTGTTAAAAATAATGTATTATTTTAAATTAATATATGTTTAGTCGTTACTATTTTGATCGTAAACAAATGCCATAAAATAAGGGCGGTGAACAAGATTATATTAAGAATAGTATAATAGTAAGAGGTTTCATTTATTATTACTTAAATTTCAGAAACTTTCAATACAATTCTGAATGAATGTGTTATTTGAAATTATATGGACGTGTTCCCTAAGGGTATTCAGTACCGTTTATATTAATCAAACCAATAAGGTCAAGCGGGGCTATTCCAATAGAAGAGTAAATGCGTCACTTATTTTTTTCAAGGGAATTCAACGTTTTAAAATCATAGAAAATAATATACTTAAAATACTATAAAAGGATGCAAATAGTAGTTTTCAAAATCGTGTTATAATAGAAAGCTTTTTAGTCGAGTACCGTGTTTAGGCCACGAAGCTTGCTGAGTGGCCTAAGTAAGGTACGAGATTAAAAAGCTTGATTATGCCGCTATTGTGAACAACACTTTTTGTAAGAGTTCATTAAAATTAATAATTTAAGTGGTTAGTTTTTATTTTAACTTTTCAAGCTGAGCTTTGAAAAGAAAAGTTATCACACCACCGGCGTCCGTAATGTTGCAGTACTGTGCTGTGATAGGCTAAATACTAGCCAATCACAAAGCGTAGTTTTTTTTATGCCCTGGATACAGCAGCAATTTTAAGTAGATTTTTGACAGATGACGCGACGCTGCTACGTTCCGAAACGGCATAGATTGGCAATTTTGTATCGGATCAAGTCTCCTTAAACAAGGAAACATATTATTGAAATACGAAGTTAAATAAATAAATAAATAAATAAATATCAGGGGACAATCGCACACAAATTGACCTAGTCCCAAACTAAGCTCGAGGCTTGTACTATGGGTACTAGGCAACGATAAATTTACGTATATAGATAAATACATACTTAAATACATGGAAAACACCCAAGACTCAGGAACAAATACTCGCGCTCATCACACAAATATTTGCCCATACCGGGGATCGAACCCGGGACCGCTAGCTTCGTAGGCAGGGTCACTGCCGACTAGGCTACCGCGTCGTCAAAGTTCTATTTTAAATTTTTTTTCGGTTGTCTTGAGCGTATCGAAACAGTTATTTCGGTTGTTTCGGCAGTATCATAGACTATTCAACGATGAAAAGAGTGACGTTGCAGTATTCTCTATGAAATCTTAATACACAGATTTTAATCGACGAGTGCAAAAAATATATTTTAAAACGTTGAATTCTCTTGAAAAAAATAAGTGACGCATTTACCCCTCTGTCGGAATAGCTCCCGCTTGACCTCACACTAAATAACTAAAATAGACATTACAGTACCTAATTGCCTTTTAACTATGTGAACTGAATTCTGCCCCCATTCGGAAAAAAGGCACAACTACTATATGAATTGTATTGCACTTCCAACCTTATTATAACCTTTGAGAGTTTAATATGCTTCTATAAATTAATTGCACTTGTGCCTTTTCTCCGTACGAGGACAGAATTCTATTTTCCCGATTATCGTTTAGTAGCACACCATCAATTTACTATGAAGTAGTGACCCGCCCCGCTTCGCTTCGGTTTATGTGAGTTTTAACATAATTACACAAAAAAACAAGAATAAATTATCTAACTGATGGTGAAAAGCACATAAAATTCAGTAGTTTTTGAGATCATCGTGAATATACCGACAGACTGACACGGCGGGGGACTTTATTATAAAATATGTAGTGATAGGACACTTTCAAAAGGATTTATTATGTTTTACCAATTCTTATTTCGCAAGAAGTTATTTCTGCTTATGTCTTCTACAATTTAACCTAACCTAACTAGTTTAATAAGCCCATCCATTATGACGTATGACGTAGTACGTAATGGTTTAAGAACAAATAAGTTATTGCGTAATGAAAGTTTGTAAAATGATTCGTGTATTAAATCTACTATTGGATTAAAATACAGATATATAAAGAAAGAAAGAAAGAGTTAAGAGGATCGTGAATGTGAAAATTTCCATACAAAATGCGAAAACGCTTCTCTCCCCCAAAATCAAGTCTGATTTTTCAAATTTTTTAAAGTGTTGTAGACATTATGAAAGACTATTCCCGAACGTTTACTTTTTCAAGAAAATATTTGATTAAGAAACAAACGAGAAAAAAAATCGAAAACGTACAATGCTAGTTTTTCATAATTATCAAATTAAAAATCGTAGAAATTAGACTTCATGCGGTTAGAAACGTCATCCACAAAAGCTAAATTTATATAGAAAAAAATTGACAGCTACGCGACTTAAGCGTTAGTTCACAACTCTCTTAAAACAGATAACATATTTTCGTCTATGCCGTTTAGTCACTAAACTACACAGTATAATACAATGCTTCAAACTACCAATACAGTACCATTTATACTGAGAACAGCCTGTATTAGCTCAGAGATTTCTCGCAATCGCAACGAGATATTCCATCAAACTCCACTGTTCAAACTATGGGCTTACAACCTCCGTGGTATCTAACTGGGTGCTCGAGGATTTGTGTCTTGTCGGAACAAGCCCGTTATTGTTGTAAGATCCAGACAATCCCTTTTAGAGCTCTGGACTACTTAGGGTGTTCCCATTTGCCGCCGATTTGCATAGATCTGTTTATTTTGAGCCTTTGCATTATATGTTTTTTTCTGTATTACATGTACGTAAACTAGAATATAATACATAATAACCTTTCCAAATAAATTTTCTAAATTATTATGGAAACTGGAACAAAATAGCAACGGATTTTGATCCAGTTTTGACGAAATGAATGTTTGTAAAATGATACGTGTGTACTATTGGATTAAAATACCAAAAGAAAGAAAGAAGGAAAGAAAGAAAAAAAATATTGACAGAATAACGACACGGTTTACAATAAACAAAGAATTAAAACAGATAAA
This sequence comes from Acleris literana, assembly GCA_946894065.1. Taxonomy (NCBI): domain Eukaryota; kingdom Metazoa; phylum Arthropoda; class Insecta; order Lepidoptera; family Tortricidae; genus Acleris; species Acleris literana. Next base: position 20,069,502 of record OX335677.1, on the reverse strand, counting down.
AATATATTCATCTGTGCCGTTGCGTCAGTAAGTAATACCGTAAAACGGGGTGCCTAGGGATTAAGGGGCGAGTAGGGACACAAGCTAAAATGAAGCATATGTTACTAATTATAAGACTGAAATTATTTGTAATAGAAGTAACGTTATTGTCAATTTAATAATTGTTCTTATTTGTAACAAGTTATGACTTATTTTAGGTTGTGTCCCTTATGGCCTGTTGTTTGATCGGTAGTTAAACTAACAAATGATCAAAAAACGTTACTAATGGTTAAAATCTCAAGGAAATGTGTCAAATTTTCCATTCCTTTTTCGAATTTTAACAATTAGTTAAACTACTGATCAAACAATAGGGCCTCTATTCCTACTCACAAGTTTTTACGTTACTATACTTTAACAGTACCTTGTTGCTTTTGACATGTAATTGTATCGTTTTTAACATGAATGCCAAATGGCAGAAATAGTAATCGCTTTGCTTTGGTTTGAGTTTAACACCCGTACATTAACCAAAAGTTATTAGGTATACATAAAGACCCTCCGTTTACCTAACGGATGGCAAAAAACCGCATGAAACTCCGTTCAGTCGTTTGTGAGATTGTCGAGAACAGACAGACGGGTCTATTTTTCATTTTTTGTATAATAATTTAGTGATAACAACTTTCCAGATAGTAGGGGATCAGATAGGAGACGACCTTCACCGGGCTGTTTATTCTATTAAAAATATTATAAATCAAATTTCATATGCTAAGTGATGTATGGCGAATAGGTTGACTGAAAAATTTCAGTCGTCCTTATATGATAAAAAAAAAAACTGAAAATGAACTTTTTTTTAAAATTTGCTATTGCCTGTTAATTATACCAATTACATACTAATCGAAAGCATGAAGCCTTTGCAAACGTTAGGTTGACTATTTTTTCCCGTCATAACTATTGGGTAAACTAAACCTAACGTTTGCATATTGGACATATCGAATATCGATTAAACAGCCCGGTGAAGGTCGTCTCCTATTCGGATCTTAGACCAAGAAGAAATACCCTAAAAGATATTGAAATTGCATCAACATCCAATGCGTAGTTTAGAAGAAGTAAATTGCTAAACTTACAGACAGATGCGGAAAGGGATTTAGTTATATACTATTTAGAGTAAAGAGATCCCAGATGGTATGATGTAATGTCTCCTGTCCACCCTTTTCACAGTGCTGTCAGATCAAGGGTGCTATTAAGGTGATGGCTGGAACACTTCGCCGAATTTGATTTTGGCCTGATAACTCCACAATGTGTCCATATTGGCGGATAAATCAAATGAGCGGCAATGTAGTTTGTATATAAAAAGCGTTGATACGTTTGATGATTTTGATGAAGTAATAAATTGAATTCGTTGCGAATAAAAAACAATAGTAATTTATTTAACTTACATCATCACTTTTCAAGTTAATACATTTGGTAGAAAATTATTTACTATTACTTGCATTTCAAGATTGAAATTATGCTAGAATAAACAATAAATAAATTTAATAAATATCAAGGGACGATCTCTCACAAATGACCTAGTCCAAAACTAAGCTTCAGGCTTGTACTATGGGTACTAGACAACGATATAAATACTTATAAAGAGGAATAAATTAAATACTTAAATGCATAGAAAACATCCATGACTGAGGAACAAATATATGCGCTCATCACACAAATATCTGCCCTTACTGGGATTTGAACCCAGTACCCCTAGCTTCGTAGGCAGGGTCACTACCAACTAGGCCAACACATCGTTAAAACAACCAATGAAATGAAGAATAATCAATGAAACGCATGAAGCACAAAAAGGAATATTTCTTCTTGGAAGAACTTATTTATTCATTACGTAAAAAGTAAAAATGGCGGACTTAATGCCTAAAAGCATTCTCTACAGGTCAACCACATGGTTAGAAGAGAATAAAAGAGGGCCCTGCCAAGATGCACTACGCTAACTAACGTTTCTATTCGATTCGTGTTTAAACCAATCGCGTCACTGGAAGATGACGTGATACGAAAAGTCACGTGGTCTATCAGTGACGCGATTGGTTTAAAAACGAATCTAATAGAAACGTTACTTAGCGTATTGTCAACGTTTTTATAGCTATAATTTACTTGACAGTAAGTGAAGAACAATTCCATAACAGGTCAAACACGATATGGTTTTTACCGCCTAGAATAGAGGCCCATCATTTACGCGTCAGCTTTACAAATTAAAATATGTAACATAGAAAGATCTTTTAGAGAAATCGTAACTTAGAAACTACCGAGTCTGCGTACGGCCGTAAGTAATTAAGAGCTACCATGAAGCACCATAGTAACAATATGGCTTAAATTTAAAACTATAAATAGAAACCAAATGCCTACTATAATGTTTCGAAAAACAGACCAACATTTAAGTACCCGACTTAACAGCACTTACTTACCATAAAACCTCTCATGAAAATAGCCAAGAATATTTTCTTTAACTTTATTCAGTCTCGTTTTCAGTTTTGAAATCTCTCGTCACGCAATCGTGACGTCACTAGCGTCGTGTAAATTGTACTTGGCCTATTTCAGGCCTCCTCAGGCTTCCCAGAGCCTGTTCTAGATTTAAACGTCTTTTAATTATAATTATACATCTTCAGGATATTAAGTAAAAAGTTAATTTTAACAATAAATGTTCATACAATTTTAGAACTTGAATATGTATGAGTTTTTTACCCGAGTGCCGAAGGAGGAGTGTAATGTATTTCACAGCCTATATACGTATGTTTGTTCCTTTGTGTCACTATAAACACTAAACCCGTTGTCCGATTTTGATGATTCTTATGTCAATCGATTTGTCTAAATCTGGTGAGTGTCACTGAAGATATGACAGTAATTAAAATTCAATATGGCGGCAACCAGACGCCATGTTGTACAAATTAAAAAAAAAAGTCGACCATGTATGACAAATGGGATATCACTGAATAGGTATTTAAAAATCATCTTTAGGTTTCTTTCATCATTTTTTAACCGACTTCAAAAAAAAGGAGGAGGTTCTCAATTCGTAGGGTTTTTTTTTTATGTATGTTCCCCGATTACTCGAAGAACACTGGACCGATTTGAAAATTTTTTTCGTTGTTCGAATGGGTATACTTTCTAGATGGTTCCATTGTCAACACATCGGGATCTGATGATGGGATCTTGGAGAAATCAAGAGAACTCCTCAAATATTATAGGCACACCTATAGCGATTTTAGTATTTTTCACTGTAACTCGTGCATTTGCTTTTGAAAAGTACTCTTCTTAAATATGGTGAAGTGGAACTGATGACCACCGGAACTCCTTAATGGTACCTATTTCAAGGGTGGCGATAAGATATTTCGATTAAGGTAGTTGCGCGACTATGACGAAGCACATTTAGGTTTAAATATGACTATGACATTCCCGCGGCATTGTCTGCAGCGATCTTGAAATGTTCTATAGTTTCTCATGAATATTTAGAAGTGGAGCTACGTAACAGCATAAATAGGATCACTAAAAAGTATAAAATAAATTAAATGTTTAAAAAAACAAAAACCCGCCTTCAAAAATGCAAAAAATAACTTTTTTCAAAATGGTAGATCAGTCCAACTGAAGTCGGCGTCCCACAATATTTTAAACCAAAAGCCGAAAGCAGTTGGACTGACCTACCATTTTAAAAGAAGTTATTTTTTGCATTTTTGAAGGCGGGTTTTTGTTTTTTTAAACATTTATTTTTTATTTTTAATGATCATTTATGATTTATAACGATTTAAAGTTGGTTAGCAACAGTCGGGTTTTGAAAGCTTGCTTTTTGTTAATTTAAATAATTAAAGCTGATTCATGTAACGAACAGTTGTGAAAAATATTTTTTTGAATATCTGTAAAAATAACCAAGATACATATACCAACAAAGATTTGTTTCTATATCTTTAAGCAAAACATAATCTAACAAGGAATTTATAATATAAATTTATAAAATATTATGGCCGACCTATTGCATGACGTCACAGTGCATATCGGAACTCTCTGTTTAATCGCTGTCTAATTAGCAGTTTAAAATGCTCATAGGTATATCATCCGTATTTCTTAACCAATTTTGATTTTAATTTCACTTTTGGTGATCTCTAGTACGGTATTTTCATTTTATTAAGAAATGCGTTTTAAAAAATCAATGCATATTCCATATTCTAAAGTCGAAATATAAAAACCATAATATTTTGTAATTAATATGTCTATAGGATGTTTGTTAGGAGATATCATCATGTGACCCAGACACAATATAAATAGAACATAATCGATCTTTCTGGTTCTCCTATGGAAGCCCTAATCGTCATTTGTCCTAATGCATCGTTTGTCCGAATTTTCATTTATCCTAACGCCATTTCCGCTTAAATTTTAAAACTTTTTAGTATTGTTATAATACAACCCTAACCTAACCGAACCGAAGATATAATTGGAAAACTTAAAAAGTTGCCTGACTCATCAGAAAACCAGTTTAGGGCAAATGAAAATTCGGGCAAACGATGTGTTAGGACAAACGTTGTTAGGGATTGTGAGGGACACCCGATCTTTCTACTTGATAATATCATATTACTTTTATTAACATGTTATCGTATCGTCAAGGTTATGAATTAATTATAGCTCTTATTTAATTGACAGTAATAGCGGCTGAGGTATAAAGAGGCGGCCATTTCTGGATACGGCTCCTAATACTGACGTGCTTGCATCCAGATGGGTGTCAATACTTGATGAATGTTTGAAATTTTGTGTGATGATGAATGAACGGCCTTCATCTATTCTTTAATGCTTTATTGTTTACTGTTTGTGTTGCTTTTGTCTTATGTTTATATAATCTAAAATTCACAGTGCTTCAGTTTTACTGTTATGCTGTGTATTTCAATAAATAAATAAATAAATAAATAAAAACAAATAAATAAATAAATAAACTTAACTATAACGTATCAAAAGCAACATGCTTTTAATAAGTAGAATAGAGCCCTAGTATTTTTATTCACTAACTCGATTTGGTGTTTATTCTTTGGTTAAAAATCGCCTAATTATAACTCTGGTCTAACATACTGGTTATAAAAAAACTTAATTTCCAGCTCTATAAACACAATGGCATAACATCAAATTAATAAAAACTGAACTCAATAAAAAAAAGAAAAATAATTAAGTTTTTTTTTATTCAGACATCTAATAAAAAGAAAAAACGAAGGAGACAAAATACATAATAATATGGCTGACCTAATGCCAGATGTTGTGAAATGGTCCCAGCTCAGCATATACCCAAAAAAGCATTTCTCAAAATTGCCACTTTGAGTGACATCTCCAAATTTGTAGGTAGGTCTCTAAAAATGGTAGGTAGGTAGAAAACATCAAACTATGCAATAATTAAATAATATTCTAATATGTCCCAAAATATTTGTATGAAAACTTCCTTTTGTGTTACCGATATTCATAGGTTTTTGGTAACACAAAAGGAACTTTCCATACAAATATTTTGAGACACATTAGAATATTATTCAATTATTGCATAGTTTGATGTTCTCTACCTACATACCATTTTTTTTTTAAATTTGAGATGTCACTCAGTGGTAAAAAATTTGAGAAATGCTCAAAAGTACTTTTTGACAGTTAAAACTTATAACTCTTCATATATCCCACTCCTGACTTACAAAGTTACCGAACTGTTTCAATATATTAAGCAGCTAACAACACAGCGGTTCATAAAGCCGCTGTCTAAAACGTTCCATGGGAGTGCCCGTGCGGAAACCTGGCAGGAAGTGATTACCAAGGTTCGGAGTTTTACATAGCACGGTAAGACTAAAGAGAGATACGGAGTCAACATTCATATTAAAACTAGCTCCATACTCATACTCATCTTCAATCATTTATGGCATTCCACAATTTATTTATATAATTGACAAAGAAAATAATTACTTACAATATACATTGGTAAGCTTCAACATGCTTAATTAGATGAAAGACATTATTCATGTAGCTACATGCCTTATGGACTCGTACTAATATGGTAACCTGCATGATCAAGATCGTATTACTTAAATAAAAAAAATGCCTTAAATGTTTTATTAAAACGGTAATTAAATAAAATCACAAACGATTGTCTTTTTTATTTACATAAATAATTAAAAAGTAACATGCAAAAAAAACATGAATTTTAATATGAATGTCGACTCCACATCTTGCTTCTAGCCTTATGAAAATTCCGAACCCTGGTGATTACCTTCATCTCTCGATGATTCGCACAACAGATAACCGTATGCGCAAACTACTGAACACAATAAGTTATCTGAATCCAAACACCATACTTTGAAATCCCATTCAGCAAAATCTCCCTTGAGTAATGCGGGTCCGACCCTTTTCCGCAAATAAATCCCGCTTTCAAAATAAATAACTGGGTACCCGTCGAACGTGGCACGGGACGATTATAAAGAGTTCGGATCTTTGTTATAGGAAACGTTAAATAACGCTTTTTAATCACTGGCAACCTTGACTGGAACGAATTTAGAGCAATTAGTGAAGCGAGATGGACTGGCGGCTGTCCCAGACCAAAACCTAGAAAGAGGCAATTTTTTCAAAATGCGTTTTTTACGCCATTGTTACTTAAAGGATCAGGGGCAAATTGGCTGCAGCACCAACAGAATTGAAACCTATATCATTAAAAATGAATTGGTTAAGACATAATATGGATTCAAATCTGTGAGCTCACCGGAAAATAAAAATATGTGCTTGTAACATGTTGTCAAGATTATGACGTAGAGACCTCGTCATGTTGTTCTCCTAGTCACAATTTTTAATTTAAGTAATTTAGCTTACATTTGTTATGATTTTATTTGTTAGTTTTAAAATAATTATTTATTACTGTATTACCTTGTAATGTTACTTTTTACGTATTATTGTATTTTATGTTTGAAAAAATGACTGCTGGAGTTTCTTGCGGCGCTTCTTCTCCGCAATGATGGTTTTGTCCGAAGCGCTAGTAGACTCCATGTTACCGACGTGTAAAAGAGCCCTCATGTGGCCAATTTACTGATTAAATATTTTGAATTTTGAATTTGAATTTTTAAGTAACTTTTTTAAATACAAGTTCTGTAGAAAAAAACGAATACCACAGTATTGTTTGAAATATATTTTTTCGTCAAATTGACTACAATTATCCGTCACATTATTATATTATCAGCCAAAGTTTCTATGGACTATATCATCTCATTAAACGTGTATTAACAGTTATTTTTAAAGTTTGATTGATTAATCTATAAGTGTTATCATATAAACAAATGATCACACACAAAAAAAATATTAAAGTCCATGATTTTCCATAGTCCAGAAAAGTTTTTTTAACCCACTCTGTAAAATTTTCTGAATGGCCTTTACTTGGTTTTGTTTTAGGACAACCGGGCTTCGCTTACAAGAATCCAATTATCAATTCAATACGAGAACGAGCCGTTGTTAATCTTAATGACAAATTCATAGACAATAGGCTATTTGACTAAGTTTACAAAATCATTTTAAATGATTCTTTATGACATAACAAGCACACTACATCGATATTTCCTTGAGATTCGACTGTATTATCAATAAAAATCTATGTTAAAGTTTAAATTCTCATAACCGCGCTAAAAACGCTGTTTCTATCATGGCGCTGACCATATGACAAGTGTGACGTCACACGCAAGTAAACAATAAACAATCATTTGAAGAGATATGCCCTTATGATCTGTAGTTACTTGCATGTGGCGTCACCAGCAAGTAACCACAGCTGCAAACCAATTCATAGCGTTTCTGCCACAGATAAGGTTTCAAAAAATATTACAATTTCTTTCGTGTAATTTCCAAAAAAGTATACATAATTTAGTTTAAAATAAAGTGAAATATGTTGTTTCACGCTATTATCTGATAGGATGACCCCAATTTGTAGTATATTTTCAATGTTGTCAAATAGCCTATTGTAATGAAAATTGGAAAAATTGTGAAAACCTTTGTAACTTTTACGAACCAATATGTGACGTTATCTATGACAAGAGACCTTATTGACGATGGCCCTTCCGCCATTATTAAAGATGCTCCGATATAAATACAACGTCGCGTGACGCAGTGCGGCGTAAGCGCCATCGACAATAAGGTCCCTTTACATAGATAATGCCACATATAACCTCGTAACGCCCAGCTACAAACAGGGAGTTTTTTGAAAGTGGGACTTTGAATCTCACCATCAAGGCAATAAAGTTCAATTACGTTTGTTCGATAATGATATTTTCAGTTCATGAAGATAGGAAAATAAACTTTATTCCATTGCGATACAATTCAAATTGAATTGCCTTAATTATGTTCTTCCTATTGCACACTGGGCCTTCAGAGGATAAGACTAGCTTGGGCATTACGTAGCGTCTAGCTACGCCGTAGCAGTGCTACACTGCTGAGGTACTACGTCGTAGCGTTAAGAGCTCTTGCCTTGCTTTTATTTTTAATTGCAATTAAGTAAGTAGTGGTGAAGGTTCACATGAAATGCATAATTCTAAATTCACTTAGTGCATTGTGGAATTAATAGACCAGACATAAGTTTCTACGACAAATGTATTACGGTTGCGTAAAATTTAAAGGAGGATGTATAGAAATATATTATGACCCCAGCCTAGGAACCAATAGCAATAAGCGATATTTTATTGGATAGGAATTTTTATATTCAACTTTTTTATGGCGGGAAATATCAAATGGCCATGAGAAAATTTAATGGCCGAACTAAGATGTCACAAAAACATGTCTGTGACGATAACTTTTTTAACACAAAGATTTGGGACTACCCGCTATGAAGTTTTAGAACTTAAAATAACCTGTCTTTATTGTTTTAGGATACGAAGTCGCGCGTTTGTTATCGCTGTCACTTTCACACATTAGAGAGCAAAAGTGACAGCGATACGAAACGCTTCTGCGTTGCTACAAAATGTCGCCGTGTGCTACCTCCTTTAGTAAGCTGATTTCTGTATCCACCTTTAAATTGAAACTCTAGTCATTTATTCAGTTAATTATGCCTAATTAAATACATAACTTATATTGCGAGTCGGACTCGCGCACCGAGGGTTCCGAATTTAAAGATAATACTTATGGTTGGAAAACGCAAAAGAAAATACTTATTTCGTTTTTAACTTTATGATCTATGCAATAAGGTCCATTATGGCTAGCCTAAATTTGAATACAGATTTCTAAAGTTTTTCGTTTTATTTTTCCTGTAAAATATAAGTAATTATCTTTAAATCACATTTTTTCAGAATTTTTGTGTTATAAACTTCGGAGATAAAGGGGGGACGGTCATTTTTTGTACATTTTTGGCAATAAATCAAAAAGTACGTGCCGAAAAATTATAAAGAAAATAGTTTTGAAATGTGCAGACCCCTTTCATATGACACCCCGTTTGCTATAATCAAATAACTTTCATTTTTCAACCCCCCATTCTAACCAACATTTAGATACTAGATATTTCATACTTTTTTACCAAAAACAGATGCGGGCAAGCAAGTTATACAACTATGCCAAATTTCAAGTTGATAGCTTCTATAGTTTCTGAGAAAAACTGCTGTGACCTACAGACCAACGGACAACGAAGTCTCACCATAAGGGTTTCTTTTTACCATTTTGGTATGGAACCCTAAAAACATAATTAATACAGTTACACAAAATTAAATGTTATTTTTACACTGTAAATATCATGGATGCAATAAAATAAATATGAATATAAAGTAAACAACGCAATCTGTAATTAGTTAATTACACTACTCTAAGTAATTCGGATAGTCTAAGTAAACATAAACAAACGTTTGATCGAAACAACAGCAAATACACTTCGTTTAATTTAAAGCTTAGTTCGCTCAATTCTCAACAATAATTGCAATGCAATTAAATAGCATGTTTATGTTAAATGAGATCAAAACGGCATACACGCGACGGTCTCGATCCGCTATCTCGGCACTTACGGATAATGTATTCATTTGTATTCCGGTTGCAGCCAGTCCGTAACGAACATCGGGAGCTGACGCTCAGCGTACAATTACCAGTGTTAATATTTACCAACTGACGCCAAGGACTAATTGTTTCCACTGCCAATACTTAGCTGACTGAGCGAGCGTCACGCGCTGACTGACGCCAGCCCACAGGATGGTAGCTCGGGAGCTGTGAACAATTTAAAGTCTCTATTAGAATTTCTGACACGTAATTATTTTGTTCTCTATTATTTTTAATTTATTGATTAATTTTCACGTCTGGCAGGCTTATGTCAAGCATGGAAGAATGCAAGAAACCATATATATTTTTTATGTTTTACTGGCATGTTGCTCTTCATTATTTCCTCGTACCTTCAGAAATTGTTCCATTTGTTTCTTGATCTTTGCTTTACCTCTAGCTCATTACTATTGTTGTCGAATCTGATCTTTTTTCGACATATATAGAGAGGCATGGAACGGAGCATGCTCGAAATAAAAACTATCGCCTTACTAAACTTTTTTGTCTTGCCTGTATGAGTGTCCCAGTACTGGGCAAAGGGCTCTCCCCTTGATCTCCATGAGTCCCTATTTGGTGATGGTCTTGATCCGCTATCTCAGCACTTACGGATAATGTATTCATTTGTATTCCGGTTGCAGCCAGTCCGTAACGAACATCGCGAGCTGACGCTCAGCGTACAATTACCAGTGTTAATATTTACCAACTGGCGCCAAGGACTAATTGTTTCCACTGCCAATACTTAGCTGACTGAGTGAGCGGCACGCGCTGACTGACGCCAGCCAACAGGATGGTAGTCCGGGAGCTGTGAACAATTTAAAGTCTCTATTAGAATTTCTGGTACAACAATTTGCATATGAGTATCCCAAAACTGACCAATGATTGGCAGTGGACGTCTTTTGGCTGAAATGATGATGATGATATTGATAAGTCAATAATTTGAAGACGCATAATACTTATTTAGATTTATACCAGTGCATAAATTACTACTCGTGTCGTAAAAACATTTTCGTTTGAACCACGAGATTGCCTTTAGTATCATCAATAGTCATAATTATACATTTATCTATTATATAAAATGCTAAGCTGATTGTTGATATATCAACGCACAGCCCAGACCGCTGGACCTAGAGGCTTGAAATTTTGCACATAGATACCTTATATAGTGTAGAGATCCACTAAGGAAGGATTTTTGGAAATTCCACCCCTAAGGGGGTAAAATAGGGGAAAAACGTTTGTATGAAAGTCCGTCAGTTTTGAAGTTAGACGCTTCAAATTTTGCGTTTAGGTTGGCGATTGAATTTTAACTTATACGTGTCTCAGCGTTTATGATAATTTCAACCCCGAAGGGATGAAAAGGGGTAAAACGGATTGTTGATATATCAACGCACAGCCCAAACCTTAGGACCTAGAGACTTGATATTTTGCTCATAGATACCTTATATAGTGTAAAGATCCACTAAGGAAGGATTTTTGGAAATTCCACCCCTAAGGGGATGAAAATTTGTATGAAAGTCCGTCAGTTTTAGTTAAAGTTAGACTATTCAAATTTTGTGTTTAGGTTGAAAATTGAAAATTAATTTATACGTGTTTCAGCGTTTTTGATAATTTCATCCCCTAAGGGATGGAAAGGTGTAAAACTGACTGACTGATCGATCAACGCACAGCCTAAACCGCTGGACCTAGGGACTTGAAATTTGAAGGGAATATTCCTTGGGTACTCTAAGGGTACACTAAGAAAGGAAATTCATCCCCAAAAGGGTTAAAATAGGGGGTAGAAATTTGTATAGGAGATTAGTTATTTTTAAAATAAGCAATTTGGAAATTGGTATTTAGGCTACTGTTTATAAATAAAAAATACTTCTTTCAGCGATTTAGAAAAAACTACCCCTAAGGGGGGTAAAAGGGAGTTTTAGTTTGTTCCTCCTTCACGCTGCAATGGCGCTGGATGGATTTGGATGAAATTTAGGATAGAGATAGCTTATACCCTCGATTAACACATGGGAAAATCCCATCCCGGGAAATTTAAAGGTTCCCGAGGGAATAACGACAATATCTTTGGTGTTTTTTGAAAAAGTCATCATGGGTGTCGTTTTCTTATGTTGCGTTGACGCAGATTTCGAAAATGATATCAAATTTGGGATTCAAAATGGCCGCCATGATGTTTATTGAAAAAGTCGTCATTGGTATCATTTTCTTACATTTTGGGGACGCAGATTATGAAAATGATGTCAAATTTAGAATTCAAGCTGGCGGCAATGATGTTTTTTGAAAAAGTTGTCACGGATAACATTTTCTTAGTTTTTGGGGACGCAAATAATTACTAATATAGAATAAGATTACTAATTAAATGACAAAATTGCGCAATTGAATAATTTATTTCTCCTATGGCTTTTGCCATCCAGTGTGACAACATGAGACAGGCTTTGTACCTACATTCAGTTTTGTTAGTCTATATCAAAAGGAGCGGTGTCAGATTGAAGTTGACATATCCAGATTTTAACATTTTTTCCGCTATTTTCAAGACTATTCACTATTCACGGCGTATTAATTCTACGGCTGTTATTTAATATTAGAGCGGTTATTATGATCACTTGAAAATAATTACGGACAGGCATTTAATTTTTCGGCGAATTGGTCGGTTATTTAATTCTAAAATGTCATTTCAAACAATACTCGAGGGGTAAAAAAACTGTACATCGATAGGTATACATAATATTGCTGTAGAAAGAAAATCCATACTAATATTATAAACGTGAAAGTAATTATGTCTGTCTTCTGTCTGTTTGTTATGCATTCAAGGATAAACCGTAACTGAATTAGATTAAATTTGTATCTCGAAAATCACCCCTAAGGGGGTGATATTTGGGATGGTAGTTTGTATGACAATTTGGTCATTTATGTTAATTTTTTTAGTTGGAAACGTGGTAATTGGTGTTTAAGCTACTGTTTAATACTGTTTAACATAAAAAAACTTTCAGGGATTTCGGTAAAACTCCCCCTAAGGCGATAAATGGGGAGTAGAAATTTGTATGGGAGATATCGAAATGGCTACATTAGGAAATTGATATTTAGGCTACCTACTGTTTATAAATAAAAAAAACTTCTTTCAGCGATTTAGAAAAAACTACCCCTAAGGGGGTAAAAGGGGGTTTTAGTTAGTTACTCCTTAACGCTGCAATAGCTAGATGGATTAGGATGAAATTTAGAATGGAGATAGCTTATACCCTGGATTAACACATAGAAAAATTGCATCCCGGAAAATTTAAAAGTTCCCGAGGGAATAACGACAATGTTTGATGTTTTTTGAAAAAGTCATCATGGGTGTCATTTTCTTAGGTTGCGTTGACGCAGATTTCGAAAATGATATCAAATTTGGAATTAAAAATGGCCGTCATGATGTTCATTGAAAAAGTCGTCATTGGTACCTATCATTTTCTTACATATTGTGGACGCAGATTATGAAAATTATGTCAAATTTAGAATTCAAGATGGAGGCCATGATCTTTTTTAAAAAGAGGACATAATTGTCATTTTCTTAGATTTTGAGGACGCAGATTTCGAAAATGATGTGAAAGTATAGGTAGAAATTCAAAATGGCAATTAAATTATGTCTGTCGTCTGTCTGTTTGTTACGCTTTCACGGATTAACCGCGGAACCGAATTAGATTAATGGGCATTGGGTAAATTTGTTTGAAGAATATTGTCTTTTTTTTTCAGCGGCCACGGATGATGTTTGGGAGTTCCGCCATTTATAATGAGAGATACCTACATTATAATTAGTATTAAGACTCATAATATAATATATGTAATATTGAACTATGATGGATATTTTAAGAGCAACCAAACTATCATGGGAGGGATGGTGCTTTGAGACGGCGAATTTAGACAGATTCTCATCTACCGGTGATAACTAGGGGCACACCAGCGGATAAAATAAATGCATTACGGCATCTACGATATGGGTATATATATAAAAAATATACCTCACTATAAATATGCCAGGAACTACGAGTACACCATGGTACACAGTCGGGGCAATATATGCGGCAGCTCTACTAAAAAATAAATGTTTTAAAAAACAAAAAACCGCCTTCAAAAACGCAAAAAAATAACTTCTTTAAAATTGTAGGCACCTAATAGGTTAGTCCAACTGATGTTGGCTTTTTGTTGAAAATATTGTGGTCACCGACTTCAGTTGGACTAACCTATTAGGTGCCTACAATTTTAAAGAAGTTATTTTTTTGCGTTTTTGAAGGCGGTTTTTTGTTTTTTAAAACATTTATTTTATTTTATACTTTTTATTTAGTGATCATATTACGCTATTACGTAGTCCCACTTCTTAATTGATATGAAACTTTAAGTTATTTCAAGCGCGCCGCAAGCAACGCCGCGGGAAAGTCATAGTCATATTTCAACAAATAAATATTCTTCGTTGTAGTCGCTCAACTATCTTAATCGAGATATCTTCTCGCCACCCTTGAAATCGATACCGTTGAGGAGTTCCGGTGGCCATCTGTGGTCTTCATCATCAGTTCCACTTCACCATATGATACTTTCTGAATGCAAATGCTGGATTTGTTACTTAAAATACTTAAATCGCTATATGTTTGCCTACAATATTTGAGGAGTTCCCTAAATTCCTCACTGATCCCCTCATCTGATACCGATTTGGTGACAATGGGACCACATCGAAAGTATACTTTATCAAACCAAAAAAGAATTTTTACAATCGCTTCACAATTAACGGAGTAATCGGTGAACATACATAGAAAAAAAAAAAGATACATACAGTGGAACGTATAACCTCCTCCTCCTCCTTTTTTGAAGTCGGTTAAAAATTGGCGAAGATCGTATGGCGAGAGATAGTAACGATTTGAATACATTAAACCGCGAATTCTGTAATATTGTACAAAACACAGATGATCTAAAAAATAACATTTACCCCGATCTAAAAAACAATATAAAGAATAGAGAATGTTTGTGCGAGAGGGCGATATTAGCACCGACAAACGAAATTGTCGGGCGGATAAATATAAAAATATGTCTCATGTAGAAGGTGATGTTGCGGAGTATCTCTTGGTAGACAATGTCATAGACACAGAGCAAGTCACGTCCTACCCTTGGAGTTCCTGAACTCTTTCGAGGTATCGGGAGTGCCCTCCCGTAAGAGTTAATGGTTAAAGTTGGTGTCCCGGTAAATTTCGAGCTCAATATTACATGTGTTTGAAATATCATTCTTGCCAGGGAGGACGTCAAACTATAGAATTACTTAATACTATTAATTTACTTAACTGCGATAAACGAGTTCTACGCGGACGAAGTCGCGGGCAAAAGCTAGTTTTAAATAATAAAGAACATCTTAACTATTTAACATTGGTGAAAATCCGCAACAAGCTTCGCCATAATTATATTTACAGTAGGAATTTAATTACTCGTTCAATTCTCATAAATCCTATCAAGGGAACTGACACTCGGCGTCTGTTATATATTTACCAACCGACGCCAAGGACTAATTGTTTCCACTGCCAATACTTAGCTGACAGAGCGAGCGTCATGCGCTGACTGACGCCAGCCAACAGGATGGTAGCACGGGAGCTAGGAACAATTTAAAATCACAATTAAATTGGAGAGCCGTTAGGCGTAAAAATGGTAAAACCTCGGAATTCAGGGCCAGTCAATGAATCTTTATAAATGTATTTTTAAAAATATATAGAATAATGTTTAATTTTTTTTCCCATCTTCATTTTTTATTTTTTTGTATATAAATTCAATACTGATTGTTGATTATTCATTGCACAGCCCAAGCCGTTGGACCTAGAGACTTGAAATTTTGCTCATAGATTCTTATACAGTGTAGAGATCCACTAAGGAAGAATTTTTGGAAATTCCGCGTCTAAGGGGGTAAAAAAGGGTATGAAAATTTGTATGAAAGTCCGTCAATTTTGAACTAAGAATCTTTAATTTTGTGTTTAAGTCGACGGTTGAAAATTGATTTATACGTGTCACAGCATTTTTGATAATTTCATCCCCAAAAAGATGGATAGGGGTAAAACTGACTGAGTGATCGATCAACGCACAGCTTAAACCGCTAAACCTAGAGACTTTAAATTTGAAGGGAATATTCCTTGGGTACCTAGGGGTGCACTAAGGATTTTTGGAAACTCATCCCCTAAGGGGTTATAGGGGGTAGAAGTTTGTATGAACTATGGTCAATTTAGTAGTTGGAAACGTGGTAATTTGTTATTAAACTACTGTTTATTATTATTATTATTATTATTTATTAACAGTAACATAGTTACCAATTACAACGTTTCCAACTACTAAAATTACCATAGTTCATACAAACTTCTACGCCCTATTTTAACTCCTTAATATAAATATTTTACATATTTTTTCATCACACTTGCTCGTAAATGGTGTTATTCCATGCCTGTATACAGAAGGACACTGGCCTAAATTGTTCCCGCGGGAATTATGGCGAGTTTGTCATCCCTAGAGAGTAATGACTTTCTTTTTAAAATTTGCAATTCTTTCGTACATCATTTCTGACTAAGGAGGTTTAATTTTCAGCCAAAAATTAAATCGGTTTCTAATTTCATCTATAAAAATTAGCTATAGACTAACTTACATTACACAAAACCTATACGCTTCATTAAACTTCATTATTTTTGTACCTATTTCAAGTTTATATCAACATTTATCATTAATTTTAGTAATTATACATTTTTATCAAATTGGCTAAATCTGGCTCGAATCCAGGTCGAAACTAAACGCAGTTATTATCTGTGGTAGATGTCACAAAAAATATATATCGTTTCCATTTACGTTCCCGTTCGTCAAAAGTTATTTCTTTATATTTTGCAGAGTTAAAGTGTTTTATTTTAAAATAGATAGGTACAAAACAAAAAAGAAAATGGCTTCTTCATCCCAGGATTCGGACACAAGATTAATTATCACCAATACACCACCGGAACTAAGAGATGCAGCTGAAGTAATACATGGCAATATGTTACCCGCCAAATCGAAAGAAATGTACTATTTAATTTTCTCTTTGTTTTTTTTTCTCGCAAATGTGATGAAAACCATTGTGTGTATCACAGGCAGTAAGGGGATTACTAACTCGAGTCATTAAAAGCCCTCCGCCTTCGGCGTCGGGCTTCTAACACTCTCGTTAGTAATTCCCTTCATACTACCCTTGATGCACAATGTACTATTTTCGCGTCATCGTATTCTTTTTAACTCAACCGAACTTATTATAAGGTAAATAAGAGCTATCGTAACGTTGATAACACGCGATAACACGTCAAAAACAATATGATTTTACCCAGAAGAATAAAGGCCCCTGTAGTACTCGTAAATTGCAATTTGTTTTGTGCTGTCAGCTCCCGGGCAACAATGTCTCCAGTGTGCGTACAGCGTCTGAAACGGACTTGTTTAATTAACCTAGCATGCGGCATGCCTGCCTGAGGACGGAACCAGATTTTAGGGTGCCATCGGATGGTCTTATCCTTATAGATTAATTAACTCATTAAGTCATCATCTTCATCAAGGATCTCCACGACGGCCGGTTTTGTGCTACTCGCATCTATCTGCTTCCCGCGATCTTCACCAGATCGTCGTCTACCTTGTGGAAGGCTTGCCAACACTTCGCTATCCGGTCCGCGGCCGCCACTCCGTACGAATACAGCTACGTCTCTTTCTATCAACCTAACTAAACTACTTTAGAAAGTCATGGCCCCCCTGGGCTTCTATCCTAGGCTGTTAAAACCATATCATCTTTGATCTGTTATGGTATTGTTTTCAACTCAACCGCCGTTACTACCAAGTAAATAAGAGCTATCGTAACGTTGACAACACGGTAACAATTCAAAAACAATATTGTTTTACCCAGTAAAATAGAGGCCGTGTAGTGTACGTAGATTGCAATTTGTTTTGTGCTGTCAGCTCCTGGGCAATGTCTCTAGTGTGCGCAGCGTCTGGAACGGGCTTGTTTAATTAACCTAACATGCGGCACGCCTGCTTGAAGACGAAACCAGATTTTAGGGTGCCATCGGATGGTCTCATTTATATCGATTAACTCGTGAAATCTTATATACTTTTTTTTTCACCCAATTATACAACGTGTGTTCTTTAAATGTATATATTTCTTTTGAAGTTTCACCGTGTCTCTTTTCAACATTTTGAATAAATCAAATGAGTTCAGTATGTGTTGGCATAGTACATATTAAAAACCCAGTAAGAATCGGACTTTTTCAGTAACATTTTCTGGCCTATAAAGTAGAGTTACTATTTGTTGAAAGAAAATGATAATTTTCATTCAAATGTAAGTCTAACAAAATCAAAGTCGGGTGCGGCTCCACTGAGGCGGAGACGAGCAGAGCGGTGCGGAGCTGTGCCAATATTAACCAATAGAAGACGCATGCGGTCACGTCGAGCGCGCCTTGCGCAAGTTAGTTTAGATTCTATTGGTTAATATTGGCACAGGTCCGCTCCGCTCCGCTTGTCTCCGCCTCAGTGGAGCCGCACCCTAAATAGCCCGTCTTCAAGTGTCTCGATATTTACCTATAATTAATGTATTACTTATTATAAGAACATTATTTTAAAGCTTTTCATTTAAATACATACCACAATGGGTCTTATTTCACGGCCTATTTTCAGAAATACATACCGTACAACGGGGTAAATAGGAATTAAGGGGTAAATAGGAACACAACCTAAAATAAGTCATAACTTGTAACAAATAAGAACAAGTATTAAATGGACAATAACGTTACGTCTATTGGAAATAATTTCAGTCTTATAATTAGTAACATATGCTTCATTTTAGGTTGTGTCCCTATTTACCCCTTAATTCCTATTTACCCCGTTTTACGGTACCCATATTGTTGCAAAACCGCCATTTTGAATTTTTTCAAATAATGTACGGTCGATAGTAACCGTATATTTTAGAACCTTGTCACAGGGTATTGATATACTAAATTCAAACGGCTCTCACTTTAATACGTTAATGCGAAAAGGTATTATAAAATGTAAAGCTACTTCTGAAATCGACTATACCCAGTACCTCATGTTATTAAAATCAGGATATCCGTTAATCCTCTACAACGGTTATGTGTGTGTTTGTTACTTCTTTACACTATAAAAGCTAGACGCATTCATTCATTTAGAATGGAGAGAAATGGATGACTAAATTAACACAAAGGGTAACTTATATTAAAAAAAAACAACGGTTAACAAAGGATGGTCATTGCGAAGGAAGTCGCGAGTAGAAGCTAATAAGTACATAAATGTATAGGTGAAAAACTTAAGTAAATGACCACTTGCATGTAGTTGTGTACAAAACTAATATGGAATTTACGTCAAATTTCAAATATAGAATGTGGAACGGTCTATACAGATGTGCTACAACTACATGCAAGAGGTCATACTTAAGTTTTTCACCTATAAAGCTACAGGTCATACAGATTACCGTTTCAAATATTCTAAATTTAAATTTCAAACTAGGAGAGAACTAAAGCCCTCTTCATTACCATCAAATTGAATTATCACTCAAACGTAAAAAAACCGCAAAAAAACTTTAGAATATAAACTGATATTTAACTGAGTTAGTCTTTCAAGATTGAATTTGAATAAAGAGCAAATGCATAATATTTAATTAAAGTTTTATAAACCTACACTGCTTAAAAGCTTACCAAAGGCATTTGCATGAAAAGTAAATACCTTCGTTCATAATTTATGTCACTAGCTATGGGCAGAGGCAGACTAGGGTCTAGATTCTAGGCGGTAACCATATCGTGTTTGACCTGGTATCGTATTGTCAACGTTTTGATAGCTCTTATTTACTGGACAGTAATAGCGGCCGAGTTAAAAACCACAGAATAAGAACATATAGCATAGAACTAGCACTTTTTAGATTACGTATTACATGAGAAAAAATGAAACAAAAAGTAGGCTGTTTTTTCTTTTTTAACTGTCATTGTCACAAGGTTTTACACAGGGACTTCTTTGTCCTTTCTATAGGAAGGATTTGTCTTTCTTTGTCTATAGGTCCAAATACTATAGGTGCTTATAGGTCCAAATCACGCCTTACTTGTGACAATGTACGAAATAACGAAAGAACAGCTATAGATTCATCTCTTTCCAACTCACTATGAAAACCATAAGTAAAAAGAAGTGAACCATATTGTATTTCTGCTTATTTAGTACGGTTTCTATGCCTTTAGTCTTTCTTCTGTGTTAAAAACAACACGTTAACGTGTCAAAGGTAATATTGTACCGAGTAGAATAGAACTCAAGGGCTAAATAAGTTAATTAATTAATACTTGGCTATCGAATCAAAACACGAGTTATGTCAGAGAACAACACACATGTCTTATTATTGTTACAAAATAGTACATTGTTGCCTAGGCGCGGCAGGGATCTCCTGATGAGGTGGTTAGCAGGCCGAGCAACAGCGAGGCCTGCTAAAATACGAGTCACGAAATCCTCGTTTCCGCCGAGGCATGCATAATGCTTTTCTCAAACAGTGCGAGGAAATACAAATACATGATTATAAGTATTTTTAAAATCTTTCACAAATTCGGAGAGAATGTTTGTTTGCAAAATATGAGTATTAGTTAAGATAGTTTCACGCACAATGAGCCGCCGCCCACCGCCGCCAGCATCGCAGAGCCTCCTCACTGCCCCCCCCCCCCACAAGTTGGGTATGCGGGATTTTTTTCATAGTCCTTTTGATTTTATACACAATAGAGAGCACTTTTAAAAAACAATATAGACATGGACGGAAAGTGTTTTCATATGGTTTTTTAATTCCTAGGAGTAACATGAGGCACTTTCTGTCCTTGTGTTTCAATCGGAAAACCGTTCTTTCCGAGCATGTTTGAGAAAAGAAACTTACCTAATGTAGCAAGATAAGTTATTTATCGTGCTACAATGAACAGCAATTCGTCAAACCCCGTGTTTATGTACTCAGAAACACAATCCCAAAAACAAATGAATGCGGTAAAATAAAACGTCTTCTCCCTATTGTCGCAATTTCTTATCACAAAAGTACCTTAAATTAACCGAACACAACACAATTAATGTATTTATCTCGAGTGTTCATTATGAAACGGTTTAACAAAAGACTGCGCTGTTACGCAGCAGGAATTGAACAATAGAATGTCGAAGGAACGCTTAATACTACGTGGATTCTGAATCTCGGCCATTTTGCAAAGTGACTGTGTGAAGTTAGTAGCGAGATAACCATGAAGTAGTGTTATTTTTTTAAAGGTTATTGTGGTAATGGGTGAATAAAATATCTACTCGTAAAACAGAGTTCTTCTAAGACCTATACAAAGACCTTAGAATAGTAACACATAGAAACCTAGTCCGCGCACCAAACCCGTCAGACTTAAACTACACCATAATGGTGTACTCGGCGATCGCCGCCTGTCAGTCGCAATCACGTCTCACAGCGTCAACAGCTCCCGGATTTTTATTTATAATGACGATTTGCATTGTTAATGGATACCACAACACTTCAAACAAAGAAAACAAACACTCTAAAATAACATTCCACGTGGAAGTACTATGTTTTAACTTGTCATTTTATGTAAAACATTCACATAAATATTATATTATTTACTAACGACATTACATGAAAATGTTGCCAGTATAACGAACTTTTTTCCGCTAAATTTATACTTAGTACTTGTACTATTATCTATTCTGTGGTCTGAGTTGAATTCTGTTTATATAATTACTTGTTTTTCTCATTCAAGATTCCCTTCTAATCCGATTATTGCCGACAGTTGGACTGAAATCGTAAATAATGTATATATCCATTTTGTGCGTCACTTTTGACGGGTTGGCTGTAGGAAACTATCATTCTATGTGCTATTATTCTTAGACAACGACAATCCACATTATGGGGTAGACGAAAAAGCAAAACATCCCCACGTTACGTGTAGTGTGTTACAATAACGTTATGATTAAATCGTGAGAAGTCTCAAACAAATTGATTAAAAATGTCACTGCATGGGTTGGGGTTTCATTGGGCTGATAGTATCATAAAAAGTTATTACCAAGATTTTATTTTACAACTTGGTCGGCGTGACTAATGTGTATGTTCATGCCAAATAACAGCTTTCTAGAACTAAGAGTCTCTAAGCTAAGCTGCAGACGGACATGGCGAAACTATAAGGATTCCTAGTTTCACTACGGAACCCCAACAAGCAACATTATTGAAATAACTTAAATGCATAAACACAACGAAATATAATTCAAAGTAAACAGTAGGGTGACGGCACCAATGATGGACACTTTTAGCTGACAGGCACCAGTAATGGACACTTCACTCTTAATTCAAATTGTATACGGTCCTAAATTGATTGTTGCAAAACAAATGAATAACCCTTATCTGCTGCAAAATAAGAATCACGTGTCCATTATTGGTGCCTTGTCCATTACTGGTTCCATCACCCCATACAGAAGAAAGTGTTTTTAATGTTTTTATTAAAGTGTTTAAGAAAAATTAGCTGCTAAATTTACACACGGTAGAAATTTACACCTTAGCTAGTTCGTGTTTGTAAAATGGCGTATTTTACCCACCGGAAGAGCTCGTGATGGTTTACACTTTTTTTTTCCTAGTGTAATTACTAGCAACGAGCATGCTTACAGCATAGCTTTTAATTATCCCCTTTACAGGGCATGTATTGGTTTTCAGTTACGTCTATTCCTATTCACTGATTAAATACCTGCTTCCCTTGTTTATTCTTTCAGGTTTTAAAAATTGTACCAAATGAAACACGATTGGCTGGATTCGGCTTCGTTAGGGCCAAATATAAATGTATTCTTCACCTTCCTTGAAACATGATCTAAGATAGTGAAACATACAAACACATTTATCATAATGTAGTACTATCATCATTTACATCTTGAAAGATGTAATTCTGAGCACCTTGTATGCTACGATATATTTGATGGCCTGTACTTTAGTAACGCCGAGGTCCATATGGTCTCTGCTGTTTGGCGAAATATTGCTTGCCAAATGTCTCAAACTTTCATTTACGAAAAAGGTATTTCATGCCGCAGCAGTTTACCTAACCGATGTCAATATCGGTTTTGGTATCTTCAAAATGAAACAATCTTTTTGGGAAATTGACACGTACATATTTGTACAACACAGACATCAAAATAAACAACACGTAGGGTGATGGAACCAGTAATGGACAAGGCACGAATAATGGACACTTGATTCTTATTTTACAGAAGATGGTTATTCATTTGTTTTGCAACAATCAAATTTAGAACCGTATGAAATTTGAATTAAGAGTTAATTGTCCATTACTGGTGTCTGTCAGCTAAGTGTCCATCATTGGTGCCGTCACCCTATACGCGTCAAAAATTTTAGAGACGATTAATTAGTTCCTTTTTCAAACTTGTCTATGAAAAAACTTCACTAAGCAACGACTTAACCGTCATGACGTCATTAACTGACGGAGTGCGGCAGTAAATCCCGTTTTAGATCGGTAAACTACCTAATGACGTCATAATTATTATACATACGCACCTTTAGAACAATAATGACCTAATTCAAAATTTGTGCTTTCAAACTTCGAGTCATAAATTTATTATCATAGAGACCTAACTCGAAATTTAAAATTTCTCAATTAGGTCACTATTGTTCTGAAGGTGCGAATTAGTGAGCATGTGAAATAATACTTTGTAAAGTTCTTAGCTCCCTCTGTGGCCGGACGCAGCGTGTTATAATCTGCATAACGGAACTGACGTGTTATTTTCATAAATAACTCGCCCGCAAGCTCATCGGGGAAGTGGCAATAATAATATTATGAGACCATCTCACACAAATTTCATTTTCATTTTCATTTCATTAAATCCACATAAAATATCCAAGACTCAGAAACAAATATCGCGTGTATCGCACACATACCCGGAATCGAAGCCGGGACCGCTAGCTTAATAGTGTAACTTGAGCCATCAGTGCGTTTAAAGTGCATGACTTTTGGTGTTCCAACGCTGGACATAGTTAATTGCAGCTTATATAGTGAATTGATATAGTTTAATTTATATAGTTAACCAAGTCATAGGTACAGCTGGCTTAAAACGGGATCTTCTTTACTTAGTATAAAACAAATTCGCTTTCCGAGTATGTCTATCTTTCTGTCTGTCTGTATATCTCCTAACTCTTCCACCACGCAGCGGACTTTGATGCGGATTTCACCATCAGTTATATAATTTTTCACGGAAGGTTTTTATACATAATAAATACTGGTTTATGTACATTATCATCATCATCGTCATGTCAGCCGAAAGACGTCCACTGCTGGACATAGGCCTCCCCCGAGGCTCTCCACTCGTCTGAGTGGAGAGCCTCGGTCTTGTGCTTTTCGCATCCACCGCGTTCCCGCGATCTTTACTAGGTCGTCACTCCATCTTGTTGGAGGCCTACCTACAGCTCGTCTCCCGGTCCGCGGACGCCACTCAAGAACCTTCTGAGCCCATCGGCCATCAGTCCTGCGAGCAATGTACATGTGTTACGGAAAACTCACATAAACCGAAGAAAGTAAAGGGCGGGTCGCTAGTATACCTTAAACTAATTATTCGGCCGAATAATCCAATACAACATAATACCAACCGAGACGCTAATAGTGTTTAGTTGGGTTGTACGTTATTTTACAGACTGAATTTGTTTAGAATTTCATTTCATATATTTTTTTTCTCGTATTATCATTTCATAGAATAATCAATATGTAGAATAATTACTTTGAAGACATTTAAATCATCGTTTTTCATTTCAAATAAAAATCAATGTTTCTTTTTTCTTATCATAGAATAGCAAATTAAATATTCTTTGTTCTAATATTATTTATTTAAAATATAAAAAAAATAACCTCGAAGACTAAGGCGGGAGCTTGCTTCGCTTCGCTCCCGCCATAGCCTTCTAACCTAACCTATTCAAGTCGGTTCTGCCCAGAGAGGTCTTGGTCGCTATTCGCTAAAAAACAAATATTTTGTTTGATAAGTTTGTGTAATGAAAAAATAAAATTATAAAATTCATTGAATTGATTTTCTGTGGAATGTGTTTCTTTCAAGTGAATAGTTTAAAAAATAATAATATTCGAAGCAAAAATACAAGGACCAAATAGTATATGAAACATTTTCTGTGAAACAAAATTCTGTAATTTTTCTGTCTGTAAAACAAGGGGACACCGTTTAGTTGATGTAGTTCTTAGGTGATGACGATGGCACTGTTAACTCCGAATGACGTCACTAGTTTATCCAATTCCTCACTGTATAATTTGCCTACACGTACATTTGACTTAACATTGTTCCCACATAGACTAACTAGCTTAAGTATTTATGCCTGCGACTTAGTCCATAGGATTAGTTTATCGGTATTCCCTCGGGAACTATTTGGTTCTTCAGGACAAAAAGTACCCTACCTTCGTCTCCGGGTTTCAAACTGTCTCTGTACCAAGGTTCAGGTCGATCGGATAAGACTGCCTAAGGCTGCCTGTCCAGTGGAGCGATGAGCGAGAAAATATCCACCAATAAGAATACTTTATTTTCCTAGCCTTGCTCTCCTATTGGTGGTTTTTTTCCTCGCATACCGCTCCGCTGCCTCGCTCGCAGTTGACAGGCAACCTAAACCGTGGAGATGGAGCAAAGAAACACACTTTCGCTTCTAAATATAATATTACAGTGGACGCCCGCAACTTCGCACGCGTAGAATGAGTTTTCCGCTTTTCCTCCTATTTTTCATCCCCTTGGAGGTTGATTTTAATACAATCCTATTTTAAAGTACCTAAAGAATATACCTTTTACATTTTAAGTCCCTAAGTACAGCGGTTTAGGCTGTGCGTTGTCTGTAAATTAGTGAATTAGCCAAAAGAGTTTTATATGCATAGATAGTAAAGATTGCTTACATAAAAAAAATATTAAAATCATGTTAAAAATAAAGAAAGAATTCACGGCTTCAAAAGTCTATGATTTATAGGTGAAAACAAGGAAAAAACAATCGTTTTATAATATTATTATAACACCTACAACGCTCTCAGTTCGTCCCTCGACCTAGTGCATCGTACATCACAGCGCTCAGATAATACGGTTTGAATCAACACCTGCTGCGTGGCTCGATATAACTGGAGCTGAATATTAATTTGTGTACGTTGGCACCTGCCGCTACTACGAATTAAACGCGTTTAGGCATTAATTATAATTCCTAATATCGAAGTGGCATTGTACTCGTGATTGAAACCGGCTCCGTAAATTGTCAGAGGAATTTAGTTATCTTACGTAATAACTAGTAGTAGTTCTTAATTATCAAACCGCAGATATTGATGCCGGTTATCTGGAACGGAACACCAAAGAAGAATTCAAATTTCAAAACCGGGGTTTTTTTCCTTTTGAGAGCTTCCGCTGCGTGCGCTGTGTAAACGGTTAAAGTTTCGCAAAAATCATGTATGACAGAATTGTTCGCCTTTAAAAGTTCAAAAAAAGTCCGCGACAGCATAATTATCTCTATCTTTTAAGGTTGGCTCACATAACCTTTTTTATGCTAACCAAATTTATTCTAAAATAATGCATTATTTGCGAAGGTGGTGGTGGCTTATCCAAATAAATACGTTATTCATCACAAGTATTTAATTTAAAACAAAATTGCCCTTTACATCACTCGATTTTTAATGAATATCTTAGGAGATATAGCAGTTTTAAAATAACATCGCAACAAAAAAATTCACCTTCTACGCAAACAAAGTCACTGGTTAAAGTTATCGTTAGCCCCAATTCCACGTGGGCGAAGTCGTGGGCAGAAGCTAGTTTATATAATAGAAGGGTGTAAACCCTGAATGAACATGTCTAGTCACCTTAGTTACTAATTAAAAGGTAATTAAGAAAGTTAAAAACCGTGTGATTTCGTACGATATTTCCTACATGAGGATTATGACTTTTATGTACAGCGAAAGTGAGTGGGAGGGTCGGAAGGGGCCGCCCTAGGCGTACTTTTTCGAATCAGGGGGGTTATTATGACAAAGCTATGCTATTTCATTTTACGGTGGGCGTAAACAGAGCTATAGCAGTTATATAGCTCTGTCCTTTTCTCTCAGCGTAAACTGAACTGCATAGCTATCTCATAATACCCCCCAGATCGGAGAAATACTGGAAAAGGGCTGAATCTTAAGTACCCGAAACCGACGTGCATGACTCGATGTATGAATGTGGATGAAGCGAAAGAGATATGTCAGGATCAAAGCAAGTGGAAAGAAGTAGTTTCTGCCTACCCCTCTGGGAAACAAGCGTGATTTAATGTATGTATGTATGTAATCGTGTATAAACATATATATACATACACACATACATAATCTCACGCCTTCGTTCCCAGAGTGGGGTAGGCAGAGCTTCAGAATTACAAACATCTCTAAAAACTTGTTGATAATTCTATAACCACAATTTGCACAATTAGGCTAAGATACCAGCGTATTAGTGACAGGTTGCAAGCCCATCGCCTAACAGTACTACAAGCCTTTATTCCCTTAGTCGTCTCTTACGACATCCACGGGAAGACATGGAGTGGCACTATTCTAACTCGGCAACCACACGAGGCTATTTTTATATATATGTATGTGATTATTGTGTTAAGTTATGTTTTGGGTACTTCTGAGAAAACATTAAAAAAGAAGTTCAAGTATGAATACGTAATATTACAATAAAAATGAACTCAAAGATATAACAGATGTCGCTGCCTGTAAATATAAAAAAAAAACTAACGATTACACTGGTAGTGAAAAATGTGTCACTGAATGCATGGTAGCGTTAAATTGAAGAAATATAAGTAACAGTTGTTTCGTGTACCCTTTAATTATTCAATCCTGGAATTACATGACTACCCTCAAATAATGATTGAAGATGTTAAAAGAAGCTGTACTAAAGGCAGTGTATTCTTAATCAAAAAGAAATCCCCTGCTAAACACAAATAACGAGTGACTGTAAAGCCCAAAAATCAGAATCACCTCCGGCTAATTATTTACGAAGCCTCTGCCGAAAGTCAAAAGGTTATAGAGACAAAACAGAATTTCCCCGTGACAGATGAGTCTTTAAATTATTTGAAGAGGTCTTTTATGTAAATTTACGACGTTCATTAGTTTAGTTGAATACGAGACTTTTTTGAAAGAAGCGGCGAAGGCACTAATTGTAAGGATCCCCTAATTTTTCACCCGAATATTTTCCCCTAAACATTTTGTTCGCGTTCCAATTAATTTCGACATTCGACGTTCAAATCTTCAAATTTAAAAATCATGAGCGTTAAAATGGAACGTTAAACAAATGAACATTGCCGAGTGATTTTAAAATAATCCGGGTTACAGAGAATTTAATTAAATTAAATTTGCAAAAAACTTGGGTGCAGAAGTTAATATTTTTGTGTTGGCTTAACGTTTTTTTTTGTCAAAATTTGCACGGAGCCGGTTAATTAGTGGTCGCGTCGCTCCACAGTCGCTGATAAATGTTGCCAATTGCGGCCGAGTTATGAGCGTCGTTTATTCTTAGCCAGGAAAAACCTGCCCTCATTTCTTTATTTTATTTCAAGCGTTAGAATGAAATAATAACCGGGGAAAATTCTTTAATAGAAAATGAGAGGTTATGTGGAGTACATTGAGATAGCCTGTAGTTGAGGCGTTTTGGGCGTGAGATATCTGATAGAGGTAACGAGGTAGTGTTTGCTCGTCTGAGCCCGGCGGCGTGCAGCATTAGCTAAACTGGTGCGTGAATAATCTCGGGGATGTTGTTAGGCTAACATATAATTAGGCTTCGGTACCTCAAGAGGAAAGAACTAAAGCCTTATAGGATCATTCGCGTGTCTGTGTGTCCGTCTGTTCCAGCCAATTTCCTCAGAAACTATTAAGGTTGAGTAATTTGGTAATTTTAGTCCACTCGATCACCAGAAGTCATCAGAAAAAAATAAAATAATGTTTTTGAAACTACATTGTGAGACATATTAAATGTAAGGGCTTTTTATTATGAGCATTTCAAATGTATTATTTTTATTATTTTAAATTAAGTCAATAGTTTTGAAGTTATTTAAGAAAATAAGCGAATATTTAACCCCCTCCTTATATCCGAAACTACGAAAGATTACAGGAAAACTTATAAGAAGTCTGTACTCATTAAATTTCTCAATACGTACGGAACACTCTCCACGTGAGTTTAACTCGCACTTGTCCGTTTTTTTATTTTTACGTACCTACACTTAATTATGAATATCGTGATTGAGTAAACAGATATTTTTAAATCCAGCTGAAATTATATTTATCAAACAAACAACTTTAAAACGAATGCTTAATTTGAAAACGAAATTAAATTACATTTCAACTAATATTAAATTCTACTCTTAAAATTAAAAGGTACCAAACGCAGCCATCAAATTTAATACATTAAGAGTTTGAAATCATGAAAGCTAACTGACGATTACCACAAAATGAAATATCATTTTTTCCATTTCGATTCAAACCTGTCATATAAAAGCAATTTTTATGAAAATCCAATTTCGCACTGGAATAATTAATTTGAATCCCTTCAAAACTTCTAGATCGGTTGGGACGTCGAACGCAAATTGAAAATCGTTCGGTATCGTGTTTAAAAGTGTTGTTCGCGTCAGACACATAATTAGACCCCGGTATCGGAGGTGCAAAATGGTAGCTGTCAATTTCGAGCCATTACTAGGGAAGGGTAAACATTGTTTTGAAATATTAACTTCATGTCGATAAACATAGTTATATGTCGATATTTTATTATATCATAATGATAGCGTTTATTCTATAAAGTAGGACTATATAATTACAAAACCAACATGTATTGAACATTTTTATTATTTACAAAAAAAAATCTTTCATCATTAAGAAGTTTTAGTTATCTTCTTAGCATAAAGCATTCATAAATAAATTTAAAACAAAATATAAACTCTTTTATATTCACCAAAGGTCATACCATGTTCTTGATACAACCATAGATATATATTTTGCTGTACAGTCGAGTTCATAAATATGTGTACACTTTATATTTTTACGATCAATGATTATCATAGATCAAAAAAAAATAACTGTGTACAACCTAATGTATAGAAAAATCGTGTATCGATATCAACATCAAAAATATGATTACCCATCCCTAAGAACTTGACAGCTACCATTTTGCACCTCCGATACCGGGGTCTACACATAATATACCCTACAGGTATTAGAGGTGAACACCGCTCGAGATAGAACCCGAGCCGTCCCCCTCTCGTTAAATTTTCACATGCACTTGACGGGCCGACCTGGCTTACGTTAATTATGAAATCTCATTTGAGAGCGAACCTACACGTTTGAGTAATGGTTTTTGAAATGAGAAGTGTTCGAAGAGTAAAAGTTTAACGTACTCACGACACGATAATCCTACGTAGTAATTGCCGTGTCACTAATTTCGTGAAACTAGTTTTAAATTATGAACGCGACGCTTAATT
The DNA here is from genome assembly GCA_946894065.1 of Acleris literana. Lineage (NCBI taxonomy): Eukaryota > Metazoa > Arthropoda > Insecta > Lepidoptera > Tortricidae > Acleris > Acleris literana. Next base: position 20,038,991 of record OX335677.1, on the reverse strand, counting down.
GGATTCATTTTTTTTTAGCGCGTGGCTAGGTTAGGTTACTGGCTGGTCAGAATTTAATCATAACGCTTAGTTTATGATTTAAATATGGCGCCCAACTATCCACGCGTTTTGAATTGCTAATTCAATTTAAATAGGTATCTTTGGAATTTTATTTGAACACATATTATTTGATCTAGTTTGGTTGTTTTGATTAGTTACGAGTAGTAAGTTTAGTTTGGTCTAGTTTGTTAGTTTGTTTGTTTGCTTTGATTTGTTTTCTACTGACAATTATAGTTTTTTTTTAATGACAAGTAGAAGGCACGCGGGCACTCAGGCTACCTAATGGTAAGTGGGACCTGAGACCCAAAAATATATTTGAAATCTCAAGACTACAATCTCAAAGCTGCAATCCTAAGACTTCAAATGCGTTGCCAACCCTGAGGAATAAGATGGAATGCCTCTATGCTAATAATTTCACCGATTCTCTTATCCACACACCGGAACACAATGCGAACACTGCTAGGTGGCGGTGGGTTAATGGATAAGATGGTGGTAGCGATCCGGACGGACCCTGCACTAGGTCCTACCACCACTAAAACCTTTTTCATTTCTTTGAACTAGATAATATCTTGCAAGTATTTGCACATCCATAGACGATACCAAGGATAGAGGATAGTGAGGATATACAATAAAGAAAGCTAACTCCACCGCCAGTAGCCCAATAAAAGACGCATTTCGAACACGTTATCTGTATAGAAAATGTATAGGATTGACGAAAGAAGCCAGACGGTCGAGAGCTTAAATGTCAGTTTCATACATTTGATCAGCGTTTGCAATATCCTTGACGTTACCGTTTAGCATCCTGCCTAGGGCCATACGTTAATTTTATAACGAGGTAGATAGAGAAAAATAGGTTTAAGGAAGCCTTATTTAAGCACTAACTTAGTATTATTTAAATTTTAAATTACTGCTTGTTTATTCGTTATTAATGTAGATTAATATCTGTGATATATACTTATGTAACTAAGACTCGCGGATCCCACAGTAAAACTGTGAAAACAGTTTTGCGGGACGTTGTAATACAATTAAATTTGTTAACATGTTATTATAATAGAGAGAGAATGAGAGAGAGGGAAACGGAGAAAATAAAGATATACAAAGTCAATAATTCAGGGACAAACTTGCGTCCTGCGGGCCTAGTATGATTGCGTTTATCGCGTGACAAAATGTGGATAAAGCATCCGTCACTCTCGTACAACACGTGTCAAAAAGTGACGGATGTTTAATCGACATTTTGCCACACGATAAACAGTCATATTAGGCCCTGAAATTCAATACTATATCAATCTTATTGCTTTTATCAATCCAAATATCGCACTGCCAGATCAATACAGCATTAACTCAAAATACGACTACATTTTAAAATCGACTCTATTACATTTCCTATGAACTTGAAACGAAACAAGCTAGTTTTTTGAAATGATACTGTGTTGATCTGGCAGTGCGATATCATAATCCCTCCATGATGCGTTCGAGAACCGCACACTATGACCACCATAAAAATAGACTGTTTTGTTAGAACCTCTGAAAAATATTATTATTACCAAATTCCGGCATATTGTAATATATTTTTATTGCATTTGCACCCTTATTGTTATCATAGAAGAACTGACACTCTTTTGATTATCAAATTGTGGATACGTCCTTATGCATTATGAAGGAAGAATTTGTGCGTAACTTTACTTCTGTCTATCTAGATAAAAAGGTCTTAAGTACGAATATAGCTTCGATGAATTCAACAGTATACCGTTATTAATAAGGTTGCATATGCAAAAACCTTTCGTTGGCAGATGTTGTTTCATTAGCAGAAATAGATTTCGATAATATTATTCATTCAAATTTCGAACATCTCTGAAAAACAAAGAAATTTGATTTGACCTCTATTCTAATATCAGTCGAGATGACGTTTAGTTCGAAATGAATTGTCAATTTGCATACAAATTTGACAACTGTCGCACGTAAGTAAGATATCGAACGATATGATAGTTGGAGCCGAATCTAGTTTGCCTCTGAATTAAAAAAAAAACTATGACAGTTGCCAGAAAACTTTTCCATCTTTTCATTACCGCCATTACAGGTTAATATGCGGCTCCTGAATGCATCATGAAGGCTTATGATATGTGGGTAGATAAAGTACTGTATGTAACTGTACATAATTAGGCATTAAAACACTTGTGTGATGTTATTATAAAACTCGCCTTCGGCTCGTTTCATAAACCCACACTCCTGTTTAATGCCCTTCATTATGTACAGTCACATAAACTACTATAACGTGTTTGGGGTATTAATTTATGACAGTAATGGCAGCCGAGTTAAAAACAATACCAACGCACATCAAAAGCAATATTGTTAAACGTGTTGAATACAGCCCCTGAGCATCACACAAAGTAGTCTACGACTAAATGAACGAAACATTAAAAAACGTACTAAAGGACCGAATAAGTTAACAATTGACTGATGAAAACAACGCCTCGGCCCGTAATAAATCAATTTTAATTAATTGCCATTCATCATACAACTTTATGGTGTCATTAAAAGGGGTGAAAAATTGAAAGCCAGAATAATTTAAGGAGGAATTGGCATCGGCCATATTTCTTAGGAACTAAGTGCCATTTTCAAATTAATTTTGTACGCATTTTGAAGGGATTCCAGCGCTGAGCCTAGGGATATAATAATTGGAGTAGTTAGTTTGGAAGCGATTTATGATCTTTAGTTTAGTTATTTATTAAATTTTGCTACTCGGTAAAGGCGATTATGTTACTTTATTCCAAGCTTGCAATACATAGCTTGGTAGAATAATGTTTAGAATAAATGCAGAGGCTGTTTCGAAAATTTTGGCAACATAAAATATTTCATATTTGTATATTTCGGGAGCCCTTTGTTTCCCATAATTTTATTGGTCATAATGTAACTGTTGATATAATTTTTGATAGTCATAATTTATTATATCGCTGAATCTGTAAACTTTTCAGAAGTTCAGAAATATCTAACATGTAGACAAGGCTAGGTTAGGTTAGGTTTGATTAATAAAAATCCTGAAAAAGTAACAGTTTCTTTAAAAAAACACGTTATGACTTGCGATGATTATGACCTAAAACCACATTATGACTAAAAATAATTATGTCAGTCAATATAAACCCATATATTTCCTCTGGGAACTAGGCGTGATTTAATGCATGTATGTATTAAATATTTCATTTATGAATTTGCTTATAAGTATGTGTATCGTTGTCTAGTACCCATAGTTGAAGCCTAGACCTTAGTTATTTGATTTTGTTTGGTATTTATTTATTTTTAATAATAAAAAATAATAAATATCAAAGGACAATCTCACACAAATTGAACTAGTCCCAAACTAAGCTCTAGGCTTGTACTATGGGTACTAGACTACGTTATATATACTTATATATAGAAATAAATACTTAAATAAATAGAAAACTTCCAACACTCAGAAATAAATACTCGTATTGCCAAGTAATAAGGTTTCTGGGGCTTTATTCTACGTTGTACTATCCCATCATGCTTTGAAACGTCAGATTGTTGTCTTAATAACAGCTCTTACTGTCAAACAGAAAATGTATCGACCACGACGAAGCCTAAAATACGCTGACGCAACATTATACGCAGTGACGTGTCAATTGCGTCACATCTACAGCGCGGCTTTTACAGCGTTCGGTGTGGTTACGTCCAAAAGAACGCAAGAGCTCAATTTACGCAGCGTATTTTCGAGGTTAATGGTCGATTCTTAAGAGCTGTAATGGGTCAATTTTCAAACGATTGACTTTTGCGGTCCCAGAGCTATAATTCCAAGTATATTAAACATAGATTATGGTTACACATATATTTGCATTTTGTCCATTTTAATCTACTTGAATGATTTAAAAAAGTTTAATAATTATTGATTTCAAAAGACACAAATTTAAAATCCTAAAAATGGCGAAATTTACCGCTTTTCGCGTGCCCACTTGCGGTTTTGCTCAAACACAATTTCATAACTTTGGACGTACACAACATTACCGTTGTAAAGAACTTTTAATAGCGCATTATTTGAAATATTTTAAAAAAACAATACATTAATAAGTAATTAAAACTTGGAAAGTCTTTTCGTAGATGTCCCGCGTGCGAGCGTTTTTGTAATGACTTAAGGAAACCCCACTGAATCTAGTTTGCCTATTGGCCTACTTACGATCATATTTACGTTAGGAAACCAAAGCATGTTAGTTTGGTGTCGAACGCCAAAAAAAGTCGGCGCAGAGCAAGTAATTTTGATGTAGGAAACAGGGTAAGTATCTATAGCGTCAACAGTGTGACTACGATATCGAAGGGAGATGGGCTAAACCAAATTAGGATAAACGCCCAGGGCCTTTTTTCAACACGGTAAAACCATATCGTCTTTGACGTGTTATGGTATTGTTTTTACTCGGCCGCCTTTATTGTCAAGTAAATAAGAGCTATCAAAACGTTGACAATACGATAACATGTCAATGGCAATATGATTTTTACCCAGTAAAATAGAAGCCCTGTTTGTATTTACTGGGTGCCTTCGACTGACCTAAAATTTTATGAGCTAAAATTTTTTGGTCGATTTTTTTTCCTATAATATTGAATGGCATACTTCTTTTTTAGCATAAAGATTTTTTTGATTACATATTTTTTTGTTCTAAAGCACTTTTGGTCTAAAATTGTTTTGTATAAAATTTTAATTACTAAAAGGCTAAATCCATATTATTGAATAAAACACCTAGGTCTCAACTAATCTATGGGTTAGGTTAGGTTATAATTGTGTCTTCGCGCCACAACTACGCGGAATAGGAGCTCCGCAAAGCGGAGCTCTGTCGACTTCGCCTCACGGTCAGAGTTATTCCAAATAAATTTTATACTACACAATTTTTCTACCAAACAATATTATGCAAAACAATTTTCGACATTTAAATCATTGGACGAAACGTTGTTATGCAAAAAACTATTTGGCGAAACAAATATAGTCCAAACAATTTTAGAATATACACTCGTATTTACTCAACAAATCCTGTACCTAAGCAAGTAACCGTATTACTTCAAATACCAACAGTTCCTTTTATACAGGGTGTGAGCCTAACGACCAAGGCCGATATTGTACAGGCGGTAAAAACCATATCGTCCTTGACCTATTATCGTATTTTCAACGTTTTGATAGCCCTTATTTAATAAACAGTAATGGCGCCCAAGTTAAAAATAACACCATAACAGGTCAAAGACGATACGGTTTTTACCCCATAGAATAGAAGCCCTGTATATACATGTATATGAGAGATTCAGCGTATACGAGTGACTTGTTAAATACATTCAAATAGCAATAAACGCGAACAAGCGAGAGCTCGAGCAGCGATAACAACGCTGCTGGATGACTAGACGGAACGCTTTTGTAACGGCAGTAAAAGATAGAGTGCGGCGTCTTAACAGCCATCCCTCGCGCGGGATCCATTTGATTAGGATCTCGGTGCATACAGGGTGGTTGTGTTTTCGGTGCATTCATTTGGGGTATAGCAAGAAAAAAAGGTCGTATACCTATACGTTATTATGGCGTATAAATTAAAAAGTGAATAACTATTTAATAGAGAAAATAAAATCGTTGTATTGGTGAATCTTTCTTTCAGAGCTATCTGCGTAGTGTAACATTCCGTTGGTGAATCAATTAACCAAAAAAAATTATAAAAAATGAGCTCATAAATCTTAAATGGGTCAATGACCCTGCGGGCCTAGTGTGGTAGCGTTTATCGCGTGACAAAATGTAACGCAACCTACTAGGGTTGAAACCCTTTGGGTACGGAAACTTAATTTTTTTTTTATTAAAGCATGAGTTGGATGACATATTCAAAATTGGTTTTGTTTACCAATAAAAATCGGTAAAAAGAAACTGAAAATGTACAGTAAGTACAGTAAAAAAATCTTTTTCAAATCCAAACGCTAACAGAAACGCGTATTCGAGGAAAACCTATTTAAACGTATCGTCAGTATCGTATGCAAAGCTGAGAAATTCAATAAAAATGATATTGCCGCCATAACGATACTTTACGTGGGATGAGGGTCGGCATTATTTTGTACCTCGGGCATATAACTTCCGCTGGGTATAACCCACCAACATGATAGATGGCCTCAACGAGCTGATTTCCCTTTCTTTACTGAGGAATTTCTCAAGTTAAACGATAAGGCTCTTGGTAAAGATTGTGGAGGAAAATGTATGATGGGTCCACCTAAATTTGTGAGGTCTGAGAATTTCGTACAATGTTCCGTAGCAAAAAAAAAGGCATTTTAATGTCACAAAAAGGACACAATTTATAGTCATTGTCCGCATCGTTAGTCTGAGTTTTCATTTAGCCTAAAGCCATTTTCACTAGAATTATCAAACTTTTTGTTGCTGTTACCCGAACTCAACCTATTTATGGAAAATCAAAAAACTTGTGTGAATCGGCTGAAAAATTAGTTTAAAACAAAAATAAATTCGGACTTGCGATGAGTTAGTACACACGTTTAACGAATTGCTAGAGGCATTTTGGATGTACTATAAAGACATTAAAAATATATAGGCCTGCCGTTAGTGATTTAGCCAATCACCACGTTGCCAAAGCAATAAACCACGGGACTGGTTTTCAGTAAAAATCCTTCACCAGAGACACTGTCGCTCGAGAACTAATATATTGCTTTCGCGCTTGCACCTGTTTGAACGCGAAGACAATATAATTGTTGCGAGACAAAGAAAAGAGACGGGTCAATGTACGAAATTCCTCCTAAATTTAGCTACAGGGGGTTCACGAATTTGGGACTGTATCCGTAAGCCTTGTTGATTGCGTTATGTGTTGTTTGCTTGAGTGGCTCAGGCGGGCTGGGCCGAATTGCCGCACTGACTCGATTTGTATGAGGTACCTTTCAGTTGGCGCTACGGTAAACAAGTGATTCGTTAGGTAAGGCGTTGCATGACGTTTGTCGTGTTTGTTGGTGGTATAATCTGATTGTGATTTTATCTGCCTGTATCAATATCTTTATGTCTTTCTTATAGTTACTCTTAAAAAGATAGTAATATTAGATACCATATTATGTTGCACAAAAAATGGAAAATTTTGATAACGTCTGCACAAATATAAAAATGACAAATATTGTAATGCGGAATTAACAAAAAGAAACTGCCCTCAATTCATACGTATTGTAATTAGTCCAGATAAAAGAAAGAAGATGTACTGCATAAGTGCTACAATAAAATACACTTCCCTTTAAAGCAGAAGTTAATCGTATTAAATTTTATTCATTTTATAGTCTCTCCCAAGCTCAAACGCTCTGAACCGAATAACGATTCATCCGTAATTGTTTAAAAAAAGTTGTATTTAACTTTTAGCTCGATTAAAATAATACTAACAATACCGAAAATACTAAAAATAATTTAACCAAATTAACATAGAGAGTATAGTCGATACGTTAAGTTAAGTTTATTTAGAAAACCATCCCCTTAGTAATGTACGATGAGAAATAAAAGCGGAACTTTAAATTTCCCGCTAATTAACTCGTTCATCGTTCGAACGATGTTTTAATGATTTTTCAACCAGTCAAGTATCGGCACCTTCATTCCACTTTTAAATACACTTCCATGATGTACTAAAAGTCCAAGATAAAATTGTCTTTTTTATCCTCATTCTTAATCTTTACATTGTATAAAACAAAGTTGCTTCCCGTCATATGTACAGTCAGGGGCATTCCCAGTCGACCACCTCTAGGGTGATATTCGTTTGCGCGTTCGACGCGTAACGACCTGAGCGTTGTAGGATTAGCTAGCTGCAACGAACAAGCTAAAATTTTCTTAAGTGGACGACCGCCAATGTCCCTGACTGTACGTTTAGATCTTTCTATCTACGCAACAAATTGTTATCCGGTTTTCATCAATAGCCTCGTAAGGCCCAGTGTGCAATTAGGGAATGCAATTTAACCGGTTATTAACCGATTTTGTATGAAAATAACCGGTTAAAACCGGTTATAACCGGTTATTTGCATTCCCTATGTGCAATACGATGTACATAATCAAGACAATTTAATTTGAACTGTGTTCCAATGGGAATAGGTTTATTTTCCTGTATTCATATACTGAAAATGGCATTATCGAACAAACGTAATTGAACTTTATTGCCTTGACGGTAGATTCAAAGTCCCACTGACAAAAAACTACCTGTTTTTAGTATGATGGGCCTTACGAGGTTAAATAGAGTGATTCAAGACGAAGGTTTTTTTCATGTATTATAAATTCTGGATTATGTACGTTGAGTTGAGTTTCTTGCGGCGTTTCTTCTCAGCAGTGGTCTCTTGCGAAGCGCTGGTAGATTTTTGACGTGTAAAAGTGCCCGTGCGGCCTACTTACTGAATAAACATCTTTTATCTTTTTTTATCTTTTTACGGGTGTCACAGAATACTAACATAAACCAAAAAAAAGGTAGCGAGGGCACTAGTAATATTATAAATGCGAAAATGTGTTAGTTTGTTTGTTCTTCTTCACGCTTCAACACCTTAACCGATTGACGTGAAATTTGGTATAGAGATAGTTTACAACCCGAAAACAGACATAGCGTCCGTTTATCCAGAAAAAATGTTATTTTCTTGAGGAATAGCGATAAACGCCTTCGATGCTGACTAAGTCGTGGGCAAATCTAGGAAATAAATAAACTCAGTTACGGACAACGCACAGCCCAAACTACTGAACGTAGAAACGTGAAATTTAGAATATATACTCCAGTAGTAACGATAAATCCTTCCTTAGTGCACAGAGGTGCAGCGATTTTTCTAAATTCAACTCCTAACATGAAGAAAATTGTGCAAAAGCGTGAAACAAATTCTACGCATACTGTAGCTAGTTCATTCATAAATATGCTATTTTTAGGAACACCCTGTTAAATTACATGTAATTTTTCATTATAACTAATTAATAGAATGTAAAATTATTCAGGAATCTTATACTACATACATACAGCTATTAATCCTTGGCGATATTTTAAATATATCTTTAATAAGTATTCATATTCTACGTGGTCACGTTAAACAGGGACCGGAACCGCTTGGCGCGAAAGGGGTTTTCGATATGGTATTTGATAGACTTGTTTTTACAAACCCCAAGGCTGCGCTAAGCCTATCGTCGACTTAGTTCAATGAAAGGGCAACCAAACGATACAATTAATTCGACTAAGCGCTAACCCTATCCCAATACCCCATCGCCTGTTACCCTATTCAAACTTAATCGAAAGGTTTCAAGCTGATGTAATCTCTATGCGCAAGAGTTTCGACTTATTATTGCACTACCCAACAATTAATAGGGTAGCGGCAGGTAGTAGCCGCTTAAGTGAGACGGCCAGAATTCGCCCGAATGCGCAAAAAAGAGAGAGACGATCAATGTGGTAATACCCAGTCAATGCTAAGTGCTTAAATATTAAACTACCGAAACCCTAATGAAGTTGGTAAGCGCTACGGATACGGTTAACTAATTCAAAGGGGTTAGCCCTAACGTTAAGGTAACTCGGTCATAGGGTAACACATCGATTGGATAACCAAATGATAGGGTTAGCCTATCGACAGTGTTAATCAAATGAAGGGGTTTTCCGGTCCCTGCGTTAACATTACGTTAGATGACCAACAAAATCAAGTAGGTAATAAAGTGGTAATTTACTAACGACATTGATTTAAACAAATGACGACTCAACTTTAAAGTTTGTCTGTTGTCTGTTGTCATTTCAGCATGTGATAATTTGCATAGTTCAATAATTTCACTCGTTTACGTATGAATGCGGGGCACACCCTATACCTACACTTACACTAGTACATTCAATGTGGTGAACAATTCAACAGATTTGATGTTCTATTCTAATCGGTAATACCTAATTGCTTTTGACATTGTTATCATATTGTCAACGAAATGATAGAGCTCTTATATACGTGACAAAAACAAAACTTAAGTACTATTTGATACAAAGGTTACGTAATTAACCACTATAACAGGATTCTCGTCGCCGCCAAAACATAACACGAAACTCAAGCTACATTCCCCGGTTACTTTTTAATTTCCTTAATTAAAAGAGCCTTTTAAAGAAACCCGCCGAGGAAATCTAGCGAAGCATAAATCATGCCGATTCGTGTTATTTAAGTCGTGAACTTTTATAGCAAAGCAAGAGGCACTTAAAAACTTCGTTACGGAACGCGTCGATGCTACAATAACGGCGAGAATAATAAATTAATAACTAAACAAAAGAAAGGCTTGGCATTATGAAGGCTTGTGAACTCGTTCGGAGTTCGCTTGAAGAAATTTTCGGGGATCAGATCACCTTTGACCCGTTAAGAGAGGAAAGCGCAAGATTACAATCTTAGGCTCTTAGCAAAGTGCTAAATACTTAGTGGTGGTTTGTTAACCGAAGTTAACGTTATTCTTTGTTTTAATCATTATAATAAACAGTTTGCCTTGTTGTACGGAACTTAATGCCTTACCTACTCAGAGATATTTGAGAGACAATTATTTAACTGGTTCTTTTTTTTAAACTTATGTATGAACACTCGTCACTAACCCCCTTACTAATAAACGTTGAGTAACGGTGGTATAGCTATACAATGTTTTGTCTTTATCTGTCAAATTCAAATGTCACAATGACAGATAAAGACAAAACATTGTATAGCTATACCACCGTTACTCAACGTTTATTAGTAAGGGGGTAAGGAACGAATTCTTACTTTGTCCAAGCCAATCTGTCATTATCGACTACACGGTTTCCTCACTATGGCATGTCCTCCTTTAAACGCGGCTTATAAAGAGGAGTGGATGAAGTTAGATTGACAAACAGATATATGAGGCAAGAGTAAATGGGAATGTTGGAAGAGGGCGGCCAAGGCGAACGTTCCACGGTCAGATCGGGGACATATTAACAAAGGGCCAGGTCAGGAGACCCTAAACCGACGCGCGTGTATGAAGAGACTTATGAGTGTGGAGGAAGCGAGGGAAGTTTGTCTGGATCGTACCCAGTGGAAGGAATTGGTCTGTACCTACCCGTACGGGAAAGAGGCGTGACTGTATGTATGTAAAAAGAGTATTCACTGAAAGGCAACAACTTCGCTGTGCGCCTGGCAATGCCGATGTTTATGGGCGGTGACTGCTTCCTATCATGTTGTCCGTCCGCTCGTTTGCCTTAATTAAGTCTTTTAAAAAAAATGCGCTGGACTGGTACTTGTACTTTGTAAATGTAACACACGGAACCCAGGATATAGGCGTATCCTATTGTGGGCATGGGTAATTAAATGTTTTTAAATGTATGGCAAATTCACATTTTTTTTACTTTGTCGTTATCAAAAATCTCTGCGTGCGGTCGTTACTTTTCAATTCGATGGATGAATTATTAACCAGCTAGTTTAAAATGTCCATCCAGAGCATACAAACAACATTTTAGGACTCAGTTAAGACTCGCTTTAATGTGCGAAAAAAATCCTTTTCATCTAGATTTCTCATTCAGTTTAGTATCCATCGATAGGCTTATTAAGAAAACAAGACGAATTCGATATCGTATTATGTACCGTATAACGGGGTGAGTAGGGACACAATCTAAAGTAAGTCATAACCTGTAACAAATGAGAACAATTATTAAATGGACAATAAAGTTACGTCTATTAGAAATAATTTCAGTCTTATAATTAGTAACATAATGATACATTTTAGGTTGTGTCCCTACTCACCCCGGTTTACGGTACTATATCTGCGGCTCTACCTATATTCTATTGACATTATTGCCTTTGATATTTTATCGTATAGTTTTTAACTCGGCCGCCATTACTGCCAAGTAAATAAGAGCTATCAAAACGTTAACAATACGGTAACACGTCAAAATCAATAAATTTTTAGTGTACAATCTCGACCCGGTAGCTTAACCGACGAGACGGCTCGCGCGCTCAATCGACCGCTTGGCATGAAGCCGTTTTTAATTTAGAACAACACCTCTGCTAGTAAACAATTTTATTTTCATACTTACTTTATTTCCTTCTCTTTAATATCACAGCAAAATATACAGTAGGGATTTTTTTTAATCGCATTTTGCAACAAAATATAAAAATACCGTAAAAGAGATCATCAAAAGTGAAATTAAAATTAAAATCGGCCAAGAAATACGGATGATACAAGCGTTATAAACTGCTAATTATCTAGACGGCGATTAGACGAAGAGATCCGATATGAACTGTGACGTCATGTAACAGGTCGGCTGTGTAAACTCCATGATAAATTGTTCGGCTAGAAAAAAATCTTTCTTGGCTTATATCATGGTTATTTTTATAGCTATTTAAAAAAAAAAACTTTTTGTTACACAGCGGGCCTAGTATGTTTGCGTTTATCGCGTGACAAAATGTGGATAAAACATCCGTCACTTTCTGACAAGTTTATCAAGAGTGACGGATGCTCTATCCACATTTTGGCACGCGATAAATGCCCTATAATATAATATAATATAATATAATATAATATAATATATGAGGCCCTCTGCTTAAATTGAAGCTGTGAAAAAAAAGTCATGATTATGCCCTATGATACTGAAATAGGCCGATTATGACATCGTTTAGGCAATATCGAATATTAATGGTGATGTTTATATTGCGGTTATTATTAGGCTTAATGATTTTAATTATGCGGTTCGCATGAAAGTCATTGAGGCGATGCTTTTAACCAATTCAAACCTATTTAAAATAGACGACGCATTCTTAGTTAATGTTTTATGAACATAATTAACTGTAGCTACCTACGTACTAGAATCGTAACTATGTAGATATTTTTTTAACCTCCGACCAAAATGTTATAAGTTCGTTACAAGTATGTTTGTTTGTTTGTTTGTTTAGGAATTTTGTAAGTTTAACGTGTGTTTATGTGTGTTTTTGTATCTGTGTGTCTGTCTGTAGCATCGTATCTCCCTTTGGGATGGACCGATTCGGATGCGTTTATTTTTAAAGGAGGCGTTTTTATCTATCCAATGTTTATTCTATGGATTGATGATAAAATAACATGAGCAAGCTATCCGAAAGTCAAAAAACAATAAAGAACAATGACAACCTTAAACATAAACTAAACTAGACTCAAACTCAATCTTATAAACCTACCAATGACAAAAAAAAAATTCAAGGCAGAAATACATAATATTCCTGTTCATTAATGGACATGTGCCTACCTGGGAGCGAACCCGGGACCGCTAATCTCATACACAGGGTCATCAGTTCACCTCCATCCCAAATTAAGCCTTAAAAATAAAATATGTCACTTAGAGACCTATAAATAAATTTTAACGCAGGAATCTTGCTCAAATGACCGTACACAAATATATAGGGGTTGTGTCACATTAATCTTACCTTCATTTATGGCTTTTTTTATTCGTATTCCGCAAACGTTCCACTTTTACGCTTTAATTCCTCTACCTAAGCATGTTTTATCGTCAGAAACACGCACTTGCATCGATTTTCCTGCTTGCGAGCATGCACGTGACACCAGTGTTATAAAAGAGTGTTTTAGGTGCAGGTGACATGAAAACACCGACATTTAACCTCCGATGAAAACGTAGGTTTTAAGTTTATATACATATCTGTGTAGATGTTTGTGATGTCTAAAGGGCAGTTGATGGATGCAAAATGGCGACGAAAGCAAAGATGGATAAGACTTTTATTAAATTTCAAGTATTATTTAAGTATGAAAATATATGTTGTTTTGATATACAGGGTGTTAGGCAGAAGGTTGGATAAACTTCAAGGACTAACTCTGTAGGTCATACTCATCAACTTTTATTACGGGACCAACCTCCAAATCGCGAAAAAAAAAACAGCTGTTCCATACAAACTTTGAGAGCTAAGCAGGTGCAATGTACGGAAGCGCTGTTTTTTTTTTCGCGATTTATATGTAGGTCCCATAATAAAAGTTGATGAGTATGACCTACATAGTTAGTCCCTGAAGTTTGTCCAACCTTCTGCCTAACACCCTGTATATCACTACATATTTTATATATTTAGAAAGTACTGGTGAATTGTCACTTTACGAATACGCCCCTCTTACGTCTGTAGATGTAGAGAGGTAATTTTTCTTTTATAAGTGGATAGTTATAGAATATGTTTAAAAAAAAGTGAAAAGAAAGGTCTATAATCTATATTATTATTATTGTCCTAAGTATTATTAACTACTATACCAATTACATAATATACTTGGTAGATTGGCTACAATTACACTTTGGCAATATTGAATGAATCTATTTGCCCTTCGGACACAACCATCATTTCAAAGGAGCACCGCAAGACACTCTAGCAGATGCTCATTATTTCATAAAATACAGTTATACGTAAGGTGTAACCAAACGTTAATAAAATAGAAAAGAAAAATTAAAATCCTCGTGTGGTTGCCGAGTTAGAATAGTGCCACTCCATATCTTCCCGTGGATGTCGTAAGAGACGACTAAGGGAATAAAGGCTTGTAGTACTGTTAGGCGATGGGCTTGCAACCTGTCACTAATACGCTGGTAAACATCTTAGCCTAATTGTGCAAATTGTGGTTATAGAATTATCAACAAGTTTTTAGAGATGTTTGTAATTCTGTAGCTCTGCCTACCCCGCTCTGGGAACGAAGGCGTGAGATTATGTATGTATGTAGAAAAATTAAACACAGACGAAAAGCCTCTGCTAAAGCCTCAATAGCAATCATTAAAGAGAGCAATACGATTGCAATCTGAGTAAAAACACAATAGAACAGAGGCCCACACTTAAGTACTCAGGTAGCGCTCACGTGACAGTGATGTTATATGTGGATTCTCAAGGGTTAGCTGGAAGAGATCCCTTAAAAATATAAGTTCGCTTTGTACATTCTTTATTTTTTACATCTTCATTGTATTATTTTTGTTTTTATTTTGTACAATAAAGTGTTTACCTATATACATACAATGCCGTTAGCAATTGAGGAGTGTAATTTTTTCTTTGTTATGTTTTGAATTTTCAGTGACGCCATAAGCCTTTGCGTTAAATACAAGTTTTGTGGTTTAATCAACCGATTGATTTTCCGATTCACTATAAAGGCTGTACCGAATGAAAGGATTTGGAAATCAACATTAATTCTGAATGTGTGTTCTATTTGCATACTGAATATTTTTAGTTTGAATAAACAAAAGTTATTTGACTGGAAACTATTGACATACAACATACAATATACATTCATATTTTCCTGTAAACAAAGAAAAAGCAAACCAGTTTTTTTAGATTAAATAAATAAATAAATAAATAAAATAAATATCACGGGACAATCTCACACAAATTGACCTAGTCCCAAACTAAGCTCTAGGCTTGTACTATGGGTACTAGACAACGATATAAATACTTATATAGAGAAATATATACTTAAATACATAGAAAACATCCACGACTCGGGAACAAATACTCGTGCTCATCACACAAGTATCTGCCCTTACCGGGATTTGAACCCAGGACCGCTAGCTTCGTAGGCAGGGTCACTACCAACTAGGCTAGCACGACGTCAAATGATTGAATGATTTATCAAACATATTCCTGATTGGACACATTCTTGTGCTATTATGAATAAATAGTGTCGCTTCCTTCTATGTGAGTTCTCTCTTACACCCGTACATAAACCAGAATTTAGTAAACAAAATTAAATTAAACCTTTATCTTGAATCACTCTATCTATAGATGAAAACCGCGTTAAAATCCGTTGCGTAGTTTTAAAGATCTACGCGTACATACAGACAGACAGACGGCGGGAAGCGACTTTTATTTAAGTGCACTATGTAGAGATAAAGAATATGGAATAAAAGGAGAAAATGGAGATAAAGAGAAAGGAATCATTCATCATAAAGCTTACATGATATTTAAGCATGAATTTTTCACACCCCAAGAATACAATTATGAGATTTACAATTGTACTGAATAGGAAATATGTTTTTAAATTTCACATGCAGCAAAAATGTCACGACGGAAATTGTAGCAGTGAAATATCGCGCGCAGCTGGAACGGCTAATGAACTCGCTTCATGTTGCTAATATTGTGCATCATGTCGAGTAAATTGAAAAAAAAACCACTACGTATAAATGTGGCTAGGCTAGCCTTTCAGCGTTCATAATTTAATTTAATTCCTTCAAACGCCATGACTTCAACCACTTTTAAACCAACGACTTCAATTACCCTAAAGTTTATGTTTACGTGTGTATAAACCACTTTGGAAATCATGGCAGTGTGTACCGTCCTAACCTTTTGATCCCAGCTGGAGTTCGGACACAAAAGTTCCTCCCGCTGAGACCAACAATAGGTTTGCGGAAAGATTAATCGTCCAAAGAAGCCCCCAAAGCTGAGGGAAACAATTTTTCATCTTTATCAAAATGTACTGAAACATAGCCGGATTCTATACGAAATTTTACGTTAACCATTCATTGCTCTAGTGAGCACCTCTTCGTGTCGTCTTCATTGTTCACTCCCAAGAATTAGGACGGATGACGACACTCGTTTGCCTCGACGCCTTCGCCTGAGACGCACCTGACACCTTGATTTGAATTCAAATGTTAGAGATATTTTGCATTGTCACTGTGAAGCGAGTAAACTTTGGCTCTCCTAATTATGACAAGAGTCAATTTCAAGTATAATTATTGATAGAAATAAACAATTCGAGTACTCTAAGAATAAGAATAAGAACAAAGAATGTTAAGTGACCCAAAACGATAAACAAAATCATGAAGATGTGACATGACATATTGATGGGCTCCTGTGGTTACAGCAAATGTAAAATAACAATTATGGAGCTAGGTACAGCCTTTGTCTGTTGTAGTTATTTAAACCGTATAAAATTGAAATTTCTGTTCGTTTTATTGTAGACACCTGAATTCATGTTATGTTAAATACGCTTCTCATTAAAATTCGTAATTTCCCCAATGATACACGAGGAAGAAAATTACCTTTATTTCATCTAGTATTTACCTTTTACAAACTGTACCATCATTCATTTTGGTTCTGGTGGTAGGTTTTACTTCAACATTGAAAAATAACCGTTATTTATTTAAAACTTTTGGAACGGTTTTCATTTGGTTTCGCTCGCCATAACTGGGCCAAAAGTCGTGAATATAATAAAACTGTATAAATATTGTCCATAATTGGAATGCAATAACGTAAAATAAAAAGTAAAGTCCAATTTTTATGAATGTTTTATATGTTTGGTATTTATGTTGTAGCCTCAACTTTTATCCGACTGCCGAAGGAGGAGGGTAATGTGTTTATCAGCCTATATATGTTTGTATGTATGTTTGTTCCTTTGTAGCGCTCTAGAACCTAAACGCGTTGACCGATTTTGATGATTATTATGTCAATCGATTTGTCTTAATCTTGTGAGTGTCACTAAAAATATGACAGTAACCAAAATTCAATATAGCGGCAACAAGACACCAAAAAGTAAAAAAAAGTTGACAAACTATTACAAGTGGGCTATCATTGGATTCAAATCATCTAGTTAGGTTTCTTTCATCATTTTGAATGATCATTTAGGATTTATAACGATTTGCAGTTGGTTAACACAGCTTGCTATTGTTACACTTGTGAATTATTTTTTGAAATTAGTGAGCACTGTATATAATAACTCTAGTTATTTAAAAAATCTAAATGTAGGTAGGTCGATTCATAAGAGCTGGCACAAATGGATTGAACGTAAGTAATGTCACTTGTCACTGTGTGAGTGCCGTTCTTATACAGGGTCCTCCTAATATTTTGTAAATAAATAAAACTTTTTAATCATTCATAAAAAAAAACACACATAATCTGCCCATTATTAAAACAAAGCCGATTAAATTACTTACTGCAGATTTAATGCTACGAAGCATATTGTTTTACTAACATAAAAATATTACGCTTATTATTGAATCAACCTGTATGCAGCCATTTTGTGATGCACGGGAGCCTGCCGTTTGGCAAAAATATGTTTGCCAAATGCATCGTTTTCCAACATTTTCATTTGCCAACCCAATGTTATATACATTTTTTAGGATTTATTGCAGTACCATCGTGTATAACCCTATAAGCTAGGTAAGGTTCGTTTTTAAAAATTTCCAATTCTGAAATATTTAAAATGCTGAAATATTTACAGTAACAGAAAACAAAGCGGGTTGGCAAATGAAACGGTTGGAAAATGATACATTTGGCAAATATATTTCGCCGGAACAAAGGTACACGTGATGCACATATAGATATTTTCATTCACTCATTCGATCCATTAGCGCGCTCTTGTGAATCGACCTATATTTCAAAAGCATATAAACTGTCTCATCTCCATGCATTTGTTTGTTTGTTGCTGCTCACCACTCGTGACTGTTGCCCCCGCGCACTGCACGAGTAGCACAAGTTTTATTTTCTCGCTTGTCGCTCAGTGCGTCTCCACCGTTACAGACTAGAAAAAAAGGGAGATCCGAGCGACAAACAGGTCGCTGTCATGGTCTTTTTTTAGGGCAAGAAGAAGGCAAACGAACACACAGTCTACCTGATGGTAAGTAAGTAGGGTCTGTGGCCCATACATATTTGAAATCTCAAGACTGCTATCCTAAGACTGCAAATACGTTGCCTACCCTGAAGGACTACGATGCTACGATGTTATGCCTCTTTGCTAGTAATTTTACCTGCTGTATTTCCCATCACCGGAATACAACAATGCGAACACTGCTGGTGGTAGTATAACGGATAAAATGGTGGTAGCGATCATGCATTTTGGCAGTTAAAAACCTTTTAGAAACGATACGATTTAAAAAAGATAACATGTAGAATAGCACATATTGTTTATTCAACGATATCGCAAAAAAAAAAGCAATACCATAGAGCTTCCTCGGTACATCTTGATAGCAATACCCGTTACGATACCAACACGATATGAACTAATTCTGTCATTTTGACAATTAAAAGCATTTAAAAAGCGATATACGATCCGAAAACGAGATGCCGGAGGACTGTTTGAATAGCAAACTAAGAACAATACGATAACAGGGCAAAAACGATGCGGTTTTTTACCATGTTGAATAGAGCCCCTGGACCGTCTGTAAGCGAATATTTTTATTACATAGTTTAGGGTTAGTTCCATTTTTCTTATCATTTTCAGTAATGACAGTTCGAACATCATATTACTCATTTTAAACGTTCTCGAAAATGGCTTTAAAGGCTATAAAAATTAAAACGGTTTATAAACTGTATGGAAAGACACATGGCCGCCTGATCAAAGTTCGGCGGCAGTGGCCGCGCTCTCACGTTTAATTCAATTTGGATTCCCGCCAGATTTCGAATTTGCTGGCAGCATGTCCTTTAAATAATAGAATAGCCGAGTCACAGGTCTATTTAGTATTTCACAATTTACTGCTCTTAAATCTTGACGCGTTTTAGTGAGTTTGTTGAGACTGCATTCCAAAAATAACTCAATACGTTCGTATTGTATTGATTTCAAAAACAATACTTAATCCTAATAATAGAATCTTCATTCAGTAATAAGCGTTATTGATTTTAAAGATATTTTAAACAATCAATTCTTTAGCGCGTGCTTTAAACAACGTTTGGCCGCGAGTTACATTGGTTCGGCAACTACGGACACGCCATCATCATCGTCAAAATCGTCACCGTCGTCGTCATCGTCATCATAATCACCTTCATCATCATCATCATCACCGTCATCATCATCACCACCGTCTTTATCATCATCATCGTTATCATGAAAGGTGATAACTACTTATAGGCTCTGACATTGTGAATATTGTTCATTATTTGTTTATTTAGCGATCATGATTGAAATGCTAATATTTTACACATTTAAGGCTATCGTTTAACAAATTACTCTAATCAAATTGTAAACTATAATCTGGATAGTATTTCCCCAATAGCTATTATATAAATCTAGAGTTTATACAAGATTATCCTTAGAAGTATAATTACTATACTGTTTTACTGTAAATAGCTTCACTGAATTCGGAAGAGCTACAATATCAAACCCTAATATTACTCCAGCTACATTGGCTAATATTTCTCCTTCATTTTCTCACAATAAATTTCTAACCAAAACTGCAATTAATGTGAATTCCCCTGTATTTTCATATGCAGCGTACAACTAAATAGCCTAGAAAACACTTAACCATATTGGATGTTACGTCCAGTTCTAATTTTCACCTAAACTTAAGCTGCATAAGGTAAATAATGCCAGTGAATGGCTTACTCACACTCTCAATTGTTCCGTTGTAAGTTCTATTCCGAGTTAGTAACAAAGATTGTAACGTTTCAATACAAATGGAGGTGCTAAATCTTGGGACGTAAATCAAGTGCACCGGGTTCCAGGGATAAATCCCTGCCCGATACTTGCCACGGTAGCGATACCCCACCAAGTAAAATAATTTACCCAGATGCTTCTTACATGTTACAATTAATTGTTGCTACTTTATTTGCTATTCAATATATTATAAGAAATAATGTTTGAAAATAAATAAATTTTAAGCAAAATTTGATACAAATTGACGTCATCTGAATCTAAGCCTACTTATTGACGAAGCTAACGATAACAGAGGGCCCCTGCCAAGATGCATTGCGCTAACTAGCGTTTCTATTCGTTTTGTTTTTAAACCAATCGCGTCACTGGTAGATCACCTGACTTTTCGTATCACGTCATCTACCAGTGACGCGATTGGTTTAAAAACGAATCGAATAGAAACGCTAGTTAGCGTAATGCATCTTGGTAGGACCCTCGGGTTCGTTTACGGAAGTTAGCGAATATTTTGAGTGATAAACGCGAGCATTTCGTTCGTAAGTCGTTGGTGTTTTCTCTATATTTATGTACGTATTCCTTTACATAGGTATGTTTATCGTTATCTAGTTATCATATAACAAGCCGAGACTTTAGTTTGAAACTGGAACAATTTGTGTGAAAATGGCGCTTGATATTTACAATATCTATGTAACTTACAAGCCTTTACCTTTTAACACATAACATGACAATAACACCCTTGTTCTGAATATGTTTAAACTTTTATGCATGAATTTCTAAACGTTGAATAAACACACACACACACACAAGCTAGTAAGATTTGATAGTGTTTCTTTAAATCACTCATAGTATTTTTGTCGGCATGTGCAAATCTGTTCATTTTGAGTTTGAATAAATCCTATAACAAATAGCTTAATTCTGAAAAACAAGCTCTTCGAAAACAAAGACTAAATGAACAAGTAATTCACAAAATTTAAACCCAAAGCCAGTTAAAAATGGAAGCGATACCAAGAAGTATTTCATAAGATCGTTTCAAAACGTTCCTCTTGGGGCAAATGCTATTTTGTCCGTCAAAATAATGCCACAGTTGAGTGACAAGAGGAATGATGGAAGGAAAGAATCTAATAAAAGTTAAGTGACCGCGAAACGACCCAGATAAGCCAGGCGCCTTGTAACAGCCGTAGGAAAGGACAGGGAGGGCTCAAATGGTTAAAACTCAACAATCTTGTGTTTCTAAGAAGCATTAGCAAGCTTAACACTCGGAACTCTCAGACTCGAAACAGTGTAAAAATGGACGAGATGAGCTGGATCTTCTCGATAAAACCATATTGCTACAATTATGTAGGTATATACTCACACAGTTTTGCAAAGAAATACACACACACACACACGCACGCACGCACACATACACATATCACACTAAAATCCACGCACGAGCACCCAAACGCATGACAGTAACCGTATGCATAAATATAATTAACTATCTTCTTATTTTTTTTGCTTGTTGTTGCTCTGGCTTTCATCGGGGTTGTGGCAGAATACCAGTGTTTTGCTCATGATGAGCAAGTTATACGCAGAGCCATTAGCGGCCTTTACACGGCACAGTTTGGACCGCGGGAAACGCCACGCGCCATTCCACGCGCCAGTCCGAACCGTAGGTTTTTTACTATTTTACTATTACAGTTGCATTTACAATTACGTTTCGGCACGAAGATTGGAATGGCGCGTGGCGTTTCCCGCGGTCCGAACTCTACGTGTGCAGGCCTCTATTACCCTTTTGCCCTGCTGCAGCGCACATATTCTCTTGGCAATTTGTGTGTAATTTTAGTGTCACTCTGCTTATTTGTATTTTTTGTAACCCAATTGTACCTATTTGTGTTTTGTAGTACGTAAATAAACGTTTTATCTATCTATCTATCTATCTATCTACATGCTATCGTATGTTCACCGTCCGGTTCGTCCGTTTCGGTCCAAATTAGGGATTGCAGGTCCACTCCTTGTTTTACCAAAAACTTAAAAACTGGCTGACACAGAACGCTTACTATTCCATCAATGAGTAACTCGATGACATTGGCCTTTAATTATTTAATTATTAAACTTTATTTATAAACATTCGTAAACTTTAATGATTGTTATTATTGACATTATTATTTTTATCATTTATTTTTAATGCAATTACCTAAGTACTGAATATCAATGACAATGGATAATCCTTACTGAATAAATAATTATGTATTATGAATTATGATAGGTTTTATTTACTTGACAGTAATGGCGGCTGATTTATAAACAATACGATAACATGTCTAAACCAATATCGGTTTACCGAGTAGAATAACCCCAGGGATTTCATCGTAGCAATTCAACGAACGCAGAAATTATGATGCTTTCAGGATATCTTAATTAATTGCGTATGTCATATAAATTAAGACTAGAGACTACCAAAAAAAAACATATGGCTAAAAATGCCTTTCGATGAAATGGAAATTCTGCGGTTTCGATAATTTAATCATTATTCGACGAATTGAAAAGCAGTTTAAAAGAATCACCTAACTAAAGCAGGTTCAGCGTGTTGAATATCGCAATATGGCCGTCTTCATTGTCGTCGATAGGTTGGACATAAGATCAAAATGAACTGGAGGGTTCGATGATCCGAGATATCGGCAATCATTGTCGGTCCCAAGTCGTTGTGGGCTACACTAAAACTATATCTACGGGTAGTTACTGACATGAGTCTTTGGAACGTATAGATTTCTTGGAATATCAAGTTTTCATGGAAGGACGTGAGGATTGGGAAGTGACGTTTGAATCGCATAGCTGTCAAAAAAATCCATATCAATTTAGCTCCGGGCGATAACGTTGCTCACCCCCGTCCAATTTTCACGATTTTTTAATATACAGGGTGGCCCAAACATTGACGACCAAAAAAAAATTTAGGTCCCTCGTGTCGTCGGGTATCCGAATCACCCCCATGTATGTTCCGCGATTTTTAGTAGTTTCGGAGATAGGTATGGATCATTTTAATCAGAATTTTGGTAAGTGTTCCTTATGTCCATGTTATGAAAAACCCTTAAGTTCATGTATTATTATTATATTTTTTCAGTGGTTTCTTACACTGATAGAATCATTATGAACTTAGGATGTTTTTAAAACTCCATGCCATTTTTTTTTCATGACAACTTTTAGTGTAATCACACAAAGTTTGTTTGTCCATACTAGCTGAAAAACAAACATGGGGTACAATTAGTATGGAGAAAGTAACTTTGTGTGATTACACAAAAAGTCATCATGAAAAAAAAGCTGGCATGTAGTTTTAAAAACATCCTAAGTTCATAATTACTCTATCAATATAAGAAATCAATGAAAAAGTATTAAAATAATACATGAACTCAAGGGTTTTTCATAACATAGACATAAGGAAAAATTACAAAAATTCTGATTAAAATGATCAATATCTCTGAAAACACTAAAAATCGCCGAACATACATGGGGGTGATTCGGATACCCCACGACACGAGGGACCTAAATTTTATTTTTGGACGTTAATGTTTGGGCCGCCCTGTATTGTAGTTACTATGAAAAACTGAATTTTTTCCTACCCATTTTTTCCTAAACTTACCCAGACCCAGTTTTTCATAATATTTACAATATATTCAAAAACCGTAAATATAAGGCTTGGCTTAAGAGAAAAAACGTTATAACATTTTGTATAGAAGTTTTCAGTTTCACAATTCTCTTAATTGGTGGGACGCCATTTGTAAATTGGAAATACTGACTAAAGGTTTCCCACTTCCAGTTTTTATTGAACAATTTGAACCGTCAGTTAAAACTGAGAATTTAACGTATGAAAATCTGAAAATTTTGGTCTACACACGCTGTTTTAAATTACTGTTTATCAAGACAATTTAATTTGAACTGTATTGCAATGGAAATAAAGTCTATTTTCTTCATAAATAAACACATTGAAAACTGACAGTCAATAATTGATCGTTAGTAGACGCCATTACAGATGCTAACGCCCATTACTTAGCAGGTAATTAATTTGTACAGTTGAATCCATAAATGTGTTCAATTTTGTACCTTGTCACTTTAATCACTGTGGCAATTCATTGGCCGTTTAAACATGACATTAAATAGACAAGGTACTAAACTGTATACATACTTATGAACTCGACAGTAATATGGAATATTTATGACATTTTTTCCCAGCTTCAATAAAAGCTGATTCATGTAACAAAAATATTAGATGAATAATTTTTTGAACAACTGTAAAAATAACCAAGATGTTCCTATCTCTTTCAAGCAAAACCGAATTTAACATGGAGTTTATATGTCTGACTTGTTACATGACATCACAGGGCATATCGGATCTCTATGTCTAATCTGCTTCTAATTAACAGTTTAAAATGCTTGTAAAATCCGTATTTCTTGGCCGATTTTAATTTCATTTTCACTTTTGGTGATCTCTTTTACGGTATTCTCATATTTTGCCATTTAAAAATGCATTTTCCCTACTTATTAACTAAGGCATGCTAACAATATATTTTGTTTTAGTAATTAAATTTCAAACAATATTATGCACAATGTTACACTCGCTCGCTCAAAATATTACTAACTCCGAACAACTTCTAAATGAATGCAGATTTCATTCACCTTTAATCTCATGTCGTTAACGCGATGCACAGTGTAGTATAGCTTAGCCGAGATCCATTATTATTCATTACACGTTCAGGAAATAAACACAGGAATAAGGATAAACGTCAAAAAATAAACCAACCGGTATAAAATAAAACAAAAGCGGCGACCTGGACCGGAGGCGTCAAACTGACTTTGAATTTCGAAAACGGTTTGACGTTCAGTCGGGACCTTTTCATTCCGTCACTCATTAAAACAAAACAATTTACCATCATTACTCTATATTTGCGTACTTTTGAAGGTTAAGCATGGTCATATAATGTATTTATACAATTGAGGTGTATAGAATCAAAGACAGCTAAATCCAACGTGAATTATGTGGATGTACAGTAGCGGCAACGAGTGATGGCACTTTTGAAGTTTGCTCGCTCATGAAGTATCCCTTAATATTGACAGCAAGTATAAAGGAACAGATGTCAAACTTCATTGTTGCAGGTACCGTAATAGTGATGTACTGCTGGCGCTGTAATTTACCGAAACGCATTTCTTAACTATCTTCATTTTGAGGTTGTTTTTATTTGCTCGCTCTCTAGCATTCATCGTTTTAATCATAACTAACAAAAAACATTTCAAAAAAACACTTCGCGTGATGATAACAAAGGCCCGCTGACTGGTACAACAACGTATGACAATGAAGTCACTGCACTTTCAAGTCACCGCCGCTGGCAAACTCGCATCCTAGCTCTGAGTTAACGTGTAATGATTATTTATTCACTCATTTATCAATAATTTAACATTTTGTATATTTTGACACAATATTTTAAATTTCTGAAAATTTCTTCTTCTAGCCACACAGTTTATTTCGAGAGTTTGATCTACAATTTATGGCCTTTTATTTTTATGCGTCATTTCTTGATTAAGTTTTTAAAAATATACTTCTCGCACTTGACTGAATTTTTACGATGATAAAAAAAGTGTTTCACAATACTATTTGTCAGCTATCAAAAGTGCCATCACTCGTTGCCGCTACTGTAGCTGTCTTTGATTCTATACACCTCAATTAATCATTGTCTTCATGTTTATTTTACGGAGTAATCTCTATTTTAATCTTGTATTTTTTATGAAAAGCACTTTCGGATGATGCTTGTCATATACATTTTGATTTAAAAATATATTTGACGTGAAAATTTTGTGTTTTGATAGATTTCATTGATTAGTTAGATAAGAGAGGTTTTCGTCTCTGTCGCACCCAGAATATAATATATTCAACCTTTTTAATTTTCTAATTAGAGGTAACATTATTCTTAACACTATTTCATTCTCTTTCTAAAGGCAATTAGTCTGGTATACTTGTTATTGTCATTGGCAGTCTGAATAGGAACAGACTGCACCGGTAGCGTCTCGAATTGTCGAGTAAACGGGGCTTCTATTCAAAACGGTAAAGCAATATGTCTTTTGACGTGTTATCGTATCGTCAACGTTATTATAGCTCTTATTTACTTGACAGTAATGACGACTGAGTTAAAAACAATACGTCAAAGACATGGTTTTACCGTGTAGAATAGAGGCTCAGGGTCTCGGTCGTTTTTAGGATTCCGTACCCGAAGGGACACCAACGGAACCCTATTAATAAACCTAGGCTGTCCGCCCGTCCGTCCTTGCTTGCTTTGAAGAGCTGTATCTTTTGAACCGTAATAGGTAGAGAGTTGTTTTTTCAGAATATGTGTTATTATGGCGGTTTAACTAATATATATAAAAAATAAAGTAATTGAAAAAATATAAAGGGGGTTACGAGAAACTTTTTTTTAACGTATTTTTATTTTTGTTGTATCGTAAAAACGGTCAAACATACAAGCGTCAAATTAAACGTGATTTTTTTCTCGGACGAAACGAGGACGGGACGGAGACGGGACGTGGTCCGACGTGAATTTTAATGCATACGCAAAGTGACAGTGACGGGCAACTAACGTGTTATTGTTGTAAACAAGATGAATTTTACATTTGAAGAATTGACTTTGATTGCTATTGCTATAGACGACGAAGAACAAGAAGCTACGGATGTCAGGAGAAAAAGGAGGTTTTCTGTACATCCTACATGGCAAAAAAGAGAAACGGGACGGGGCACGTGCGGGACGGGACGTGCTAAACATCGTCGCCGACAATATTTTTCCCGCCACTTTGATGCCACGTTCCCGTCCTGTCCGTGATTCCGTTGCGTATGTACGTTCAGATACATTTTCTATGAAACAATTTTTGAAAATTTCCCTGTTCCGTCCCGTCCCGTCCGTGTAAAATCACGTTACGTATGCAGCGCCCTTTAGTACCTATTATTAAGAATAGATTCGATTCAAAATCGGAACATGATAATACCTACTGTACGAAGGTACGAAACCCTCGTTGCACGAGTCCGACTCGCACTTGACCAGTTTTTATTCATCATTCATGTCTTGAAACATGAAAAACGCAAAGTCGCGCCAATTACGTAGCGAGCTGAAATGCAAATCGTAGCTACGACGTTGCTCTAAGCGAATCAGTGTAGTGTGCAAATACGACTGGAACGGAGCCTTAATAGAACCTTATAGAGCAGGGTACCCCAACCTTTTTTGCATCGAGCCTCCCCTGATAATATGGTCTAAGATCCGAATAGGAGACGACCTTCACCGGGCTGTTTATTCGATAAAAAGTATTTTTTTTTCAAATTTAATATGCTAAGTAATATATGGCGAATAGGTTGACTGAAAAATTTCAGCCCAGTCCTTATATGATTAAAAAAAAAAACTGAAAATGAACTTTTTTTTTTAAATTGCTATTGCTTGTTAAATATACCAATTACATACTAATCGTAAGCATGAAGCCTATAGAATATGCAAACGTTAAGTTTAGTGCAAATTGGGCCATTCTACTTTTCAGTGTACATTTTTGTTATCGTCCGATAAAAAGTATACCAAAGTATGAATCCGAGTATAACTAAATAACAAGAACTTAGAATGTTTAAGTTAAGCGGTTTTCAAAAAAACAACTTTTAAATAACTTAATTATCGTTGAAGAATCTTGGTAACTCAGTGATAAATTGCACTTTTTCCATAGAAAAGGCGGGGACATCAACGTCCACTGCGTTACTCACTTTATAGTTATTACAAATAACTTTTTATGAATCAGGATAATTCTAAATATAAGCTTATTAATGTCCCTTTTCGAGTTTCAAGTTAGAAAACGCAGCACTTTTTGCGGTTTTTGAAATAAAAATAGTTTAGTGAGAACGTCGCTAAAACTTATGTACAACGAATAGTAGAATGGCCCAATTATTAGTACCGAGTTACCTACCTACCCAATAGTTATGACGGGAAAAAATAGTCAACCTAACGTTTGCATTATTCTATAGGCTTCATGCCTTCGATTAGTATGTAATTGGTACTGGACTGAAATTTTTCAGTCAATCTATTCGCCATACATTACTTAGCATATTAAATTTGATATAAAATACTATTTATCGAATAAACAGCCCTGTGAAGGTAGTCTCCTATTCGGATCCCCTACTAATAGTAAATAATATTTTCATAGCAAAAAACAAACGTAGATATAATACATTAATTTAGCAACATCGACCGACGGACCGACGATATCTCGTTGCAAAAGACAGAATGTATAAATAAATGTGTTATTATATTATTTATGTTATATTTACACACTAAATTACAGTTTTATTGAAAATTTCTGGCATTCCGCACCCTTTTGCCAAGTTTCTATGCCACCTAAGGGAGGCGCGCCCCACTGGTTGGCAAACCCTGTTTAAGAGCAAACTTATTGTTGCGTCTTTGAAATATATCCTTTTTTCCCCGATTTATTATCCTTCATTACTACCATGACTGCACGAAGCACGCGCGTATAGTTTCACGCGGCCGCCGCAGCATCTCTCTGTGCGGCGCTACCGTCGACAATATGGCGCGTGCGGCGAATTGATGCGCTGATCTTCCGATTCGTCCGTGTGTGAAAAATGATGTGTGTGAATTGTAAGTTGTGTTGTGAGCCCTCTGGTAAGTGAACCTTTCATCTGTCCTTCCTTCTTCGTGTTTGATCGCTGATCTTGGCAGGGCCATAATATGCATAACGCAAATGTTAGCGATTTTCGAAAACTGAGCAAATGTTTGTAATCGAAGATGGATTAAAACAGCCCTATTTTGCTATACGATGGTAAAGGGTCTGTATATTGGGTAAAACTATATTGATTTTCAAATGTAATTAAAGAAATAAATAAATATCAGGGGACAACCGCCGTTGGTAAGGAGTAACAAACTAACAAATACACACACACACACACACACACACACACACACGCACACACACACACACACACACACACACACACACACACACAAACTTTCACATTTATAATATTAGTAGGATAAAGGAGCTGTTTTAGCCAAAAATATGTTCATTTTGAGGTTAGAAAGTTGTTAACTATTAGAGAAGAATAAACACGGTATACGTATATTATCAGACGGAATAACCGTATTCCTTTCACATCCGTACATAAATAAATAAAAAATGTTTTAAGATTTACCTTCAAATAAAACGATAAAATAATAATGGCAATCTCAACACAAAGGGGAACGTCGGCGTTGCTAGAGCAAATGGCAAGTATCGACTTCCGCACGAGTTCTCCTCTAAGGAGGTTGAACGTTCAGGAAGTTAGTCAAACGTGTTACCGAATACGTTCTAAC
This sequence comes from Acleris literana, assembly GCA_946894065.1. Lineage (NCBI taxonomy): Eukaryota > Metazoa > Arthropoda > Insecta > Lepidoptera > Tortricidae > Acleris > Acleris literana. The sequence continues at coordinate 20,009,321 of OX335677.1, read as the reverse complement.
GATGTTATAAGGGATCCAATGCTGCCAACTGTCATGATTATACCTAGATATTTTGTAGCAGGAATATCATGTGGTTAGAGCTTGACATAATTATAATTTCGACAAACCAATCGATAACCGCCACTGAATGGGTATGTACCTATCATAATACATAAAGTTCTAAATACATAATGGGTCAAAATGCATAATGGTTCATAATATATAATAGCTTCATTTCTGAAACGGAAAACTTTTCACGATTGCTATAATATAAACCTAACCTAACCTAATGGGTTCTACAAAATAACCTTTTAAAAAAGTTTACAGCTTCAGAAATAAAACCATTACATATTATGAACCATTATGTATTTTGACCCATTGTGTATTTTAAACTTTACCTATTATGATACGTTCCCCACTTAACGTCATACAGGACATACTCGTCCATAATTATATAGTTATTAAGAATTCACGCCTGTCCTGAAAATCATTGAAGCATTTTCCTAGTAAAAAAACAGCGCAATAAATTCATCAATGAAAAAAATTACAACCATATAAGATATCGTCGGTGAAACTGCAAAACCGCGTATTTTTCATTTATTTTAAATAAGGAGCAAAATGCACCTTTTTACAAAAGACACTAAGGTTTTTTTTGCTCTATCATAAATTTTTAGTTACGCGGAATTGCCGTATCACCGACGATATGTCATAATGATTCATATTAACAATGTAGTGCGTTATATTTTACATACTTCAGTGAAAATCACTATAAGACGTTGAAATGGTACTTATCGATAACAGGATCGTCGATAAACAAGTTTCTGTTAAATTAAAAAAAAATAGGATCGTCGATGTTTTTATTATGTTCAAAAAGGGCTGCCTCAAAAGATCAGCAATGGTCGAAGTGGCAAACAAGGCCCATCTCAACCCCCAATAATACCTAGGTTGGACAAATACATTTTTTTATCTTTAGGGTAAAAATAGGGCACAAATTTAGTTTTGTACTATCACTATCATTACTTTTGTACCTATACTCGTACCTAGAGATTTTCCTATCACGAATGACGTGTTTTTAGTGCTTAAAGCTCACCGCAAAGGGCCGTTGCGTCCAGGAATTTCCAGATGATTTGGGCAGTGAGGAGTTGTATCTCTTGTGGGTCCATGATATGTCGCCCTAGGAAGATATCTACTTCTGTTGCGCATTAGTAGTCCGCAAGAACAGAGGATGTGTATTGCTGTCTCCTCTGCCTCCTGACAGAACCTGCATGTCGCGTCTTGTTTCATACCCATTAGAAACAGATGTCTTTTCAGTTTGCAGTGGGCAGTTAGGCCAGTTATCCTAGTCCACAGCGCAAGTCTTTTCTCTTCGAAGCCACACAACAGGTATGTATTTTATTGCACAAATAAAAAATAAAAAATAAAAGGTATTTAAAAAGGCAATCTTATTCCTTTAAGGGATCTCTTCTATTAACAATTGATTATTAATAAGATAAATTGCAAGATGTTACACTAAGTTGTTAAGAGGAGAGGTAACTCTTATAGTAACTACTAATAACAAATAGAAAACAATTTTTTTAAATGTTATTATTACAATTATTTGCTTAATAATTTCAATGTAATTTCTTTTACCTTGACAACATGCAACGCATTATAAGCTTAATTAAGAAAATAACTATAATTTCATTCAGCAATTTGCGATTGAGTTGTCAGTAAAACATTACCAAAATAATGAATGTTTTCGCATGACTAGAGAAATTAGATGACTACTGATGCACAAAACACAAATTAGTTTAGACGTTTTAACATGAAATTTAAATATATAATAGAAAAAACTGTCTGACTGACATATCAACGCACAGCCCAAACAGCTGGACCTAGGGTCTTGAAACTTGGAGTGAGTATTGCTTGGGTACCCTAAGGGTGCAATAAGAAAGGATTTACCGAAAATAGACCCCCAACGGGAAGAAATAGGGAGAAGTAGTTCTACACGTGAAGTCACAGGCGTCCTCTTACTCAATAAAAGCCACCTTAACGTAATAATAATTAAATATCAAGACACAATCTCACACAAATTGACCTAGTCTCAAAATAAGCTCTATGGTTGTTCTATGGAGACTAAACTCGGATTCAAAATTAGATTGACACGGTGTTGCCATTGAAATGAAACATTCAAACATTAGTAAATTTACTCTTGGCGAAAGAATGCACGTAAGAAATTAATTACTTAGTAATTTCAAGAATAACATTTAACAATTTGTTTAAATAAAAATGCTTATATAAAAACCTGTTGTATAAATAAATATTTAATTGAAGCAATATTGTGGTAGAAATATTCATGTTGCAATGGTAAAACTTCAGGTCTCGATAACATTTGATATCCGTTTTGATACAATAATATTATCGTTTGAAGATGTGCGTATATTATTAATTCTTATACCTAAAATACGTAAATTCAAAAAAAAAACTACTACCTAGTTGTGTTGGCTATTTTTAAGGCTTATTACATTATAGGAAGAGGGGCGTTAAACTATCTCACTAATTAGACTGAAACAATTAGGATCCTTTTTACATAACAAACATCTAAAAATCAAAGTAGTATAGGCGACAAACTTAACGAAACCCTACGTTTAAGTAATTGTTAATGTCTGTGTACAGAAAATGGAGACTATATTTGAATTTGGACGTAAATTCCCTTAATTCTCTACACCACTACAAAGACTCGTTGAGTTTTTCACCTGCAGTAAGATAATTATATTTTTTACTATTAAGAAAGGGTTGGTGGCATCTGGACCGTCATACTGACATTGACAGATGTTATTGTGACAGTGACATTTGGGTCATTATTTGGGCGTTTGTTCCGAATCACTTTCGTGGTCACATTTTTGTAGAAGTGGTTGCAGATTTCGATTTCGTTTCTGGTTAGGTATCTAAGTTTACCGGACATCTAACAAATATCCAAAAACGGCATCAAAATATACGCCCAATTCTTCAAAAATATGTCCACAAAAGTGAGGCGGTTGAAACGCTCGAATAATGACCCATTTCTTGGTAGATTTGATGGAATCTAATTATGAATCCGAGTTTATATAGCGATAAACATACTTTTATTGAGAAATATGTACTTAACCTCCAAGATTCAGGAACAAATCGCAACTTCAGAACAATAGAGACCTAATTCAAAATTTCAGCTTTCAAACTTCAAACTGAAGGTGCAAAATAGTCGCGCCCATGACACAAATATTTTGCAATACCGGGAATCGAACCCGGGACCGCTAGCTTCGTAGGCATCGTCACTACCAACTAGGCCAACGTGTCGTCAAGATAAATCTACGAATAGCTTCTTTACATAGTATGAAACAAAGTCGCTTCGCGCCGTCTGTCCCTCTGTATGTACAGTCACGGACTTAAATTTGGGACCCACCTTAGGTCCAAAGTCATTCTGACATTCTACGTCATTATGACAGGGTTCCATAGTGGCATAACAATTAAAGTCCTTGACTGTACGCTTAGATCTTTCAAACTACGTAGCGGATTATAATCAGATTTTTATCAATAAATAGAGTGATTCAAGAGAAAGGTTATTATGTATGATAGATTTTGGTGTATGTACGGGTGTTACACAAAACTTACATAAACCGAAACGAAGCGAGGGCGGGTCGCAAGTAAACAAAACGCAAAAAACAAAATTATAGTATTTACATCGTGCCTCGAGCCTCGTGTGGTTGCCGAGTTAGAATAGTGCCACTCCATGTCTTCCCGTGGATGTCGTAAGAGACGACTAAGGGAATAAAGGCTTGTAGTACTGTTAGGCGATGGGCTTGCAACCTGTCACTAATACGCTGGTAAACATCTTAGCCTAATTGTGCAAATTGTGGTTATAGAATTATCAACAAGTTTTTAGAGATGTTTGTAATTCTGTAGCTCTGCCTACCCCACTCTGGGAACGAAGGCGTGAAATTATGTATGTATGTATGTAGTATTTACATAATAAGAGGAAAACAAAGCTTTTAATTATACATTTATAAACATCAAGCAAAAAATGAATTTAAAAGACTGATCATCTTTAAGTTAATCCACCCTCAGCATTAGCATTAATACATGTGGATTTGTATACATAAAATAATTCAAACACGAGGTGAGGATTTACGAAATATTTTGATTATCAAGGGAACTGCTCGCCCAAAACTTTTCAGAAAGGATTTGGGTTTGCAGAAGTTCCGATGTTTCGACGAGTTTTCCTGACAACGCAAGTACATTGTGGATTAAACAACCTCATATTTATAAGGACTGGCTCAAGTTTGAAATGGACATCTGTTGAAAATCTTTTTTAAAACATGTCTAAGTTATAGGTATTTTTTCTACCTTGGAATATTATCCAATTTTGTATTATTACTAGTTTACTGAAGCACGCGACTTCTTCTAGATTTGTATTCTCAAGACTACAATCTTAAGACTGTAATCCTAAGACCGCAAATGCGTCGCCAACCCTGAGGATTAAGATGGAATGCTAGTGATTTCATCGGGTGTCTTATCCCCACACCGGAACACAGCAATGCCAACACTACTGCTTGGCGGATAAAATGATTATAGTTGCCTCTAGATATTTCTCCGGCTGACTTATGCCCGTTTGCATTAAACTTGGGTTAGGCTTGCCCTAGTTAAGATACACCTAAGCTTAAGAGCAGCCTAGCTAAAAAGAGTAAGAGTGGAGTAAGGAGTAGCGTATTAGTGTTCGTAGTGTCGTGTAACAGTAGTTTTAAGGCCCAGTCACACCGGATGCGGGCACGTAGACGTGACGTGCGCGTGCGCTTTCCACTGCGGTGTATAATATAAATTCTCATACGACATGTCACTATACAACGCAGGGGAAAGCGCACGCGAAAGTCTACGCGCACGCATCCGGTGTGGCTGGGCCTTTAACGGGGAACATAATGGAAGCGATCCCGGTGACCTTGCATGAACTTCTACCAACCAGCAAAGGCAAAGTAGGTTGTTAAAACTCAGAACAAATAATCAGGGGCTCTATTCTATTCTAAAACCATATTGACTGATCCTTATGACAAACTTTGGGGCCGATCCTCATCCCATTCCCACCCACTTCCACCACACCCACTCTCATCCACTTTCTCACATCGGTCTTCTAGACGCCGGGAAGGCTTCCACCCAAATGTTGTGCAATACCCGATGGTCCGCACGCAGCGGTTTGCTGCGTCGTTTCTTATTCGCACTGCCAAGGAGTGGAACGCTCTCCCTGCGTCTGTATTTCCGGAATAATATAACCTTGGTGTTTTCAAGGCAAGAGTGAATAGGCATTTTCTGGGTAAGCGTGTACCACCTTCGACCTCGTCGTCACTTAACATCAGGTGAGACTGAGGTCAAACGCAAAAACATTTTTAATTAAAAAAAATGTCCAGCAGTAAACATGTTACGGCTGAAATGACGATGTATACAGGGTGACAGGATATTCGATACAATCCTTTTAAGGAGGCATAGTAGAGCTCATTTGTATCAAATTACGTCATGGCCGAAAATTATTAGTTTCTGAGATATTCATAATTTTAATCCGAATACCAAGTGAAAAATAAACACGGGAACACCTAGTATGGAGAAACAAACTTTATGTGATTACTTAAAAACTTGATTATAAAAAAACCGGCAAATGAGTTTAAAAACTTCACTGATTTATAATGATTCTAATAATGTAAAATACCACTTAAAAACTTTTGAAATAAAACATGACATTAAGAATTTTTCGTGACATGACATGGACATGAAAATCACCAAAATTCAGATTAAAATTATGAATATCTCAGAAACTAATAATTTTCGGTCAGGGTACTCCATGACCTAATTTGATCCAAATGAGCTCTACTATGCCTCCTTAAAAGGATTTTATCGAATATCCTGTCACCCTGTATACTCATTCTTATAATGATATCATTTTATCGTATTTCACTTCATGGAATTTCATTTCTTTGAACGCTATTTCTGCTGACACCATGTTTTCAGCCGGCCTAGTAGGGTTGCGTTTATCGCGTGACATAATGTGGACATTACGTGTCAGAAAGTAACGGATGTTTTACCCACATTTTGTCACGCGATAAACGCAGACTAGGCCCCTGTATAATATTAAATAATAATTACGTAGGTTAGGTTAGGTTATACCCGTGACTACCCAAAAAATTACCTTGCGGTGAAAAATGCCTTTCAATGAAATGAAAATTCTGCAAAATGTATCATAATGTATGTTCTAATGTATGTATCTAATGTATGTATGTTACCACTATACCAAAAAGTAATTACACTATTGTCTTAGGGTAAGCCCTGTAAAAATAGTTGTAATTGTGGGAAAGAAATAAATAAATAAATGTTTTAATGTATGCATGTAATGTATGTTCTGCGGAATGTATGTTCGTTGAAAGATGATTCGATAAAATAAATAAGTTTAACAAAAAGCAAGCTTTCAAAACCCGACTGTTGCTAACCAACTTTAAATCGTTATAAATCCTAAATGATCATTCAAAATGAAAAATGATGAAGGAAACCTAAAGATGATTTTTAAATCCCTATTCAATGATACCCCACTTGTCATACTTGGTCGACTTTTGTTTTAATTTGCTCAATATGGCATCTGGTTGCCGCCATATTGAATTTTGATTACTGTCATATCTTCAGTGACACTCACCAGATTACGACAAATCGATTGACATAAGAATCATCAAAATCGGACAACGGGTTTAGTTTTTATAGTGACACATAGCAACAAACATACATACGCACTGCTAGATCAAAACAGTATTAACTAAAAATACAACTGTATTTAAAAATCAATTTTAATACAACATTTACGAACTTGAAACAAAACTAACAAGGATTTCGAGTTGATACTGTTTTGATCTAACAGTGCGTATATAGGCTGTGAAACACATTACCCTCCTCCTTCGGCAGTCGGGTAAATGGGTAGGTACGCATTGCCACAGTCAAATTCTTTTAATAGCAAGCATTTTTGATATAAAAATCATAAGGTACAACGTTATTTAAAGTCTATTAAACAATGTTGACTAACAATTTAATCACAAAATATCAGAACTCCACGAATTCAATACAACGAATTAAAATAATCGCTCACCTCGAGCATTTATCCCCAACTTTGAAACTACATGGCGTCGAATGAAATAGTTAAGCCAACTTTGTCAAGAGCTTCGTATAACAAGCCCATTCACGGTTTAATTAATTTATGAAAATGCACTGCACACGACACTGACTATTTGTCTAAAGGGTCTGGTACAGTCGACGTCAAAGATATGTTTACACCAATGATATTTTATATTAAGATACGTCATCTACGCGCAAAAACGTTCCTCGAAAAGGAAGGTAATTGCCTTACTATCGTTCAGTCGCGCCGTGGCCGCTGACACGCACGCGTCAAAAATAGTAAAGTTTTATTACTGAACTGCAACAAATATAACTCATAAAAAAATGCCTTCTTATGTATTTCGAGGCTGCCGAAATTATACTGTAACTATAAAAGGAAGAAAGTATGTCTCATTTCATTCGTAAGTGCCGTAAATATTTTTAAAATTTGGTTTTACATCGCCATACTTTATTTAATTTGCACCGGGTGGCGTCACTGTCACCTGTGAAACATGAGATACACAATTAGATATCGCATGAGTGCGATAAAGACGGGTAGCAATATGGCAGACATAAGCGGGCACGCCGGGTCATTCGGGTACGCAATTTGAAACAACTAATTATCTCTTTCTAACAATAGCGTTCGCTACGAATTGCCGTCTTTGTCTGTAGAAATATGGCAACGTAGCAACTGTCAGTAATTGGCGACGGTTTTCGAATGCGTTTAGTATGAGCATAACGTATCTAAATAGAAAATATCATTGGTTTACACTATTACCTTGTCACTTTATCTGCTATGACAATTTCATATGGCAGTTAAAACATGGCGTTAAATAGACAAGGTACTAAACTGTTAACATATTTATGACGTCGACTGTACACGATCAACTTTTTAGGGCAATGTGTGGCCGGCAACTATTGCTGTCTTACTCTTATTTCGTATGTAAGAGCATCATGCGTATAGTTGCGGGCCACACATTGCTGGTATAACCGGCCCTTAACTATTCTGTTACTTAACTCGTAAACACTTCAAATAAATAATCTGGGATCGTATTTTACTCCATAACTACACTCGAGAGCATTGAAAACGGGTTATTTTCTATGGTAATTCAATACAAAGTGACCCTTTTTCATTGGTCTTGACTATAAACTCCTTTGGACATGTTATCGCCATGTTCTTAACTCGTCCGCCATTACTATCAAGTAAATTTTAAGAGTATTGTGAAACATCGGTTAAATCGCGTTGCTGTCAAAGTTTTTCTATACAAAGGAGAATGGGCAAAAATGTATGAACGCTGGCCTACAAACCAATAACAATAAATACTATATCATCGGATATCCTTTTTAATTCTACAACGATTTTGTGTAGCGGGAAACCTCAAATAACTGTGAGGTTTTTTTTAAATCTGGAACATCGGTGCGCCTACATAGACGACTTTAGCATAATTACTATGAAATACTTGGAAATGAAAACGTAGAGACCTATTTTTTCATAATATCTACAAAATAAAAAAATCTATAAAATCTGTCTAGGTTTAAGGAAATAAAAACTTTATCACATTTTGTATGGAAATTTTTAGCTTCACAACCCTCTTAATAAGATTTATCGTAAAGTTGACAATACAATAAAATGTTAAAAGCATTATTGTTTTGCCAAGGAGAATAGAGCCTCAGCTGTCTCAGTTTTATCCTAAAAGCTATATCACAAAGAAAGAAATAAAAAGAGTTCTAAAAAAACGCTTGTGGACGGCACGTCGAGCGCCTTATGTGCATAATGTGTGCATAACGCAATTGCCATATACAACTCAAAGTGTCATTACAATAGAGATGACAATTAATTGACTTTAATTATGTCAAGCACTTAGAGGATAAAAAAGATGCCCATTTGGAGGCTAACATTACTTACTAACCTTATAACTAAAACTATAGAGATAGACTGAAATTATTATTGGTATCTGTGTATTTAGGTCCACGGTATATTTCGTTCTCTTTCAAATACCCAAACATTAGAAAATAACTTGTATTTTCGTCCTTTCCCCGGGAATTATCAAAAAATATTACGAACACAAAAATATCGCTACATTATTTTGATCCTTCGAAATTTTTGATGCGTGCAAACATTACAGAAATAAGATTCTTACAGCTACCGGCAATTTTTTTGACCCAAAAACTTGTTTGAAGATGTTCGATTCCGTTTCTGTCTTCGTTAAAAAATGTGGCATTATCTATGTAAAGGGACCTTATTGTCGATGGCGCTTACGGCGCACTGCGTCACGCGACGTTGTATTTATATCGGAGCATCTTTAATAATGGCGGAAGCGCCATCAACAATAAGGTCCCTTTTCATAGATAACACAAATTGCTTCTTATCGATCGGTCGATCGCGCGAGCGAACTCATACAAGCGAAGCTAATAATACCTAATTGAGAACGCACGCCCTAAAATTTTGTTTGTACGCTCTGACGGGACAACTTAAATTGGCCGGTTTATCATTCGACGAACCGAATTGTGAACATTTACTTAAGAGTGCTCTTGTCTGTGGAGAAATTTCCATTCTTTCCTATTCCCAACCTTCTCACACACACACACACACACACACACACACACACGCACGCACGCACGCACACACACACACACACACATACACACACACACACACACACACACACACACACACACACACACACACACACACACACACACACACACACACACACACACACACACACACACACACACACACACACACACAGAGAGAGAGAGAGAGAGAGAGAGAGAGAGAGAGAGAGATAGATAAAGTACCGTCATAAACACGGATATAAATACACAATATAATATTTATATCTGTGGTCATAAACCTAAAAACCTTGACGGTATTTTTTATCAAACAGTTCACTCGACAAGTGCCTCGAGGAAGAAACAACCCTCAGATCAAAAGTAACCCACAACCTCAGCGATAAAAGGGTTAAAACAACATTCATATCGCCGGGTAATTGGCTCAAGAAAAGCCACATTTACCAACTTAAAGATCCCGTTCTGTTTACTTCCGCATGTAGGTTAGTAGGTTGTTCGTAAGAATAATAGAAATGTTCATGCACAGATTGTTCGATTCTTGGCAAGCTCAGGAGCTGTTAGCATGTTTCAATCATTCATCCCGTGTTATCGTATTGTTTTTGAGTCAGCCGCCATTACTGTCAAGTGTAAGAAAGCTTTTCGCAATCTAGGGTTCGTAATGCGGCAATCGCAATCATTTACGAACATTAACGCAATACGAGCTCTTTATGAAGCGGTAGTTAGAAGTCACCTGGAAGTCCACATGAGTCTAAATATAGATTGATGGTGGAGCGTATCCAAAACAAATTCATTCGATTTTTGTATTGGAAATTATATAGGGTCTACCCTTTTTACCCGTTAATGTATGCTACATTGTTTGTGTTAGGAATGGTGGAATATAATAAACTGGAGGTTAGAAGGGAGCTAGCATTGGCTCTGTACATTTTTAAGCTGTTGAGAGGCAAGCTGTTCAACCCGGGAGTTCTGGCAGAGGTGGGCGTCAACGTGCCGGAGCGGTACGCGGGGCGCCGGCGGCGGCCGCGCCTGCTGGCCGAGCCGCGCGCGCGCACGCAGCTGCTGCGCCGGGCTCCTATAGCGAGGGCGCTGCGCACATTAAACCGCGTAACGGTCGGGGTTGACCTATTCTGTTGTTCTCTGAATGAATTCAAACAAATAACTTTGTATAGGTATTTTATCCTACCTTTACGAGGAGGATTAGTATTAAGTAGTGTAGTATTGAATCCACACTGTCGAATTAGGTTAGCCTGTAAGGATAGTTGTGTGTATGTAAATACATAAATAAATTAATAAAATAAAATAAATAAATAAATATCACGGGACGATCTCACACAAATTGACCTAGTCCCAAACTAAGCTCTAGGCTTGTACTATGGGTACTAGACAACGATATAAATACTTATATAGAGAAATATATACTTAAATACATAGAAAACATCCAAGACTCAGAAACAAATACTCGTGCTCATCACACAAATATCTGCCCTTACCGGGATTTGAACCCAGGACGGCTAGCTTCGTAGGCAGGGTCACGACCAACTAGGCTAGCACGTCGCCAAAATAAAATAAAAATAAAAGTCAAAATAATAAATTAATAAATAAAAATATGAGCTATCGTAACTTCGACAATACGCGAACATGTCAAAAGCAATATGGTTTTACCGAGTACAATACGTTGATATATATCAATGGATATTTATTTTTAAAAACCGTTTTTTTTTCTATCAAATAGTTAGACAGGCAACACTAGAGTTAAATGTTTCACTTAAAATTCTGTTATCGCGCCACGAATTTCAAACCTTATTACCACGATATAAGATTCATAATAAATAGGTACTTACAAATATTAATTTATGTTTCAATTTTATATATATAATATCAAATATCAAAATATCGGATATTTTGATCTTTATAATAAAAATATAATGCATATATATCGGATATATTATATCAAATATAATCGGATTTTTTCGAACCCTTATAATAATGAATCGTCAACATGAAATTTCAAGCTGTTGAAGACAATCGCCTAACTAATAGCGAGGCAATGCAACGGCGACTTGTGTATTTGCACAACTGTAACCGGCGAGAAACTTCACGCAAACCGGGAGCTTAGGGAATGTTTACACGACCCAACAACTTAACCAACATATCCGCACTGCACTCGAGTACTTAGCTAAGTTAAACGGTGAGATTAAACTCGATAATTTAATTAATAGCCTTACTAGTGACTGGAAGTTTCGTATTCCAAGATTTGTGTTTGGACATTTATAAAGGTTTTATCTATATATATATATATAAATGAACCCCTATTTCTCCTGGTCACCAACTTGAGAACGGCTGAACCGATTTGGCATTTTTTTTTGTTGTGTTCGTTATTGTTAGGGTAAGGTCTAATGTAAGAAAAAAAAAACGAATGTTATGGTCGGAAATTTGCAGCGGGGCGAAGCCGCTGGCGGGCCGCTAGTTATAAATAAATGTCATTAGACAATCTCACATAGATTGAACTAGTCCCATATTGGGCCTCTATTCTACTGACAATGAGTAAAACAATTTTTGACGTGTTATGGTATTGTTTTTAACTCAGCCGCCATTACTATCATGTAAATAAGAGCTATCTTAACGTTGACAACACGATAACCTGTCAAAGGCAATGTGGGTTTACCCAGTAGAATAGAGGACCTGAAAGGCAACTGGAGTTCACCGTATAATTATGTATCGTCAAAATGTAACAAAAGCAAGTTGTAGAAGACAATCGCCTAACTCATAGCGAGGCGAAGCAACAGCGACTTGGGTATTTCAACAATAACCGGGTAGAAACTTCACGCAAACCGGGAGTTTAGGGAATGTTTACACGATCCAACAACTTACCCAACATATCCGCACTGCACTCGAGTACTTAGCTAAGTTAAATGGTGAGATTTAACTCAATAATTTCATAAATAGCCTTACTGAAAGTTAAGTGTTTAGAGATGTATGTGCGTAAAAATGTAATATTATAAATGAATGTCGAGACCCAAACTAAACTGAAGGCTTATTGTATGGGTTCTACCAGGGCCGGCCCTACCAATCTACCACAGGGTGAACGAAGCCAAACTCCTGTGTGGCAGCGGAAAAAAAAAGGAACCTATTGAAAAGAGTAATTTGGTATTTTGAATATCTAGTTTTTTGGGAATGAGCGGCATTTTCAATTTCCACTCACACTTGACCGATTTTTAGCATTTGTTTTTTTCTTAGGGTTTGTACTAAACCATATCATATTTGACGCTTGTATGTTTTACTGTTGTTACGATACAAAAAAAAAACAAATACTTTAAAAAAACCTTTTCTGTATGAGGGCCTTCTTAATTATTTATTTTTTTGTTTAGTGAATCTACCGTAATAACACAATCAGATTAAAAAAACAATCCGCTATCTCTTACTGTTCAAAAGATACAGCTATTTAAAGAAAGGTTAGGTCAAGCGGACACCCTTTAGGTACAAAACACTACCTAATTAAGTAGTGGTGCAGGACGTCGTGTATTGACAACACTTTTATCACCATTATCAGCAAAAAACAGTATTTATGAATTATAAAACAAATTAAAAATACATACATACATAATCTCACGCCTTCGTTCCCAGAGTGGGGTAGGCAGAGCTACAGAATGACAAACATCTCTAAAAACTTGTTGATAATTCTATAACCACAATTTGCACAATTAGGCTAAGAGGTTTACCAGCGTATTAGTGACAGGTTGCAAGCCCATCGCCTAACAGTACTACAAGCCTTTATTCCCTTAGTCGTCTTTTACGACATCCACGGGAAGACATGGAGTGGCACTATTCTAACTCGGCAACCACACGAGGAACTCGGCAACCACACGAAAAAAATAATTCATAATTCACACATAAGTGTCATATTACAACAATTTTGAAGTCAACTTTAACTTTATTTTTCTCAAAAGAAAGTTTCTATTCAAGAAACAAACAGATGTCAACCATGAAATTAGGGAAACGACCAAAGTTCAATTCACATTAATTTAAGTAACATTGACTTGTTTGTAACAAACTTCGAAATATCATTTTAATTATTTAAGAAACGTTAACAAGCCCCTTATTCGTTTGTTTTGATTAACGGTGTCGTCCCAACGCTCGATAAAATTAAAACGTCGCGCTCGTTTTCTTCAAGAATATTCTCACGTAATAATGGCATCTTTACAGGTCATTTTCGTTCAATATGATGGCCGAACGATTTCAATATGCGGCATATTTCAAACGTCTCCACGCAGCGCTCCTTGTCAGAAAACAGCGAGGACCCATCAATTAAATAACTGGAATAAATATTAAATTAAATTCCTCTCTTCACCGTCCATTGTTATTTTTATATGGAATGTTACGCATTTAGAGATATTAAGCTTCTTTTTTGACGATGGTAATAACGAAACGGGCGTTTTGAAAATGATAAAGATGTGTTAATTTCGTATCTGTTATCTCTCAATGTATACAGGACATAAAACGTTTTCGAACTTCAAGCTCGATTCTTGTCTACCAAGTTATAGAGTTTGACGTTTGTACATTTATACCTTATAGTTTCATGTTGAATTAAATATCTTGGACACAAGATTCATCCCAAAATAATATAAAATACAATTGATATATGGTGGGACGGCTAATTGACTTATATTACCAATGAGGACAAGCGATATGTCATCAGATAGGTAATTAAGTTGTGAAACTATTACTATGGCAGGTAGTACGAAAAAAATTGTGAAATTAATGTTATCGCCAAAGACTCCGGTCTTTAACTTTAATTCTTCATAGCAAAAATCAAACTGTCATAGGGTTTGACCAAAGTGTTTTATCGACTATCGATAAATAGATGTCACTTAATGAGTCATTAACATGATATCGGTAGATGTAGATCGATCATTTTCCACTCATAAATGGATCTTCAATAAATTAAGAAACCGATTTACTCCGAAAAACCAGGAACAAGTGGCCATAGTCCATTGATTTTATAACATGGATACGCACTTAACTCAAGACAATAACGAGGACCTCGAACACTTAATTCCAGTCACCAATAATTAAAGGGATTATAAATATAATATATATACACACTCTTTTGAGTAGGTTGTGTAACTGGCAATTAAGTGCACAAATTTGAAAAAAAAATTGGAACCAAATATATTACGATTGATTGACGTATCCAGAAATCTCGTTTACATCTTAAAAATGGGTGGAAATCATTTTAGTAACACGGCACGGAAATTACTTATGACAATCAAGCGACGTAAATGAGATATGTGACATGGGCACGATTTATTTTAATATGGAGATGCAGGTTACTTATCAAAGAGGTCAAATGTTACAGAATAATCGTATAAGTCGATATGCGATAATATTCCGTAACATCGATAAAACAATTTGGTCAAACCCTATGACAGTTTGATTTTTGCTATGAAGAATTCCGGTCCTTGGTTATCGCCATGCAAAGACAGCGGTGTTTCAAAGTAATTACGCTTACGTCGTCTATGTAGGCGTCCCGATGTTCCAGAGTTTTTAAATGTTTCTCACAGTTATTTGAGGTTTCCCGCTGCACAAAATCGTCGTCGAATTAAAAACGATATCCGATGATATAGTGCTTATTGTTATTGGTTTCTAGGCCAGTGTTCATACATTTCTGCCTACTTATTTTCCTTTAGGAGTTCGCATGAAAAAAAAGATTTTACGTAACACCTGGCCATAATGTGAGTTTTATCGCACGCTGCGCGCACGGTAAAACTCACATTGTGGCCAGGTGAAGACGTAAAATTGTGTACTCATCACGGGCAGTAAAAAATAAAGCCCTCTATCGCATATTTACAACCCTCGCCTACGGCTCGGGTCTCAAATACCTGCGATTTCGGGCTTTCTTTCTTTTACAGCCCTTGTTAAGTAATGTACTATTGTTCCATTGCGTTATATGGAATTAATTTTAGGTCCACCAACATATCAATCAAATGATTTTAGTTTTCGTATTTCAAATTATCAAGAAAAAAAAACGGAGGTTTGATCTCAGTCCTAATCCGACATAAAATTATTTACATTTGAAATAATTCCAGGGCTGTATTCGCAAAAAAGTCTTTAAGTTGATTCTGCCAAGGCAAGGCGTGTCCAGAACGGGTGTCAGGGAGGCACTAAATTTTGTGACACGATACTTTCTGAAATCACCGTGATGTCGTGTACTGCTGCAAAAAACGCTACGAAATATTATTCACTCCTTCGTGTAAGGAGTGGAATCAATCGCTTTACATAGTAGCCTAGGGCCTATATTCTATACTAAAGCCCAAGACTTTCTCCCTCTATCCGACCCGTTTTAATTTGGTATTGTATTGATGATTTGATAATAGTATTATACCTACTACAATTAAGAGTAAAAATATATTTATCTACACTCATATCATAAGTCCTCTATTATGCGTTCAAAACCCATTAGGCAATGACCAGCATTACCTGTGGTAGTAGGTGACAGCGATGACAGCTGTTAATTTTGGAAGATATTCCAAATTTGGATCTCATTACCTTACAATATTCGATAACGTAATTTCAAAATTACGTTACAGCTGTCATCGCTGTCACCTACTACTACAGGTAAGGTTAATGCTGGTCAGTTGCCTTTCGGCTTCTGAACCCACCTTCGAGTACTTATAATATGTGTGTAGATAAAGTATTGTACGCGACTCTGCGTAATTAGCATTACAACACTCGTGTGATACATTATGAAAGTCGCCTTGCGGCTGGTTTCATAAACCACACTCATGTTGTAATGCCTGTCATTACGCAACCGTAAACTATACAACACAAAGACACAAAAATGTTTAAACAGACCTTATTACTGTAGCAATTAAGTTTATGTATTCATATTTTTGCAACTTAGTGCGGAAGTTTATTTTACCCCTTGACTCTACCATAGGTGATTATTAAAATCTAAATTAGAAAGTCCGCTTAAACTAATTACCCTTAAAACGAGAATAAATCTAGAAATTTCCTTGAAATTAAAAGTCCATATTCAAATCATGTACACTCGGCATTATCACAAACGAAAAACATTGCAGATTAACGAAATATTTTCCAAGAAAATGAGGATACCGTGAAAAATATAACGTCGCGAGGCTGATGAGCAAGATTAATGAAGCAGAAAGACTTTGATCGATCATGGTTTTACCTAATAAATGTCTCAAGATCCCCAGCAACAACAAATCCTCTGCTAAGTCAAACGCGGCCCGTAATGGACTCGTCATTCTACGTTATTCTTCCGATACCGGGGCGTTATTCGTTTTAGTTTCTCTTCCTTCCTCGCTAGCAAGCCTAACTTGACCTTTCATTGCGTGTTTTAGAGGTGGTAAAACCTTGTGAAGTCTGTTCGGATCGCTACCACCATTTTATATTTTAAGATTATAGACTAAAGTTCGTATTAATAAACTCATCTTGGCTGAAATGCCCAACACAATACGTCAATGTAAAAGAACAATGGCGCATTGTTATTTCCCGGTGTGGATTTAAGATAAACTGTGTTATTGCTTTAAAGAGGCATTTCATCTCAGTCCTCAGGGTTGGTAATGCAATTGCAGTCTTAGGATTAGTCTCAAGATTATAGTCTTGAGAATGGAAAAAATATGAGTATGAAAAGCAGTATTGTTGCTGAGTCTCTATTTTACTGGACTTACTGTGTAGACCTAATTAATGAAAGGTAATTTTTTGTGTAGTGTTAGCTAGTTGTAATAATGTGTATGACTTTACCTTTCCACCCGGCTTCCTAAGAAGGAAGGTGACACTTTTCGGGAGCATGTATTGTATGTATATATCCATCTATGTTTTTAGCTACATTCTTTAGGCTCGATTTAACGGATTATGAACTGCGGGTGTCATTGTGAATTGGAGTTTATCACAGGAGTGTAAAAGTCTATCCATGTTTTTTGCAATCAACTTGCAATAAGATTTTTGTAAAGCTTGTAAATTCGTACCTTGCTTGTTTGCCTTTACCTCACCCAGTATAAGACAAAAGAAAAGCATCAATTATGAGAAAATATTATAAATCTCTTTGCATTTGTAGTCTAAAACACATTTAAAACAACCGGGCTATTTAACAATACCCCGCTTGTTACAGACTCCGTTCGTACAGCTCTGTTAAAATTTTCCGGCCGTAGTCATGTTTTCGTAATGCGTTTTTAATGTTCTCATATTCCTATAAATCACCGACTACCCCTGGTCCAGATAGCTATAATGGCTTATTAAATTAGTTTATAAAGCTTTAGCTCATAATAGAGCGTTCAATGGAACGCTGATGGCCAATATTAATTAACACCGCGCGATGATTTTAGTAATGAATATGTTTAGTGGTTATTAAAATTTTAAATGCTTGTTAATGTGAACCCTGCCACATTAAAAATTTGGGATTATTATAATGTAGTGGGGTAAGGTCCAAAAAGTTAGGCATGTTAACTCACTCAATTAAATTTTCTATGAAACTTGCCGTTGTGACACGAAAATTAGCCATACAGTTGTAGGGTTACTTTTCGTCGCACAACGGAACATTTTTCGACTTCGTTGTTTGTATTTTAAAGCCCTAGGTATTTTAACATTAACTAGTCTTTATATTTACGAGGTTGCCGTGTTTGTAAAATCAAATCCAAATTTATTTCCCCATAAAACAAATTCGAATGGAAGAGCCATTCGCCACAAATTTAAAATAAATATTGTGCCTGGTAAAACCGCATTTCTGCGTAGAAGTATATTAGGCGTCGCGACTAAAGTTTTTAATTTCTTACTAGATAGCCTTAAAGACTTAGAACTCAACATTTTCAAAAAGAAGCTAAAATGCAAACCAGTCGAAAGAGTCTATTATACAATGGAGGACTTCTTTAATGACAAAGTCTAACTTAGTAGGATTTAGTTTTAGTTTTTTTTTTTCTTAC
This sequence comes from Acleris literana, assembly GCA_946894065.1. Lineage (NCBI taxonomy): Eukaryota > Metazoa > Arthropoda > Insecta > Lepidoptera > Tortricidae > Acleris > Acleris literana. The sequence continues at coordinate 19,990,698 of OX335677.1, read as the reverse complement.
ATAATTGCGATTAGAAATAAGTATGACATTGTATTCTTAATTATTCACAATTTTATATTACTTGTATTTGTGGTAGCATTTGAAGTGTTTGTCGTTTGTAGTTTAATTACTATTATTTTGACCTATTTTTGTACGCCGTAAGGCAGATCACAGAGGTCCTTTCTTATTGCATTTATAACACCTGTAATAACCTGTGTTTCACAAAATAAATGATTACTGATTACTGATTACTGTATGGTTAACTACGCTTAACTATGGTGCAACTTTTTGGTCCTCAGTGACCATTTAGTTATATTACGCATCATTTTGAGCGTAGTTACCGATCTATTATCAAAACCTTACGTTATAATTGTTCTGTTCCGTGTTTTATTTTTGTGGTGTTATCAGATCGGAGACATATTAAGAAAGGGCCAGGTCAGGAGACCTTAAACCGCCGCAAGTGTATGAAGAGACTTATGAGTGTGGAGGAAGCGAGGGAAGTTTGTCTGGATCGTAGCAAGTGGAAGGAAGTGGTCTCTTCCTACCTCTACAGGAAAGACGCGTGATTGTATGTATGTATAAATGTATTGAATCGTATTGTTACTAATACAATAGGTAGTCAGAAAAATAAACCAAAATAAAACAATATTCAAAATGAATGAATGAATGATGAATCAATGATATTTAATTTGCAAAGTAAGTCACAGTATACATTGCATGTTATGTCAAAAGTACAAGAAATTACATTGGAAGCGTCAAAAATATACACAAATTTATAATCAAAAATAGAAATAAGAAGTCAGGATAACAATAAAAATACAAAACTAAGGAGTTCTCACCGTTAAGGATCGTCTTAAAAAAAATAGCATGCAACCAAATTAGCATTTTTTTAAAAATAAATAACATAATAAGTCAAAACATCAGAAATAATAACAACAACAACACAGATTAAATCAAAACATTTTAAATAATTACATACATACATACATAATCTCACGCCTTCGTTCCCAGAGTGGGGTAGGCAGAGCTACAGAATTACAAACATCTCTAAAAACTTGTTGATAATTCTATAACCACAATTTGCACAATTAGGCTAAGATGTTTACCAGCGTATTAGTGACACGTTGCAAGCCCATCGCCTAACAGTACTACAAGCCTTTATTCCCTTAGTCGTCTCTTACGACATCCACGGGAAGACATGGAGTGGCACTATTCTAACTCGGCAACCACACGAGGCCCGGTAAATAATTTATGTACCTAATTATAAATTAAGGTCCATAAACTCTTTGACTGAGTATAATGGATTTTCCAAAAAAAGGTTTTCAGCCGGCGTCCAAATGCTTGGTCGTTCGTCAAATCAGAGTCCCTTAAAGTAGTTTCTCTTTGCTTTTCTTGTCAAAGTGATTCGCGCTAACACTAAAATTAAAAGGTCAGTCCGTAATTGCATTAAAACTTATTCAACTGAGTGAATCAACACCAGCCAATGCCGCTCGAAACTTAGTAGAAATGTTAGCAGTATTTTTATTCAGATGAGAGATTTGTTCCAGGGCGTATTTTAAAGTAGCCACGCCAAAAGCATTCTTCTTAAAATATGTAAGGAAGTTGAATGAATTTCGGCGACAGTTTTCGGGCTGGCTGCGTCGGGAGATACAACTTCGAAATTGAATCACGTATAAGGTTTAAAAGTTAAGCGGTTACGTTTCGTGTTAGAAACCACTTTTTATGTAACAGTAGAACGTGATCTGGGGAAACGCGACCTTTTGTTTGAATGTCTTGTTTCACTTTCGTTATGATAATTCGCTTGTTAGCCAACAACGTCGCCTTGTCGTGAAAATGTTCTTTTATTTTATTGTTTGTGTCAAACATCTCAAGTAGGCGTGTCGCATAATGTTATCAGCTGTTTACTCCGCCAATTTTATTCCTAGGAGACTATAGATCTAAGTCAAAGTGAGGTAATGAAGTCAAATAGTATGCAGTCACTTACAATTCCATTTGATAAGTCAGTTTAAAATAGTTCCATAGTGGCACGAGAATTAAATTGATTGATTGTACGGTCAATTTAGATAGCCGTATAATAAGATTTAAAAATCTATCAAGCTCCTGACCGAGGTTTATAGCAGTTAGATAACTGTTTTCTCTGCCTAACACTAGGCAGATTTCTTAGGGTTCCGTGCTCGAAGGGAGCCCCACGGAACCCTATTAGCATCCCTACGCTGTCCTAACTTTAAAGAGCTGTATCATTTGAACCGTAATAGATAGCGAATTGCTTTTTTTTTTATATGAGTTATTACGGCAGATTTACTAACAAAAAAGTGAAATAATAAAGAAGGCCCCATACAACTTTTTTTTTTCATTTTTTTTTTATTTTTGTTGTATTGTAACAACGCTAAAATTATACAAGCGACATAGGTATGATTATTCTGCAAACCCTAAAGAAAATAATGATAATAATGGTGATGTGAGAGTAGGGCTGATTCGATTCAAAATCGAATTTAAATTGGAATATAATAATGCCTACTGTGCGGGTGTACGGAACCCTCGGTGCGCGAGTCTGCCTCGCACTTGACCGGTTTTTATTACATTATCATGATATGTTTCTATTAACACAATACTATAGCAAAGTTTGAGGAAAGTATTGAATATTTGAAAAGCTTAATTTGTTACCTTTCTAGGTTGAAGGGCTTGGGACTCAGATTGTTTTGAGTTACGAGCGAGTCTTTTAAAATAAGCCGGAAGAATAGTACATTACTACAGAGGCCGGGAAGTAGGGGGTTGCCGGCCGAGTTCATATAGACGGATAGCCGGATAGTTAAGAGGCTGGTTCACGCCGAGGTTTGTATAGTGCTTTTCTCAAACATTTAAATAATTCATTAAAAAAATAAAACAAAAATTACGACGTCAAATACGTACTAGGAGTGCATAAACATTAAAAGTAACCTACAGTGCTCAGTCATCCGCGCTGTGCCGGGTGCGCGCCGCCCCGTGCTACATTGCCTGCGATCTAAGTTGCGCTACGCACCCCTAATAACTTCTGCCCTCCAGGTACCTGGTGCCTTTATGCAAACGCTTTGGTTGGATGCACGGCTATTTAAAAAAAACAGCTATTTAGCCTGTTCATAAACACAGCCGCCATGTTTACATGAAATTAAAAAAAAAAACTACTTCCAGGCCTAGGTCTTCAATTGTGTATAAAATTCCTTAACAGTTCTCTCGAGGTGTTCCGCCCGCAACGTGATACTTTGAGGCCTAAAATAACTAACATAACGCCAATATTCCATTGCATGTTTGAGAAAAATCTATTTTCTCTGCGCGAGATATAAAATATTGATCGTATGATGGAATTTCCACTCAAAGCGGCGGCCTGAAAGCGACTAGTCGCCTATAAACCGTTTTTAAGCTCCGAGATTTGATTCCAAAAGAACCCATAGACACACCGACAAAAAGACGCGTTAGCATATTTTTCTTATTTTACTGGATAATAAAATGGTAATGAGACATTTGCATACCAAATCTTATCGAATCGAATTGCCCTCTAAGCACGCAATAAATTGTAAGAAATTCAAATCAGATATTTTTATAAGAGTAACAGCTCGGCGGAAAATTTTGCAGGTTCTTAACGTTTTTCTCCTTCGCTAATCTCAACATAGGATCAGTAGCTGTGTCTTATTTATGATTTATTTATGAAGAAATCTAAGCAGCGAGTGGAGTAAGTATTTTATTGTAGCGCCTTTGACCGCGACCGGCGTGATGCCCGCTTTAGCCTCTACTTTTTAGGGTACCGTAACCGAAGGTTAGCCCAAAGGCACCCTAGTTATTAGGTATTAATATGGCTATGCAGTCCACCTGTCCGTCCATCCTAACTGCGGTATCCTTTGACCTGTAAATAAGTGTTATAACGGCGGATTTACTAACAAATAAAAAAAAACAAGGAAGTGAAATGATAAAGGGGGTTCTCAACATGAAACGTTATTTTCAACGTATTTTTATTTTTGTTGTATTGTGAAAACGTCAATACAAGCGTGAAATTTGATGCGATTACGAGTATAGTGCAAAACCAGAAAAAAAAAACAACAAATAAATCTGGCCTTCGCTAGTAACGATGCAACAGGAAATGGTTGTGTTGTTCTAGTGTTGCCACAAAAAAAACTTTGGTTACTATCGACTGTCGCTGATGTTTTTGTCGTCATCCCTTTTTGTTTTAGATATTTAAGTTAGTTTTTAAGCCAGGGTCTCTCTGAAAACCAGCCCCGCGTCTTGCTGAAAGCTGAGAGGGCCCTTTTCAACGCCATGTTAAATGTTTTGTTCTGTTTGTCATCTGTTTTTTTTTTTCAAATGTGTGTATCATCATCATCATCATCATTTCAGCCCGCATCCCCCCACTGCAGGGGCCTCTTCATTTTCACGCCATTCTGCCCGGTCTCTGAATGTGTGTATGCGTTGAATAAATTATTTCTATTTCTATTCTATGTCTATTTCTTTAAATAATAAAAAATAGTTCGGCTCGCGCTTATTCGATTCAAAATCGAATTCAAATAGGAATACCTACTCTGCGTTGGTACAGAACCCTCAGCGCGAGATTGCGACTCGCGCTTGACTGGGTTTTTGCTGTTGGCTACTTCGTGAGATCCCTCCGTGAGGTCGGATGTTTTATTTCCTGTGTCTACTCCATCTCCTCCTGATTAAATTTATTCTTTCTGGACCGAGATAAACCTTTTTCCAGCAGCTATTTGTTTTCTACAAGAACATATTGCTATATAAGAAGTAAAAACAATCCAGTTACAGTTTATATTTCAATATCCGCTGACCTATTTAGCCAAACTTTAGTACCCTCGTCGAGTAAAATTCTTCAAGTTTTATCTCGTGTCTTAACGCAAATGAATTAGGAAAGTCTCCATAAAGTTGAAGCAAAACTTTTAAGTAATGGGTGAGATCTAATTCCATTCGCTATGAAGCGAACAACTTGCCAAATAATATACAAGTCCCGTAAACATATCGCCGAGACAGAAATCATAATGAATTTTGTAATGTGACCGAAAATTTTCTGAGTATAATTTAATTTGGAACCGCTCCAGTCTCCCCGGACAAATAATTTAAACGGTACGGAAGCTTAAGCAGAAATAAAGTATTAAAACGAGTTTTATGGAGCTCACTTATTTTGAATGATAGCTGAGTTTAACCACTTATACATTAATTTCCTTTATGAATTGCCTCAATCTCGAAGGGCGGGGTAACTAAGTACCCTAATATTCCGAGGGGCCATGTTCATTATTGCTTTTATGTCGGCTTATTGAAATTATTAATATTGAAATTATTTACGTGAACAAGTCCGTAGAAGATATATTTTTTAGCAATTATAAATAGATATCAATAAATAAATAAATAAATAAATATCAAGGGACGATCTCACACAAATTGACCTAGTCCCAAACTAAGCTCTAGGCTTGTACTATGGGTACTAGACAACGTTATAAATACTTATATAGAGAAATATATACTGAAATACATAGAAAACATCCACGACTCGGGAACAAATACTCGTGCTCATCACACAAATATCTGCCCTTACCGGGATTTGAACCCGGGACCGCTAGCTTCGTAGGCAGGGTCACTACCAACTAGGCTAGCACGTCGTCAAATAAGTCGTAATTTAAGAACACACATACATGCGCACAAACAAATACAAGAACAGTCTTGTTTTCCATATTGTAAACTTTTCTTTTAATATTATTACTTAAGTAACAAATTCACTAAGTTGCGCGATTTCGATTTCCCAACCTTGAAAAAAATCCGAGATGAATGTGGCTGTGCAAAGCCTATGTGTTTATCCAGCGTATAAGCTATCTCGATTCCAAATTTCTTCTGAATCCGTCCAGCTTTTGTTGTGTGAAGGAGTAACAAAGTAACACACAAACTTTCGCATTCATATTAGTAGGATTATTATGTCACATAGATTTTAATAACTCTGCGACGGTTATTTCAAACAAACAAATCTTTTAAAATGAATTTAAATGTCTTATGTCTGTTTAACTATGCCTACACGTTTTCCAGAGCATAATAACAAAAAAATAGCACCCGATTTATTTTTTCTTCAGATTTTGGAAAATAAATTGGGATTAACATTCTGAACAAGAGAAAACAGTATTTTCGATAATTATGTCCTCAAACATTTGTTCCTTATTGTCAGTTTTGTTACCAAAATCTAATACATGGGTGACGGAACCAGTAATGGACAAGAACCAAAGATGGACACTTGATTCTTATTTTACAGAAAATAACGGTTAGTATGGTTATCCATTTCTTTTGCAACGATCAATTTAGGACCGTATGCAATTTGAGTTAAGAGTGAAGTGTCCATTACTGGTGCCTGTCAGCTAAAAGAGTCCATCATTGGCGCCGTCACCCTACTTGGTAACAAAACTGACAATTACATACAACTATGTTTGGGGACAAATCTGGGATTCCATTTTTCTCCCAATTTTTTTTCCAAAATCCGCAGAATAAAAATTTAATGTGTGCTATTTTTTTGAAACTCCCCAGCAGTTTCAACATACTGTAACCAGCGAAGCGTATAACACAGGGGAACCAGCGCCTACAATCCATTAAACAAATCGGAAAATTCCCCGCAAACAAACGAACGGCTAAAGTAGCAAGCGTCCAACGGCAAACAAAGCAAGCGTTAGAAAGGAAGTAAACGAAAAACGAGCGCTGAATTGTAAGCCGTATACTCGTAGGTACGAACGGAGGCGAGGTAAAATACATACGTACTAAAATCGTGCAATGTGGCTGTATTTTGTATCTAATGTAATAGTAGTAAACTACTACGTAAACGTGACGGTTGCGTAATGCCAATTACGCAGAGTTGCGTAAAATACTTTATCTACACACATATTATAAGTACTCTAAGATGGGTTCAGAAGCCGAAAGGCAAATGACCAGCATTACCTGTGGTAGTAAGTGACAGCGATAACAGATGTAACGTAATGAAATTACGTTATCGAATATTGTAAGGTAATGAGATCCAAATTTGGAACATCTTCCAAAATTAACAGCTGTCATCGCTGTCACATACTACCACAGCTAATGTTGGTCATTGCCTACGGGTTTTGAACGCATAATAGAGGACTTATGATATGTGTGTAGATAAAGTTTATATTGGAATCTTTTATAAACCCTGTGTTTGCGTGGTGACCGAGCTGATACAAGACGCTATTTATTAGGTATGGTTCAAAATTTACAGCTGATTACAGTTACAATAGACAGACATGATGATGATGATGATAATGTTGAAGATGATGATGGTGAAGATGATGATCATGATCATGATAGCCTGATAAAAAGGGTCAAAACAATCTGAGTGAGGAAATACTTTGGAAATGGGGATATCTAGAAAAATATAGAAAAGACAATCTAGTATAACACTGATTATTGCAAAATATAATAAAGATACAGCCATAAGCACTTGTACAGTCGGCCTTGTAAGTAGTTGCATACTTTGGTACCCTTTCGCATTAACGCTTTTGACAGATTAGTGCATCAGTTCAAAAATAACGTTAAAGTGACAAAGTAGTAAAATCTGCAGCTACTTATAACTAGACCTCGTTATCTCAGGGCAGTGACGTCAAAATAGGGACCATGTGTCCAATTGGCACTTTGATATTTATTGTAAGTAAAGTAATTGTTATTGAAAAAATGAGAATCACAAATTACAAGAACATTACTATTTAAGTGTGGACTGTACGGCTCTAAAATTAAGATATGAAGATGAAAATATTCGAACGGGTATTAGACAGTATGTAAACATACTAAATCCATCTCTTTAAACCAGTTGATGGCCAAGTCGAGTTAAGTGTTTTACCACATGTTTTGCTAGTACGTGTTGAATATTTTTAATTTTATCATTTTTTTTAAATGATAAAATCTTACCTTTTCCAAAGTCAGTTAACCCGAAAAGTAACACCCGTGTGTAATATTTACATCGTGACAGATTTATGTGATTTCAATTTCTCTGGTGACACTTTATTGTTAATTATGAAAATATTCGAACGGGTATTAGACAGTATGTAAACATACTAAATCCATCTCTTTAAACCAGTTGATGGCCAAGTCGAGTTAAGTGTTTTACCACATGTTTTGCTAGTACGTGTCGTATTATTTTATATATATTTTTTTTTAATGATAACATCTTACCTTTTCCAAAGTCAGTTAACCCGAAAAGTAACACCCGTGTGTAATATGTACATCGTGACAGATTTATGTGATTTCAATTTCTCTGGTGACACTTTATTGTTAATTATAAGGGCGATTACCAGACTGCATAACCATAAAACCAATTTGCAGAAAATGCTGGCTCAAGCACTAGAAAAGCAGGGGGTTGTATGATATTAGTTATGACTAATCACAAAATTCAAAACGAGACCAACAGCATCCATTTTCTGTGGTCAAGGCTGCAACAAGACAATTTTTTACGGTTTTAAGACCCGTGTTTATTAACGGATCGAATAACTCAAAAAAATGCAAAATTCGTAATACTTTTTCAGTTAATTCCGCATATATATCCCTGATATCCCTACTAACATTATAAATGCGAAAGTGTATATGCCTATGTTTGTTATCAGATTCCTAATTGCACCAATAGTATTTTGTGTTTTGTAAAGGCTTAAGTACCTTTCATTGTTTTTTAAAGTTCCATTTATACTAAGTATTCAGACTGCCAATAAACTTGAAATAAATATAAAATTGTTCCAATTGGCCCCATACTCCCCTATTTTGACATTTGTGACATTTCACTGCCCTGAGATAACGAGGTCTACTTATAACTTTTACAAGGACGACCGTGTACCTGTGTATGTATCGCGTCAAATGTATGCACAAACCTTATTGTCAGTGGCATAGAGGCGTGAAGATATTTTTGAAGTCTCGGGAATATATATTAAACGTACTGCACGTTATTAGAGTGCTAGCGATTCTTGACATAAATTCTCGCGCCAAAAAGCACATCAAACGTTGCTGCACTGCATGCAAATGCAACTTTGATGTTCGTCTCATAACTGTTTAGTATATTGATAAAAAATAGAATATATAAGAAATGAAACGGTTTTTCTGATCGTTTATGCAAGATTTTGCGTAATGAATGTATGGACACAAATATGTAATTAAATTACTCAAAACTTTGTAATTACACATAACTACCAATTTTGAATCGGTTTACGCTTTGGAAGTAAATGCTATTTGAAGTACCTATATGTACATAAGAAACTTGATGAAAATCCCCCCAAAATCAGACAGTATACTAGCAAAAAATTTATTAATTATTCTTATGACAGCATTTAAACTTAACTTGCAAACTTAAACCAGTATAAATAACAATATTTTAAAATGCGTAACATTGATTCGTTTTACATTCAGAATAAAGTGAAAACTCTGCACAAACATCGATAAAAACTTCTACCGCGTTTGCGTCGAGTCACGCCGCCATCGAAAAAAATATAACGCGAGTTTTTAAATTGAATTCTGTGCTGTTATTGGTTATCTCTCCATCCCTTAAACTACCGCCGAGCAGCAGTGCTCGCATTGTTGTGTTCCAGTGTGGGGATAAGACAACCGGTGAAATTACTAACATAGAAGCGCTTCATCTTGGTCCTTATGGTTACCAGCGCATTTTGTAGTTATATTAGGATTGTAACCTTGAGAATGAAAATGGGTACTTATGAGTCTCAGATCCCACTTACCACCAGGGGCCTGTTTTATAAAGCTAAAATTACAATTTACAGGTTACAAGTTTCCATTTGACACAACCTCGACCAATGATGCCCAGCCATTTGAGCAGTGGTGCCAGTTTAGACCTGTAAAATTGTTACTTGTAGCTTTATAAAACGTGACCCAGGTGGCCTGTGTGCTCGTTTGCCTTCTCCTTGCCATTAGAATCCTTAGGTTAGCAACACATTTGCATTCTTAGGATTGCAATCTTGAGATTGAACATTATTTAGTCTTGAAATTGCAAATGTCTATGGGTCCCAACTCCCGCTCATCAACACGTGGCCCGTGTGCCCCTTTGCCTTCTAATTCCCAAAAAAAAATGCAGGTTTTAAATCTTTACATTATCCTACTAATATTATAAATGCAAAAGTTTGTGTGTTTGTTTGTTACTCTGAAGTCATTTTAATTGTTATTAAAACATTTTTATCGATTTATTATATAAATTACGATGTCTAGTGTTCGCAAAACGCCAAGGCTGATATCCGGAATGACCTTAACCATGGTAATAACAATGCTATGATGCTGATGAGTGGGGGCGCCCGGCCAGAGCAGGCGGGCGGCCGATCGATCTTCCTATCATTCAATAACAATGCTATAATGGTCACAAAAGAACCATAATTACTATGGCAACGCTCATTAAAAAACAGTTTTCACGCTTCGGTCACGCTATAGGTGGTATGATACTGTTAATAATATCAACATAAGCGGTCTATAGTACGTAAGGCAAAAATAAACTAAGCTGATGTTATGGATCTCATATAAAACTCGCCACTTTTCTTAACGGCACAGCCGCCTATTTGACACATGAAGAGGCCATTTGTAGCGCGAGGTGTCGAGCGTCCCTGTTTATGGGTGGCAGTTAACATGGCTCCTAAGCCCCGGCCTCCTAGGGCCTCGGCGCTCCTCCGCGTGATCGTACATCATTTTTATGCTGCCTAAGTGAATTTGTTATCTGATTATGCTTGAGGACAAGTACACGTAATAAATGTCACGCTGTAATAGACAGGCTTGTAGCATTTTTGGAGACGTATTTCGTTAGCGTTGGTGGTATTTTGCGGAACGGTGTTTTTCGAAATATGTTTACCGAAAAAAAGTGTTGGCCCATACAACATTGTCTTTCAAATTTAAGATAGTTACGACGAAATGTAAACATATCATAACTTTGTAATTTGAAGTTACAACAAAGTTTCAAATAAACAAATCGATAGAAAAAAAATATTTTAATGGTAAGTACTCATATTTAGTGTACTTACGACAAAATGTCCCTTACGACATTTGAAATTTCCGGGAGCCCTTTGTTTCCCATAATTTTATTGGTCATAATGTAATTGTTGACATAATTTTTGATAGTCATATTTTTTATAACGCTGAAACTGTAAACTTTTCAGAAGTTCTGAAATATCTAACGCGTAGACAAGGCTAGGTTATGTTAGGTTTGATTTATAAAAATCCTGAAAAAGTAACAGTTTCTTTAAAAGAACACGTTATAACTTGCGATGATTATGACCTAAATTTACACACATTTTGACAAAAAATAATTTGCACATTATGACTAAAAATAATTATGTCAGTCAATATAGACCCGAAATTTCCACTGTCGACATTATGATTAAAAATAATTATGGTTGACAATATAGACCCGTTTTGGCCTCTTCAGGGATTTTTAATGAGTCGGATGAGTGTTTACAGCGCGTTATGAACTAAAGTCTGTAAGGTCCTTTAGTAAAATTTGTTTTAACTTCAACTTCATTTACGACTACGTTGAATATGAAATATTCATGACATTTTTCACAGCTTCAATAAAAGCTGCTTCATGAAAGTCATGAAACAAATAATTGAGAAAAAAGAATTTTCGAATAGCTATAAAAATAACCAAGATTTAAGCCAACAAAGATTTGTTCCTTTTGTCTTGTTGTTAGATCAGTAGTTAAACTAACTAATTGTTAAAATTCGAAATAGGAATTGAAAATATGACACATTTCCTTGAGATTTAACGATTAGTTACGGTTTTTAACAATCAAGTTAGTTTAACTACTGATTAAACAACAGGCCCTTAGCAAAACAGAATTTAACATGGAGTTTATATGACCGGCCTGTTACATGACGTCACAGTGCATATCGGAACTCTCTGTCTAATCGCTGTCTAATTAGCAGTTTAAAATGCTTGTATCATCCGTATTTCTTGGACGATTTTAATTTTAATGTCACTTTATTTTGATCTCTTTTACGGTATATTCATAAGTATTTTGTTGAGAAATGCAATTTAAAAATCCATGCATCTCCCTATTATTTAAGCGTAACAGACCTTTAAGCTAGATCAAATCCGTAAATACGGAACGTGTCGTGAGAACCTACAATCACAATAACCTAAGCGAAGACACCATTAACGTTTATAACAAAAACGCCTACAGCCTCCGATTAACTTTGAGGTCACGCGTGTTTGCTGATCGAGTGTTATTCCGGTCAACGCTATGTGAAGTTAACCTCGTAAGCCCCACCATACTACAAACAGGGAGCTTTTTGTGAGCGGGACTTTGAATTTACCATCAAGGCAATAAAGTTCAATTACGTTTGTTCGATAATGCCATTTTCAATTTATAGAGATAGGAAAATAAACCTTATTCCCATTGCAACACAGTTCAAATTAAATTGCCTTGATTCTGTACATCCTATTTCACACTGGGCCTTACGAGGTTAAGGTTAATAGGGATGCATGGATTTTTTATATCGCATTTCTCAACAAAATATGAAAATACAGTAAAAGAGATCACCAAAAGTGAAATTAAAATTAAAATCGGTCAAGTAATACGGATGATACAAGCATTTTAACCTGCTAATTAGACAGAGAGATCCGATGTGTACCGGTGACGTCATATAAACTCCACGCAAAATTCTCTTCTGCTAGAAAGAGATAGGAATAAATCTTTATTGGCTTATATCTTGGTTATTTTTATAGCTTTTTAAAAAATAGTTTTTTCTCACCTGTTTGTTACATCAATCAGCTTTTATTGAAGTTATAAAAAAAAACATGCATAATATTCCCTATTTAGGAATGTGAAAAGTCCTGACAAAAAGCCTGACATTTCGATAAAAGTCCGGACTTTTTAGTCACGCAATAGAAGATATATTTGATCTCTTAAGTTGAATGGTAAAGAAGATTTAATATTTTGTTTTTAGATAAATGAGAAATTAATAAAGATTAAACACTTATTTGTTGTAACTTATAATATGTAGTTTTATTACTCATATCCCATCTAATTAAAAAAAATCCGGACAAATTAAAGAGCCGGACAAAGTCCGGACTCAAGTCTAAAAGTCCGGACATGTCCGGATTAACCCTATTGGCACAGATGGGGCTATTACTTGTACCTACAGGCGTATGTCACCGGCAGCTAAAATCTAATTTCCAGGTTGTCCGAAGGCCGAATAGCTGAAGGATCCGAGTTTCTACGCCAGCGAGCCCGCTCCTTACGCTATCGAATTTTACTCTAAGCCTGCACGGAAATTGATTTCAAGAGTTCCCCGGCGAAAAGTAACGGTAGCTGTCAGGGAGGGTATTTTAATGATTGATAGCTACTTCCCGAAACCGCGACTTCCAAACTTAGAAGTTTCTGTCATTAAAAAGAGCTATCTTTCGAGTTTAGGCCACAAATTAAATCGGGTCTTCTTTGATGTAAGAGATAACTTGGCTTTTAGGTCGGGGATGATTTAAAATGGCGTCATACTGCTTTGATTGCATTCATAAACGCACGATAAACCTATTTTAGTAAAAGTATTATTTGATACTTTCTTTCAAATTCATACGTTGCAATGACGATAAGGATAAAGCATTCTTTAAGCATGCTTTAGCTGTTGCGCGTTTATGAAAACATCATGAGTTAAACTTTAAATACTTAGATTAAAAAAAACCTCTCATAATAATGACGGTAACTAACCCTCCTTCTATCCCTCTTCCTCCTTTAGCAGCTTCCTCTTTTAATATCCCCAAACGAATTTCATAAAACCTACTTAGCTAACTTAAAAAAAACCTCATCCGAATCGGTCTATCCGTTTGGGAGCTACAATGCCACAGACACGCAGATAAGCAGACGAATGCTCATTATATTTATATACACGTTTAAATTCAAATACCCCTCTTCTTTCGTCGGGGGTAAAGTGTTGTTAGGAAATACAGAATGCACCAGTGCCGCCACTACCGCGGTGCTATTTAACTTGCGCAGTTTTCATTGTGTTGAGTATTTGCATAGGCTTGCATGATGACAAATGTTAGCTTGCATTTGCCTCAGATGTTACGTTAGCCGTACATAACATAATGATATTTTCGCACCACATACTAGAATTTGCCCAATTATATATCATGCAAATCTCACCTAAAGTAAGTGATTATAGCCATCGGCTAACCAGCGGGTTATAATGAGAATCCCCGCTGGTTAACAATGAGATTTGAATTAGTATGAAAAATTGTTCCATAGAAACCTACAGCAAACAGAACTTATTTGAAAATCGAACTGGCCACAAGCCATATACGCAAAACAAAGGAAATTAAACAAAAGGTGAGAGTGAGAAAAGTAGAGTACCTATTCTCCATTGGGATAAAGCTGTTTTCGTCTTGGGCGAGCTTGAATCTCCCGCTGCACTCAGGACCCCGTTTTAATTCCCTCGCTTCGCTCAGGCATTAAATCGTAACACCCTCGCTGCGCTCGGGAGATAAATCTGGAGTCCCTCATTTGCTCAGGATTCAATATCGCGCCCTTGACATAAAATAGTGCTTTATCCCCTCGATGTATAATCTAATATTTGTGTAACTTATTAAAAATTATTACGAGTAGTCAAATAATGTACCTATACTTATAATTCTACTAATATTATAAATGCGAAAGTTTGCGTGTGTTAGTTTGTTACTCTTCCACGCTACACGCTGGAGAAAGCTTATTCCCTGGATAGGCTACTTTTCATTCCGGAAAATTTAAAAGTTCCCGAGGGAATAACAATAATTGAAATCTACGCGGACGAAATCGCGGACAGAAACTAGTCAATGATAAAATCACCCGATGTACGAAATTGACAACATTTCAAAATAAAAAGCAATTTTGTTTTATCGCGTTTATAATAGCTAGTTAAAAATTAGACTACCCATGTTTCTCGGTTTTTCTTTATTTACCTTAAATTCGTCGTTAATAATTTATTAAAGAAATAGTCATTAAAAAGACCGTATATACAAAGTTAGGAATACTGATGGCGTGATCTTAGCATGATATAAAATAAAAAAAGTAAAAAACGGAACTGACTGTCATGTCATGTCACTTGTCAACAATAACAACTGTAACAACATAAATTCGTCGACTTTGGGCAGATTGCGGCTATCCGCTTTTACAAATCCTATAGTCACTTTCATTTTAAATAGCTTATATCAAAACAATAATATTACGAGAATCGAAAGCGTGTCGTTAGAATCAAGTAATCCGTCAGACAGATAAAAAATTGACATGACAGTTGAATATTTTTTTCAATTCCTATAGTAATAAATGGACTAAGGGCACTATAAGTGTATTCCTAACAATCATAATCCAACTTTTTTTACTGTTTTTCCTAAATATAAAATAAAACTACTGCATAAAAAAATCCAAAAATATTTTTACTGTAATCAGCAGTGTAAAATCTACAAATGGTATTTTAATTTACTACCTTGGCACATATGAATTGTTGTCAATTGGAAGTTACATCAATATATTTTTTTAAATCTCAGTTATGCGTGAATGAACATCATCATCATAATTTTAATAAGCACTATCTGTTTCTGCCACTACTAATATGTAAGGTCGGTTCATACTTACTTGTCTTATATAGTAAACAACTTTCTAACCTGAAAATGAACCGTTTTTGGCTTAAACAGCTATTTTAAACAAAATAAAGCAATCACAGACAATACTTTGGCCAAGTGATGTCCAAAATGTTTACTCAGTATACTTTATTTACGATAAAATAGCGGTTTTAGCCTAAAAAGGTTCATTTTGAGGTTAGAAAGTTGTTTACTATATAAGACAAGTAAGAATGAACAGACCTTACAGGTCTGTATGTAGGTAATTTGCTTAAATATTAGGCAATGCAAATAACCTATTTTAACCGGTTATTTTCATACAAAAACGGTTAATAACAGGTTAATTTACATTCCCTATTAAATATCTAACTAGGCCTCTATACTACTGGATAAAACCATATTGTCTTTCCCAAGTTATCGTATCGTTATTAACTCTATTACTGTCAAGTAAATACGAGCTATCGTAACGTTGACAATACGATAACATGTCAAACTCAATATGGTTTTACAGAGCAGAATAAAGGCGTTATATCCACGCGCCAGCGCACTATGGGACGAAAGCCCGATCTAGCTGGACAAAAACCATCAATGCAATTCTGTATTAGTGCTAGCAAAAACGATAACAGATACTCCCGAGATCACGATTCCGTTGATATTTTTGTATAAGTACCCTCCAATAATTAATTATTAATCTCGAAGTGACAACAAGAGCGTTGTCGTGCGTATTAAAACCATTAACTTTCCGTAATTTCTTGCGTGTGATTCACAGTGTTTTGTGAGATTAATTTATAAGTTTTTAGTCATGGATCGTGAAGTTGATGTTAATTACAATTTCTTACAATTATTTCAATCGAAAATACTTCCACTTTTGCCGAGAAAAATGCCGAGGAAAGTGATGAATATCACATTTTTTGTGCATATTTTAAGTTTCTTAGACCAGAAACTACATGTACCATCTTGTATCATGGCTGTATTAATATTTGCCCAAAAAAGACAATTATTTTTAATTTTGGTTTACTTATACAAAACTATAAATACCTAAACACACCCGCTAGAACTGATTAAGAGTGTAAAATAATTCTGTCCAGCTAGATCGGGCTTTCGTCCCAAAGTGCAGCGCGATATCTTGTGTCATTCCTCGCATCAAGCTCAAGTGGTTGAAAGGTTTGTAATCACGCGGGGACACATTGACAGCTCAACTCAGACGCGAGAATAATACCGTGATAAATTTACATCACCGCTCGGTATTCGTCATTTTGCACACAAAAAACCAATATCGACGTCTACTAACACGAAAACGGGGCCGTATCAAACGAATGAAAAAAGCAATATGTCGCGCGGCACGTGTTTGCGAGACTGGCGTCAAAAAACAGTCGTATCTCCGAGACTCTCGAGGAAATCGATTGCCGGTTTAGCATAACAGACCGTGTTACAGCTTTTTGTCGCCGCGACGCTGTTGACGTATGGCTCTAATATGTAAAACGCGATTGGGAAAGTGATGTATGGGACACTACCGGTGTAGCCGAGCGGATGAGCGTAGACCATCGACGCGCGTGTCAATTGTAACCGATGCGTTCCCAGGACGCCGTGCGGATCGGAGCTGCTTGTGATTTCTGAGCTAACACATCTTTTATTTTCTCGTTTGTCGCTCAATGCATCAGTGTCGTTGAAGATATAGTTGGGAAGAAATCTCTGAGCGACAAACAAGTTCATCTTAAGTCGGCCATGTGCTACGTGCTTATCTTACCTTATCTTATTGGTGGGGTCCCTACGGATACACTGCGACCCTATGGGATCTATGTTCAATTGGCCCTCTTTTAGCGCTTAACGAATGCAGACTCCACCGCTTCCAGAAAGCGGATAGTGCAGTGGCAGTGCCTTGAAATGTTTCAGTTCTGGGTATCCACCACAGAGGATTTTGATTCTTACTCCGGCGAGGGCATCACATTCACACAATAAGTGTTTCATTGTTTCCACTTCTTTGCCGCACATTCTACAATCTGTGTTGTCATAAAGGTCCATCTTTGCTAAATGTTTAACCCCAAAGTGCCCTGTAAACACTCCGATAGTGTATCTACGCTACGTGCAACCTACGTATATACCGTTTTGCAATAATGAAAAATATGTTTTATCGTATATAATTATTGTTTTATGTTTCGGTAAAATGATGAAGGAAGTTCTTTTGGTGTGCTATATAACGGCTGACCAAAACGTATATCTTACATGATATGTGGTAATAGTTCTATGATCAAAAGGTATATTTTCACATTATTTTCCCTCTACAAAACGCATCGCAATAAATCTATAAGAAATTAACTTCCAATTTATGTTTCTTATTCCCTTCACGAGTTCGGGGGAGCCAAAATAGCCCAGGTAAACTTAATTTGAAATAACTTATTCCGTGAGTTTCCCCTCGGGTCGAAACTGTTTGCTCTCCCCTTATGTAGGTACTTATCAACTACAAATAACGTTCCAAAATGGTTTTATTGTTTTTAAATAGGAAACCCACCACTTTATCGAATTTCACTTCATCTATTGTACCATTTAATCGAATTTAATTTCATCGAATGTTAATTTTTGCAGAAACCATGATGTTTTCAGGATATCTTAAACGTTAATTACGTAGGCTAGGTTAGGTTATACATACGACGACCAAAAAAAAAATTCTGCGTAATGATATGTTCGTTGAAAGGAGTTTCGATGAAATAATAGGTACCCTTTTAAATAAGTGTTATAAGAAAATATGTCCTATAATATCCAAACACAGACTGCATCTGTGTTGTTGTCAAACTAGTAAATGGTGTTTGCATCAAAAACGCAATAAAAAACCAAAAAAAAAGGTGGTTTTATTATTCTCAATATTGAAGTCTATTTGGTTAATGGACTGTTGATCATATGTGAAGAACTAATTAATGCAGAATACTGTACAAAAAGTCCTTATAAATTATATAGCAAACTAGCGACCCACCCTGGCTTCCCGTTGCTTTATGTGACTTAATTATCCATAGAAACATTTCGTGAAAAATTATCTTACTAATGGTGAAAATCGCATCAAAATCCGATGCGTAGTTTAGGAGTTAGCGGATATAATTATAGGCAGACATACAGACGTGGAAAGCGACTATATTTCAATCTGTGTAAAGACAAAGATTATGGTCAATGCTATTCATATTCCTAACGTAATTTTAATAAAGTTATTATCATTGAAATTTTTGGACCTCAGAGTCAACTCATCATTAATAGGCCTGATTTACCTTCGACACGCCATTAAAAAAAAAGTACTTATCGCTAATAGTACAAGTTAGTTTGCTCCCGCCCGAACATTTTAATTATACATCTCACGCTGCCGGCATGGTAACGGAAGCATTAAGAGCACGTTAGCCCAACGCACCATTTAAAAAGTCAACAGAAAGTCATTTAAAGTACTTTTCTTTCATTGTTTCCGGGCTCACGAAGGACCCTTCAGAGTCGAGGAAATTGACAATGAAGGTAAAGTTTATCTTCCACCGTCAGCCATTTGAGGGCCCACGACGTGACTTGCCAGCCTTATTCCATTACCAGCCTACGGGCGACAATGGAGAATTAAAAGTCGAATTTTTATAGAGCCAACAAGCCGCTTATTCAATCGGAAAATCAATATCCACTTTCTTATAAAAATGAGCGCAATCTCTCTCAAGACATTGAGCAACACGTTGAGGAGGTACGAAATTTCATGATATTGATACGGCACACAGTTGGAGCTTGCGTTGAAAAGTGTTTCTTGGAGCGTAACGGTGGTTGTGCTCGTGTTTATTTTTATTTTGTCTTTACTTAGCGCCAAATTTTATATTTATGCATTGTATGTCGATGTATGAATGTGGAAGAAGCGAAAGAGATTTTTGAGGATCGTAGCAGGTGGAAAGAAGTGGTATCTGCCTCCCCCTCTGGGAAACAGGCGTGATTTAATGTATGTAGAGGTATACATATTATGTACAGTCAACAGCATAAATAAGTTTAGTGATCATTTATGTACCTTGTCACTTTAACGTCGTGTTTGAAATGTCATACGAAATTGAGAAACGATTGAAAGCGACAAGGTAGGTACATAAATGATCACTTATTTATGCTGTTGACTGTACAGTCCAATATAAAGAGACATTTCCACTTTAATACCTTATTACAATGCAAACAGATGAAATAGTGGATACATCTCTTTGTAGTGGACAATACATCTCAAGCTCACCGCAAGTAACGCCGCTGGAAAGACAGTCATATTTAAACAATTAAATGTGCGTCGTCATAGTCGCTCAACTATCTTAATCGAGATATTTTATTACCACCCCTTCAATAGGTAAGCGTTGAAGAGTTCCGATGGGCATGTCTCAGGTCTTCATCATCAGTTTCACTTTACCAAATGATACTTTCTAAATGCAAATGCTGGAATTGTTACTGAAAATACTCAAATCGCTATAAAGACTGTATCGAAAAGTATAAGGACAACTTTAACCGGCCGCCATTCTTTTTTTATTTGTTTTAAAAATATGAATGTTACATTATGTCATAGATACTATGGTATTGAACTCAATCACTAAGTTTTTTTTCGTATTACTTTTGATTTCAAAAAATGAGAGGCATAACACCCGAACAACGAAAACGAATTGTGGACAATACATACAAGAAAAGGGTATGTCCATGAGAAAGATCGCAGAAATCGTGAAGGTGGGTCGTTCTGCGGTTTACAATGGCATTAAAAAGTACGGGGAAGACTTCTCTTTTAATGAAAAGCCGAAAAGTGGTCGAAGAAAGGATTCACATAATTGTAAAATCGACTCAAAAATATTGCAAACAATCAAAAACTCGCCCAGTGCTTGGATAAGAGATGTGGCTAAAAGTTCTGTACGAATGGTTCAGAGGGCCAAGAAGCGTAACGACTTAGTAACTTATCGAAAGCAACGGAAGCCAAAACGAACTCCAAAATAAGCTGCAAATGTTAAACACCGTTTTCGAAAGTTATACGGCACGGTTTTAACCATAAATTAACAGTGCCATAATTCAAGACAACGAAACCTACGTCAAACTGGATTATTCCGTTCTATCCGGCCCCCAGTACTATATTGTTCGCAAAGGAGAACTCCTGAATGGGAACGAAACGTCAATTTATGCCGAATTTTTTTGGTTTAAAGCAATGGTGTGGCAGGATATATGCGAATGCGTCATCAGTCTACGGCGTTCATCACTACTTCCACGATGACTACCGATTTTATCACGTCAGGGAGTGTTTGCAAAAAAGAATTCTGCCACTAATTCGACACTACAGGGGCTCTACTGTATTTTGGCCTGAGTTGGGTAGTTGCCACTATGCTGCCCGCACCAGAGAGTGGATGGAAACCCACCACGAGCGATATGTTGATAAGAATATGAATCCACGAAATTACCCTGACGTACATCCCATCGAGGAATATGGAGCAATCACGAAGACAACCTTCGGCAACGCTTCTCGGCAGCGGATTCCGTAGACAAATTTAAAAAAGACTGTCTAAAAGCGTCGAAACTGGTCACCGAACTTTGTCCGTAATCTGATGAGAGATGTCTGAAGCCAAGTGCGAAAAGTCACCCAAAAGCAAACATAATAGTCTCTTAGTTAACAGTAAAACGTTTTACAATGTCTATCAATCAGAACTCAAGAACATACTTAGGTAAAATAATGAACATTTTTAGAAGTTATTACATATTTCACTTGTCCTTATTCTTTTCGATACAGTCTTTATGTATGCTTATGATATTTGAGGACATCCCTCAATTCCTCACGAATCCCCTCATCAGGTACCAATTCGGTGACGTGGGACCACCCGAAAGTATAGGTAATACGTACATGTCCCATCAAACCATAAAATAATTTCTAAAATCGGTCCATAATTAACGGAGAAATCGTTGAACATACATACAAAATAATACATACAGTGGAACATAGAATCTCCGGTTAATGAGTATCATTTCATTTCGATAAAAATGCATTGCAGTTATTGCACCAGCAATAAAACAACTCTTAATCAAAAAGCTCTGGGCCGCGGCGGTTGGTGCAAATTTCGCAATGTAACTGTATCAATCTGCCCGATACGGTTTGCGGTGTGCGGTCCCTCGTATTTGTTTTCGATCCGACGCAAAATGAAACATTTACGATGGATTATAAACTGATTAAACCACGCTGTTCTGGATTAATGCATTATTCACAAACTCCGCTAAACTTATAAACGTTTCAGAGCGTAGTTTCGCTGACTCCTATTTTTCCAGAACGGCACTTGTAATGTCAGTTGTGGTCACGGCAAATGACACAATTTGCATAATTATTCGATAGCTTTTGCATACTTTTACAGCTGCTTTCGAGGCTCAAATTGCTGCGGGGTATTTTTTTAGGAATGCTAAACTGACGTGTTTAACGGTAAACGACTTTAGCAACTGACTTGGCACATTCCGTTGAGACTGGATTTTATTTGTTGCGAAATTGTTAG
The DNA here is from genome assembly GCA_946894065.1 of Acleris literana. NCBI lineage: Eukaryota > Metazoa > Arthropoda > Insecta > Lepidoptera > Tortricidae > Acleris > Acleris literana. The sequence goes on along the minus strand of OX335677.1, from coordinate 19,968,657 downwards.
CGTGGTATAACTCTGTTGGTATAACTCGTTTAGCTAGTATAAATAATGATGTAGAAAGTTAACACGTTGGACTTTATTCTTATTCATTTTAACATCATTTAACATCATTACATCGAAGCTATACTCGTATCACGTCTCTCACTATCAAAAATAATAACGTCACAACGACAAGATATTCAACCTTTTGTTTTAAAAGGTTTGATTGGCTTCAAGACTTTTTTGTGGTACCTATTATTTATTGAAGCACCTTTCTACGGACGTATCATTACCAGTGATTGGAATAGGTAGAGTATATTTACCTAAAGTTTGCAAAAGGACATAATATCAAGTGGTTACAATCGGGTGAAATATTAATTTATTCTTATTGAATTCCGGATTTCTGGTATTTTACTGGTACTATTAAATGTAGTCGCAAGGAAGTTTCTAGTTTGTCTCTGTTCTACGAAGTTTAGGTAAATATGCTCCACAAATGAGTTACAGGCCCCTTTTATTACAAGCTAACATAAAATATCCCATACTGTAATTAAATATTATGTATATTTAGCATTAAAAATACCGGAAATCCGGATTTCAATAAAAATAAATTCATATTTCACCCGGTTGTAACCACTCTATATTATGTCCTTTTGCGAACTTTAGGTAAATATACTCTACCTATTCCGATCACTGATCATTACGCAGAATTTCATTTCATTGGAAGGCACCGGATGAGTTATTTGTTTTGGTAGTCACAAGTGTAAGTTTGGTGTTTCAGCAGAAAATAGCGATCCATGAAATGAAATTCCAATGATAAAATCGAATTGGATATAAATTGCCACTTTTTTGACTACGACTTCACTTTTATTTTAAACAACAAAACCGTTTTCGTTTAGCAGATAGTTGAAAGGAAATTAAGATAATTCAAATTAGGTACTATCGTAGCTGTTTCGCTTTGTTCGCTTATTGAAAGCGTCAGAGATATAGACAATTTATTGCTATACCTCTGTCTACTGCCTCGCTACTGAAAGCTATGTATACTTCCATTTTAACGCTCTTTCATATGCAAATAAGTAAGTGAACCAAGCGCCGGGTTTGGAGCCCTTCAATACCTACAAAATGGGCTACATGGAACGTTCCTCGGGAAATGCATACGGTTGGATACCTTTACAAGACGGAATTTGTTGTTATTACATTATCTTAAAATATATTCCGATTTGTACGATGCGAGAGTAGTTTAATAGCTGCAACAAGGTACTAAAATGTACATGTAGGTACCTACTTCTAAGTTCGACCGTACCTACCTAACAATACTGCAAAAATGTTAGGGGGCAATCTCACACAAATTGACCTAGTTCCAAACTAAACTCTAGGCTTGTACTATGGGTAGTAGAAACTTACTTATATAGAAATACACACTTAAATACATAGAAAACATCAAAAACTCGGGAACAAATACTGGCGCTCATCACAAATATCTGCCATTATCACTTGGCGCCATATACCTAAAATTATAATCTTATTGAAAAAAACTCAAGACTCAAATCGACCTCGCAGCTTCCACAGACACTGTGGAAGATTTTGTAACTCTTGCTATGGTTCAAATTCAAAGTCAAAGTTCTTTATTCTTCAATTTACACATAATATATTGCGCCTATTGTCAAAAAGCATTACCACCGGTTCGAAAAATAAAATCTTTGCCCCGAGAACAACAGGCGTATGATACTTGGTATAGGTATAATCTCATAGGTTCTTTAACATTTATCAAGGGAGGTGGAAAGAATTTGTGCAGAGTCTGTCCGGATTGCTACCAATATTTTACTCTTTAACCTGCCGCCTAACAACGAAAGACAGCCTAAAAAACCAGAGAAATTACTAGCAATAGAGGCATTTCATCTTAGTCCTCAAGCAGGGTTTCCATTTAGAGCGGAACGGGCCCTACACGATCTCCGTTTAGATTACAACGGTGACTTCAAGAGGTTTGCTCGCGGTGGAAGCACTGGAAAGTCACCGATGTAAGCTAAACCGAGTCCGTACGGGGCCCTCTCCGCTTGCAGTGGAAAGCCGACGCGACGTCAGGTTTGGTCACGTATTTGTAGTCTTGACAATGAAATGTCTAATGGGTGTCAAATACCTACCACTTACCATCAGGTGGCTTGTGTACTCGTTTCCGTTCTCTATTCCATAAAAAAAAGTTTGTCAACATCATAAGTGATAATAACAATAACGTGGACGTGAACAAAGTTACTGTACAAGGCCTCTGGGAATAATGCAATGAAACAACTCTTGGAAAATCAATTCGTTACACTGTTGTTCCCCTCGCAAACTCTTTATTAAGTTAGCTCAGTTGTTGCAAAGTGCCCGATTTTCTTTATACAGCAAATATTATTAGACGCCGATCATGTTGACAAAGTAAAATCGAGAGTGATTTAAGAACATGCTGTGCTGCTATAAGATTGAGATTGAGACTCTTAGAAGTACAGTCAACTACAAAGATATGTATCCATGTTAATCTTACAAAATGAAGTAAATTTTCGTATGCCATTCTTAATTACCCTTCCTTCGTGACATTTCTAGTATCAATAAAACCTTACATTGTGATCGACTCGTTTAAAATGCAATAATTATGTATCCCGCTTGTTTCCTCTGAATGATTCAGGAAACAAGCGGGATACATAATTATTGCATTTTAAACGAGTCGATCACAATGTAAGGTTTTATTGATACTAGAAATGTCACGAAGGAAGGGTAATTAAGAATGGCATACGAAAATTTACTTCATTTTGTAAGATTAACATGGATACATATCTTTGTAGTTGACTGTACATTTTAACGGTTGAATTTTTACCCTCTTAATCATAAAATAGCTTATAGCTTAAGTGTACTTAAAGTATGCTGTTTTTTTTCTTAATTAATGGCTTGTGTATGTGTATTTCGCCAATGTCGAGTTGTAGACAATCACCACGAACTTACGTACAAAAGCACATTGGGTTAGCTCAACATGCTTCTGTCAGTCTAAAAAGTATGATTTAATCTTTCAATATGACATTTTAATTTGACAGAAAGTGGCACAGAATACTTTAGCTAAAGTCGGTTTATTTTGCATTTATGCAAAAGGGGCTAAAGTCTTTACTGTGTATAGTGATTTTAATCCACGAAACCTACCCCTGTACCCGCAACCGTGCAATATTAATTCTAGTGGCGGGGTGGATGGAAAACGCTATAATGATGTTTATAGTGAAGTATTTCTGTGTAAGTATTTGAGACACTGTGAGATCTTGTACAATACAACTTCTTTTATGATATTTAAATACAAAAAGGTAGACCATGCTTGGAATAGAATATCGTAGTTATAAATTTTATGTAGAATTCGTTTTTCGCAACTATTTCTTCCCATTGGGGAACGTTTCTTGAAAAATCCTTTCTTAATGCACACCTAGTAATATTTCCAGCAAATTCAAGTCCGTAGGTTTACCTACGTACTCAAAACTGTAGCAGTTTAGTCATATTTTTTTTACTATTTTAGATCATTGAAACTGAATGGACGTTTGCCTACGAAGCTAGCGGTCCCGGGTTCGATTCCCGGTATGGGCAAATATTTGTATGATAAGCGCAAGAATTTGTTTGAGGGTTGGGTGTTCTCTAGGTATATAAGTATTAATTTATTTATATAATTATGTTTATCGTACAATCGTAGTGTATAATAAGAGCTAAGTTTGGGATTAGGTAAATTTGTGTGAAATTGTCTCCCGAGATTTATATTATTTAAGGCCTTATTATAATTTTCAAATAACTCCACATTTCCAAATAAAAATGGAACAATATTTAGATCATAGCAAAGGCTTCAATTTTGCTGTAAATATCTCGTGGGATGCATAAATACACTAGCGAATACCTCGGCGGGACTTATAGTGAGGCTCAGTCGTCTTTTGTTAAACACGGCCGGCTACCTCGGCACGGCGTTATTAAGCCCAACAATGTTTGTTTCCTAACAAGATTTACTCGAACATAACTGCCATTTATTAACAACTCAGGAAAACGAGAGCTTCTTAGAACTAGGATATTATCCATGATTGGGACAATGCCTTGTTAAGATTTGGCTTTCTCATCTTCAGATTAAGAGGTAATATCACTGTACGATTTTCTCTCATAATTATGGCCCAATTTGTTTTTCTCTCATAATTATGGCAAAAATTGATTTTCTGTCATAATTATGGCCAAAATTGATTAGTTTTACAAATACAGTTCTTATCTGTGTCTTCAAATATATCGTGTTTTGAAAAATAGGGCTAAGTATAGTTTTACGTTACCAAACTCAAATCTTATAACAAACAGTATAATCAATAAGTTATTATCGACCAGAGTTAAAAGTTCGCCTATGTACATTATCTAGGTATATTGTTTATGTGCAATCGTTTACATATACATATAAGTACATAACGTTATGAAAATCGTAATATTTTTGTTCCACCTTTTTATACATAGGTATATTTTAAAACTAAATAAGCTTATTTGCCACTGTGTTCACTTGTGAATTCAAATGATATAAATTGACATACACAAATAATTAAATTAACATTATTAACAAAAAAATAATGTTTTAAAAAACAAAAAACCGCCTTCAAAAACGCTAAAACTAACTTCTTTTAAAATTGTAGGTACCTAATAGGTTAGTCCAACTGAAGTCGGCGACCACAATATTTTCAACAAAAAAGCCGTTAAGAGAAGTTATTTTTTGCCTTTTTTGAAGGCGGTTTTTTGTTTTTAAAACATTTATTTTATTTTATACTTTTCAGTAGAGATGGGCCGACTACGGACTTTGCCGACTGGCCACTCAATTTCAGTCAGTTTTCAATTTGCCGATTAATCGGCCGACTAGTCGGCAATGCCGATCGTAGGATTTTGCCAAGTTCGGGTGAACTCGGAAACGTACGTTTCGCTTCATCCGTCGCGCTTTGTTACCTATCCCTACCATGTTTTGACCAATTTTGTTTACGTTTTTTCTACACGACAAAAAAAAACAATTATAACCCTAATTATAGTATCAAAACGAACTACCTAGTGCTTTTTAAAAATATGTCGAAAAGAAAATTGCGTGTGCGGTCATTTTGACGATATTTTCTATAGGCAATAAAGTGCCGAATATTCGGAAATTTTTGCCGACTAGTCGCCGACTTATCACCGACTAGAAATGATGCCGAATAGTCGGCTTTCCCGACTAGTCGTCGACTAGTCGGCCCATCTCTACGTTTTAGTGATCATAATACGCTGTTACGTAGTCCCACTTCTTGGTTGTTAAGAAACTTTAAGTTATTTCAAGCAACGCCGCGGGAAAGTCATTACCATATTTCAACAAGTAAATATTCTTCGTTGTAGTCGGTCAACTATCTTAATCGAGATATCTTAGGGCCACCCTTGAAATCAGTACCGTTGAGGAGTTCCGGTGGCCATCCATGGTCTTCATCATCAGTTCCACTTCACCAAATAATACTTTTTGAATGCAAATGCTGGATTTGTTACTAAAAATACTAAAATCGCTATATGTTTGCCTACAATATTTGAGGAGTTCCCTCAATTCCTCACTGATCCCCTCATTAGATTCAAATTTGGTGGCAATGGGACCACTTCGAAAGTATACTCTATTGAACTAAAAAAGAATTTTTATAATCGATCCACAATTGACGGAGTAATCGGTGAACATACATAAAAAAAAACTCCTCCTTTTTTAAAGTCGGTTAAAAGCAAGAGTTCCCTATGCTGGTGTAAGTACAATTATACTAGCATCAGTGCATCCCTCAGCGCAGAAAAGCTGCTTATACATCTAAAATGTTGACTTGGCTGCTAAATACCTACTTATAAACATTCTCACGTCAGAAATACGGTAGTAAAATTGTGTTACAGTCATATCCAACTCTACCAGCACTTATATTTCAGATTAAGGAAATATAACAGGAAATAGAAATATTACAGGGCATATCACGCCAATATCCTGCAGTAACACGTTCAACTTTCCCATTGCTAATGCGACCGATAAATAACTATATTTAGGAAATAAATATTGGCCAAACTTGTGCCGTACTCGAGAAATATATCGGCGGGTGGAAAAGCTTTCCTGTGTTCACGAGCTATTGAATGAGATAGCTCATTAGCGGTTATTATTAACAAGAAGCACGTTCTGAAGTATGCAGTAATTGTATTATTTTTTCTTATATAATTCTTGACCTTGTTTTAGGTTGATTAATGGCTTTGTTAAGTTTACTCATAAGATTTTATTGACAGGGCAAAATTCAACATAACAGTTTTTTTTTAATGGCTTCCACGTCTTTTGTAGCAAGATGTATTTCGCCAATGACAACTTGACATTAGACACGCTGGGAAAATGTTCGGTGTAGGAATTTCTATTATGTGAAAGGATCCGGACTTCAGGAAACCTAAAACAAATAATAAGAGTTAAGGACGACACAAACATAAATAAGCCACAAAACGTTTGACGGACAAAATAAATGCAGTTATGTTAGGTGGGTGGAAAAAAAGTTAACAAAAACAGGGTATCATAGAATAATAATTTACTAGAACAAAGAATAACGAACATTTTGACATTAAAGGTTAATTTCGTGCGGTTGTATATATTTAATAAGTAATTTAAGTGAACAAGGACAGGCGAGAAGAGATTGGAAGTTAGTTGGACGCGGGATATCCCGAGGCAAAATGTCATTCATTGAATAACGAAAACTAGGACAGTTGAAAAAGATATGGTCAGTTGTGCCCTCGTCGAGCGCACGTTCACACAGAGAGCTGTCTCGAACCCTGATCTTGGCAAGGAAGACTGGGGTACAAACATGTCCCAAGCGTAGACGACAGATAGAAGAAGTAGTTTGTTTGTTGACCGATCTAAACCGGAAGAACCAGGGCTTTGTTGGAATGTTAGGTTGGATCGCTCCATAGTTTCTACCTTTGCTAAGCCTAGAGAGGTTCCATTCTTTCTGCCATGATAACAGTTTTGAATGGAGACTTAAAAGTGTCAAACATAAGGCTATGGATAGAAATTACCCTACCATAGCAATAAAAAAGACAATGTTCCATAAAAAAATACTTTGTAAAGATAAATAAATGAATTATCTTTATACAAAAACATGTCGCTTCCGTCCGACTGTCCCTCTGTATGTAGTACGCTAAGATCTTTCAAACGACACAACGAATTTTAATGCGGTTTTCATTATATTTAGGAAGGTTTTTATGTAAAAATGCTGGTTTATCTACAAGTGTTACAGAAACCTCACATAAACCGAAGCGCAGCGAGAGCGGGTCACTAGTACATACTATTTGGGTACTTCATTTCTATTTGTTTAGGGTATTTGTGCAATGTAAAGCGGTTTAATACTCCCCTTTAAATTTAAGGGACTTGTCAACTCTTAGGAACATTTAACTTCTAAGTCTTCAAACCAGACCTGACGGAAGGTAAGCAATAAACAAAAGTTCGGACGTCCCCATATGAAATTCAAATATTGACCAAAGGTTCATCAAATATCTTACTCGAAGATTTTGCTCGGACTGGACCCCTGTTGTTTGGTTTACAAGCCTTCATCCCAACTTCCTTATGATCTTGATGCCAATATGTTGCGGACAAACAACAAACTTCGACAAACAATAATGGTTGATATTTTATTTTTTCCCTTTGTTTATTTAAGATAAAGTCTACATTTTTTTGATAAGGGTTTGTTTTTTTTTTAAACAACTTTAGTATCTACTTACCACACCTAAACAACTAAAACTAGGTTGGAATAAAAGGAATTGGAATGAGGCATTGAATGCAAAATTTTATTTTATCTAACAGCCGTAATCAGAATCCGTTAATGTTCAAGCCGTTCCTTAGTCACGATTTTTAAGACACAAATTTAAAAAAGTAACGAGTTCATTGTCTTTAAAATGTTTCTAAAGTCTGTCTGTCTGTTCTGATGATCGACCTTGAAGACGATCCGCTGTACTATCGTAACTCAGATCCACCAAATTTGTTGTTGTTATACCTTCTGGTAATATATAAACAACCAACTTTAGTACATAAATAAATGGTACTAAAACTAGGTTCTAGAATAACCTCTGTGAAAAACTCTTTGACAAGATTGTGAAACAATTATTTAAAAGCTGTAATATTACCCCAACTCTTCAGAAGCGACGCTCAACTTCCGCAATCATACTTTAAATCAACTCAGCCATTTTATTCGCTGCTTCATACAATGAGTTGCAAAACTAAATAACAACTTGTGTAAAAGCCAACATTGCAACTAATTGATTTTATAAACTTGTTTAATTGGTCCCGAGCGACAGACTCGAAGTTTTTATTGAGTGACGCACCAACTCCGCGTACACGTACAAACCTTTTGAAACTATAAACTGGTTTTATAGCATTTCAAAAAATAATTTTGAGTTGGTTAAATCTTTCATCTATCTCATAGTATTCTTCGCATATTGTTGTATACGATAGTAATTAGTGTAAATAATATAGCTCAACGACTATAACATACTTGAGAACTCTAATTCTGTGTCATCTTCACGTGATTCTAAAGGTGTACCCCTAGGTTCAATCATTGGACCTTAAATGTTTATTTTACGTATGGCTGACTTTATTGATAGGATGATTGAAGATAGACAAACCTATCAAGGGATCGAATTGAAGCGGAGTCAGCTTACAATAGATGGTGGTAGTTCTGGTGTGAGGATAGGGCATTCAATCTTAGGCCTCAAGCTTGGTAACGCATTTGGAGTCTTAATATTACAATCTTGAGATTGTAGTCTTTAGAAATCAAATGTCTATGGGTCTTAAATCCCGCTTAATATCAGGTGACCTGAGTGCTCGTGTGCCTTAACACACACTGTTTCTAATCAAAACCACGTTTAAGCTGAGACATTCGCTAACTATCATTCATTATTGAAATGCTTGCGTGTATGGTTCAACGTAAAACTACTAGGCTTTTTAATTTGTTTTCAATGCTCCACTTTCCTTTTGTTACTGTCTAGTAATTAAAATCGCAAGCCTCATTTACTGGAAAAACTAGTTGCTGGCTCTCGTTGCGCTCGACTCAGTCGCTTTGCTTTTCAACGTCGCTACACCGCCGCAGGGGCTCTATTCCATGCGGTAAAACGACATTGCTTATGACGTTATCGGGTTATCAACGTCACGATAGCTGTAATTTACTTGACAGTAATCGCGGCCGAGTTAAAAACAATACGACAGCATGAAAAAGCTTTATGGTTTCATCGAGTAGAATACATCCCTAAAGGCAGTTATAAGAAATCTAACAAAAAACAATGTCTAAAATCCTGACTTCATGTTCTGATAGAGTCGCCTATTTATCCTGTTAAAGCATACAACGAAACTTGTCAATGGCTTATGAACCTATTGTACGTGTAATAAAATCGATTGTCTAATTAACTCAAGTCATAAAAACAAAAGGAAAAATATTTATTTCGCATTACATCTGCTTCAATCTTCAATACGTCCACGTATTGTGATATTTTTTTTAACAAGGGGTTTAGGAGGTTATTTAATTTTTTTACAAGTTATATACTTTTAAATCTACCATTTCGGCATTATCACAGTGACACTCGCGTCCTAATAGAACTCGAATACACGATCAACGCAAGCTCGCGCGATCGAACTTACTGATCTCGATTAGGTGTCCTAATTGGCATCAGTACATTACACCCCCCCCCCCCTTCCCCTTTTCCGGCGGTCAGCTAAATATGCGGCAAAGTAGACTAACCTCGGAATTCCGTAAAATACTGAGCGTTAGTAGTTAAGAGATCAAGAGAAGGATTCTTTAATTTTACAAAATAATCGCTTCTGAGTTCTACTCCATTATTTGACTAGTTAATGGAATAACTGGAAAAAGATCACTTAGTACGCACTTAAAGCCAATTATTATTGAAAAATTTAGTTGTGCGCTGAAAAAGGGCGAAATGACTGCGTGTATTTAAAGTTATGTACTATGAGTACTATGTATACTATGGGTACAAAACAACGATAAACATACCTAATATAGCACACGCATCAAAAATGTCCAAGGATCAAAAACATCCCTTAGGTATTTTTGATCTTAAGAAATTTTTTATGCGTTAAAATACATAGAAAATGACCCATACTTTAAAACAAATACTCAAGCTCATAACATGCATAAATACCCTAAACGGGAATCGAATTCAGGACAGCTAGCTTTACAGATAGAATCAGTCTTAACTACGGGTCAAAAGAAGTGGAATTAACTTACTAATTGTTTCGATGAAATACTGTTACGATTGGATGTATAGGTACCAATTTATTCTCATCGGACACTTTAAAGGCGAAATGTAATCAAATTTAATCATGACGAATTTACTGATTTAATTAAGTTTGTAGAGTCATTCGTTGTTTATTCGGAGAAGGTCCTTCAGTTCTGTGGGACTTCCAGTTTGTGTCTTATGTACTGTGAATTGTTTAGTCAGCTCTCAAACTAAATTACTTTGATGTAATTATATCCACGCGAATTCATTGCTCCGGAATATCTCGACTAGAAATCTTGGTGATCATTTAATTTATAAAGACTAGGGACCGCGCGAAACTGTCAACATCTCATTTTGTCAACCTGTTTATTTATGACATACAGAAGGAATACGAGCACACAGGGCCAAGATTCGAGGCGGTAAAAACCATATCTTCTCGTCGTCTTTGACCACCGTCTTTGACCTGTTATCGTCAACGTTTTGATAGCTCTTATTTAATTGACAGTAATGGCAGTCAAGAACCTTCTGACCCCATCGGCCATCAGTCCTGCGAGCAATGAGCCGTCCGCGGACCGGGAGACGAGCTGTAGGTAGGCCTCCAACAAGATGGAGTGACGACCTTGTAAAGATCGCGGGAACGCGGTGAATGCGAAAAGCACAAGACCGGTCTGAGTGGAGAGCCTTGGGGGAGGCCTATGTCCAGCAGTGGACGTCTTTCGGCTGACATGATGATGATGATGATGAATGGCAGTCAAGTTAAAAACAATACCATAACAGATCAAAGACGATAATGGTTTCTACCGCCTAGAATACTCGTAGAGGCGCAGGCCATCTATATCGTAACAAACGATTTGATTACGATATACTAATGAGCAGGGTACAATAGAGAGCCTGATGGTAAGTGGTATATTTGACACATAGACATTTGCATTCTACAATCTTGAGACTGCAATCCTAAGAATGCAAATGCTTTGCCAAATCTGAGGACTAAGATGGAAGATAGGTTTCCTAGTAACAAGTGGAAACTCTATACCAACTGGAACTATAAACATTTGATGTAAGAGTTTCTAATCTGAAAACAAAAGGAAATTTATTCTTTAATCTGTAACTACTACACATGAACTATATACTATCTATATTAATAATAATAGGATAATAAAATAGCATAAAGAGAGAGAGCGGGCTGCGTCTCATAAACTGTGTAGCTAGAGACTTGAAATTTTCACAAAGCATTTCTATTGCCGCTATAAGAACGAATAAAAATTGAGTAAAAGGGTGTCTTACAGCCATTTGTTTATTTATTAATGTTTGGTTATCAATACTTTTACATAAATGCGTTTGACTTTTTACCCAACTGCCAAAAAAAGATGGCTATATTTAATGACCTGTGTGTAGAGGTACGATATGTACAGTCAATGAATTTAATTTGTTACCTATCTTAGTTCCAAAGTCAATCTGACATTCTACAGCAATAAGGTTGAGTTTCCTATCAATTACAAATGACTTGGCATCTCTAATGACAATGACATCTTCAAGCAGATTTTCTTTGAAATGGGTAGCAAATTAACGTCCGTGACCGTACTTTCATTTAAGATATTGTCTAGATTTTTAGTAGGTATTTGAAGTTTTGGTTGTAGCCGTTGTAGGATAACTTTAGCGAAAATGACTTTAAGTGTTTTATCTTTTTAAATGGTTCCCTTAATCTAAAAAACAAATTAACATAAATAAATGATCTCTGCCTACCCCTCTGGGAAACAGGCGTGATTTAATGTATGTATGTAAATAAAAAGAAGTCAAAAATTAAAGTGCGTTCCCATACAATAAACATGTTTCTTGGCGTTGTACGGAACCCTTTGTATGTGAGTCCGATTCGCACTTGCTCGGTTTAATACATAGCTTAGCAAAAAAGAGTCAAGGTGGAAATACAATATTGTCAAATAACAAACACCACAATCTGCAGCAATTAGGTACGTAAAAAAATCTATAATATTGCCAACATACCCCAACGGCATTCTAATATTCCCCAATTATTTTTTGTAAATACTTGTAAATACTCATACCCTTGACTTGACGTTTACTTCCTGTTCTACTTTAATAAGCAAATACCGTGTTCACGGTGTTCTTGGAAACAGTTCTAACGATATCAATGATATCAGCGGTTTCAGGAATGAAGAAACCAATTTGCTAGTGTCTTAAGTATCCGCAAAGAAAATGATTTAGCCCAAAAATCTCAGCTGCCTTAATTTAGAACTTAATTATAAAAACTACAGCACAGTAATGTCCTATTTAAACTCTTCCGAACGTATCACTTCTCATTTGTTAATTAAACGATGTATGTGTGTAACTTTTTATATTTGTATGGAAAAAATATTTTCGACTGTTTGAATTTCTGTTGCACGTAGACTTATTTTTACGTTGTCTTCATGGACGTCTATTTTAAATTTGGATTTAACTTTATAATATTTAGTAACTTCATTACAAAAAGGAGGAGGTTCTCAATTCGTCACGTTTGTATTTTTTATTAATCATTTTGTGGAATTTGATTAATGACAAGAATATATTTGTATAACATAACATAACATAATCTCACACCTTCATTTCCAGAGTGGGGTAGGCAGACTACAGAATCACCAACAACTCTAAAAAATTGACGATAATTCTGTGACCACATTTTTCACAATTAAGCTAAGATGTTATTTTTATAAGCACAGACAATTTTTTCGATGTGCATAAAAACATTAATGATATTCTAATAAAATTAAAAAATAATGGCATCCGCTCGAAAAGTGTGCTTCAAAAGGAAAAAGCGAATATTGAACAAACTGGTAAAATTATAACAAAGTAAACTTTTCCCTATCGGCAAATTTCCTCCGCAGTTCTCAAAGCAACCCCCTCACTGTGGAAAAATAAACGATAGTAGGTACTCACGCTTTACCCTTACCATGGTGTACAATTACCGTACTCGCTAGCGAGTCGAATGCTATGTCCCTTACAGAGTGCGAGGTACAGAGCATTTGACTGGCTAGCGAGTACGGTTATTGTAACTCATGGTAAGGGTACTGATATTGAATTTGCCTCAGAGTTTATCAAAGGGAAATTATTATTGTTTGTGGTCATCAATGACGAAAGTGAATTCTTCAGGTCCGCGTTTATTTGTATTTGGAGTGCCAAGTCGAATTTAGGCGGAAATCCCTGACAGTTTAGATTTGTTCACCTTCTGTTGCTATTTTCATTTTCCTTTTCTCGTACCTATACGTTTTAGGCCCATTTCTGTGGATTCTTACGTTTCCATGTTTGTTTATTTGTGACTTTCTACAGAAATAGGTCTACAGACTTAAGAGGTCGCCGACGACAGTACAGTGATGTCGTCATTCATTCATTACTATTGCTGTTTTTTCTAATAAACTAAAGTCTGTCTTAAAATGAAAGAAGGTATTTTGTTGTACAATTGAACACACAATTTATAAGGTATATGACATAAATGACATAATTTAATGACAATTGAAAAAAATTGCCATTTTTACGATGATTACCTAGAATTTTAATTTCATCGAAAGACATTTCTCGCCGCAGGAGTTTTTTTGCTATTCACAAGTCTAACCTAACCTACGTAATAAATAAGGTATCCTAAAAACATTAAGAGGATTGTGAAGCGCCGCTAAAATTGCGTAGCTGTCAAAATAAATCCATACAAATTTAGCTCCGGGCGTGAACGGTTCTCACCCCCTCAATCAAGTCCGATTTCCACGATTCTTGAATATGTTGTAGTTATTATAAAGAACTAGGTCTGAACGTTTCTGTTTATTGTTTTTTCAATTTGTTTCAGTCTAAGAAATATTTTCGTGTAAAGGAAAACGTAGACATAGTTTTTCATGATATCTACAACATATTCAAAAATCGTAAAAATCGGACTAGGGTTAAGGGGAGAAAAACGTTTTCGCATTTTGTATGGAATTTTTTAGCTTCACAATCCTCTTAAGGTTTTAGCAGAAAATAGCGTTCGATGAAATAAAAAAAAATATAGCCTGCACCCTAGTATATACAACTAGATACTAGGGTGAAGATCAAAAAGTTGGACCATAGTTAAGCGTAATTAACCATACAAACAGCGAAGGCGAAAATAGTTCCATTGTGCAACGAAAAGTATCCCTACAATTGTATGGCTTATCTTCGTGTCATTACGTAAAAGTTTCATAGAAAATTTAATTGCGTGAGTTAGAATACCTAACTTTTTGGACCTTACCGACATAATCGATAATGTGAAATTCGACAAAATGATGGGCTACCCAAAATACTACAGTCATAAAAAGCTATTCACGCCAAAATAAAACTAGAAGCGTTATAAGAAACCATAAGAAATACAAGCATGATTTTTTATTAACAATTTCACTGAAAAATCGCTGACCTCATTTAGTTGGTTGTTTAGACGGCCTGGTCGAGATTAAGCCTTGGCGTGTGTTCACAGGGTTGGTATTTGTATGTTCTAACCGTCGCGTGCGCCGCCCCAGCCCCTTCAATTAAGGGGCAGGCAAAGTGCGACGAGTGTGCATAAGCAGGTTGGCGATATCATAACGTTTACATACGAGTTTTAAACGAGACTGCCGCTAGGTTTATGAAGCTTTTCGCTTTAATTTCTTTCCAACTTCACAAAGTGAAGAGTTGAAATGTACATATTTAACGGGTCTTCAAATGAGAAACTCGGTTTATGTCGAGCTAGGTAGATAGTATAGGTAGTACAAATAATAAACACAATGATATCGTATCTACAGTTTAGTTTTTAACAGACTTCAAAAAAGGAGGAGGATGTTTTTTTTTTTAATGTATGTTCACCGATTACTCCGTCAATTCTCGACCGATTTCAAAAAATTTTTTTTGGTTTGATAGAGTATACTTCCGAGGTGGTCCCATTGTCACCAAATCTGAATCTGATGAGGGGATCAGTGAGGAATTGAGGGAACTCCTCAAATATTGTAGGCAAACATATAGTGATTTTAGTATTTTTAGTAACAAATCCAGCATTTGCGTTCAGAAAGTATGATTTGGTGAAGTGGAACTGATGATGAAGACCACAGATGGCCACCGGAACTCCTCAACGGTACCGATTTCAAGGGTGACGGTAAGATATCTCGATTAAGATAGTTGAGTGACTACAACGAAGAATATTTACTTGTTCAAATATGACTATGACTTTCCCGCGGCGTTGCTTGCGGCGCGCTTGATATAAGTTAAAGTTTAATTTCAACTAAGAAGTGGGACTACGTAACGACGTATTATGATCACTAAAAAGTATAAAATAAAATAAATGTTTAAAAAAAACAAAAAACCGCCTTCAAAAACGCAAAAAATAACTTCTTTTAAAATTGTAGGTACCTAATAGGTTAGTCCGTTTTTTGCGTTTTTGAAGGCGGTTTTTTTTATGTTATCCTCCTGACGAGCATACGTCAAAGGAGTTTAGTTATAATGGCAACACTATTACATTCTACTTGGCGTTATATTAATTGCACATGTCCTTTATAAGGTACACAGGAATGCAGGTCGTCACATATGAACTATTTTTTTATGGAAATTGTTCTTGTTTAATAGTTATTTTACATGTTTGCTAAATCCCAATTAGTAGTTATGAAGGATAAACTGACCGAAAATATGAGCTCCGCACATGCGGAGCTCCGTCGCATTTCTTGTTGCTCACATACTGTCAAACGGTGTCAAAAGAGCATTTCATCTAACAGCAATATATTCTTGATTCGCATATTAAAATAATTAAGAGATAAATAAACGAGTCCATTAGGTCCAGAACACTGGACCGTAATTACGCGAGCGGGACTCCTGTTAGATTCACAGAATGCCAGATTAGGGGTAATTAAGTCTTGGGGGAGTGCAGCCCTGGGAGGACCATTATATGGGATAATGAGGTGTCCAGTCAGGGACCCTCTTGTAATATGTAAATTGAATTTTCTATTCGCTCCCGACGAAGGCTGTTAGTTGTACGAGTACGCAACAGAATAGTTATAAAGGTTTCTGGCGATTACAATCCTAGTGTTTTGCTATGAATGCGAAAAAATAAAAGGAAGGGAAAACTGCCTGTAGTTTTATAAGCAATTGTTACAATCATACAGTCAAGGACTTTAATTGTTATGCCACTATGGAACCCTGTCATAATGACAGCGTCAAACCACATGACAGAAATTACGCTTAAATGAATGATTAACGTTATGCGACAGGGGTCCATAGTGGCATAACAATTAAAGTGCTTGACTGTACCTACGTTTTATCTATAATGATTGATTGATTTGAAATTCATAGAACGGTAAATATGGTAATTTTCCACGTTTGCCTCCTAGGTATTTTGAGTCGATGACGTTACTATTAAATTGTATGTACGCAACTGTGCCTTGTCTATTTTAGTGGCGAGTAGGGAATGCAAATAACCGGTTTTAACCGATTTTAACCGGTTATTTTCATACAAAAAGGTTAATAACCGGTTAATTTGCATTCTCTAGGGGCGAGGTGTGTCTTTATAGGTTGAAAACGCTTATAACTTGAATACACCGGCTAGATTTTTGACGTGTAAAACTAGAATTATTTAAAAATCGAAGTTCGAAGTGGAGGTTAGCTCCATCTCTATTCAGTCATAAGTGACGAGTGAAACGGATGGAATAGCCGAAGTATCGTATTTAATGCTTTATAGAAACCATCCAGTACTGATCAACGAGTAGCGTTTGTTTACGTAATTCAGTTTGTGATTAACATTTAAAATGCAATTTTGCTCGGCCAGTCAGAATTGTAAAGCATTATTGATTTTAAACCGTCGCTTAGTTCACGAGTCGCCACTTTCGAACAAATAAACGTAGGAATATTAAGCCACTTGTTTCTCTTCATTAGGTACTTAACCGAGTATTAAATACTAGATATACAAGTATAACGAAGTAAAATAATTTGCATTACACGCTCAAAATACGAAGTGGTAAGTAGCGCAGGGTTGTTATTCTCTCAACAAGTAAAGGTAATCATTCGCTCGAGTGAAGGTCCAAGCGGCGAGTTTAAGTAGTCCCGACAGAGCGAACAAAACACATTTTAGCGCGTGTATTCAATTTGGCAGCATGACTTCTCGAACGTATAAGGCTCCCTAATTGACAATGCACGCGCTAAAATGTGTTTTGTTCGGTCGGACTACTTAAACTCGCCGCTTTTATTCGCTCGTCCGTCCGACCGGCCGCTGTTTTTTGAGAGAATAACACACCAGCACTCCAAAGTCAAAAACTTTACCGTCGACTTTTCAACAGTGTATTTCAATCATCAATATAAAGTAACTATTGCTAACAGATATCACTTAAACGGAATTCAAAAGCCAGGCGAAGCACAGGAAACACAAAATAAAAAGCCAATGCATAGGTGTCGGACAGTTGTAAAAGGTCCCGCAATTATTTTTGCGGCGCTGTCCGCCGTGGCGAGTGAAAGAGTCGTATCGTATCGCAGCCGACTAGCGACAAAAATTCCAATAGCCTGTGTCGGCCGCGCTGTCGCGTGCTTTGCGATTTCGGGTCGCACGAACACTGCTATAGAAAAAAATAGGGTAGAATCAAATATTCAAAGCCCCGGCGCAATTCCACGACGTTTTAAAGTGTAATGAAACGTAACGTTGGGTCTTGCGCTGTGTTATGTTAGTTATGTACTAACGTATAAGCTGGAATAGCATGCCGGGTTTGGTGAACTGGCTGGATAATGTAGTACTTTTAGCAGAATGGTTTCCATTTCGCATAGTGTCTAAATAAATACAATTTGCATTTGCCTATTTATTCTGCTTTAAGGTAGCGGTTCGCGCCGCGACAGAGACAAGCGACCGAGACACGAGACCGCGACCGGAGACCGCACCTGTCACTTGACCGTAGGCATCGTATGAGCGACAATTCGCGAACGAGACAGAGACAGGCGACGGAGACGCGAGACAGGAGACAGCAAGACGTCTCGTTCGCGAATTGTCGCTCATACGATGCCTACGGTCAAGTGACAGTCGCGGTCTCCGGTCGCGGTCTCGTGTCTCGGTCGCTTTTCTCTGTCGCGGCGCGAACCGCTACCTTTAGGTGAGCATGGCCTTGATTCTACTTTAGTTTAGCCCATCTCGCTTCAATATCGTACGATCAAACTAAGATGTAGCTCTCCATTTTCGTAGGTACCTTTTTGCAATTGTTGATATGTACAGTCACGAACTTATTTTTGGGACCCACCTTAGGTCCAAAGTCATTCTGACATTCTACAACAATAAGGTTGAGTCTCCTATAAGTTACAAATGATTTGGCATCTCTAATGACATTGACGACTTCAAGCCTATTTTTCTTGAAATGGGTCACAAATTAACGACCGCGATAGTACCAAATGCACCCTTATTCTAATACACGCGACATGGACTTAAATGTACAGCTATTTCCGAATTCGATTGCAGTCAATAATCACACTGCTGACGTCATGACAGTCCTTACTGTCAAGCAAATAAGAACTGTCATAACGACAAAAATACAATTAGGATATCGATGCAAGATGGGCTTCAATCTGGTTGGTTTTCTTCATTTTCGATGCTTACCTTTATTTTGTTTCACATAAAAGCAGAAATTTGCTGCCTTTCAAAGAAAAACCAAAACCTAATCCCGCGTGGTTATTTCCTTTTAATATTATAGGTTTTGTACCTATGTCTTTATTTTCGACGCAAATTGGATCAGAGTTAGCTAGTCATGCAACCTAGAAATCGTCCATTTACTTTCTCAACCTCGTATCTGATCGAATAGTTAGATAGCAAAAGCACTCATGTTACCTTAAGAATAAAAACTACTTTCCTATCTAACTTCTCGATTGGATACGAGGTTGAGAAAGTAAACGGACGAAATTAAACTTTCCCATTAAATAAGTCTAGGATAGCAATAAATAATTCCCACATATACATATAAGGTCACATACAACAAATCATTCAGTATGTATGTAAGTTATAAACTTACACAATAGGGATTAAAAAAAAATTTTTTTTTTCAAAATACTGTAATATTCAAGTGACAGATTTTTTTAATGCGATATTAAAAAAAATCGTTCTGTCAAAATGTTTGACCGTTAAGATTTTATAAGTAAATTCTGTTCCTATTCGTTCCGTCACTCTTATAAACAAATCAATTTACCATTATAACCCCATATTCGCGTACTTTTGAAGGTCTGGTCATATTATTTATTTATACACTTTATCATTGCCTTCATGTCCATTTTAAGGTAGTAATCTCTATTTAATATTGTATTTTTTGATGAAAATCACGTTCGCTGAAAACACCATTACACTGACAGAGTCTTGTCATAAAGATAAATTTTTTCGAAGTATTTCTGACATTGAAAATGTAGTGAGGTTTGATAGATTTGATTGATAAGTGAGGTTTCGTCTCTGTCGCAACCAGCATGACGATGATGATGATGAATGTATATTCAATCTTTTTAATAAACGAATTAGAGGTACCATTATTCCCATCACTATTTCATCCTCTATCTAAAGACAATTACAGTTAGGTATACTTGTTATTGCATCGGCAGTCTGAATAGGAACAGACTTTATTTACTGCGGACCAAAAAAGTTGCGGCGAATTGAAACAAATCGTTTCTTAAAATGGTAAGTAGGTTTGTTACAGTATCTTACCTTAATTCTAATTACTTAGTACATTTATCAAGAGGATTCTGAAGCGACGCTCAAATTGCGTACGTGTCAAAAAAAGAAAAAGAAATATTTTCTTGAAAAGATAAACGTACTGACCTAGGTTTTTTCATAATATCTACATCATATTGAAAAATCGTAAAAATCTGATTTATTTGAGGACCATCTTGTAGAACCCTATAGGTTAGGTTAGGTTAGTTTTATAAAAATACTAAAATATTTACAGTTTCGTTGATGATGATGATGATGATGATGATGATGATGAAAAAAAGCGTTTGTCCATATGATAAGTTTGGGAAATGAATCAGTTTGGGAAACGTTTTTATGCCAAACAAGGGTAAACCCTTGATCAACATAATCATTCATATTTCTAAATGTTATTGATCAAATATATATATTGTGAGGTCGGAAATAAATTATTTTTATAATCATACTATAGCTGTTGTCCAGGACTCCATGTGAAGTAGAATTTGTTTACCGTTCTACCCTTGGAAATTGTCCATTTTTCTGAAATAAAAAGTATTCTATGTCCTTTTTCGGGGTTCAAACTATCTTTATACCAAATTCAATCGAAATCGTTTCAGTGGTTTGGCCGTGAAAGCGTAACAAACACACAAAGTTACTTTCACATTTATAATATTACTAGCTACTGCCGGCGACGGGAACGGGGATGAAAAGTAACCTATGTGTTAATCCAGGGTATTCGATATCTACATTCCAAATTCCATTCAAATCCGTCCAGCCGATGCAGAGAGAAGGAGTAACAAACTAACAGACAAACTTGCGCATTTATTATATAAATAGGTAGATGGATGTTGCAAATATCCAGACATAGCATAAAGTTCTCTGTTCTCAGCAAAGTTTCCCCGTTTAATAGGAGTGATATATTTGTATGCAAAAGGAAAGTATTTCTCTTGGGTGTTCGGACTTTGTCCTACGCTGTTACTTCGCCTCTTGCTACAACAACTTTGAGTGTTAGGTGACAAATAGCCATTTCAAGTGTTTAGATGTTCGTTCTTAAATCATACGTTACAAAGGTTATACAACTTTATTTCTTGAGCCACTATATTACCTTGCATGGGTCCATATTGGCTCATATAAAATTGTTCTTTAGATTTTTTATACAAATAACGATTTGTGTCTATACTCATAATTTCTTCGAAAATTTTGGCTTATACTTTTTTGTTCATACTATTTTAAGTCATAATAATCGCAACTCATAATGCATTTTTTCAAAAAACTGTTCCTTTTTTAGATTTTTATAAATCTAACCTAACCTAACATAAATTTATCTACACGTATGATATTTAAGAAATTCTGAAAAGTGTACGGTTCCATGAATATTGGCGTTATAAGTTCAGATGATTATAAGTTCCGATCATTAGTATTAAAAAAAAAATGAAGATTATGAAGAGTGATCGTCGCGCTCAGCAGCCAACACGTCGGCTGTCACGTAGATGACGTGTGCGTAAATAACCTGAGCTACGCGGACGATATGGTTCTGTTGAGTGCGTCGATCTGTGGTATTAGAAAACTCCTTGGTGCGTGTGAGGGGTACGCCAACAGCCATGGCTTAATGTATAACACCAAGAAGAGCGAGCTCATGGTGTTCAAGTCGGGGACCAGGTGTCTGTCAGTTATACCACAAGTCATGCTAAACGGAGTTCCGTTAAACCGCGTGACCCGTTTTAAGTACTTGGGACACCTGATCACCGATGACCTGAGAGACGACGCCGACCTCGAGAGGGAGCGTCGGGCGCTGGCGGTGAGAGCAAACATGTTGGCCCGCAGGTTTGCGCGGTGTTCCAGGGAAGTGAAAGTTACTCTTTTCAGAGCTTTCTGCACTTCTTTGTATACATGCGCCCTGTGGGCCAACTATACTCGAAGATCGTTTAGCGCCCTTCGCGTACAGTATAATGACGCGTTCAGGGTGCTGGTGCGGCTGCCGCGTCGCTGCAGTGCGTCAGGCATGTTCGCGGAGGCGCGCATCGATTGCTTCTACACCACTCTGCGCAAGCGGTGCGCGTCTCTGATGAGCAGAGTGCGCGGTAGTGGCAACAGCATCCTGGACATGATAGCGAGTAGGTTTGATTGCCCCTACATGGTTCACTGTATGCAGCTCCATGTAGGGAGCAATCGTACTTATTAATTGTGTTTTAGTTTTTTTTTTTTCGTTTTGAAAGTTTTGTGTAATTTTAATTTTAATTGGGATTTTTAATTGTAATTTTAATTGTGATTTTATTTTTAACTTTGATTTTTAATTTAATTTTAATTTTAATGTTTATTTAAATTTTATGTGTAATATGGAAATGTTATTTCTAAAATAAATAATTTTGAATTTGAATTTTTGAATTAGGTTGTAAAATTATATGAGATACATTTTCGGAGATCCAATAATCTAATTTGCAATTTTATATGAACTTTGGCGCCCCCACCTTGCATCTTAACCTACCGTCTCGAGTATCAGAGTTCGCGTTATTGCATATTGGTGGAATTACTAACATAGAGGCATTCCATCTTAGGGCCGTATTAATAAACTAATCTCAACTCTAACGCTCGTCTCGAGATCCGTCAAAAATGACAGTGTTCTATGGTTTGACGTTTACTTTGACGTATCTTGTGATCGGCATCTCGGCCAAGATGAGTTTATTAATATGGCCCTTAGTCCTCGGGATTGGAAACGAATTCGCAAGTTTAGTGGCGTATTAAGTAACTCATCTCGGCTGAGATGCCCGTCACAAGATGTCAAAGAAAACGTCAACCCATAGAAAACTGTCATGTGTAGCGCATCTTGCGATGAACATTACAGTCTTAGAATGGCAGCCTTGTGATTGTAGTCTTGACAATGCAAATGCCTACGGTTCTCAGATTCTACTTACCATCATTTGTAATTTGCCTTCTCCTTACTATAAATAAGTTTCTGTCAAAAATTTCATTTTTGGGACATACTTTTGTTGCCTGTTGTACTTTTTTTTGCACAGACGTCATCTACTTGTCAAGACGATTCTAACGAGCCGACGGGTTTATCATGTGTAATTTAGGAGTTCCATTAGCCACGCTGAGTCTCCATCAGCAGACCAGCTCGATGGGACTATATTATTATTGTATTGTCATCAGAACTAAAGGTGTATGCAAGCTTTCAGCTTCATCCGAAACCAGGAAGTGGGTCAAATTTAACTTTCAGATTTGACCCGCACGCGCTATATTAGTCCACTGCTGGACATAGGCCTCTCCCATTGCACGCCAACGAGCACGATTCGTGGGCACTCTCATCCAGCTCTTGCCAGCCACCTAGCGAAGATCGTCGCTCCACCTAGTCTGAGGGCGTCCTACACTACGTTTGCCGATTCGCGGTCTCCACTCAAGAAAACGATAACTCCAGCGATTATCGGTTCTGCGGCATAAATGACCACATAGGTACATTGCAAGTTAAATAAAAGCTTGTAAAAAGATCCTGTTTTAGAAAACCGATGATAGTTCTGACGAAATTTCTTTCTCGTGTTTTAACGCTGAGCGTATGACAGGAATAGGATTCTGTGGCGCTACTGTTAAAGTTGTTAACTGTGCAAACATAGTTACTTTAAGCTAAACACATCATAAATTAACCCTTACTAAAACAAATGAAAAGCAGAAAACACTTTGAAACAACCATAGTTTAACACAATCAAGAGGGATAATAGAATTACCATAAGACATGAATAATTAAACAGAAACAATTGACGGTGTTTAAACTCGAAGCCAACCCGATCCGAGCACTCTATAGGTGCAGATGGAGGTATCTACCTATACCTATACTTGTATAGATTTTGCTGACAGCAAAATCCGGTACGTAAACCCAGCCGACGTCAATGGCGCGCTATCACGGGCCGCTGCGGTCGCCATCCAATTTACCTTTGAACATCATGTGCAAAAGCTGATTCTATGGAAACCAGTGCAATTTAATATCAACTTTGTAACAAATTGAAGAGTTTCCCGGCGGAATTCGCAAATAAAACGCCGTTGTTTAGAAACAATCCCGCCGTGTGGGCCGAGCGTGCGAGGTGAGGCTTTTGGTTTTAAGCTTTTTGGAGTTTTTGTTTTGAAAGTAGTAATTATACTTGACTACACGCAGCTTTAACTAAAACATGAGACGGGAAATGTATTTCTTGGTTAATTTGTGAGAGATTATCGCGTGATATTTTTATTTTTAGGGTTCTGTAGTCAACAAGGATTTCTTATGGTTTCTCTGTGCCCGTTTGTCCGCGGTTTATCTATGAGACACTAGGCATTATAGACCTGTAATTTGGCATGGTTATACACATTAATCACGCCAATTTACTAGTAAAATAAAATGTAAAAAAAGTGTTTTTCGCATACACGTTAAACGGGGACGTTCTTTTTTTACTCGTCTATTTCTAGGCACGCTAAACAAGGAAATAGCTTTTATAGGAATAGATAGCTTTTTCAAAAATAGTAGAATTATGTCATATTTTTTTTGATTCAAGGATCCGTTCGCAAAATATTAAGCTTTAAGAGGCCACCTATGCTAAAGTCTGGAGTGTTCCGCGATCTGGATCTCAATGACCATAACGCCTTTGTATCTGTTCTTTGGATATATTAAACTTGATCATATTTGCTTGAGACTGTCGAACGTGAAAACACGATTAGAAACAAAATCCTCGATACTTTTATTTTTCAAACATGACACCTTTTTTGCATGTTTTTGGTTGAATCTTCGAAACCCTATAATCTTTAACGATGATTTTCAATTCAATAGTTGAGGATATGTAACTTCTTAATCCTGGTAAACCATTTTTTCGATAAATGTTGTGGTTTTAAAGTAAACAGCAATTAATTCAATTTAACGCTGCCGTCAAGGCGCGAGCGAACTATCTCCATCTCACATTCTTCGCGCGGAAGCACTTAAAGCCATCCCTTTTTATTCTTGTGGGGGCGTGGCACCATAGGTGGCCTCTTAAAGTGATTTCGTTGTCCAAAATGCTCTTGCCCGGTTGTTTTTTAGAGGTGCAAGATATTGTTTTACGAATATCAAACCCTAGCGGTGGAAGTAGATGGAGCAGAAATAAAATCTTTCCTCTAGTCTGTAGGTACAGTCACCAGCAATAATATATTATCCAACATCGGGCGCAAAAAAATCTGACACGTTCTTATACCTCTTGTAATAAAGACCTGTCAGATACTTTTGCGCCCGATGTTGGTTAATATATTATTGCTGGTGACTGGACCTACCTACTTAGAAAAGTTCCGTTACTGACAGGAAGACACAGCCAAAACTACTTAACTAAGAGACGAGAAATTTACTCCTGGTAAACCCTGAACCCCTGGTACTCCTGGTGGTATGTAGCTAACGTAACGGGAAGGAATAAAGAGGAAGTGGAAAATTAGTTGTATACGGCTATAAATAACAAAGAGCAAGCTTTTAAAAACACGTCTGTTGCTAACCAACTTTAAATCGTTAACGTTATAAATCCTATGATCATTCAAAATGAAAAATGATTAAAGAAACCTAAAGATGATTTTTAATTCCCTATTCAATGATACCCCACTTGTCATACTTGGTCGACATTTTTTTATTAAATTTGCACAATATGGCGTCTGGTTGCCGCCATATTGAATTTTGATTACTGTCATATCTTCAGTGACACTCACCAGATTAAGACAAATCGATTGACATAAGAATCATCAAAATCGGACAACGGGTTTAGTTTTTATAGTGACACAAAGGAACAAACATACATATATAGGCTGTGAAACACATTACCCTCCTCCTTCGGCAGTCGGGTAAAAAGATTCTCTATTGATCCACACAATAAAGTACCTTACTTACTTTTTCATGTTTTTTGAACATGACTTTGTGGGTTTTAAG
The DNA here is from genome assembly GCA_946894065.1 of Acleris literana. NCBI lineage: Eukaryota > Metazoa > Arthropoda > Insecta > Lepidoptera > Tortricidae > Acleris > Acleris literana. The sequence continues at coordinate 19,942,879 of OX335677.1, read as the reverse complement.
CAAATCACTTAGTGATAGTTAGTAATTACATATGAAAATATATGTACAGTCGAATTCATAAATATGTGTACACTTTAGTACCTTGTCACTTTAATTGCTGTAACAACTCATATATAGCAGTTTAAACATGACATTAAGTTGACAAGGTACTAAAGTGTACACATATTTATGAACTTGTTGTTTGTTTGTTCAGTCTAGACGGTTTAACCCCTTAACCGATTGACGTTTTAAATTTATTTTATTATTTATTGATGACTAAATATAAATACACAAATACATAAAGTAAATAACTTAATCTAGTATCTCCTAATCCCCTAGTGACACATTTATTTATTGCTTCTTGTAAAAATTTGGAGGCAAAATGCTGGACACTGGACCATGTAAGCCGCGGGGCCGTGTCGCCACGCTGCCGCCCCGCCCCCGCCGCGGACGCGTCCGGCCGTCGCGTCTAGCCAGCCTTTTTACTTCCTAACAAACTTTGCTGGAAATCCTTTGTGTGCACTGAAAAATCCCCTTTGAAACTTATGTGTATAACTTCAAAATCCTACTGCTTTGATTTTATAATATCGAAGCTCGTTTTATTTTATGAAACGTGAATGAGAGCCAATGCGGCTTTTGTATGATTTAACGCGTGCGCTACTGAATAGCGTACGTAATCTACTCGGTACAAAAATTTGACATCGAATTATTTTTATCTGGGCCGCTGTTACTAAAAAAGTAAGAGCTATTGGACATACGAAAACATGCCAAAATAGTTTAATCGAGTAGAATACACAGCCTGAAGCCATTCATGAACTGTGTTAACAGTCTAGTTCATAAATATGTGTACGCTTTAGTACCTTGTCAGTTTAATGTCATGTTTAAACTGCCATATATGAATTGTCACAGCGATTAAAGTGACAAGGTACAAAAATGTACACCTATATCGCACCTTCAGAACAATAGTGACCTAATTGAGAAATTTTACATTTCGGGTTAGGTCTCTATGATAATAAATTTATGATTCGAAGTTTGAAAGCACAAATTTTGACTTAGGTCATTATTGTTCTAAAGGTGCGAATATGAATACGACTGTACAAAGTTTTGGTTCGGTTGTGGGCTTCGTTGATGAGCTAATACTAGTCTAGTTCCTCTCAAAAACTAAGCAACGTAGAAACTTGGAATTTGGAAATTGCATTATTTTATTTCGACTTGAGCCGTTTTACTTTTAAATTGCATTGATTTACTTTAGTAATAACTCGTATAAATATGAGACTTGGTATGGCGCAATTCTTGAAAACGACACCCATTTATTTTTTTCGAAGTGCTGTCTGCCCTTGGTTTCGCTCAGCTATTTGTCTGATGGAATAGACATGTAAGTTAACAAAACCAATCAACAAGTTTGCAGACGTTTCACCCTCTGCTCGAGGTAGGTCAAGGAATAATCAAATTAAAATTTGTTCCAATTGGCTGAATAGAGGTCAAAAGCTAAATTTATTAAAAAGTTATCGAAGCGAGAATAGCTGTGCGATCAAGCTTTGAATTTGAGACATTGTTTGTCTCTTCTTGAAATTTGTTAAAGGGTTTTATTAAATTTCTTCGTCATAAGACAAAGTATGTTTCAGAGAATTTTCCTTAATTTCTCCAGAATCTTGTTCTCCCATAAAACGTAATGTCATTCATGACTTTCAAAGTCAACGTCATTGTTTTAGGGGGAGAGCTGTAAAGCCCGATTTACATTAGTCAAGAACATTGGCAAGTACAGTGGCAAGGACAGCGGAGTGAAAAAATAGAAAGCGATTCTATTCGGATCCACTGGCAACGAGCAGCTACTGTCCGACCGGTTTACACTACTGGGTGTGATTCTCTCAACAACGACGGACGGACGGACGAACGAGTGATTGTCCAAGCGGCGAGTTTAAGTAGTCCCGTCAGAGTGAACAAAACATATTTTAGCGCATGTATTCAATTTGGCAGCATTACTTCTCGAACGTATAAGGCTGCCTAATTGACAATGCACGCGCTAAAATGTGTTTTGTTCGCTCGGACGGGTCTACTTAAATTCGCCGCGCAGCTTCGATTCGCTCGTCCGTCCGACCTACTGCCGTTTTTTGAGAGAATAACACCCCTGTACTGTCCACTATCACTGTCCACTGTCCACTGGCCTTGACCAATGTAAATCGGGCTTTAAGCATTTTTGAGTAGCAGTTTAAGGCACCGTTTAAATTTGTACAGTACTTATTTAATGATATTTAAATACGAAGAAGCAGACCTAGCTGAATGGTATTGGGGCTAAATGTAATTATGATTTTTTGAAGTAGTGTTTTTTTAGCAGAGCAATGTCGGTAATTAAAAGTGAATATTTATTTTTAATTACCAACATTGCTCCGTTAAAATTTCAACGTGCCTCAAATACATTATTCCGACTTTTTAACAATACTTTTGCAATCACGTTAAATTTTAGGACCGACTAAATAACCTGGCTCTTTGATTTTTTTATTTGTGTTATATTGATCCCCTAATATTTATTCATTTATTTGAGTGAATATCGCGACAATTTAACACAATAATAACAGATAATAAGAGGTAAGTATTTCGTTAACATTATGATAACAATTGGGTAGAAAACAAAGATAAATACAATCCCAATACACCTAAACACCGCATATTTCTAGTAATTACTAGTTTAACTGTAACACATTCAACGCCCCGTTCCCTCATCTCATTCAAAATTGACGCAACACCGCTCTGTGAACCTAGTCCTAGTTTTAACCCTTTGTTTTTCCGAGAGACGGAGTTATTTAATAATTAACCGTGTCCTTACTGTGTGGCCGGATATGGTCTGCTGCACGCAACTGTGACATAAATGGGTCAGCCGAGTTTTTCACTTAAACTACTGTACAGTCAGCGACATTACGAATTTTACGATCAAATCAGATAGTGATAATTAGGGTTAGGACTTTTGGTATATCGTGGTTCTAAAATCCATGGAATCGCTATTTCCTTATTATTATAAACGTACCACTTTGATTTTGGCCTTCAGTATTGTTATATTTCATAATAAACTTTATCTACACTCATATCATAAGTCCTCTATTATGCGTTCAAAACCCGTAGGCAATGACCAGCATTACCTGTGGTAGTAAGTGACAGCGATGACAGCTGTTAATTTTGGAAGATGTTCCAAATTTGGATCTCATTACCTTACAATATTCGATAACGTAATTTCAACATTACGTTACAGCTGTCATCGCTGTCACCTACTACCACAGGTAAGGTAATGCTGGTCATTTGCCTTTCGGCTTCTGAACCCATCTTAAAGTACTTATAATATGTGTGTAGATAAAGTATTGTACGAGACTAATTAGCATTACAACACTCGTGTGATCTATTATGAAACTCGCCTTGCGGCAGGTTTCATAAACCACACTCATGTTGTAGTGCCTGTCATTACGCAACCGTCACGTAAACTACTATAATACATTTTGAGTTCGGTTTATCCATACCTACTAAAATTTGAACATTTGTTAGTTTGTTACGCTTTCACAGCAGAGATATCCTCTGTACGAAAATTAATTCAAACTGGTTAAGCGATTTAAAGAATGAATGCATTTGAAATATTATTATGACAATACTGAAGATCAAAATCAAGGTGGTATGTTTATAATAATTAGGAATTAACGACTTCACTGATTCTAGAACCTGAGAACCTGGTAAAAAGAGTAGTATTTGGACATTCAGGTATTTTGGGAATGAGCGGCTTCTGCCTGCGACTTCGTAAGTTACCGAAGGAATAGCGTTATAAAAAGTAGCCTGTGTGTTAATCCAAGACACGACCCATCTTTTCCAAATTTAATTAAAATCGGTCCAGCCGTCCTTGAGTTATAAATGGTGTAAATAACTTGATTTTGTTTTATATACATATAAAGACTTTTGAAAGAGCAATATTTTTATAAGTACTTGTTACGAAAACGGCTCTAATCGTTTTACATGGATCTGCCAAGTCACCTTCGGGAAGACTTTAATTTTGATCCGAGCGATGCGCGGTCTCTCCAAACTTCTTGACATCTAATCAGCTAGAATAATAATAATTAAAAACCACCTCACCTTAAAAAATTAAAAATTTGTGGAACACGAGAACGTCACAAACTCCTTATTTGCGCTAACTGTACACGCAATAACTTGCGAGTAAGAAATTCCCATGTATTTCAAACTGCGCGACATTACTTTTCAATTTAATACAAGAGCTGAAGTCTTAACTTAAGTTACTATTCGTTAGCTGTTAGTTCATATTCAATTTAAATTTTAATCGTAACTTTTTAGTACGAACTTTACTACACTGTTGTACAGTCGGCCTTGTAAGTAGCTGAACAATTTTGTACCTTATCGCTTTAACGTCTTTGTCAGATTCGTGCAGCCTCCGTCGCCTATTGCAGTGGTGGATAAAGCATCCGTCACCGCATTTAGGCTGCGGCTCCACTGAGGCGGAGACGAGCAGAGCGGAGCGGAGCTGTGCCAATATTTACCAATAGAAGACGCATGCGGTCACGTCGAGCGCGCCTTGCGCACGTTCGTTTAGATTCTATTGGTTAATATTGGCACAGCTCCGCTCCACTCCGCTCATCTTCGCCTCAGTGGAGCCGCAGCCTTAAGCACGGGGGTGTTATTCTCTTAAAAATGGCGCTCGCTCGGTCGAACGAGAGAACGAGTGAACGCGCCACACCGGGGAGTTTAAGTAGTCCCGTCAGAGCGCACAAAGCGATTTTAGCCCGTGCATTCTCAATAAGCAGCCTTATACGTTCGATGTTATAGACAGAATAAAATTATGAAAGCTGCCTAGAATAGGTACAAAGGCAAACTTCTCTTCCAGCAAAATTGTAATTAACCATAAGGTTGAATTTTGTTTGCACATTTTAAGGCTGTAAGGCAGGCGTCTGTCAATTTCAGGTGTAACTTTAGCGACATTTTCATTAGATAGAAAGCCATGTCAAAATTGAAAGATGCATTCACACACACACATGTCTATTTTTGAAAAGCCATCGATACTTTACCGCTTATATAGCAATCACGCTCGTTCCTGCGTGATTGCGACGACGTCCCAAATATAATTAAGTAAATAATTAAACTTTGAATGACTTTCGATAAACGAAATCCGTATTATTCATAACCTAACGAGTAGTTCAAACTGAGGTAACGTCCAAGAATTCCATTAACAAAGCTCGCTCTATCGCAGCTGGTCTGGTTAATCTGCAACGCAGCAGCTGTCTGAGAGCATGTAACTTGCTCCTTAAGGATCCCACAGACCAACAGTTAACTGCAGTCCTTAGCCTGATAACTAAGGCTAGAGAAGTTGCAAAGATCGACCTGAATTATAAGCAAATAAGGGCTATCACTCGCAACTCTGGTTACACAAAGCACGTGAGCGGTTAACGCTAACGTAAGCAATTTTCGAAAACCGACAAAATGTAAGGAATTGACGTAGGCGCTCGACGCGACCGTCTTACAGCTTACGTCAATTCTATACATTTTTGATAATGATAACAAACGCCGAATGCATCTTGTCTTGGCCTGCCGTCCAAATATACATATAAAGCCTAGGTACACTTTAAATAATTCATGTCTAAATCCAATATTCGTACTGGCAGCTTTAAAACTGTCAATCTTCACACGCTGTTAGTTTTCGAACGACAGTTTTCGCGATCGGCCGAAAAATTCTACAATTGCAAAAATTTTATGATTGCCAGGCCGCCTGCCGGCTATCCGCTAGTGTATACATGCCTATTTCAACCGTAAGGTATCAGATTGTCTGCCTGACACCTGTCGATATACACTTGTAGTTCAAAGAAAACGACAGTCATGATTGTCGTGGATATACAATTAACTGGGGCACAAGATAAGATGCTTAACGCGAAATCGAACGCACTCAAAGCGACCGTCCGACAGCTTATGTCAATTATAGACATTTTGACCGTATTCGAAATCACGCCAAATGCGTTTTCTACGGCCACTAAGAGTTTAATAGCAGCCGACGAACTATAAGTGTGTGGGACCCTTTACGGCTTGCACGAAACCGACTGCAACCGGATTTGTGGAAGCTGTTAGCCGTTTCCGAGGCATGCCGGTTTTATCGTGGAGTCATGTCGGCCGGACGTACACGCTGGTCCGATCTGTCGAGTTTGATCCGTCCGCCATAATGGATGCATCGTTTATTTAATGATTTGAATTTTGTTTATGGGAGGGTTAATTGCTATACCTATATCATTCTTGCTTGGATGTGAATTTATGTTAGGGGGCTACTCGTGCGTACGCTCTTAAGATGTCTGATTAGTTTTAATAGAAATATTATACGCAATCGTAGACAATATTAAAATTAATAGGATTATGAAATTACGCGGTGAACGAGAAATATGCTGAAGTGATGCGTTGGCGTGGCCCGTGGAGTGTGAGAGGATTATTTAAATTTGGAACTCAGACTGGTTCGAACTAAGATTGATATTGTAATACATAAGTACAGAGGGCTCACACAAGATGCACTACGCGAACTAACTTGTTGTGTTGTTTGTTTGATTTGTTTTTAAACCAATCGCGTCACTGGTAGACCACGTGACTTTTCGTATCACGTCATCTTCCAGTGACGCGATTGGTTTAAAAATGAATCGAATTGAAACGTTAGTTAGCGCAGTGCATCTTGTCTGAGCCCTCAGGGTGTCTAAAAACTCAACGATAACCTGGTACCGGGCGAGAGGCCAAGTCATACCAGTTCTGGAAGAAAAAAGAAAAAACATCTATATCACTCTTTTTTTTCCAGAACTGGTACAACTTGGCCTCCCGCCCGGCACCAGGCTATCGTTGAGTTTTGGGACAGTCTGTATATCAAAAGACATTCCACGGGTTAATAAGACGTTGTTCATACCTCACAATAAATAATAGAAATAGCCCATTTAGCAACTATAGGCATAATTAGCAATCTAACTGACTGACAGCCGAAACTACTGTACCTAGAAGCTTCAAATTAGGTACAGGGGTTCCTTTCATGATGTAAGTGAGCACCTAAGAAAGGATTTTCCGAAAATCGGCCCCTCACGGGAAGAAATAGGGGAGTAGCGAGAAACTAATTATACTTATACGAAGTCGCGGGCGTCCTTTAGTATATGTATATTTGCAGTAGTTTAATTCATGATTGTCAGATAATATTAACTGCGCAAGCGGTGTTTATAGCTCGCGCGCGATGGCGGGCGATCGCGGATGTCCGCCTCATACATTATCACGTGTTCCGCTATTGGGAAAACTTTAACCAACCAGTGGAATCGTTAGTCTATCTATACTATAGGCTAAAATATAACCTCAAAACCTTATTGTTATATTTTTTCTTGACTTTAATATTAGGCACATAAAATAAAAATATGGGTATACTCTTGAGCCGTATGGCACGGATTTTTTTAGAAAAAAAAATTATATGAGTTCAGTTGAAATATAGTAAAAAAACTTATTTAAATTAACAAGCGTTACGATTAGCAATAAGTGATAGTTTATACACAGAGATGGGCAATATTTATTCGAATAACGAATAAAGAATAAGAATAAACAAATTATTCGCGAATAACGAATGAAATTCTCGAATGATTATTCTTATTCGAATAAATTATTCGACTAATAATTCATTTGCGAATAATTTATTCGCGGATAATTTATTCGTTGAATGAATTGCCACGAATAATTTACTACTTATTATACCTGCTCCATTGTTCTCTAATAAATTAATAAATTATTCGTTATTCGAAAAGTAGTCGAATGATTCATTCATGGATAAATTATTCGCGGATAAATCATTCGCAAATAAATTATTCGACGAATAAATTTTTCGCGAATAAAAATATTACGAATTATTTTTTATTCGAATGATTATTCGAATAAATAATTATTCGAATAATGCCCATCTCTGTTTGTACATTACTTACATTTTCTCATATAATTTTCAACCGGTCTTTGCAGACGTACTTTCAATCCATACAAAGAAAATGCCAAACATACTTAATCAATTATTACGACAAAAAACGTCAGAATTCTATTTAAAACGAAAAACATAGCACCTATATACCTAATCTGATATTCGAAATAACATGAATTATACATAATCGCATTAATCACACTAATTACTTAGTATTATAAAAAAACAAAATCATACTTATCTGTTATCACCCGAAGATTGAGCTGAATGGCGTTAGTTGCTTTAGAGATACCACAGATAATTTACGAAACATTTAAAGAGTAAAGGCCCGAGAAAACAGCCTTGTGGAACGCAATATGCTTTTTTGAGTAAACGATGATTGAAACTTTACCATACTGTTACTATATGCAGTATCTCGATATCTCAACGTATCGTGCTCTGTTAGAGTCGCACAGTTAGACAGATTAGCTCTAATCCAGTCATAAATAGGATCACGTATTCCGTATTTGTACAGATTTGTGAGTAGTCGCTTTCATCAAACGCTTTACTCATAACCAGGAGCAGTAAAAGGACTGTGGCCCTAGTAAAAAAAGAAATAAGTCGACTTAGCTCACATTAAAAAAGTCTATTCATATACAGTACAATCTATTCATATGCTTGAGTTATTTTAAAATTCAAAATACCAGTACAACAGTTATGTCATCTACGCATCTCATAATTTGTTAAACTAATTCGATGCTAGAAAAAGCTTTCTACATTGTCCAGGAACTGCATCACTTCGTTGTATATAAAGTTACGAAGATTTTTTGAAAATATGGAAATATTTTAGGCTACAATTATCCATCTCGCTCGGTCGAGTACAAAAAAATATTGCACTGTCAGTTTGATTTGACGGCTGGCTAGCAAGGCTGGCTGCAAGCAGGCGGCCGAGGACGGAAGTGCGGACAGTATTAATGTCCGCCATTACTCAGGCGCAGCCAGCACATTTTTCTCGCCGCGCCGGAAGGACGGCAGTCGCCGCTAATTAACAACATTAGCATATTCCCTTGGAAATGCCTTTTTGTCCCCACCGACAAAATGACTACTCCCGAATGGAAATGCAAGGATTTCTGCCAAATCACCCTGCTTTAAATATTGTTATTTGCATCTAGTTAGTCCCTGAATCCTCTGACTTTATTTTTAATTGAATTAAGAGAAATACCTCACCCTAGTAACCTTGAGATAATTGTGTAAGTTATATTAACTAGCCTAAAGAAAGATAAATGGTTAATATTAAACACGATCTCTCATATAATCAAACACCGGATCGACGGGGGCAAAAATTTACCAGTGCTAGTGATTCATTAAATGTCGACTAAGTTTATCGAAATCGATAAAAACCACTTTTTAATCATCATTATCATACGTAATGGCCAAGTTTGAATACCTTTTAATTATGTGCAAACCTCTTTTATTTATACTTATCGCGACTATTAACAACTGGTATCTAACATTGACTCTGGACTCGAGTCACTTTTGACAACCATTGAAATTACGTTGAATAACAAATTCATTCAGTACAACAATATTCTTTAGCATTCCGACGAATTGAGAACCTTTTTGTTTATTAAGTCGGTTAAAAATGTCTCGAAAGAAAAAATATCGTTTATCTTCCTGGAATGCTGATCATTCTGATAATTATAGAAGATAAAGGTACGACTTACTGTTGCAAGAAATGTAAGATCTGTCACGAAAAAAGTTGTCGATAAACTTAGTCGATATTTAACCTCGTAAGGCCCAGTGTGCGATAGAATGTACATGATCAAGGCAATTTAATTTGAACTGTGTTACAATGGTAATAAGGTTTATTTTCCTATCTTGATAAACTGAAAATGTCATTATCGAACAAACGTAATTGAACTTTATTGCCTTGATGGTAGATTCAAAGTCCCACTCACAAAAAACTCCCTGTTTGTAGTATGGTGGGCCTTACGAGGTTAATTAATCACTAGCACTGGTACATTTTTGCCCCCGTCAATCCGGTGTATGCATATAATACACACCATTTGTGCAAATAATAGTATCGATAATATAGAGGTAATAAAATGAACCAGCTGTATTCACGAATATTATACCAATCATGTCTAGTTGCTAAATGAGCTATCTGTACCCTTACCATAAGTTACGATTACCGAACTCGCTAGCGAGTAAAATGCTCTCACCCTCGCTCTCTAAGAATACTGATAGGGACAGAGCATTCGACTCTCTATTGAGTACATTGTAACTCATGGTAAGGGTACCGATTTCTTTATCGTGACACACGTTAACGCATGGGCTGATAACGCGACGCTCGGGCTTGTCGTGATCGCCTGTGTACTATCATGACCTCTTTAATGTGTAATAGTCGTCGACCAACATCTAGTTAGATACTTATAATTAAACTATGTATTTGTTAATACTAGCCGCGATAGCGGTTGTTGTGGTGTCTGTGAAAATTTATCAGAAACTTACTTGTGGAATATGTCGTTCGAGCGCTCATATGGTGGGGAAGGTGGTGATTGTGACGGGAGGGAATAGTGGTATAGGGTTGGAAACGGCGAAGAACTTAGCAGAGCGAGGGGCAAGGGTGATCCTCGCGTGCCGCAGTGCGAGCCGGGCAGCAGCTGCCAAGGAGGAGATCATCAAAAACTCTGGAAACCCTGACGTGCATGTCGTGCCGCTGGATCTAGCGTCGCTGCGCTCTGTGCGGGAGTTCAGCGAACACATACTGAAGACGGAAAAACGCATAGACGTTCTCATCAACAACGCAGGCGCCGGCGGACTGGGCAACTACAAGACCGAGGACGGTCTACATGTCGGCATGCAATCTAACTACTTCGGAGCATTCTTATTAACCTGCTTGTTACTACCAAAGTTGAAAGCCTCAGCACCCAGTCGGATTATCAACTTATCCTCCATGCTGCATAAATACGCTGAAATGGATTTTGATAATCTTAATATGGACAAATATTGGAGTGACTATTTGGTGTACGCTAACAGCAAATTATATATTAATTTGATGACGTTGGAGTTGAGCGAGAAGCTGAAAGGTAGCGGTGTGACTGTGAACGCGCTTCATCCTGGTATTGCGGCTACAAATATATTTAGGAATATTCCTGTCGCGGCTGTGCGTGCGGTGGTAGAGAGGACGATTGGGTTCATGTTCCAAAGTCCGTGGGAAGCGTGTCAGACTGTGCTGCACTTGGCAGTGTCCCCGGAGGTCAAGGAGATCAGTGGCCGCTACTTCAGTGATTGTCGACTAAAAACACCGTCTAAACTGTCACAAGACACTGCCATCGCTAAGAAACTTTGGACGCATTCAGCAAAACTGGTCAATTATTCGGATTAATTAGACTTATTTAATAAAAGTTTGATTTATTACAGCAAGTATTTGGACAGAGACGCTAGCTAATGCTCAATAATGCAGGGGTAATTTATTTATAGCGATTAAAACATTGTTTTAATTTTGTACATCTTTATTACTTCCTTTCGTGTGTGAAGTCGGACGTGATTCATCTTTTTGTTCATTTAAAACTCTTACATAAACGTGACTTACATCGACTGACTGGCTAACATACAACGCACAGCCTAAACCACTGGACCTAGAGATTTGATATTCAGGGGAAATATTCCTTGGGTGCCCAAAGGGTCAGCAGGGATTTTTCGAAAATCTAACCCAACGGGAAGAAATAAGGGGAGTAGCAGAAAAAATATAATAATACTATTACGTATGCGTTGCGTACCTACCTAAACATAAATGTTGCAAGAATTCGGTAGGTGAAATTCTATATTTTAATATGGTGAAGTATTTGTACAGCCGTATAAAACTGAAAACCAAACGTCACTTTAATTCCATTATTTATTTATCATGTATACATATAGAAATACTATTGTAGATGCTAGAATGACGTAGTGTTCACTTCTTAAATTCTTAACTTTAGTAAATTGACGTAACCGTTGAAGTAAATTTAAGTGGCGGGGCGCGCCATCGTGTATTAAAAACATTCGTCGTGATAGCCAGATACTAATAATACATACATACAAGCATGGAGCTTATTCTGGGAATAGGTCAATTTTTGTAAAAATTGTGTCAAAAATAAATACCTAATAAGTGTCAAGTTACGGCGGATACAGCTACGGATAAGTATGTTTTTTACTTATGGGCGAAGTTAAGCCGGAAATAGGAACGGGCAAACGGTTCCCAACTTGTCAGTGGGAAGACTCCGGCGCCGCGGAAATTGCTCCGGAACCTAATGATCTACGGGTGAAATTTGAAGATACTCGTATTTCAAAAGTATTGACTTATCTCATTTTCAATTTCCGTGTTGATATACTTACCTACTTAATCATTATTGAACTTAAAAAATATCAGATTAGCATTAAAACATGGTACGATGGAAATAGCTTTTAGATCAGATTACTTACATTAAGTATTAAACAAAGTAAAAAACCGGCCAAGTGCGAGTTGAACTCGCGTGGAGAGGGTTCCGGAAATAAGTTTTTTTTAATGGTAGATTTCGTATAGGTTTTCCTGTAATCTACAACCAATGAGCTGTTTTATATTTTTTTCAAAATTTTAGGCTCAGTAGTTTCGGAGATCATGGGGGGGGAATGATCAATTTTCGTCTTCTTTCATGAATAAAATCAAAACTATTTATTTTACAATAATAAAAATATATTTGAGATCCTCATAACGAGCCCTTTCATTTGATATGTGACACAGTAAGGTAAGCAATTTTTTTTTAAATTTATTATTATGTAACGAACTGTTTCAATAAGTTTTACGAACTATATTTATTTTGTAATATCCTAAGTAACTAGTTATAAAAGTATCAATTCAGAAATTTCTGCCGTTTCTAAGAAAAACTATAAAAACCCACGCAAAATCACAAAGCACCTTTATAAATCGAAAACATTAACGAACAGCACTATAAAACACGAGAATTCCCACAATAGGTGTTCATAAAAAGAACTAAAGGCTTATCGCAGTTGTTTTGTGTTCAGAAAACCCCATTTAGTAAACCTATGTCTAAAGAATTCAACGCAACTAATGTAATATTAATATGTGTTAGACCGTACCGCCGACGTCAGGGGTGTTATTCTCTTAAAAACGACGTTCGTTTAATCGCGCGAACCGGCGAGTTTAAGTAGTCCCGTCAGAGCGTACAAAACACATTTTAGCGCGTGCATTCTCAATTAGGCAGCAGGGCTTCTGCCGAACGATCGAACGTAAAAAGGCTGCCTAATTGAGAATGCACGCGCTAAATAAATTCTCAGGTTTTCCCTGGGGACTATAGTATGGAGTTCTTCGAGAGAGGAGTAAATAGGTTTTTAAAGGGTCGGCAACGCGCATGTGATACTTCTGGTGTTAGGCTATGGTCAGGGACCGGAAAACCCCTTCATTCGATTAATACTGTCGATAGGCTAACCCTATCATTTGGTTATCCAATCGATGTGGTTACCCTATGACTGAGTTACCTTAACGTTAGGGCTAACCCCTTTGAATTAGTTAACCGTATCCGTAGAGCTTACCAAGTTCATTAGGGTTTCGGTAGTTTAATATTTAATGGGGTATTACCCCATTCATCGCCTCTCTCTTTTTTGCGCATTCGAGCGAATTCTGGCCGTCTCACTTAAGCGGCTAGTACCTGCCGCTACCCTATTAATTGTTGGTAGTGCAATAATAAGTCGAAACTCTTGCGCATAGAGATTACATCAGCTTGAAACCTTTCGATTAAGTTTGAATAGGGTAACAGGCGATGGGGTATTGGGATAGGGTTAGCACTTAGTCGAATTAACTGTATCGTTTGGTTGCCCTTTCCTTGAACTAAGTCGACGATAGGCTTAGCGCATCCTTGGGGTTTGTAAAAACAAGTCTATCAAATACCATATCGAAAACCACTTTCGCGCTAAGCAGTTCCGGTCCCTGGCTACGGTAACCGCTTACGATCAGGCGGGCCGTATGCTTGTTTGCCGCCGTAGTGGTATAAAAAAAAATGTTTTTGTACGCTTTGACGGGATTACTTAAACTCGCCGGCTCGCGTTCACTCGTTTACTCGTTCTACCGACCGAACGCCATTTTTAGGAGAATAACCCCCAGTATGAGTAACGTACACATAAAGGCACTCCTGTTAATGTGCGTACACGCGATTTATTTACAGGAACAATGAATGGGCTCGAACGTTAGGCGAGAATGGGTTGTAGCTGAGTAGTTAGCAAATTGTTATAGCGTACTTAGACGTCCATTAAAGAGCGGAGTGCGTAAGGTTCCCTATTTTAAAAACAAAAGGCTTGGGTAAGTTCCGTTTATTCCACGTTGTATTCAAGAAAGAGTGATTAGTTGAAACTAACTTGTGTCGGGCGATTCTGAAAGTTTTTACAGGCTTTGAATTAACGTGCGTGTAATTGTTTGATTACATTTATTTATAAACATCTAATACAAAAATATTTAAACTAAATATTTGCTTGTTGAATACATTTTTTTTTTATTATGCAGTTATTTAACATAATAAGTTGGGGAAAAAAATATAAAAAAATCAAGGCCAAAAACTATCGATATCCATTTCGAAGTTTATCAATAGATGGACCTTACTTATTTTGTGGTATTTGAATTATTTTTTTCACTATTTTTTGAAGCTAACTCAACCACAATCAATCAACCAATCAATCAAAAAATCTTTAAGGTCAATTAACACCTACAAGAACAAAAACGATTTATTCGTTTTTTCAATTATTTGAGAATACAAACGTTTGATAACAGTTCCAAATAATAATGACACATCGTATTTATAATTGATGAAATAAAAACAATTTGTATATAACCAAATCGGATTGGTTAGCTTAAATGCGTTGTCCTTTCTATATTATAAATTACCAGCTGTCCGCGCCCAGCGCCGCCAGGGTGTATTATTTTCATACAAACATTGTGAAAGGGGTTTGGGTAAAAGTGTTGTCATATGTAAAATACATACATTTTCAAGGTGACCGGCCATTCGTAAATGTGGCAAATTATGATAGAATTATTAAAAATAAACATATTTTGTTATGTAATGTAATACTCTAAAGTGCATCGGAGCCGAGATATTTAAATATTCATACTTGGGCGTACTTTTGTACTAAAAACTGAATACTTAAGTCTTTAAAATCTCCGCTCCGATATTATTTAACGACATAAATTATATATATGCCTCGTGTGGTTGCCGAGTTAGAATAGTGCCACTCCATGTCTTCCCGTGGATGTCGTAAGAGACGACTAAGGGAATAAAGGCTTGTAGTACTGTTAGGCGATGGGCTTGCAACCTGTCACTAATACGCTGGTAAACATCTTAGCCTAATTGTGCAAATTGTGGTTATAGAATTATCAACAAGTTTTTAGAGATGTTTGTAATTCTGTAGCTCTGCCTACCCCACTCTGGGAACGAAGGCGTGAGATTATGTATGTGTATGTGTAATTATATATATCTATGTGTATTTAGAGATCCTCTAAATAACTATGTAAAAATCATCTGTGGCCGCTGAAAAAAAAAATGACAATATTCTTCAAACAAATTTACCCAATGCCCTTTATGAATTATACTTTACTACCTATCAAAATATAAAACCCCTTGCAAAAAACAGGCACTTTCGATTTTTTCAAGTAGTTTCACATAATGTAGCTAAATGATATTACATGCTACAGCATTAAACTATCATTATTTGTATAAATAAAAACAGGCGTGATTTAATGTATGTATTTGTATAAAATCATTATTTTTCTTCGTAAAAAATATTTTATTTATTTTGTAGCATGAAATCTTATTTAGTTCTATATCTATACTGTTTATAATAACTACGATTTTGAGATAATTAGACACGTGGAGGAATTACATAGGATTGAGCCAGAGATTAGGGTCCACATCGGACTAGGGATATGTCCATTAGCCATGCCTGTGCTGTGTCTATGCCTGATTAAGCCACTAATTATTCAATACCAGGAAGGAATTGAAATTAATAACTGATTTGCTGACCAATTACTACAGTGATGGTGTATCCAGTGGTCTAATTAAATTTACCTTAATTAGTAAATAAGATCTATGGTTCTAGGCTATTTAGAGATATTTATACAATTAGTCAAAAGATGCGGAAAACACAAGACCGAGCTAAATGGGCTAAAATGGATGAGACCTTTACTCAGCATTGGGTAGATCAATAGATCAAGGTTGAAGAAGAGCGAGATAATAATGTACTGTACAGCTTATAAAGGGGTGCGTTTCAATCAGTATACAAACTTTTTGCATAATTTCATTTATCTAACCACAGAAAGCATAATTAACGTTTGGCATAAAAACCAATTGTATAATTTTATCTGGCATACGATCGAATAACATAACACTCATTTAGCATAACTATCATTTTCTTGTTATTATACATTTTAAGTCAATTTCTTTAAGGTTAGGTTAGGTTAGAACTGTGACCACATTAATAGTATTGGAAGCAGTTAGAAATATTTACTTTTTAAATTAATAAACATTATAGTTTTTGAAATTATGCATTTCGTTTTATGCATCATGACTATTATATCGATGGTTTATTATGCAGATTGAAATTATGCAATTCGTTTTATGTAAAATTATCATTATACCATTTGTTTTTATGCTAAACATTACACACCCCTGATAAAGGTATGAAATGTAGATTAAAAATTTGCAGTATTTAAAGAACAAACATGTATAGAAAAATACATTTTCATATCTAATTTTTAAAGAAATTGCGACGATATTGTGCCTAAAACATTATAAGAGAAAATATTTAGTTTGCAATATTGCTAAGAGAATAATTCTAGGCGTTTTATTATTTCTACGAAAAGAATACGGGTGACTGCGGGAGTGCGGGGTCGTGATCCTAACTTAATTTTCCCAACTCAGTAAATTATTGAGATTCTATTTACTACTAGAATCTCAATAATGAGCGTTTCTCTTTTTTTTTGCCACTAGTTTTCAAAATTGTCAAAAAAACGAAATATCAATAATCATATAGTTTATGAACGAAATTCGATAGAATATTTCATAAAGTTTTAGATTTTGTGCAAGTGACCGCTTTTTAATAGGTTTAAATGATGAAAAATTGCAAAATATCGAGGGTAAGGAGAATATTGGTTCTTATTGTGTTACTTTTTCTTTGATTAATATCATAAAAAGGTGCACAATTTATCCCTTAATGTTGGTGTGTTATAAAAAAATACTATAAAAGTAATGTAATCGTCTGAAAATATTCTATCAAATTATAAATTATCTTTGAAAATTTGGTACAGATTCTTTTTCTGTGTTACCTTGACCTAAAATTGCCCTTATAGTTTTGTTTCTATGTAAAGTAAGCATAATTATCTGAATAAGTTTTTGTATATTGTATTACGATTGCGTTTTCATGTGTTTTATTAGTAGCCCAATTATTTCTTTTTATATAATATAAATGAAATAAAACGAAAATAACGACGGTAAAAATGTTGGGACAGTAACAAAGAAAACCATTGGTAACAAAGGAAGAAATGTAAGGGTATGTGTATAATGAACGTCAATATTAAGTTTTATACAATTATTTTATGAAGAGGTGAAATTGATGAAATAAAACAACGTTTTTTCCATTTATTTCGTATTTATAGTTTTTTCTTTTTCTGACATGTCACTTATTTTTTTATATTTGTATTTTGACTTCATCCTTTCAAGATTTTTTTTCTTTTGTTCTTCAAGCTTTTCTGGATTATTTATTTTTAACCGTTCTCTGTAGCGTCGCATCTTTTCAGCCCCAGAAATCTTTGTAGGTTGCTCTGACATTTTTTTAGCCCTGTACAACAATGAAAACTAGCCTTTATTATTTTCCTCTTAGTGTAAATTAGCTTTCCTTTGATATGTTACCACGCAAAAGTAACACAAAAAGAAGTTACAAAACACATGTTCAA